>OU745252.1:20552500-21752500 GCA_916618015.1 Xestia c-nigrum | reverse complement strand
TTGGTGAGTGAGGCTACAGGATCGGATGGTTTGCCCTTCTTCAGTCTTCTTGTTACTATCAGCCCCCAGTTGTCTTGGCCTATCAGCAGCTTAGGCCTTTCGGTGACGTAGAGGAGTTGATTTTCAATTGCCCTTAGATGCGGACAATTCTGAACGGTGTCCTTATTTATGCATTGTTCAGACAGCTTCAGGTCGTCGATGGTTCTTGCCACGATAGTTCTTTTTTCTCTTCTATGAGCCCCTTTTATCTTGAACTCGATCTTCTGTGAACTATCTTTTCTTAACACCTTCCCGCCGACTGTTTCGATTGTGAGTTTTTCTTGCTTCCCTTCGACTCCAATCTTCTCAGCAACTGATGCGTCTATGAGTGTGACCGTGGAGCCCTCGTCCAACAATGCTAGTACGCGAACTTGGCCTTTTGGACCATAAAGGTCCACTGGGATGATCTTCAGGTAAGCCTTCTCTTCTCCTCTTGCGTTGTGGATTGAGGCGACCTTCTCTTCTGATGCGCTTCCCGTGTCTTCTTTGTTCGCTTCTTTTTCCACTGGTACTGGCGGCTTGTCGGAATGTAAGATGGTATGATGCCACCTCTTACATTGCTTGCAGACTGGAGCTTTACAGTTGATTCTTGAGTGCTTGAATCGAAGGCACTTGAAGCATATCTTTGCCTTCTTGATCATGTCCCATTTTTCATTTATGTTGGCTTCTTTGAACTTCTTGCATTCTATTGCGAAGTGCTCTTCTTCACAGAACGGACATGACTTCTTGTATTTTTCTTGTGATGCTTCTTGAACCGTATGTATGGGTCTTCTTATTGCCTTCTTTTGCTCCGAGGACACTTCAGGTGGAGCAAAGTCCCCACACATGTCGGCTTCTGTTTCTAGGAACGCTTCGACGAGTAGTAGTTCTCGAATTTCTTCATCTCTTCTGCTTCTATGGTAAGCAAACCAACGGAATTTCATGGATGTTGGCATCTTATCGACGATAATTCTCAGTGTTTCAGGAGAACTGAGGTACTGTGGTTTCTTCAGGGCCTTGATTGTCTCGACGGCGTTCTTCACTTTACTTGCAAATACGCAGATGTCGCTTGGGTTCTCGCCGACTTTTGACAGGTTCTTCATTTTTTCTAGTTCTGCTAATGCCAGCGCTCCAGGTCTCCCAAATCTTGCTTCCAGTCCCTTGATTACTTCGCGTGGGTCTTCAGCGGTGAACAACAGGCTTTGGACGGCTTCTCTTGCTTTTCCTTGGATTGCTATTCTAAGGCGCGCTAGGTTCTGATTGTTACTGAAGGAAGCGGCCATATCTTCGTATGATCTCTTGAAGGCTAACCATTCTTCACAGGACCCGTTGAAATGAGGGAGTTCAAGATGCTTTGATGAAACGTTGTCACGTGACTTCTCGGATAACTTGAGTATGACTGAAGCCAACTCCTGGATGTCGCTCTTCTTTTCTTCTGTCTCGATCGGCCTCCGACTCTTAGGCCTGTCTCCGGATTGGATGAACCACTGCTCAACTTCTCGAGTTTGTTCGTACAGCTCTTCTCCGGCACCATCTTCTTCCTCTGAGTCCACGGCGAGAAGCTCTAGTTCAGCTTGAGCTACTTTCGATCGTGCTTCCGCCAGTTCTAATTCCCTTAGTGCAACTGTCATTCTTGCTTGCGCTTCTGCTCTCTTCCTATGCGACGAGCGAACAGAATGTGTGTCTAAATCGCGGGTCGTCTTCTTGGGGCGTGGCTGCTGCAGACTATCTTCTCTGGACGTTGGTGTACTTCCCTCGTTCAGACGTGTTTTCACTGCGACGCTTCTTTCTTGAATCGGCGGTGATGAATGACTCTCTTCTTGGCGAGCGGGAATCGACGTTTCGACGGTGCGGGTCGGGGGGGTGGTACGGGTCACTTCCCCCTGTGTTGATTCTTCTCCAGCGGTGTCCTTGGGATGGAGTACGGGTTGTTGACGCCCGTGTACGCTGCTCGGCGGCGATCTTCTTGTAAGTGTCGATCGATTTGAAATCGACGCGTCCGTAGTTGCCGTGTTTGTAGATTCACTCGGCGTATTCATACTCCAATCCGTCGTACCGGAACCCGTCGTACCGGTACCCGTAGTTGCGTTACTTTCACTCGTAGTTGTAGTCTTCGACTGCACCGATCTTGATCTCGTGGTCGTAGGCATCTTCCCAGTTTCTTGAACCCAATCCGGCTTTCGAAGGACCAATGTTGACGCTCGGGTTTGTGTGGAGCAGGTTCGCTGGCGGGATGTTGACTGGAGAGTGCAGGAGGAGCAAATTATAACGCTGGTGTAGAGGTTTCTTCTATTTATTTCCTTGTTTTTTCTTCTTAACACTGCTGGATTCGGAATGATCCACCACAGAAAATGGCCTTCTTTTAAAGGCACCTTTGACCAATCAAAGCCATTCAATTTTGCACACGGCACTAAGGCTCCGCCCCTCGACCAATCAGAGAGGAGGTGGGTTTTTGTATGGGAAACTTAAACTTTCAAATTTCTGCGGTAAATCACCCCTTACAATATTTTCTTATGTATCTACTATTAGGACGGACTTATTTTATTTATATACACAACAATCAGTCTTAAAATGCTCAATTTACACCTTAAAATAATTAAAATACTGAAACGGTTCTCATTACGGTAAAGTGTTCTAGTACTTAAGCTTACGAAGTAATATAGTACAAGTAGCGCCTCTAGTGGCAGGAATGCACAACACTTATGATACAAAACTAACAAGATAATAACAGATTAAAACAATTAAACTAGTTAGAATATCAAAACCAATTAGAATATTAAACTGATTAGAATATTAAAAAACAGCTAACTAGAATTTACGTATCGTCGCTAACAAGACGCTTTTAAAATTCTCAATTCGTCACGCCTAGGTATAATTTTAGAGCGTAGGTACTGACCTCATGAGCCCCCACTCCCGAGTTTTGATGCGTTCTATCTTTGTCAATACTCATTGATTTACAAAACCAAAAAATACGTGTACATTATTTTCCAATAATGTAACTGACGGACTAAATAGATTTGTAATGTTTTGATACTGTTGAAAATTGTCTCAATGTCAAAAGTCAAAACCGTCTAGTGTAGGTAGGTATTGTTATATAAATGGGCGATATTACGTCCATGGACGTTATTAGGGCTCAATTTGAATATCATCGGGCGACTAATGAGGAAGATTGAGGTCATTCACGCGTCCAATGAATACTTTATTAGAACTGGAACGGATTACATAATATACCTACATATTGGCACGAGTCAATACATGTTATTGTCTTATTAGTATGTATTTCAAACGCTCTAATAGTCAACAACTTTTCAAATCCCTACAAAAATACAAATTATGTTGAAAATCTGTAGACAAAATAAATGGATTCTGTTTCTCACTCTGTCCACTTCAGAAAGTCATAATTCTGAGTAATTTGCCACAAGCTAACGATGACAGAATTAGACTTTATGCCAAACCCCAACATAGTTTGGGAATAGGCTAATCAGATGATGACTCCACTACCAATCTTCTCATCATCATCATTTCAGCACGAAATCACCCACTGTTGGGTACTAACAGGCCTCCCCTGTTTTCTGCCATGCTTCTTTGTTCTCTGCGTCCCTCATCCATAACTTCCCCGAGATATCGTCAACACAACACACTTTTGAACGGTCTTGGTTGACTGCCTGGCAGTGCCTGGCCTGGTTCCTTAAGTCCAACCTTTTCCACCATTCGGTCTAAACTTTACTCCATCGGCCATCTCCGCGTGTAGCCAGATGTCCTGCCCAACCCGACTTTAGACCTATCGCCGGATCGCCCTGTAACTGAAGCCCTACTCCCTAACGCTTCGCACATTCGGATCTATCCGTCTCTCGCGCACGTCTGCAGATGAATGCGAGTGAGAGACGCGGATAGATAAAATAAATAAATAAATATCGCTGGACATTAACACACAGCGCCACCTAGAACCACACTAAGCAAAGCTTCTATCGTGGACACTAGATAGTTGATATACTACATATATATACTTTTTGTTTGTAAATACATACTTATTATCGAATAATCACTTCATACTTAATATTCGATTCGAATTTATGGACGAAACGTTTGGGAGTAGGGCCGCTGACGTTGTAGACTTTCGGCCGACAACGGATTTCGGTGTAACGCACTCGGTCTAGTAAGGTAGTCCATTATCTACAAGGTGCAAACAACCTCATCACGAAGACGTCAACCAAGCATTCTATACATCAAATTTAGTAACTTTACTCAAAAAATATTTCTGAGAAACGCCCTTTTATTTGGGGTGAAAAATAATGTTTTGTGGTAGAACTCAATGTAACGCACTCAAAACATTGTGCAGATGGATGGATTGAATAATATGGGGGTCTGGGAGGTGATTTAAGTGAAATAATACCAAAAAACACTTGTCAAAAAGTTGGAACTTTGACCCCCAATATCTACGTAACTAAAAGGTTCATTACCTTCTAGTTACGGAGATATTGGGGGTCAAAGTTCCAAGGCATGGTGTAAACAAAAAATGATAGCTATAACGGGGAGAACAAATGCCTTCCGGCTTCTTCAGGAAGATTTTTACACCCTTTTTGGTTAGGTACTTATCCTTAATTTTTGATTACCTAATCTAATTAATCAATTTTCGTAGCAAATCGCCTACCGCTCATAGTAAACCATCCCCTACCTCTTCTAAGGTGCATGTTTACCGAAAAGATAAAAAGAAAAGATAAAGAGAAAAACAGCTGTCACTGTGACTTGTTCTCATACAAAAATGTGTTTTAAACAGCTGATTTTTGATAATCAGACCGTCATCTTTTTGGTGAACATGGACCTAAGTAGCGTTACAACGCTCAATAATATGGGGGATATTATTGAGAGTTGTGACGCAACTTAGTTTCTAACAAAACGCCTCTAATTGCAGACTTAGCTCGTAGAGAAACCCACGCGAACACACATGTATGTATAATTCAGTGTCTATTCCGATGCTAATTCAATCGTATGCAGCTCCTCAACTAAGATATATGCTGCTATAATCAATGCATTGGCTAATTTTATTGCTAATTCGTTGCCTAGCAACGTAACTAGCTGCTTAAGTAGGATTTATTGTGAGAAATTATTTTAGATTTCAATCCTGTACTCCTGTACCTACGAGTATTCTGTGGTAGTACCAATCATGCTTAGGTATCACAGGGGAGAACATTTTGTGTGTAACAGAGTGTCATATTCGTATTAGCGAAAAACCTGCTCAAAATATTATAAGATTTTCTATTTTTAAAAGTAAATCTTGAATGTAAAGATCCGAATAGGACAGTCGTACCTACCCTTAGACTTCGTTAAAGGTTTGATCTAATTACAAAGTGTTATCAATATTGGTACACGGAATCTAGTGTGATCTGTCTGTTGCTAACCAAAGAAAACGGTACCAATCCATAGAGTAAAGGTGGCCATCCGAATAAATAGTATGGTGTGAGTACCGAGTATCTATCTAAATGAACCTTGGACTATTCAATTCACAAATAAACCTATCAAGATAGGTTGCTGTGTATAAACAATTACATTATTCACTCGTCTTAAACTCTCTTAGTACTCAGAGCGATAACCTAACAGCGTCCTCACCAGATTATCTCAAAAGTGCCTAGCAACAGGCTGAACTACGAGCGCTCCGATTTGATTTAAAACCGTCTACAGAAGTTGTTCGAGGGCGTCTCGAGGTTAGAAATAATAGAAAAATCCCCTCCGTCGCCCCCTTCGGGCGTCGCCCTCTGAGGGCGCCCTCCGACCTTCCCCAATGTCCTTGTCGGGGTTAGGTCAATAACAGACTCCCTAGAGATTGCTATTTATCTCGTATGAGTATGATTTCGAAGTTTCTGTTTTATCGGTATGTCGACGAGTTTTCAGGATTTTCGTGTCAAGCTTATTGAGGACTTTAGTACCCTAGGTTTCTATTAACGACAAAGTAGGCAATTAATAAAGTTTCTTATTATGTTTTGCGAGTCGCTTAAAAAAATAATACGGACAGCAAATTCGGTCGTGAAAAAATCAGTGATTATTAAAGACAACATTAGTATCGCTTTTCGTTTTTTTTCACGACAATTACTAACTTTGAAGTACTTTGAACAAAAACCTTATATGTTTTGTAGGTCTTAGCTACGCAACAAAAACACTTCCCAGTTTATTCTTAACGCAACATTATCTAATGTATAGCAATTAAAATGCTCTACAAATCTAAAATTAGAAAAATGTAAACGAGAACTGGTTTGGAAACATTCATGGTTGTCTCTCGCTATGATCTGGTAGCCATTGCGAATGCTAATGACAACATTAACGTTTTTTATAAGCAAACTAGTTTATATTTGTTAATGAAAATATTGTGCAACCTATGTCTTTTAAAACGGGCCATCTTTTCATAGCATTTGTTTATTGACCAGATAATCTAGGCTCAGTGAAACTGTACCAGCGATAATAGAAAAGAATAATATAGAAAGGAAAAATATATAATAAAAAAATATTTGTAGTTTTTTTTTTTTTTATATTGAGAGAGGTCGACAATGGAACGAGCTAACCCAAAAGAAGCCTATAGATTGGTTACGAATAATGTAATTCTAATCTTGTTGAAAATTGCTGCGTAAATAAGAATAACTTTGAAAGCAGTGGTACTTATTGTCTATACTCTCAGATCCACCCATTTTTTTCGAGATTGGCATTCCTTAAAAAAAACTGTTTAATTTTTTATTAGTTATAATTTTACGGAAACTGTGTACCACAGTACTAATGTATTGTTTTCATAGTTTACAATTTATTGGTTTATCTACCGATGCACATAGTCCAGTTCTTTGTTGTTTCTTTAACATTATAAACACAGGTTTATTGAATCACTTGTTGAAACTATTCGTTTAGTTTCAACGTCTAGCCTAACAGAATGTTTTGTTACTCCCAATAATATTGCTACTCGTCGCTAGGAGTTTAGGTCCACTCAATAAATGTACCTGTCTTTATAGGAATAACTCTTTGAAGAATTCAATGATTTTTATTGAATGGATGGTGTTTTTTATTATGCATGGTGTCCATAAATTAATGGATAACCTTGAAATGGCTTATAGTAAAACTTATGACCATTTAGAAAAAAATATGACAAAAAAATCTATCATATTTATTACCTATACGTATTTAAGAAAAACAATTACTTTCTTGCCTTATTGTACTTCATTGAACAGTACGACTAGAAATGAATGAAATTCATCGATATTTTGTTATTTTAATATTATACAATGACTATTCTAATAGATAAATAGTAAGACTAGTTATTGTACCTACTTTTATTAAAAAAAAAACATGTAAGTTCATTTACTTTGGAAAATTAGCATAAATTATTTTATATATTTGGTAAAATATCTTGGGTAAAAAAAATGTACGGTGTATAGGTACATGACTGACCAATTATTTCAAAATAATGTCCGTTTCAAGTAGATTTGATAATGGTGCAACTCTTAATTGTATCTGCATTCAATAGTGAATTATTGTTATTAATGTAGAAAAGGAGAAAAAATTATCAAATAAAAAATAGGTATTTATCCAACAAGTGAGGAAAGTTCGTTTTTCCTGTGAGTTTTGATTTTGAGTCTTGAGCGAACGAAGGATTGCAAAATAGAATCACGAGCGCAGCGAGTGATTATAAATTTCAATCCTGAATAAGCGAAAGACTCAACAAAACGAATAGCAAAAGAACTTGCTCACATGTTGCATACAAAACTTTTCACCACTCCGAGCAATAAAGTATTCAGTCATCAAAGGTAAATAAATTAATGTTTCTGATCTTATACACTTACAATATTTGATAAATTTTATAAAAAAAACACTAATCTTAACTTATAAAAATTTCTATTCTAAGCATAAAATTATTTATTTTTTAAAATATCTTTAAAACTTAACATAAAAAAAAATCAGGCAAAGTTTTTGAACGGGATCATTACTTTCCTCACTGTTCAAACAGTGAGGAAAAGCCAACTTTCATCACTGTTCAAACAGTGAGGGAAAAGCCAATTTTCCTCACTGTTTTAGTGGAGGAAAGACACTTCTTTCGTGCGGGAGTGGTGAAAATATATTATAGCCCCATTCTTATGCAGGCCCTACATCTGCTTTTTTTTTTAAATGATAGTTTTTTTTTCGTATTTTTTTCTAAATGGACATAAGTTCTACTATAAGGGATTTGAAGGTTATCCATTGATTACCGGACACCCTGTATATACAGCGTTTTGTAGCATCCTTACTCTGTAAAAGTTCTAAGTAAAGTAATGTTATTGAGTTTAAGCTTAGATAACTTCTCCAGGGTAACCCTTCAAGTTCATAAAGGTCTAGGAATGATTTTTTCAAGGTCAAAGTCATTCCTTGACCTTTATGAACTTGGAGAGCTGTATTATGATGATTTTAATGAGTATAATTCTGTAACTACTACGTCTTACAGCCGTATTTTTTTCTTTATTTTTCAGCAACGTTGCATGTTGCTGAAAAATATGATTCTTGAACTGAAACTTGTACTATGAATTGGAACTTGAACTATTTTTGTATTTAATTCATTACATAACAGCACGCCTGCGGGCCTAAAATGGCAGCTTTAACAGAATTATAATATTATTAATTATTAATCACGTTCAAAAATTTAATTTCATAAAATGTTCTTTAAAATTTATACAAATAATGTCCATTTTAATGGGGATGGTCCAAGGTATCAATTCAAATTTTCTTTCGTTTTTTGCAATTGCACTGCCCTGCAAATTGCAAAAAACGTAATAAAATTAGAATTTCGCGGGTTGCCCTGGATCATCCACCTTAATCTTATTAGTGTCTGTAATTACACAGACACTATAATTTAATTGTATCAATAAATAGAAACAAAACAGTTGTGAAATATACAATCGGTGATCCACAAACTAAGCATCGCTTGTATCTTGTGGCTCGGGGTTAAGAATGTCTACGAGTTATACATCTTTTCCTTACATTTATCTCCTCGTAGCTCGTGTCAAAGTAAGTTGTAAGGAAATAAATGTACGGGCATGGTATACCGCACAAAGCAAGACCCAGAACACATCAGAGCAAGAAACCATCAAGATTTTCCTGTACAATATCACGCTAGATCAAAAGGCTGTAAAATCTAAACTTAATTAAGTAAAGGCACGAGATTCCTGGCGTGTTTGTAACAAATGTATCGGCGGAGCTACCTGCGGGTAGGGTTACCATATTGAAACGTTTGCAAAAAAGTGTATATTATATGTATAAATAGATATATAACTACTTATTGAGGCCTCAACGTCCCAGTATAGTGCTATAAGAACACAATGTATACTCGTACGCGACCGACCGTCAGTGCGACAAAAACTTCAGGCCTAAATCTTTTTTTTAATGAAAAATTCTTTTTCACCCACTCCCGGTGGTTCAGAAATTAACCTTGCCTGATATTTTAATACACTAATACACAACAGACTATACTAATATTACTGTACTATACAACATTATTTTTTGTTTACACTAAACCTGAAAAGGGGTCATTGTACTCATAATTTTGAACAACTTTTTCTATGGGACGAACCCTGAAATCGCTAAAAAAATATCAGCTGTTCCCTACATTTATATTCGCATAACTCGTCAAGTTGTACAATGACCCCTTTTCGGGTTTAGTGTAAACAAAAAATAATGTTACTGTTATAATACATACTGTATACTGTATAATTACTGTACTATTTTAATAAAACGATAAATGTACCCAGTAATAATGTCTTCTTCCATGTACTAAATCAATAAATAAATAAATAAATAAGAATGTTACTTTTAACTTGAAAAATTTCAGTAATTTAACATTAATTTCATTTTAAAATTATTTTCATGAAATTTTGATTTGCTTTGTGACTATTTAATTTATTTACCTATGATGACTGAATACTTCTGGGAGTGGTGAAAAGTTTTGTATGCAACATGTGAGCAAGTTCATTTGCTATTCGTTTTGTTGAGTCTTTCGCTTACTCACGATAGAAATGTATAATCCTTCGCTGCGCTCGTGATATTATTTGTCAATCCTTCGTTCGCTCAAGAATCAAAATCAAAACTCATAGGAAAAACGAACTTAGATCACATGTTGAATAAAAAACTATTTCCAAAAAGAGATTATTACTATACAAAGAGAAATTCTGAACGTATGGCAAGGCTGAGCAGAAGGAAAATAGCCGAAAATGACGTCTCCGGTCGAATCTGCACGGATGGTAACCCTACCTGCGGCCCGGGTCGTCGCCGTTCGGTCGTCGTTCGTCGCCGGTCGCCGGCCACGACCTTGTATGTCCTGCTCAGGCGCAGATAACTGAGCTGTTGGCTGTGTCGTGATAACGTCTTTGCCTTTATGTGTTTTCAAAGTTGTGTTGCGGAATTTGTGTTTGAGAACTTGGATTGTAAAAGTCGAAAAACCGTTTCTTTCTTTCTTTGTGTTATGCTTTTCTGCGACATTATGTGTAAGGTTTCATAAAAATAAAAGGCACCATATATCTGGATCGTTGACTTGAAGGACACATGTTTTTTTTTTATTTATATTATTTAAGTATTTATTATCCTTGCGTGATCGAATCAGAAATGAAGACATCCGCAAGAGAACCAAGGTCACCGACGTAGCCCGAAGAATTGCTAAACTTAAGTGGCAGTGGGCAGGGCACATTGCTCGCAGAACGGATGGCCGTTGGGGCCGAAAAGTTCTGGAGTAGCGACCGCGAACTGGAAGGCGATGCGTTGGAAGACCTCCCACTAGGTGGATAATATTGTGAACTCCTGTAAATTACCTACCACCTAATCTAAGTTCAAAACCATGATTAATTTTCATGACCACTCTAACTAAGTTAACACGATAATGTAAGTATGTAACCTTACCAAACTACAATTTTTATTCATAACTTAAGTACATAAATAGAAAAGATTTCGTGAAAGTATATTTTTTGTAGTTCAAAACTTACCATTGTATTTTTACAGCTGTGTTAAGGACTTGGCCAAAAGTTCATAGACAGAAAACCCAGAATCGCCAGCAACAAGCAACGATAAAAATGGATTCACTGTAGTAAAATCCATCTAATTAAAAAAAAATACGATATAATAAAAGTGTTTGAGGAAACCCTATTTGCTGAATAAATATCATTTATAAACCCATTACGTTTTCTAAAAATCAGCCTCCGAAACCATGTAGTATACAGAATGGAATTTTTCAATGCCACCTGGAGGCAAAGTATTCCAAATACTGGATATAACAAATTTTACTCAAAAGAAACAATACTTTATTTTTTAAAAGAAACAAACTTGCATTCATAGATTTTTCTAATTTAAGCTTTGTTTCACATTTAGTTATAAATGTATTTTGAAATTAGCATCTAATTATAAGTACTTATGTTTGCATGCCAATTTTATGTCGAAATGTGTCATTGCACTACATAATATTATTTTACCACATTATTTAAATTTTTTTTTGGCAATTTGCCGTAAAAAAAAATTGCCGTAAGTATTAGAAATAATAAATATTTACAGGGAGTATATGAACTTAAACTTTTTGTGGCGATTCAAGGGAGTTAGAACTAAAAAATAAAATAGAATGTTAATAAATAATAATAAAATAGAATAATAAAAAAAAAAATCAAAAATTAGCTTGCTACACTCAGGAATCGAACCGACTAAAGAAAAAAAAAAATAACACCCTATTCTTTTATGACAGCAATCGATAGGGCCAACCATATGGATCAAATCTCTCTAACAAACATGATTAATTAAATTAAAGGAAAGCCATGAAATCGAAGGAAAAGTGTTTTAAATTCAAAGGGATAAATTCACTAACTTGCTTGGCAATTTTACGGTGACATATATAATTGGATAATTTTATGATTTTGTTCATAGAATATTATATGATAATCCGTAATAACAACATTTTTATATTTATGGACCCCAATAAACTGATAGATTAGATTTTTATGAATCTTAATGTTCTAAAATTTGTTTCATTGATCAATAAATAGATAAATATCAAAAACACCTGTTTTGCAGTAAATTGATTTTATTTTAGATGTACATGTTATGCCTATAAAAATGGTAGATATAAATAAAGTTTCTGGCCATTCTGGTTTTTTGGCCAAGTCCTTTCGAGAATTTTGTAGTTTTCGTGAGTACCTACTATATATTTTTCAGAGCGGTTGTTTTTCTGAGCTTTTTATGTGTTCAATTTTTTTATTGTGTTTGATTGTGATAATGACCAAAAATGTGTGCCATTTTCTTATAAAAAACTTCAAACATTATCTGCACTGTGAGCACATTCCTGATGATTGTCATAAAATTATAATCGGAATAAAATTATCGAATGTACTGTAGTTGGACAAGAACTAGATGTGTTTTTTTTTGTATGTCCCGTTTTACACCATGTTCTGAATATGTACTAAAAACTACTATACTAAAGTAACGTTGTTTTCATTTTTTATTAGCTTTTGCCCGCGGCTTCGCCCGCGTAAAATGATATATAAAACCTTCCTCTTGAATCACTCTATCTATTAAAAAAACCCGCATCAAAATCCGTTGCGTATTTTTAAAGATCTAAAGAACATAAGAACAGACAGACGCGGTGGAGGACTTTGTTTTATAATAAATGTAGTGATGACAGTGACGTTTAAGTTATGACGAACTGTCATAACATACACGTCACTGTTGTTCTGTGTTTCGCGCGCTTTGCAAAAAACAATATGGCTGACTATTTGCAAAGGTTGTGCAAATGATTACGCAACATACGACCTCGCCGGAACACCATTGTCAGCCTAATTTAACCAATATTACACACAATCAGGTGTTGAAGAGTTTTCTGTTTTGTGTTTACAAATTTTCTGTTTTAAATTATCATTGTTAGATGTTCTATCATGTTTGTAACATATGATACTAATCTTGTTGAATCTTGTAATATGTTTTGAATAATGTTGTTATGTAAGTCAATTCATTTAAGTCGAGTCAGTTCAGTTCACCGATTGTTCTCTGTGTTGTACATAATCTACGTTTTTTCTAATAAAATCGTACATACAACCATATATTCATAGTACCTACAAGCTGAGTGAAAAGTAATGTAAATACGTAGGTATTCAAAGTCCAGCGTTAGTCAGTTTTATTTTTATAAAAGCTACTAACTTTGGACCCAAAACATATGTGGCCACGTTGTTTTCATAAGAGGTAACTTGATATTTTAGCTAAGTATATTTCAACCAATATTGCTGAAACAGTAATACTAGATGTTTTCAAAAATTTAGAAAGAATTTATCAAGTATCAATGAATAGTGACGTCGGACTATTATTTAAAATCATCATCATCATCATCTAAGCCGAAAGACGTCCACAGCTGGACATAGGCCTCCCCCAAGTGTCGCAACATTGACCGGTCCCTTGCGACTCGCATCCACCGGATTCCCGCAACCTTCACCAGGTCATCGGTCCATTCGATTCGATCACGCTAGGAAACCCCGAGCATAGCCCTCTCCTTTGCCCTTTGGGTGCCTTTTGATAAGGCACATTGTGAGCGACCACGTTTCGGTCCCGTATGTAATCACTGGCAACACACACTGGTCATAGACTTTCGTCTTGAGACACTGCGGTAAGTTGAACGAGAAGATACCGCGCAGCTTCCCGAACGCTGCCCAGCCGAGTCAGATTCGACGATTGACCTCTTTCTCGAAGTTAGACCTACCTAACTGGACCGTTTGTCCTAGGTATACATAATCGTCTACAATTTCGAGTGTAGAGTCTCCGATCTTGATAGGAATGGGTGTGACATGGGCATTCAATATGACCTTCGTCTTGTCCATGTTCATTTTTAGACCCACTCTTTAGGAAGCTCTACTGAGGTCATCGAGCATTGTACTGAGGTCCTCCATGGTCTCAGCCATGACCACAATATCGTCAAACCGAAGGTGAGTGATGTACAGTCAGCAAAACCGTTAGGTTTACAGGCTAGTAATCTTCTTTCAACTATTGTAAATGGAAAAGGGTTATTATCAATATATTTGCAATTTCATCCAAATCCTTTCATTCATTTCTGCGTGAAAAATTAACAAAAATCGATCTTTACAGACTTTTACATTTATAAAAGTCGTAAGAAGATTGCTAGCCTGCATTCCTAACTGTTTTGCTGACTGTACCTACTCGCCATTGACGTTGATGCCTAGACCTCTCCAGTCCAGAACCTTGAAGACATCGTCCAGTGCAGCGATGAACAGTTTCGGAGATATGACGTCTCCCTGCCTTACACCTCGCTGCAGAAGGATAGGTTCCGAGGCTTGGTCCTGAAGACGGACTGACATGGTGGCGTTTTTGTACAAACACTTCAACACCTCGATGTACTGATAGTCAATTTGGCACCGTAGGAGAGACTGCAGTACAGCCCAGGTTTCGATCGAATCAAAGGCTTTTTCGTAGTCCACAAACGCTAAGTAGAGAGGCAAGTTATACTCTTCGGTTTTCTGTATAACCTGCCGAAGCGTATGTATGTGGTCCACGATGCTAAAGCCTTTTCGGAAACCGGCTTGTTCGGCTGGAAATCGTCAAAAATGCAATTTAAAATCAATTCAGACCGATTTGAGTAGATTGGAATCTGAGAGATACTTAAATTAATTTGTTGATTCCAAACAGCTAGTATAGAGACTGACTTTATTTAATTTCTACTCTTTTACAGCGATATCTTTTTGAATAGGTACTTTCACAGTTCCAGCAAGTTTTTCATTTATAATTAAAATATTAAGGAGCCGGCGGAGCATGCGTCTTTCATGCAAACGTAATACCAAAATAATTTGATTCTGATTGATTACAGACTATCTAAGTTCCCTATTATGCCTATATTTTGAAAGGACAGACGTATAAAGACGAGATATGAGGAATTTATAATTTCTATAGAAATTTTATTTTCTCATAACTATATATTTTGATCGGACACTGATTTAAACAAGAGTTATGAGAAAAGTAAGTTTTCTATAGAGATTCTAAATTCTTCATAGCTTGTCTTTATACCACTGTCCTTTCAAAATATATATTTGGGAACCTGGATATTCTGTAATTCAATCGAAATAAATACACAGAACCTTAAGAATATAATTTGATTTACAAATTATTTTGGTATTACGTTTGTATGAACGACGCATGCTCCGCCAGCTCCTTAAGTTATGGTATGCGTTTTGTGTTTTGTTTTTTTTTACAGATATTGTGGTGATCATGGTATAGTGCAGAGGATTACAGGCTACAGGCCAACACGCTGGAAATACAGAAGAGTCAATGAGCAATTTTAGTGAAAAAAAAACTAGTGTAATTTAGAGATATTAATTACGGTAGGTACTCATTTATTCTACATCCTTGCAAAATAAAACATTAAAAGGTCAGCTAATAAGGTGGGTGTGCAAACTTTACTTTTTTTCTTCTTTGATATTCCAGTATTATAATTTTTTCTTGACCTTAAGAAGATTTCTATCGAAGTTTATTTATAGTCTAAATAAGTAAAAAAGAGCTTTCCAATCTTTTCCCTAGAATGTTTAAGTTTTTAGCTAAACTGTAGGGTTATTAAATAAAAATGCTGACAGCACTACACGAAATATATTATTAATTAAAAAAATAACCAAATTAAATACCAACACTTTCTTATTAATAAACTTTTCGATAATTACCTTTTTATTTTTTCTAAGAAATGATAAGTTTATGAAGCAATTTGAAATTATACATGACATGTGTGGCCTAAATCAAGGAAGAACCAAAATTAAAAAAAATACAATGAATTCATCAAATAAGGCATTCAACATGTTCCTTTTATTTTAATATTAGTAATAAAAATAATCATAAGTCATGTGACTTATGATTACTTTTATTACTAATAAATATTTTGCAAAAATAAAATATACTATTTTATTTTTGCAAAATTAAAATGTAAATGGCTCATTAAAAGGCATAATAAATAACAGTATTGATGTTCATCCGTATTCATTTATAAAATGCATTATTAATGTCTACATTTTGTTATCTAGTTTTAAGTGTTTCCTTGTTCATTATAAAATTTGCGGGCGCCACTTTAAAATAATAATAGAAAAATATTCAAGAAAGAAATAAGTCGGTGTAATGATAACCAGAAACATAATTATTGTGTCACCTGTAAACATAAAAATTTAAAGGGTGTATAATAACTCTTAACTAAGCCAAAAACCACGTTGTTTCTCACGTTATATCGATCAATCATTATAGGTTCAATCATACCTGGGAACCTTATAGTAATCTAGTTAGATATTGGGGGTCAAAGTGCCACTTTTTTCTAGTTTTTTTTAAAACACGTTTAATTGTAAGATTTTTACTATAAACACCTTTACAACCGGTACTGTTCAATAAATTGAGTTCTACTACAAAACACAATTTTTCATCCCCAAAAAAAGTCGTTTCCCAGCAATATTTTTTGCATTAAGTTACTTTGGTTTAGTGTACAGTCACGTCTAATAATATGTAAACAATTTCCTTAATATTATATCATTTTAGCGAGAAATAACGATTGTAACTAGGAGATATGATCTTTTTCATAAAAAATATGAGTTCCAGAATACTATGTACGTAATAACATGAAATTTTAATCAGTACAGTAGAAGAAACACACTTTTAAACATTCTTAAGTGTTTACATATTATTAGAAGTGACTGTCCAGAATGCTTGGTTGACGGCTTCGTGATGAGGTTGTTTACACCCTGTATACTTTATACTTATTTATAGAGACAGCCTTTTTGAAATTTCTTTGTAATTTATGATTACAAATTTGAAACAGAAAATACAAATACTTAATTAATCAAATCTATAACTTTGGATCGTTATGAAAATATGAATAAATCGTACTAAATACATTATGTACATAATTTATATCGTACCAATCTAAGCCCAAATTCTAGAAGGACGAATAACGATTTAAAACAAGATTCTATTATGATGCTGCTTTATATGGATCGAGATTCATGCCTAAGGATTATTTAAAAATAAGAACCTTGGAAATAAATAAACCTCTTTATTTTCCAGTCAAGCACATCGTCCAACAGAAGTACAACATAGATGCTGTTATAATCTCTCAGAGCTGAGGAAGTCGCAGTCCAGTGCAGCAGATTCATCAAAATCACTGTGCCTATCAAAATGTGTGTATCAAAATTACCAACCAAGCTGGTGGGGACACAGCTGAATCCCCTTGCAAGGATGATCGAGAGAAGACAAGAAGAGAAGTCAAGAAGAATCAGCAACACAACTACAAACAAAAAGGTAACAAAGGTAGTCTTATAAATAAATAAAATTATGTTTCTCTCTCTAAAGCCAAACGATTTAAAACACATGTTAGCCCAACTTGTACTCTAACACTTTTCCTGTATTAAAACTTAATAGTTACGCACTCCAAATATGTACCAGAATATCGTTAGGAAATTTAGAGAAGGGACATACTTCCATAAGAGAGTCAGTATGGAAGAAGAATACATGCTGCGTGGACCCTAAATTAATTTATCTATTTATTTGGTACAATGAGATGATATGAATTATGATGATATTTATGTGTATTGTGAGTGTAATATCTAAAGATTTACATATCATTTTGTTATATATTTAAATTATTTATAATATTAATAAATTGAGGTAAGCGCAGGAGAATAATTAATTTGATTAATATCATTAATAATATTAAATAGTAGGCCCAAAACATTAGTAGCCCGAAGGCAACATGTTTTCAAGTTGCCATGTCAAATGTCATGACAGCAAGTCATTCAAGGTTTGATCAAGTACTTAAGGGGGTGGTATCCCCTTCCGGGGTTGCGGGCCTGTTCGAAAGAGATACCGCGGCCCTGGAACGTAAAAGGCGAGGAAGGAACATGGATGGTTTTTAGTCAGTAAGAGTCTGACACTCCCTCCCGCTCCGCCCAGAGTGGGGGGGGGGGTCATTTGATGATTTCCCATCCTTAGAAAAAAAAAAAAGGGGGTGGTATCTGCTAACGAAGAGTTTTCTCCATGTAACTCCTCTTTGATGAGTGAATATAAATGTGCAAAAAAAACATTTGTAGCATATTAGACTTTAAACTTTAATTTGTACAATAATAATTGAAATAGTTCTTCCTTAAAAAAATGGAAAATGGAATGGCGTAGTGGTAGTGAAGCTGCCTTACGTTCTTAGGGTCCTGGGTTCGAATCCCGGTAGGAGCAAATGTTTGTGTGATGAACATGGACATTTGTTTCCGAGTCATGGATGTTTATATGTATAATAAGTATGTATTTACAAACAAAAAAGTATATATGTAGCATATCAACTATCTAGTGTCCACGACACAAGCTTTGCTTAGTGTGTCACTAGGTGGCGCTGTGTGTTAATGTCCAGCGATATTTATTTATTTTAATAGTAATAGTAATAGTAATAGTATATTTATTTGCATAAAACATGGTATACAAAGATGTCACAAACATGTTTAGCTAGCGTAAGACCAAGCATGCAAAAAATTTAGACGGTGAAAGAAAGGTAAGCAGGCATCAAACACTGCACAGTAAATTGAGAACATCAAATTTTTTTAACTATAAATTATTTTAAGCTGTAAAAACTATTTAAGATAAGATAAGATAAGATATTTTTATTTGCATAAAACATGGTATACAAGGTGTTATTCCAAAAAAAGTAGTAGATCGGACATGTTTTGCTTAATGCTAAAGCATGCAAACTTACTTACTAAAGATACATTATGATGATGAATTCGTATTAAAAAAATCATTAATGCTATAAAAATTATTATTATTAAGCCATTTATATAATTCGATTTTAAATAATTTACAATTTAATGTTTTAAACATTTTCGGTAATTTATTATAGAGACGTACACACATAGCCAGACAGTTTTTATTATATTTCGCTGATCGAGGCAGCACATCCAGCACAAGTCTGTGTTGGTCACGCCGACTTCGAGAGCTCACTTCCTCTGCTGTTTTAAATAGTTTTTGGTGTTTTTGAACGAACATGCATGCTTCATATACATATAATGAAGGTAACGGTAGCAAACCAAGCTCTTTAAATATCGGTTTGCATGATTCGTCAGTTGGAATCTCGTATAGAGCTCGTAAACATTTCTTTTGGGCGACAAATGCTCTTTGGTGATCAGTACTATTTCCCCACATCATTAGTCCATACCGTAGTGAGGACTCAACATATGCGCGATATGACATCACAGCCGTTTTTGTATTAGTGACTTTTTTTATTTGTCTCAAAGCATAGACAAATTTATTTATTTTATTACATACAGCATCAACCTGAGCTTTCCAGTCTAAATGTTCGTCAATTACTACTCCTAAAAACTTAGTTTGTGCCACTTGTGTAATTTTCGGAATATTCATTTTAAAATTAAATGTATTATTATAAGATTGATTAAATTGTATATATTTTGATTTGTCAAGATTAATAGATAAATTATTATTATTTAACCAGTTAATTAGATTGTCTATTGTTTTATTTATGTCCGCTTCATGATTCGTAATTGATTTATCTTTTTTGTCAGTAGTCACAATAATGGAAATGTCATCGGCAAAAAGAAAGCATTTATGATTGGTTACATTAACAATGTCGTTTATGTAGAGTAGAAATAAGATAGGGCCCAATATGCTACCCTGGGGGACGCCGCGTTTTAAAGTTATATAATCAGACGAAAATTCTGTCATGTCCCAAGTTTCATTAAGTTTAGTGACAGTGACTCTCTGTTGTCTGTCAGATAAATACGATGATATCCACTGAAGTGGCAGTCCTCTAATACCGATAGTCTCTAGTTTTTGTAATAATATTTCATGTGTAACCAAATCAAATGCCTTTGACAAATCAAAGAATAGCCCTGACGTTAGCTGTTTATTGTTAATATTATTTAATATTTCTTTCAAAAGTGAAAATATGGCTAAGGATGTGGACTTATGTTTCTGAAAGCCGAATTGCTCTTTTTTTATAATATTAAATTTCTCACAGTAGTTAACAATTTTTTGATACATGCATTTCTCATAGATTTTTGACATGATGGGTATCAGTGTTATGGGGCGATAATTACTCATGTCACATTTTTCACCCTTTTTAAATATCGGTTTGACCACAGATATTTTTAAAGCGCTAGGAAATACTCCTTGTGAAAAGGACAGGTTAATGAGATAAGTCATTACCCCACTTATTTCACTGACACATGTCTTGATAATTCTGGTGTTAAGTTCGTCATAGCCTACAGAATTGGTGTTTTTTAAAGATATTATTTGTTTTCTCACCTCATTTTCGGATATAGGTGTGAGGAACATCGAATTAGCAGTCAGGAAATCACTGCGGGAATTATTTGTACAATTTTGAGTTGGAGTATGATTTGTGAAGTGACTATTGAAGGCAGAAGCTATTTCCGCTGGTCTGGTAAGTATGGTGTTGTCAATTTTAATGTGTTCAATGTTGTCTTTGGGGTTCGTGTGTATTTCGTTTCTAATGACTGCCCATGCGGCTTTACATTTGTTGTCATTATTATTCATAAACTTAATGTTAGCATTGCGTTTAGCATTGTAGATACACTTTTGTAGTAATTTTGAATATGAATTATATCTACTCTTGTTTATTATATTTTTAGTCTTGTAATATTGATATCGTAAGAAACGCTTCGTTTTAGAGCTTCGTTTCAGACCCTTACTTATCCACGTTCGCTTTATTTTATTGTTTAAATTTACCTTAACCCTTACTTTTGGAAAACAGAGATTGTAAAATAAGCAGATCAATTCATGGAAAGCGCTGAATGCTGTATTTGCATCGTTTTCCTTGTAAATATCTGTCCAGGAAAGATTTTGTAAGCATTCACGGAATTTACGAATATTATCTAGACTGTAGTCTCTTTTGTAAATATGGTATATTGCGGCTTTTGCTGTCTGAAGTCTTAAAGGGAAGCTTAACATTTGTGCTGTGTCGTGATCAGAGAGATATAGTGGAAGCACTGTCGGGATCGCGTCAGGTATATTACTCAATATATGGTCTATACAAGATAATTTCCGAGTTGCCACTTCGATATGAATTTTTAAATTGTGATTGTTTGCTAAGTCTTGTAAGTCTTGAGTGATTTTGCTTCTTCTCAAGGTATTAATATTAAAGTCACCGGTTAAAACTATGCGCGTCCTAGATTTATATGTCTTGTATAAATCATGTAAGAGACTATCCAACTTATTTAAAAATTCGTTAGGATCGGATTGAGGTGTTCGGTATAAGCAAATAATCACTAGTTTCTTATTTTCTAATTCTATGCCACATGCCTCGAACATATTTACCGACGCATGTGTTTTTACAAACTGTAATTCTTTGTAGTGTAGACCCTTTTTTACTAGAATACAAGTACCACCTCTGTGTTTTTCTCTGCAAAAATTAGTTGCCATTTCAAAATCCGATAACTTGAGATAGTTCTCATGACCTTTTTTGATAAATGTTTCGGAGAGGCAAATCACATGGGGTTCATTATGTAAGTCACGCATTTCCTGTAACGTTAACTCCAATAGTTCCCGTTTAGATAAAGCACTTGCAATGTTTTGATGAAGTATCCTGAAGTTGTGTGATGCAGGTGTTGTGTTCTTAGGCACGAAAAAATGTATCGTTCTTTTTAAGTGTGGGAAAATAATATGGTATGGTACCTTCTCTGTGCTCTTCTGAAGGAAGATGAGAGTTTAATTTTAGTTCAGTCCCACTAATATTGCTCTTTGAGAAATAAAAAGGAATAGTTCCTTTTTTGGGTAAATTTGTCTCCCTTTTTGGCAAAGAACTTGATTTGCTACTCGCGAGACGTTTCCTGAGCTCGACTGGATTTAAATATTTTTCGTTGTAATATTCACAATCTATTATGTAATTTATTGATTTACAAATGTCAGATATGTTGTGATGGATTGAACTCATGAAATGACAATTTTGGTAATGTTTACAAATATTTTTGATGCGATAATTCAATTTGTCGACATCTAAATGGCTACTCTTTGAAACATTTAATATTATTATACTGTTCTTAGAAAATGTCTTTAATATAATTTTTAACTGATATAATACATGATCCATGTTATAGTCATTTTCACCTAAAGATATTACAATTTTGTCACCTGGTTGTAGGTCTATGTTGGTACAGTTTTTTGTTATTGTGTCGCTCTGTGCGTTTGGCATCGTATGGGCGAGGACTCCATACTTTTCATACTGTGTAGTCTTTCTTGAATTTATAAGGGCAGCTGCCAGACCGACGCATTGTTGCGCACCAAATATCCATATTGCTTTTCCGAATATGTGTTTTGTTAGATCAGAAGTAATAGGGCTTGTTGTACTGGTATAGGCTGTAAAAATCTGTTCTGGTTTTGGTGTAGTCCTAAGAGATTGCTTCAAATCCTGTATTTGTGTATTCAGAGATCTCATCTCATTTTCTGCGATTTGTAGTTCCTTTTGAAAGGCTGAGATATTTTGTTGCAGATGTAAATATATGAAGTTATTATTACGTTCAGCATTTGTAGTAAGTCTCGGCGAGGAGGGAGTGGAAGATACGATTTGGCTTACACGAGAGTGTCTTATCTTTTTGTCATTGCTTGTAGGGCTGCATTCTTTACTTGTTGAAGAATGACATAACGACTTTAGGACACTAATTTCTTGAGTCAACTTGTTCACTTGTCTTTTAAAATCATTATTTTCTAATATCGTGTTTTCTAACTCATGCTCCGTGCTCTCTAGTTTCATAGTCAGCTGGGTTATTGTATCTTGCATCTCAGACATTGAAGATATGTTAGTTGTAGTACCATCTACGCTTTTTGAGAGTTTGTTTGGAGTGGTGTCAATTTCGTAAGATGTATCATAATCGGTCAGTACATGAGAGTCCTGGTCAGGGGTCGACCGCTTTTTCTTTATGCGAGTTTGCAGAGGTGTTATTGCAGTAGGATACGTTGGAGTTTTCCTCAATGTTATATTGGATGGCTCTGTAGAATTGGTAGCCTTTTTCTTAATACACATCTTGCAGCGCCATTTGTTTCTAGATTCTTGATTCATTAATCGGTACGTGTGTTCCGGATAACCATCGCAGTCGGGTTTATTACTAAGTATACGAAAAAAATGTTCAAAGTAAAGTATTTTTTCTTTGAATTTTCGTAACTACTACTAAACAGCATTCAGTTTTAGTTTTTTTTGACACACGAATATTTAAACACTGTTTTAGGCTTTCATGGTTTAAAACTAAACTTATATTGTCACTTACGGGATATCTTCCGTGACGGAAGATATCCCGTAAGTGACAATATAAGTTTACACGAATATTTGTCGCTATTTTCGTAACAATAGAGTTGCTAATTTAGCAGATACCACAGCCTTAATATATTTTTACAAGTAATGTAGGTATAATTTTTGACAGTGTATCGTCGGTTGTAAGTTGTAGTAAGCGGGTTCAATTCTGGGTCAAATGTAAATCATTTGGTTACAATGTATTGCGGTGGCAGCTTACTTACCTAATATAGGAGGTGTACGTAATATTGGCGAACGGTTGGTTGGCTTGTAAGTCTCGTAACAGATTTTTTATGTTTCATTTTGGTTAGACTTCTACGTTGGTTGATTTATTAAAGCACATAGTTACATTAAGGGTGGAGGGGTTAAAGATACCAAAAGGTTCATTCACTCTTATTCAGATCACCAAAAACTACACTTAATTTTCTAATCGGTATCATGAATTCACGAAGGCCGACTCTTAAACATTACACTTCCTTGGCAGTCGTATAAAAATAGATCATAGTAAAATCTCCGTGCCTCTGAAAGCACGTTAAGCTGTTGGTCCTGGCTGTTATTTTTAGATCTTTGACAGTCGCTACAGGTAGTCTGTGGCCCAAAAGTCCGACAACCAATCTTTACAAAGGGTATCGTAGTGCCCACCCGCAATGGAGGTCAGATAGGTAGTCGCTCCATGTAAAATACTCGTCATCATTCATTTGCCTCCGGTAGAATGGAAGCCGACCTTTACATAGTTGGGAAGAGTCTAGGCCAGATGATGAGATGATGAATACACAGATCATAGTTGTAGTCAAATAGTAGCAAAAAATGACCTCTAACGATCTCTCTATACAGTAGTACATTTCCGTTGTAAACAGGTTAATTAACAACCTCCATGCGGGTGAAACTGATCATCTGCCTAGCCTTATCCCAACTATGTTGGGGTCGGCTTCCAGTCTAACCCGATTCAGATGAATACCAGTATTTTACATGGAGCGACTGCCTATCTGACTTCCACATTCAACAACCCAGTACTGGATACCCCGTGTAAAGACTGGTTGTCAGGGGCCTAATTCTGCTATTTTAATAAATTCGTCGCTCCAACACGATTCCATTCTCATCCCATTGTCATTTTGCTTAAGGTTCGTAATCTGCTAAATTCACAATGGTAGGTCAATGGTTTCGTAATAAAATTATGTTTTAATGGCATTGTCGTATTGTCATTATTATAAAACCCTTAGTACAAATAGTTTTCGAAATCTACTACTAAATGCGAACATTTATTCATGCCAGATTTCATGTACGAGATTAATATTCTATGACATTTCTTTCAATGGAGTGTCAGTGGTTGTTCATTGAGAAGTCATAATGGCGCCATTATGATAGTAGAATTAACAAACTTGTCAAAATTTGACAGAACTTGATCATTTTGAAATCAATGATCGTATACTCTGACACTATTGTAATAGCAGAATCGAGGCCCAGGTCAATGACTACCTGTAATGACTGTCAACAATTTTTCATAAATGCCACGGCATTCCAACCTCGTTCATTCCAAATTCAAATGAAAAAAACTATCTAGTACAAACGTCAGTCTCCTCGTTGAAAACCTAACATGAGGCCCAACAATATTTACGTTGTTACTTGCTATTGAAACCAGTCTGTCTGAACTGTGTACTGTCGCCTATTGTGCTATTAGTTTTCCTGTTTGGCGTCACTATAAAAAGTAGCAAAAGGAAGTAATGACCTAAATTTAGTTTTACATAAGCTATTTATTTATTTACAAGACTTCATGGCACATATTTTTACCATGGAGTCATGATTTTGGGTTCCAGGGTTTTACGTTCGAGTCGGTTTAAAAAAAATACTATCAAATTGCATTAACCGAGACATTAGCAAATATAGAGTAGACATAACGTCGGTTATCCCCAAAAGGTTATGCAGAGCTGGTGAAATAAATTATAATGAGATATAATAGCTGGCAGTTTCTAAAACATGCGTTTAAAATTGTATGTTTGGGAGTGTGTCAGATATTTCACCATCTAGACATGGACACAGCAATAGCGTCGTCAGTCGAATCACAAATAAAAAAAAAACAATCAAAAATTTTTTTTTATTTTTTTAAGAACCTAAATTCAAAGACATGTGACATCTACCCACCCGCACTGGGCCCGCGTAGGAATGTAGGCCCGAGTCCCAACAGTGGGAACATTATAGGCTGATTATGCGATTTTTCACTCAATGACTGAACTCAGATCCAGCTGTGGCTACAATAATGTTCTTTATTGAGTAGTATTTTCCAATTTTATTTATAAAATAGTCTTTTATAAAAAGAATCACAAGATAGATTTTCGCAGAATTATATTGAAAACTAGAGGCAAACTAAAATGTTAGACCTCGCAATTTGATATCTTTTCAAAACAGATAAGAAAGGTTACGGTTCTAAGAATTGAATCGAAAATACTATCAATATAATGCGTATTTACTTACTTATTAAATAAACTACCTAGGAATCCTTTTCTCATACAAACTGTTATAACGAAAAACCTTAGTTTCACACCAAAAACCCATTTTTTTTTTAATTTTATGAGTCCTTGTAGCCTCTATATATATGTTGAACCATAATTTATTATACTTACTTACATAATTTATTCTGCCAAAAACCGCACTAAAAAAATGTCTGAACCGAAAATTTACTAAACATTCTTCATGACAACAATTTGATAACCTCTACAATGTGTACCGAATGTACTGAGATGTCATCGTTCCCAATCAAATCCCAACTATTTGCGACGAATCAAACGTTCGCATAGCCACACATATTAGGGCACATAAATGTTTATGTATCACATTTTTGCATGTCTGCGTATATTTATAGCAGTGGGCGGCGGACTCCGCGACCTTGCGTTCGAGACGAACCTAGCACCACGACGCGGGATTTCTCCTCAACAGCTCCGCAACAATCGAAGAAACCAACATCCAATGCTGTCTCCGTACAAGAATATTGAAACTGTTGCTGTAGCTACACAGCAAGGTATAGCGAATACTGCGCGATGCACAATACTGTGTTCGTTCGGTATCCGACGCGCGCCTCCAGTCTCGTTTGCCAATTTCGCGCACAAGTTCATCGACTTTTGACAAGGATGCATGAATCAAGTGTAATGATACGATACGGCATCGTTCTTTGTTCCGAGTTCCCGACCGGACGGTTGCCGCATTGTTTTACAAACACTGACCTCAAATCCTCAATCTAACGTTGTGAATTCATTGAGTCGCGTAAATTGCTGAAGCATTTTAACATAACACTGTGATCA
Organism: Xestia c-nigrum; assembly: GCA_916618015.1. Lineage (NCBI taxonomy): Eukaryota > Metazoa > Arthropoda > Insecta > Lepidoptera > Noctuidae > Xestia > Xestia c-nigrum. The sequence continues at coordinate 21,725,896 of OU745252.1, read as the reverse complement.
AAACATGTTCGTAAAAATGTATCAGAGATGTGTGTGCATCACATATTTGTCTCATTGAGAAATGTAACGAAAAATTATGTCAATAAATAACTATGTTGTATTTGTGAATTGGCGTTTTATTTATTTTGACTACGTTGTTAATGGCAGCATACATTTATTTTGATCTAGTGAAAAGATGCCAAGTCTACGGAATCTGTACCGAGATATTCTTAATTATCTACACATTCCTTAATACTAGTTTACATAGACTATTGGAATTTACAGTAATCATTCAAATGAAATACCTATCTCTTAGAAAACAATGAATATTTAACAGTGCCTGAGGGATTAGCAAATAGGTATCAGCAAAGTCATTAAATTACAATATGTGTCATGAACTTACTACTACTTTATCTCAAAGGATATTATGTGCGAGGAGGCACAGGAAGTTTGGAGAGGCCTTTCCCCCGCAGTGGAAAAACAGCACCAGACCCCGTATTCACAAACGTTCGACTCGTTTCCGATTCGACAACTCGTATATCTGTCTTCTTCTGGCATTACGAAAACGACCGAGGTAGACATACGACTTCCCGAATCGGAACCGAATCGAAGCGTTGTGAATACGGGGCCAGGTCATTAGGTCAATACTTCAGGAAATCCATTTTCACTACGACAATACACATTGCCAAAAAACAATAGGTCTTCCGAAAATTTGGTTATTTCTAACAAACCTTATTCACACTGCTTTTTGTAGAGCACAAAATGTTCAATCGTTTTTGATCACCTTTTTTTAACTTACAACACTCATCAACGAAATCGAAACAAGTACGACAGTGGAAATGCTTTTGGAAATCGCTGAACAATCGATAACTTTTTTTTTGTATTGTTTGGTAAATCCTGATGGATGTCATCCGCACTGGGGCGGGTTTAGTTGTCTGTCGGACTATTACCTACTAAAAATCACCCCGGTGTTCCCTTCTCACACTTGGATCGGGGATTATGGGAACTAGTGCGCCTTCTATGATTAGTGCGCATTTCCCGACTGAACAATCGACCATAATCCAAGGTATAGGTTAGGTACGTATTTACAGCAGACACATTGGTTTCATCACCTAAAATATCCCCACAGCTGTTAGAGCTTTCCACTGCCTGAACCAAACTTGAAAGGTAGATGGAAAGAGTGTTTGTACTCTACTCTATTTCACTTACACCAAAATTGTGAGGCCTGAATTCTTGTCGCGCTAGCGGTCGGTCGCGTACGGTCGGTTGTGACGTCAGCGAGAACAAAATCCGGCTGTGGGTCGACGCTGACGTCAGCGTCGCAGTATGGTGCGATATAGTAACAATGCATACTCTTACGCTACCGACCGTGCGTGACCGACCGTCAGCGAGAAAAGAATTCAGGGGCCGAATTCTGCTATTTTAATTAATTCGTCACTCCAACAGATTCCATTCTCATCCCATTGTCATTTTGCTTAAAGTTCGTAATCTGCTTAATTCACAATGGTCGATCATTGGTCGGTCAATGGTCTCGTAATAAAATTGAATTTCAATGGCATTGTTGTATTGTCATTATTATAAAACCCTTAGTACAAATGGTGTTCGAGATCTACTACTAAATGCGAACATTTATTCATGCCAGATTTAATTATCATGAGTATCATTCTATGGCATTTCTTGCAATGGAGTGTCAGTGGTTGACCATTGAAAAGTCACAATGGTGCCATTATGTTAGTTGAATTAACAAACTTGTCAAAATTTGACAGAACTTTACCATTCCATCCATTATGAAATCAATGATCGACTACTCTGACACTATTGTAATAGTAGAATCGAGGCCCAGGCCTTACACAGCTCTTTTATAACATACTTATATCAATGAAACCGATACCGCATCCAAAAACTAAAACATCAATTAATACACTAGTCGCTCGTTGTGAGAAGTGTCACGCCTACATACGCAATCAATTGTGTCCACACACACACACACGCACGCACAAACGAACACAATGAATTCATTCGACGGCCACAGCCCGATCGGATCACCATGGAGTTTTGAAAAAAGAACAAGATAGGCTATAAAAGTCGGAGAGAGAGAACGCCTTTTGCCGTTTTTGATTTGGGAGTAAAAAATGGGATTCATATTGACTTGGTATTGCTGTTAGTCTGTTGATTTTAGTCTACTGAATAACTGAATATTAGAGGCGGCTAAAAACTGACACCTGGGTCACTAACCACACGAGATAGAAGAAGTAGTGACGGAAGTTTTAAATCATGGGTTCTAATACCGCATGTAACAAATGCTTAATAACCTACACAGCCACACTGCTCATCATGATCTGCCTAGCCTTTTCCCAACTACGTCTGGGTCGGCTTCCAGTCTAACCAGATGGAGCTGAATATCATTATTTTACATGGAGCGACTGCCTATGAGACCCCCGCAACCTAGTTTGTACTGAGTAGTACAACACCCCTTGGTAGACAGTCACACAACTCGTGTACCGTAATTTTTAAATAAATAAATATCGCTGGACATTACTCACAGCTCCTTCTAGTGCCACACTAAGCAAAGTTTGCGTCGTGGACACCAGATAGTTGATATAATAACATCCATGACGCGGAAACAAAAGGTCCGTGCTCACCGCACAAACATTTGCGCCTACCGGGATTCGAACCCGGGACCCTAAGAACGTAAGTAAATGTTTTAGGGATCTTGCGATAAGAATCTATCAAAGATGATAGCGGAACCATTGAATACACTTGTTAGACCTCCAAGACAGTAATCATGAGTAAAGAAAACCAAGACCGTTTGCGGTGGCTGGGTTTTATTGCCCAGCTTGAGCGAGACCCAGATGTCCAACAGTGGACTTATTTGATTAACAAACACTTACTATTCTTTTACAATGTATAGACGAGGAAATTTATACACTTTTTATTTCACACCGTAGTCATAGGGTTAGTAACAATTTTACTTAGTTCTAGTGTTAGTAGGTCACACACACAGATAAAAATATACAATCAATATTCACCCATCCCACCGATCTGCGAACACACTGAGAATACTGTTGGTGCTGCCGCGAACACGAGTCAACAGGGACGCACATCCAAACCGCAATCATTATTATTATAGAACAAATGAAAACGGGTATCTATCGCGAATTTACGTGACCGTTACCGCGACCACGGCTGGTGCAATCCGGTCGAAACGTCGGGATTAAATTAAAGGTAAATTCGCGATAAATACCCGTTTTCATATGTTTCATATCGTGTTCTGATCGTGAAAGTTTAAAAAAGACAGTCATTATTATTATCCGCAAACATCCCTGACGCACTACTATGCCACGGTAGCCTCAGCAGCAAAGCATAAGTAAGCATAAGTATAAGCGGTCTATGTCACTAAATAATGAGCTTGAGGTCTTGGGGCCTAATTCTGCTATTTTATGAAATTCGTCACTCCAACACGATTCCATTCTCACCCCATTGTCATTTTGCTTAAAGTTCGTAATCTGCTAAATTCACAATGGTCGGTCGATGGTCTCGTAATAAAATTGTGTTTTAATGGCATTTTCGTATTGCCATTATTATAAAACCATTCGTACAAATGGTTTTCGAAATCGACTAATAAATGCGAACATTTATTCATGCCAGATTTCATGTACGAGATTGTTATATTTTATGACATTTCTTTCAATGGAGTGTCAGTGGTATCATTGAGATGTCATAATGACGCCATTATAATAGTAGATTACCAAACTTGTCAAAACTTGACAGAACTTGATCATTATGACTTCAATGATCGCCTATTCTGACACTATCGTAATAGCAGAATCGAGGCCCTGCGAACACACTGAGAATACTGTTGGTGCTGCCGCGAACACGAGTCATCAGGGATGCACATTCAAACCATCAATTTTATTATCCGCAGACATCCCTGACGCACTACTACGCACGGTAGCCTCAGCAGCAAAGCATAAGACGTAAGCATAAGTATAAGCGGTCTATGTCACTAAATAATGAGCTATATAGATAGATAGATAAATCATTTATTTGGTGCACACAAAAGACAAAGCGCAACACACAGTTAAATGAAACAGTTCACTTAAAACAAAAGAAAAACATAATTACAAAATAAGTATAGTAACACCATGACTTACTTCAAATAAAAAATAAAAAAAAGGAAAATAACAAAGAGGGTATGCAAAGTGCGGTGTGCGTCTCAAGGTTACACCAAATGGGAGTCCAGCTCAGCATGTGTCAGGCATGCACCTGGCGCTGATATTCTGCTGGATCCTTCTAGTGACGTAGGGACGTCGAGCAGACGAGATCAATTCGTGTTGTGATAAAGTGTTTCATGCGCGGAGTGAAATTACGTATTGTATCAACTTAAATAAAATATTTGCTTGAGGTCCTGGTTTTGATAACCAGATCGTGCAAATGGGTTTATCGATCAGGAATTTCTCCGTAGCAGCCACGGATTTGTACCCGGTTGATGCCAATATAGGCTCGTCCCCTAAAACATTGGGCTTAAACATAACTGGCGAATTCTGGGTGCACAATAAGGTAGGTAGAACTCTGCCTATAACCTTGCTGAGATTACATGATGGCCGCTTTAGCAGAATCATAATATAAATCGCATTTTTTTTTTGCGAGCCTGCTCTGTCCCTGTCCTGGGCAAAGGCCTCCCTCCACTCTTTCCACTTCTCGCGAACACACACGTCCTCCCTCCAGTTTGGACGGAACCTGTCCAGTTCGTCCCACCATCTCCTTCGTGGCCTGCCGCGACTGTGTCAGGGCACCAGTTTCCTGCTATTTTGGCCCACAGTTGGTCGTGCCCAGACGAGTCCTGCCCAGTCCTATTTGAGTTGGGAAGCCTTTTGAGCCACGTCAGCTATGTTTGTTTTGGAGCGCAGTATTGTGTTTCGAACACGATCCGTTAATTGAACATCTAGTATGCGCGCCATTGCTCGTTGACAAACCCTGAGTTTGGACTTCTGGATGATCAAGTCTTTGCTCCATAGGTTAAGACGGGGAGAATACACATGTCCATAAATTTACTTTTCAGTGCCATTGGCAACTCTCCCTTGAATAGTTCCTTCTTGGACCAGTAGCTCTTCCAGGCGTTTTCTGTAAGTCTTGCGACTTTTTTGTCTTGCTTAGTCTGGAAAGAGATTACTTGACAGGCGCATTACTTTGTGTAATTTTTTTCATCACCACTGCTCTCAAAACGATATAGGAAATTGGCATACAGTTCTAGAATCAAAAAAATCGAAGACATGTGACATCTACCAAGCCGCACTGGGCCCGCGTGGAAGATTGGCCACGAATGACGTGGAGTTGCGGACACCAGCCCGTTGTACAATACAATATAAAAATTGTTCAAGTTCCAATTCCCAGTAATTACATTGATTAACCTTTTTGCATTCCCTCATTCGTTATAATAGGTGTCGTTAAATAGATTGAAACTATATTGCCCCGTTTGTATCTTTATTACCAATCTAGTATGCCATGACTGGTGTTTATGGCAATTATAACTCCCCTGACTGTCATCATACGGTCTATCTCTACAGGGTACACCCTGGACCACCTCATCACAAAGCCGTTAACATTCTGTACATCAAAATAAGTAACTTTACACAAAAAATATTGCTGGGAAAACAACTTTTTTTTTCACGATTTGTGGTAGAACTCAATGTAACGCACAACATTGTGCAGATGGATGGATTGAATAGAACGGCCTACGGGGGTCGTGGAGGTGTTAAAAGTCAAAATCTTACAAAAAAAAAAAAAAAAACTTGTCAAAAAGTTTTAACATTGACCCCCTATATCTCCGTAGCTAGAAGGTTCCCAGGTATGATGTAGAACAAAAAAATGATAGCAATAATGGGGAGAACAAGTGCCTTACGGCTTCTTGAAGAGGTGTTTTACACCCTTTATTATTTTCTCCTTTATTACAAAAACGAGCAATAGGCATGACGACAGTATCAAATAATTACAAATCTTTTTAGTACGTCAGTTAGATTATTAAAAGCTAATGGAAACGTATTTTTTGTTTTTTAAATCAATAAATAGGTATTGACCAAGTGTTAAAACGCGTCAAAACCCGGGAGCTCGTGACGTCAGAACTATCTAAAAATTATACCTAGGCGTGACGTATCTTCGTCAATTTTGATTTACGTAACAGAAGAAAAAATACTGCTCACAATTTTTTTAATAATCTACCTGACGGACAAATTAGTTTATTTTTGTCGTCTACCCTATTTCGCCGTATTATAGCATACAACTGTCAGAGAAAGAAACATGTATCAGTACACTCACACGCCACTGCACAGAGTACTTTTATATATCGCCACTGCCTCAATGGTAAAAAGGTGGTGGTGGTTTGTTCCTGGTTGATTGTAATTTAGACCCGTAATAGGGTCTAAATTAAGATATGTGTTTAAATGCGATTTAAACACATATCTGGCAAAATGATGATGTACTATTAGGTACATCTCTGTCTAACCCGAGATTACAGGCGTGATGTTATGTTTTCCAATCAAGCCATTTACCTAACGTTTGAATCCCATGGATGGGAGGGCAAGCTTATTGCCATCAACAGGGCACAAAACCAGACTCCGTGGCTACTACTGAGTTTCTATTGAAAAAAACCGGTAATACGTCAGGGAAGCCCACGAAATACATTTTTTTACAAAAGTATAGAACAAACATACACTCACAAAAGTCTAGGAACGACTTTGACCTTGACCTTGGACCTTGACCTTGACCTTTGACCTTGGAAAACACTCACAAAAGTCTAGGAATGACTTTGACCTTAAAAAACTCGTTACTTGACTTATATGAACTTGAGAGGGTTATATTGATAATAAATTCTGTAACTACATACGTTTTACAGTCGCGAAAGATATTTGCAACTTCATACAACCTACGACTGGCCTGCAAATTGCAAAAAACGTAAGAACATTTGAAACTCGCGGGCCACCCTGGCGCTCCCCTCTTAAAGTTGAACAATAAACGTGGACGAAGTAAAAGGAGTAGTTTGTTAGAATGGTCCCTGGTGGCGTTCTGTGTTTCTGCCTACACCCATAGAAAAAAGGCGTTAGTTTATATAACAACTAGCTGACCCACGCAACTTCATCTGCGTCACATAAGAGAGAAGAAGCCCATAAAAGGAATAAATATTCTTCGTTTTTGCAACAATTTTCATTTATGCTCCGCTCTTATTGGTTGGATGTACTATCCAAAAAAAAGGATTTTTTCAATTTAAATCAGTAGTTACTTTCCTGAGATTAGCGATTTCAAACTTCCAAACAAACTCGCTTCAGCTTTATAATATTAATTAATTTCATAGTATAGATGACTTATTTGTAGTACATGTGAAAGTTTACAGGAAATCAGATAATTTATCAAAACAAACACAGGTCCATTTATCACTATTTGCAGTACTAGCATAATCTGTTGGCTGAAATCTCAGTGACACCAATTTAGAGCTTCGATGTCTCTAGAGTGATAAACATCGAATTGTTCGCGAAATCTATCTGGGACATTGTATTGGTTATAGTAGGACTAACACGTGTAACTAAATAAATAGTAGTAATTGTCTTTTTTAAACTTTCACGATCAGAACACATTATAAAACATGGTCGGGTATTTCTCGGAAACTTTACCTTTAATTGAAGAAGTTGTACTAGCCGTGGTCGCTGGGAGACTGGAGTATTGAAGGTACCGCGACAGCGATCCTTACTTGATCCTTATAAAGGTAAAGTTAAAGGCAAAGTTTGCCATAAATACCCGTTTTCATGTTTTATAAATAGTGGTAGTCATTGTCTGCCTAGCCTTTTTCCAACTATGTTGGTGGCTTTCAGTCTAACCGTCCGGTTAGACTTAGTTGGATACCAGTATTTTACATGGAGCGACTGCCTATCTGACCTCCACAACCCAATTAGTACTGCCATGGGCAAACGTGCGTGGTGCTTCGGAAGACATCCCACTAGGTGGACCGATGAGCTGGGAGAGGTTTCGGGAATCCGCTGGATGCAAGTTGCACGGTACAGGTCAATGTGGCGACACTTGAGAGGGAGGTCTATGTCCAACAGTGGACGTCTTTTGGCTGAAATGGTGATTATGAATACTTACGATACCCTTTAAATAAAAAATAAAATCCATTTAATTCAGGTCATTGACCCATATTAGACAACAAAAAACATTAATATGCAAAACGTTTGCCGCTGATTGATTAATTAATAAATGAAGTTACTTAATTCATTGACAAGAATAATTAAAATATCAGAAATAAATGCTAGATCAAATAAACAGATGTCAATGGTACAAAACAAACCACACAAAATTAAAAACATTAAATTAAATAAAAATAAATATAACAATGAATTAAATTAGAGAATGAAATTGATGTCAGAAACAAAAAAAAAAAAATATAAATTTATCCATATGATATGACAGCTACATAAAATGTCAACTTAAGCAACAGCAATATACCTTTTTTTTTATCGCTGGGAAAAAATGCATTACGTTTACGCATACCCTCCCATCGGGGGATGAGAGGGGTATGTGGGACTCCCCGATCTGACCCGGTATACCCACTAAAACGACCCAGCGACATTCCCGCTTCGTCCAAGTGGCGGGGGACTGGGAAACCGGCGTAGCCTTTACGTCCAGTTCTCCGCCGACAACAGCAATATACCTGCTACAACAATGCCCAACGTAGGGGCAATCCAGTCGCTGAGCAATCATCGCCAGGACCGTGTTGGAGCTAGCCCGCACCCTGTGCACCTTTGATAAGACTGATTGTCAAACTTTCGGCCCACTGACTATCCGTGACGACTGTCAAAGATGTAGAAATGACAGCCGGGACCAAACTTATTTAAGGCGATTATATGAGCTAAACGCGAGTTTTATAATTACTAAAAGTATATGATTCACTGCTACAAACAAGGCCAGAAATATATATATTATTCTTCAGGATATATGCTAGCATGGTACTGTTTTGAAAACATAATACAATTAATTTGGCTCGATAAAAAGAAATCACGAACTTATCTCTAAAAATATCTTTCAAACAATAAAAAACATACTATAATATGCATGCGATCAATCTGATTTTTGGGCAAATAATTCTACAAGCAATATATTAGCATGATACTGTTTTATTTAGTTATTTAATTCAATCAATAGTTTTTTTTGTAAATCGATCGAAACCACTCATTTCGCGCTATTTGGCCCGCAGTGGCTGACGTAACAACCACTTTGTAGTGCAAGCTGATTAAAACTTTATCCAAACGAAGTTTGAACCACCACAAATAGAGTTGCTAATTTAGCTCGTCTAAGCGCCTTAACGCGCTTTCCGAGGCACGGAGGAAACTTGGTATGTAATGGTCGGTCACCCATCCATCTCCTCTGGAGTGAGCTTGAGGTTAAGTAGCTTGAGAGTAAGGGTGATCCCTGAATAACTTTCAAAATCAAAATCAAAGCATTTATTTCAAGTAGGCCAGTTACAGACGCTTTTGAATTGTCGAAACAAATATGATAATTAAATGTAGCTACAGTCCCAGTCACAAGACATAAAAACTGTGAAAGTACTGTAGTTGCCCATTCCCTAGCGTAGATCTCTATGGAGAAGAACGGGCAAGAAACTCCATGGACACTCTTTTAAATCATAATGTTGTTACAAAATCTTGGTTACATCATTCCTGTTGAGATGGTGCATTATGTGAGAACAATGTAGCAAGATGTGCACGATAAAAGTGTCCATAGTTAAAACTAACAAAAACAATTCAAAAATAAAATAATTATTTAAAAAATAAAAACAAAAGCCGTGGCAACCAAGAGCTGACTAGTCCCAGTTTCTTCATTATCAACAGCCTATGAATGCTCCCACTGCTAGGACATAGACCTCCTCTCTATGAGAGAGAATAGGCTATAACCCACCACGCGAGCCCAGTGCGGGTTGGTAGATCTCACCTGACTTTATATTTTTTTGGTTCTAGGACATACCGGTTTCCTCACACTACTTTTCCTTCACCGTTTTGTAAAAACTTTTAGTTGCAATGTAAATGTGTTCATGATAACAAACAACTTTTAAGGGATCCAACCTAAATGAAAAAAAAAACTGAAAAACTGTTTTTTTTTTGTGATTTCAGATTCAGAATCACGTGTTTAAGTTTCGTACACTAATTACCAGTCAGCCACATGTCACCGTAAAATTGTCAAATACGTTATATTGTAATATCTCTAGCGATATTGTAAAGTCTCGAATTATTGTCAAATGAACATACTGCTTACAATAAAACGCATTATTATTCGTGAAATGCATGCGATGGTAGTCAACTTACGCGGTGTGGAGGGAAGCAGGGGTCCCCCTTGCCCAGGGGCACGACTCTCATGAAAAGATAATGCACCATTCCTGAGAAATACCGATTAATATAACATAACCTTAAAACACTTTATATTCCCCTAAAAAGCGTAGTCGACGGAGCCCCGTTTCGCGGGGCCGCTATTTCCGAGTGCAGGGTTTAAAGGAAAGTGAAAGTGGGCTGGGTATCGGCGCAGGTGAAACTGCTCGAGCCCAGACCTCTGAGGTGCTTTCGCTGCCACGTGGGACACCACGTGTCAGTGAAGTGCGCCTCGGAGGTTGACCGCAGCGGTCTCTGTTTCCGCTGCGGCCAGCCCGGCCACGTGTCGGCTGGTTGCAGCGCTGCGCCGCACTGCCCTGCATGTGCGGCGGCCCGCAAGCCGGCCGATCATCGGGCCGGGAGCAAGGCCTGCGCCGCTCCCGCCAAGAGCGGAGCCAAAGGCAGGGGAAGGCCCTCCGCCACCTCCGCCAACGCCACCGTCGCCACTGCCGCTGCCGCGGCCGCCACAGCCGCTGTCGCTGTCGCCGCCGCCGCTGCCGCTTTGAGCTCGCCTGCGGAGGGGCCCTCACAGGGGTCCCGGGGGGAGGAAGCGATAATGGACTGTCAATAACGGCGCCATTACGCTTCCTCCAGGCGAACATCAACCACTGCGCCTGTGCTCAGAACCTGTTGCTTCAGAGCATGGCGCAGTGGTTGATCAACATCGCTGTGGTCTCTGAGCCGTACTTTGTCCTGCCCAGGGAAGACTGGGTGGCGGACCTTGACGGCTCAGTGACCATAGTGTCATCGGCCGCCGCCGGTACCCCGACCCTTGAAAATGTCAGGAGGGGTCGGGGGTGCGTAGCAGCACGGTTCGGGGAGATCGTCGTGGTGGGAGTCTACTTCTCCCCGAGCCGAACTCTCGCCGAGTTCCACAACTCTCTCGCAGAGTTGAGTGTCGTCGTCGGAAGCCATTCCCTCCCCGTGCCTGTCCTCGGGGACTTCAATGCCAAGAACTTGGTTTGGGGTTCTCGTTGCACAGATGTGCGGGGAAGGATGGTGGAGGACTGGGCCCTGGAGAGGGGCCTGGACGTCCTTAATCGGGGTTCTGTTCCCACGTGTGTGCGGATGCGGGGCGAGTCGGTGGTGGACATTTCGTTCGCTAGCCCCGCTCTGTCGCCGCGTGTCGTCGACTGGCGTGTCATGGAGGGGGTGGAGACGTATTCCGACCACCGGTACATCCGGTTTGACGTCTCCGCCCAGTCCTCAAGCGCGCCGGTCCAACAGGCCCCGAGTGGTCCGCGTTGGGCGCTGAAGCAGCTGGACCGGGAGCTCCTCCTGGAAGCCTCGATCGTGCAGGCCTGGGTGACATCACCGGACAGGCCTGCCGACGTTAACACTGAGGCAGAGTGGTTCCAGGGGGCCATGTCCGACATATGTGACGTGGCAATGCCCCGAGTCCGGACAGGAAGCGCCCGACGCCAGGTGTACTGGTGGTCGCGCGAAATAACGTCTCTGAGGGAGGCGTGCGTCGAAGCGCGGCGCCTGTACGCCAGGCATCGCAGGCTCCGCATCCGCCCGCCGGATGCGGAAGCCATTGAGGCGGAGCTGTACGAGGGATACAGAGCGGCGAAGACCGCTCTCCGGGAGGCTGTCCTGCGGGCCAGGGAACTGGCCCGCTCGGAGATGCTGGAGACTCTCGACAGAGATCCGTGGGGGCGCCCTTACAAGATGGTGCGGAATAAACTCCGCACCTGGGCCCCCCCGCTGACGCAGAGTCTCCGGCCCGACCTCGTGGAGCACGTGGTGAGCGCTCTGTTCCCCTCGCGGGGGGAACATCCGCCCCCGCCTATGGCTCCGCCACCTGCGGTGTCGGACCCAAGTGACGACGACGACACTCCGGAAGTGACTGGGGTAGACCTGAGAGTGGCGGTAGGTAGGCTCAAGGCCAAAAATACCGCCCCGGGACCCGATGGCTTGCCTGGCAAAGCCTGGGTCCTGGCCTCGGATGCGGAGGCTCTCGGGCCCCGACTGAAAGGGTTCTTAAGCGCATGTTTGGAGAGAGGCCAGTTCCCGCTTCGTTGGAAGACGGGGAAACTGGTCCTCATCCAGAAGCCGGGGCGCCCTGCGGACTCTCCGTCCGCATTTCGGCCCATTGTGTTGCTCGACGAGGTGGGCAAGCTCTTTGAAAGAGTAATTGCAAACCGCCTCGCCGAGCACCTTGAGGGGATGGGGCCGAATCTTGCGGAGAACCAGTTTGGTTTCCGCAAGGGGCGCTCTACAGTGGACGCGATCATGCGCGTGAGAGCCCTCACGACGGGGGATGCGATATCCCGGGGCGGGGTTGTTTTGGCGGTGTCTCTCGACATCGCCAACGCTTTCAACTCCCTGCCCTGGAGCTGCATCAGGGAGGCACTCCGGTATCACCGGGTGCCGACCTACCTCCGTCGTGTGGTCGGGGCCTACTTGACGGACAGGGCCGTCATCTACCCTAGTCGCTGCGGAGATTGGAACCGGCGAGAGATGTCGTGCGGTGTCCCACAGGGATCGGTTCTGGGACCGCCCCTGTGGAACATCGGTTACGACTGGGTGCTGCGCGCGGACCTCCCTAGTGGTGTCAGCGTCGTCTGCTACGCAGATGACACCCTGGTGCTGGCACAGGGGAGGTCGCACGAGGCGGCGGCCGACAACATGACACGCGGGGTTGCGATAGTCGTTGAGAGAATCCGGCAACTGGGTCTCGAGGTGGCATTGCACAAGTCCGAGGCCATGTGCTTTCATGGGCCTCGGAATGCGCCACCGTCGGGATCCACACTGACGGTAGGAGGGGTATCCATCGGCGTCGAGTCGACGTTGAAGTACCTAGGACTCGTCCTCGACAGCCGGTGGAACTTCGTGGAGCATTTCCGACGTTTGGCCCCCAGGCTGGAACGGACAGGGGCTGCCTTCAGGCGGCTCCTGTCCAACCTTGGGGGGCCGAACGCCTCCTGCCGCAGGCTCTACGCGGAAGTCGTGCGGTCCATGGCCCTCTACGGGGCCCCAGTGTGGGCGCGTTCGTTGAAGCGGCGAGCCGCTCACCATTTGAACGCGCCCCTAAAAGTGGTGGCCGTAAAGATGGTCCGTGGGTACCGCACGATCTCTCGCGAGGCGGCGGGCCTGCTTGCCGGATTGCCGCCGTGGGATCTGGAGGCGATAGTCCTCGCGCGCCTGCATGAGTGGCGCGCGGAGGTACTACGCCGGGGGGAAACCCCGCTGCCGCGGCAAATTGCCGCTCAGCGGACTGACCTCCGGCGCGATCTCATGGCGACATGGAGAGAGCGACTGTCGCAACCCCGTGCAGGGCACGCCACGATAGTGGCGGTAAGTCCCCTCTTTGAGGAGTGGCTGGAGAGGCGCCACGGCGTCCTCACCTTCCGCCTGACGCAGGTCCTCACCGGACACGGATGTTTCGGGAGGTACCTGCACCGAATCGGGCGGGAGGAATCGCCCGGGTGTCTCCACTGCGAGGATCGACCGGAGGACACGGTGGAGCACACGGTGGAAGTCTGCCCTGCGTGGGCGGAGCTCCGCCGTGTCCTCGTGGAAGCGATCGGCGGCGGCGACCTCTCGCGTCCGGCCCTGGTTCAATCCATGGTCCGGAGCGAGACGGAATGGGAAGCCGTCGCCTCCTTCTGCGAAGCAGTGATGCTAGCGAAGGAGGTGGCGGAACGAGAGAGGGAGAGATCCTCTCTTCCCGGCCGCCGCGGGAGACGCAACGGGCGTCGGGGGCCACGTGGTGGCTACCGGCCACCGTAGATGCGGGCCTGTGGACGGCTGGCTATGGGCAATAGCTGGCCGTCCGGCCGTCTAACGACGACGACAGGCCGTGTCGACGGCGCGTTCGTGTTCCACGCGCGCCTCAAAGAGATGTCAGCAAAAGGAGAGGGGCCCGCAAGGGCCGAAGCCTGCCGGGGTTGCGGGCCTGTTCGAAAGAGATACCGCGGCCCCGGAACGTAAAAGGCGAGGAAGGAACATGGATGGTTTTTAGTCAGTATGAGTCTGACACTCCCTCCCGCTCCGCCCAGAGTGGGGGGGGTCATTTGATGATTTCCCATCCTTAAAAAAAAAATAAAAAAAAAAAAAAAAAAGGGTTTAAAGGAACCTAACTAACCTAACGGGGGGGTGCCCCAAGTCCCGATTATGGGGGCAGAGATACTTCCGTATGTTCAGTTGACAAAAATTCGAGACATTACCTACAATATCGCGAGAAAAAACACGTTATATTGTAATATAACGTGTTTGACAATTTTACGGTGACACATACATATACTGTGCAAGTGATACAATAAACATCGAATTATCATACGCCAATCAGGTCGACCTGAATGGCGTAGTGGTAGTAAGGCTGCCTTACACCAAGGCTGCGTTCTTAGGGTCCTGGGTTCGAATCCCGGTAGGAGCAAATGTTTGTGTGATGAGCATGGACATTTGTTTCCGAGTCATGGATGTTTATATGTAAAATAAGTATGTATTTACAAACAAAAAAGTACATATATACATAGTATTTCAACTATCTAGTGTCCACGACACAAGCTTTGCTTAGTGTGGCACTAGGTGGCGCTGTGTGTTAATGTCCAGCGATATTTATTTATTTATTAATTGTTTGCGAAATCTATCTGGCACACTTGAATGTGTTGTATTGGTTATAGTGGGACTGGCACGTGTAACTAAGTAAACAGGAAATGCCTTTGTTTATTCAAGCTAAATGGGTTCGATTAATTCCTTTCCTTTTTTTTGATATTTTTGTTTTTTGTCATACTACTGGAATAGAAGGTATCCTATGTGGTAATTCAGGTTATAAACTACCTATGTGCTAAATTTGATCCAAATCCGTTCACTAGTTTTTGCGTAAAAGAGTAAAAAACAATCATACAACGCCTTTATAATATTAGTGTGATTGCTACCCTATTTGAAGCGGAATTGGTTAAAAATTTCAAGGGTTTTATGGTTTTAACAAAGAACCCTAATTTTTACTCAAAAATAAATAGCCTAGTTATTCCGTTCATTTATCTGCCAGTAAAACTGACGACCCGACTAGCGCAGCGGTAGTAAGGCTGCCTTACGTACTTAGGGTTCCGGGTTCGAATCCCGGTAGGAGCTAATGTTTGTGTGATGAGCATGGACATTTGTTTCCGAGTCATGGATGTTAATATGTATAATAAGTATGTATTTACAAACAAAAACAATATATGTAGTATATCAACTGTCCAATGTAGGTGGGACAATTCCATCAAGGGCAGGCACCTCCACCAGTTCTTTCCATCCGTTCGTGAGCGGCTGGACAGGACATGGCTGGAGGTTGATCACTGTGTTGCCCAATTTCTCACGGGCCATGGCAACTTTAAGAGTAAATTATTTTCCTTCAAGCTTGTTGACTCGCCTTTTTGTCAATGTTCAACATCTGACTGCGAATATGAACAATCTGCTCATCACATTTTGTGGGAGTGTAGTCTTTGGCAAAATGAACGCAATATTATGTTGGATAGTGTACAGGTTTCGTTCTGTCTCCTGCTGATATGGAGGGAAGTGGAAATTCAAGTTCTTTCCTACTCCTCCGCTATACTTTCTGATTAATTTCGTTGCGGGATCCAAGACACTTAAATTCATTCTCTGGGACTTCGTCGAGCTTCATTGTCTCGGCGCTTTTCTGGTGGTCGCCACTGTTGATTCTGGCTTTCAGGAGTTACAGTGGTTTGGGCGTGTGTGGCGGGCTTGTCCCATAAAAAAAAAAAATATATATATCAACTGTCTGGTGACCACGACACAAGCCTTTCTTTAGTGTGGCACTAGATAGCGCTGTATGTAATGACCAAAAAAAAACTCGTCTAGTGGTGTACCTAGTAGTACCGACACCCACATTTCGTCAGTTATGAAACTATAAATAAACTGACGAGTAAAGGAAACTGACCAGTTTTACGCGGACTCATTTGTTCTATACAACCTTATTTTTTGTTTATACTAAACCCGAAAAGGGGTCATTGTACTCATCATTTTGAACAACTTTTTCTATGGGATGAACCCTGAAATCGCGAAAAAAAAAATCAGCTGTTCACTACATTTTGACGAGTTTTGCGAACATAAATGTAGGGAACAGCTGATTTTTTTTCGCGATTTCAAGGTTCGTCTCATAGAAAAAGTTGTTCAAAATGATGAGTACAATGACCCCTTTTCGGGTTTAGTATAAACAAAAAATAAGGTTGTATACTCAACAAGTACGTAGTTTTCAATACCATCCAAGTAATCTAGCGAGTGAGTTTATGATTATGGAATAACAAAAGACAAGGTTTAAATGTTAGCTGCTGCATCAAGCCTTGATGAATTTTCAATTGTTTCCACCATAAATCCATGGAAATAATCAGAATATTTGAGCAGATTGATGACAGCCGTTTGCTACAGCTTAGGGTCAACGCACACCAAGAGCAGAGTTCTTTTGGAGACTAGGTACTGAAAAATGAAACTTATGACAACTTAACCATCAAATTTTGCACCGTATAGAGTTATCAGTTCATAAGAAACATTTTTTTATTAGTGCCGAAAAAAATCTGCTCTAAAGTGTGCTGCGCTGACCCTTAGGCATGTCATATCAAATAATCTAGATTTACAACCTATCAAGGTAACAAATTAATATCGTAATTCCGGTACTCCCCGAAGAGATAAAAAAGTTGTGCTGAGAGGCACACCCACTTTTGGACGCCGATAAATTTCAGTTCCAAGATCCAATATATACTAATAGTAGCTGACCCACGCTACTTCATCTGCGTCACATAAGAGAGAAAAACGAAAGGAAAAAAAAAACCCCGTTTTAGCAACAATTTTCATTCCTGCGCCGCTCCTAATGGCCGTAGCGTGATGTTATATAGCCTAAAGCCTTCCTCGATAAATGGACAACACAAAAAGATATTTTCAATTTGAATCAGTAGTTCCTGAGATTAGCGCGTTCAACCAAACAAACAAACAAACAAACTGTCCTGCTTTATAATATTAGTATAGATAGTATAGATTGCATTATATTCATGTAAAAGTAACTGAGTGTTCGAAACGTTGAACTGATTTCGATGGTATACAGGTAAACCATGACCTTAGTTCCCATATAAAATTTTAACTTTCTAGATGTCATTACCGTTTTTCAATCGATTACACCATTAAGAGCGCGTATTTCAAAAGTTGGGAACGTCGCAAATAGCTGTCAAATATTTACATGTTTTAATTAATTTGGCAATTTTACTGTATGAAAATAAAAAATATGGCTCTGTGGTGCACTAAAAAATTGATTAGGAAATGCAATAATTAATATCGTAACACCGAATGTATAGTTTTTAGATGTAAAAAAAAGTATTTGGGAACTTTCCAAATGCCTTTTTTACACCTGAAACGTTTACAACATCAAATGTAGGGTTTTAATTGCAATTCATATTCAATTTTATAGTGCACTATAGAGCCATATTTCTTATTTTTATACAGTAACATTGCCAAATTAATTAAAACATGTAAATATTTGACAGCTATTTGCAACGTTGCCAACTTTTGGGATACGCGCTCTTAACAATGGGGAAGACCCCGACGGACACTGACACTGACACGGACACTGTTAGTGTAGTGTGCTGTTCTAGTGTGAACCGGCCCTAATTAACATTTATGAAGATGAGTGAGGGTAGTTGAATAAACGCCTTCACTTTGCTGTCGCGGTACCTCCAATACTTCAGTCTCCCCGCGACCACGGCTAGTGCAAGCCGATCGAAACGTCGGGATTAATATAAAGGTAAATTCGCGATAAACACCCGTCTCCTTAAGTTTTATAATGGGGAAGACCGTTAAAAGCTAATTGTAGATGGCGCCACCATAGCTGGCCTCAATCTGTCCAATGAGGTCAAGGTATTTTAAAATATGAAATTGATTTTCAACCATTGACGATGCTAGGAACCAGCTCTGCTATCGCCATTAGTTCCACAGTGTGCATCCCCATTGGCCATTTGTTGAAGAATAAATTAATAAATAAATAAATAATTCTTGTTCACTATAATTACCCACATTTCTTATTTCCGTTCAGTAATATTGCCAAATGAATGATAATAGGTAAAATTGGTAAGGCTGATTGACAGACTTGGTGCTTAACTCGATAAATAACGGGTAGCCACCCATCCACAGACCACCGTAGGCAAGCACGGCTTAATCTGAAGATTGACTCGAGCATCTCTTAATATTTTGCCACGAGCTCCACGATGATGATATTTAAACTAAAAGATATTATTATTATTGCCCATGCGAGAAAAACAAACCAACCAAGAACAAAATAACAACAAATTGAACACAATTCTTAATGCTACTTACGTATAATTATATCCAACACGCAAGTATTGCCAGCCTATTATTAGGAAGCTAGTTTTTCCCTGTCAGCCTCACTTTACGTAACAAAAATTTTCGGTATTTCCGGTATTATTTAATGTTTCCGCTTCTAGTTTACAACTAGAGGTAACAGACCGTATCGTCATTAAAACATGGAGTAAATTGTTCTTGTTCTTTGTTCTAACCCTACATTCTGCTCCCAGAATATAAATGGCCAAATCAGACCCATACAACATATAAGTAAGTTACGTTTGAAAGTGGCTAAAGAATATTAGACCCAAAAAAACATTTTGAGTTTACTTGGCAGTCAAAAATAGCCTTTCTAGTATAGACGGCTGCAATGAGAAACATTGTATACTTAAGGGGGATGCTCCTAGGGCACGCCACGACAGTGGCGGTAAGTCCCCTCTTTGAGGAGTGGCTGGAGAGGCGCCACGGCGTCCTCACCTTCCGCCTGACGCAGGTCCTCACCGGACACGGATGTTTCGGGAGGTACCTGCACCGAATCGGGCGGGAGGAATCGCCCGGGTGTCTCCACTGCGAGGATCGACCGGAGGACACGGTGGAGCACACGGTGGAAGTCTGCCCTGCGTGGGCGGAGCTCCGCCGTGTCCTCGTGGCGGCGATCGGCGGCGGCGACCTCTCGCGTCCGGCCCTGGTTCAATCCATGGTCCGGAGCGAGACGGAATGGGAAGCCTCCTTCTGCGAAGCAGTCATGCTAGCGAAGGAGGTGGCTGAACGAGAGAGGGAGAGATCCTCTCTTCCCGGCCGCCGCGGGAGACGCAACGGGCGTCGGGGGCCACGTGGTGGCTACCGGCCACCGTAGATGCGGGCCTGTGGACGGTTGGCTATGGGCTAGCTAGCCGTCCGGCCGTCTAACGACGACGACAGGCCGTGTCGACGGCGCGTTCGTGTTCCACGCGCGCCTCAAAGAGATGTCAGCAAAAAGAGAGGGGCCCGCAAGGGCCGAAGCCTGCCGGGGTTGCGGGCCTGTTCGAAAGAGATACCGCGGCCCCGGAACGTAAAAGGCGAGGAAGGAACATGGATGGTTTTTAGTCAGTAAGAGTCTGACACTCCCTCCCGCTCCGCCCAGAGTGAGGGGGGGTCATTTGATGATTTCCCATCCTTAAAAAAAAAAAAAAAAAAGGGGGATGCGCCAAGGTAGCCCGCGAAATTCAAATTTTCTTACGTTTTTTTGCAATTTGCAGGCCAGTGCTAAGTTGTATGTTGATAAACATATCGGTCGCGGCTGTAAGACGTATAAAGTTACAGAATTATAATCATCAAAATCATCAATGCAATACTCCAAGTTCGATGTAAGAGTCGATGAAAGAATTTTTCACGGTCAAAGTCTTTCTTCGAGTCTTATGAACTTGGAGGATTATTTTGGTATTACGTTTGTATGAAAAACGCATGCTCCGCCGGCCCCTTAAAGGGAATGAGCCGTCCGAGTTCTGGTACAAAACTCTTCCTCTCTTCCCAGTGTGTATCTGTGGATGCCTCTTTTTCTCTCTCAATTTTTTGTATGATGGTTTCCTCACAATGTTTCTTTACCATTTCTGTGTTCTTTACCGTTTTGAGAGCAATGACGAAATGAAAGTTCTAGCAAAACAAAATCTTTTAAACCGCAAGCAAGCATGACAAAGCATTAAAATCTGCAAGTGACCCTCAAATCGCGTTCAAATTCCATAGTATTGCATGCTAGCAGTAGGCCTTCTCAAGACCTCTTCACACTCCTAACATCCTAGTACAAATATTATGATAACGCAAAAAAACTAGTTCCCGGGGCAGAACCGTTAGTAAATAAAGATGTTCACTAAAATATTTAATTTAGTGTGTCCCAAGGTTTATATAACTAGTGTATTAAGTAAATAATGAACCATTGTGGTGTCTACGAGTCCACTTAGTCTAAATATTTGGCGAAATCTGATTGTGTGTGGGAATTCGCTATGAAGGAAAAGATTGCGAGGACATGGGTCTAGAGTCAAAGTCAAAACATTTTAAATAGGCAATAAAAAGGCAGTTTTCAATGTCAACTTAGAATTATTTTTATTATTCACAACTTTTCGATTCGATTTGGATTCCAGAAGTATGTCTATCTCGCTTGTTTTCGTTATGGCAACAAAGGATAGACATACGACTTGGCGAATCGAAATTCATTCCGAGCGTTTGTGATTGTGAATACGGAGGCAGGTCAGCACGTGAAATTCAAACTGTCATACGTTTTACGCAATTTTCAGTACATTGTCAGGCATTAAAAAAAATATGATACGCAACCAAAATACGTATGTAGTTGTAAAATTATTATCATCAATACAATCCTCACTTCACTAAATCCCATTGATTAAATTACTACTTCATGAAAAAGTAATTTAATGAGATTAAATGAACTTGGAGGCCCGGGTATTCTGATACTTCCAGCTTAAAATGGCTAAAAATCTGTTAGCAAGGAGTGTTTACATATATAGAAAAAGCAAGCGTGGTCGACGCTTAGCTTTTCTGTGTATGTAAAAATGAGACCTTGATACAGCATAATGACTAATAAAAGCTTGAACTATAAGTCCCACTATGAGCCTTCTTCTATTTCATAAGTTTAAGGCGACTAGATAGAGTTAAATTAGCAACTCTATTTGTCGTGGTTCAAACTTCGTTTGAAATGCTGTTACAATAAAGTTCTAATCGGCTTGCACTACAAAGTGGTTTTTACGTCAGTCACTGCGGCCAAATAGTGCGAAATGAGTGGTTTTGATCGATTTACAAAAAATCTATTGATTGTAGGTACTAAAAAACTAAAACACTATAATGCTAACATATTGCTTGTAGAATTATTTTCCAAAAAATAAGAATGATCGCATGTATATTAGTACGTTTTTTTTGGTGATATTTTTTAGCGAGGCAGAATTAATTGTATTATGTTTTTAAAACACTATCATACTAGCATATATCCGGAAGAATATCATATATTTTTCTGGT
This sequence comes from Xestia c-nigrum, assembly GCA_916618015.1. Lineage (NCBI taxonomy): Eukaryota > Metazoa > Arthropoda > Insecta > Lepidoptera > Noctuidae > Xestia > Xestia c-nigrum. The sequence continues at coordinate 21,704,216 of OU745252.1, read as the reverse complement.
TTTGATTATTGCAGTGAAACATATACTTCTAGTCATTATAATTCTCTCGCGTTTAGCTCATGTAGTCGCCTTGAAGTGTTTCTGAAGTTATTCTACAACACAGTCTTCCCGACTCTTTTCAGGAGTAAATATCAAATTACTTACTTAGATATAACTGGGAACTTGGGCTATGCTTATGATCGCATCGGGAATGAAGTGGTCCGACAGAGAACCAGAGTGGTCGACATAGCTCATAATAATATGCTGAAGTGGTTATGGGCCGGTCATATAGCCGTAGAACTGATTCAATAACTGTTGGGGTAGACGTGCTCTTGAATGGAGGGAGACCGCGAATCGCCAAGAACGTAACGTGGAACTCTAATATCCTATAGCAATGATGCCTCTGGCAGCTCTTGAATGTAGTTTCAAACCGGCCGTTTTAGCAGAATCATGACCGGATATAATAAGAATAACGTTTCAATTCGTAAATTAAAATTTTGGACATCCTGATCGTAAATCAAAATCAAAATCAAAATATTTTATTTCACATAGGCCTGGATGGGCACTTATAAAACGTCGAAAAAGGTGCACGGTTCGCGTTGGTCGATTCCATGGAGAAGAACCGGCAAGAAACTCCATGGTTACTCTTTTCAAATCATTTGGTATTACAATATTATTATGTTTCATTACAGCATTAGTACTAAAGTATGGGGGGACAGCGTAGGCCCGACAATAAATAGGTCATTGCGTATGCCAAATCTTTGGTGAAATCGAATCCTTAGCTTGGACCAAAGTTAGAACTAGTTTTGCGTAAATACTTTGTGTGTTGTAGTGACAATAGCCAGTAACACTCCGCATTATAACCTCAAATTATTGTGACCTATATAACTCAATTGGCGGATATAATTTACATGTGCGAATACAATGGCTAACGCGATGTCGCCAGAGAAATTGGAAGTCATTGACTTTTGCAAAGTTATTTGGGAGTTGGTCAGATCCTTGATGAACCAGGTTTTGTAGGTATCACAAAAGGGCAAAGGCCTTTACTAATACAGAAGTGGAATGAGATCATCGAGTTCGCTCTCTTGTTTTGTTATCAGAGTTGTTCAAGCAAATTAATTACTAACTTATAAGAATAAGAATAAGAAATTTTATTAGCTCAAACATGTGTTTACATACAGAATTAAAATAAAATAATACATGCATGCAAGATCTTCAATAAGAGTGGCTCACGACATGTCTGCCATTTCTCATGGCGTGCAAATATTTACGGTACAATTTTATTGAATTTATGATTTTTAAATTTACACTTAGACATTACAATATCAATCAATTAAATACAATTATTATAATGGAATAAATTATTATTAATTTTACTCTTATAAGTTAATATATTAAATATCAGACATAGTTTTACATACGTATTATATTCAATCATTTACATTATTTTATGAATTACTGAATTAATCACAATGAAGATTTATCACCATGAGTCGTTTAAAAATTCTGCAATACTATAATATGCTTTTTGTACCAAAAACAATTTCATTGTTTGTTTTAATTTAGGTATAGTCTGCTCTTTCCAACTTTTGGGCAATTTGTTGTAGATAGTTGGTGCCATACAAAAAACACTTTTGCGCATAAGTGCAGTTTTTGATGTATGGACACATAGCTTGCTATCATCACGTCTATTTCTTGGAAATTTGTCTGCCATACGAGAAAACAAATGTGGATTTGTTTTTACGAACATAACTATTTCTAATATATAAATTGAAGGTAATGTTAATATTTGGTATTTTGTGAAATATTTTTTACAGCTATCGGTGGTTTTGAGATTAAACATAGATCTCAAACAGTACTTTTGTCTTTTAAAGATGATATCCCTATCGGTTGAGTTGCCCCAGAAGATAACATACCATATCTAATGACGGATTCTACTAAACCATAGTAAGCCGTTAATAGCGCTTCTATATTTAAAGTACGCGATAATTTATGTAACGCATATGCACCACTACTTATTTTTTTGGCTAAGACCTCAATATGCGATTTCCAATTTAAGGTTCTGTCGATTGTTAGGCCTAAAAATTTAGTAGAATTAGCTGTCTGTATTTTATTATTATTATATTCGATGTCAAGATCAGTGAATAATGATGATCGTTGGCTAAAGTGCATAATCAAAGTTTTATTTATATTAATTATTAAATTATTATTATTTAACCACGTTATCGCTTCAATTAATGTATTCTTTATGTCCGTTTCATATGTATTCTTATTATGGCATGGTAGTGTTATAGTACTGTCATCTGCAAACAAAGTCATGGGATATTTAATCGATTTAGGAAAGTCATTAATATACAGTGTAAACAGGGGTGGTCCGAGTACACTGCCTTGCGGAACTCCATGAGGGACGGTACGCTCGCATGACGAGAAAATCTCTTCACGTCTCGAGCTCATATTTATTCTACTAATTTGCGTTACTTGTTTTCTGTCACTCAGGTATGATTGTATTAGTTTAAATATGTTTCCTCTTATTCCATATGCATCAAGTTTCTTTAATAATATATTATGTTGGACGTAATCAAATGCCTGAGTCATGTCGCAGAAAATGGCACAGATTGGTGTATTTTTATCCATGTTTGTCATAACAGTATGCAAGAAGTCGTATATGGCCAAGTTAATTGTTTTTTTCTCCCTGAATCCCTTCTGTTCGTCACAGAGTATATGGTTTTTGTCCAAATAGTTATTAAGTTCCCTGTAAATATATTTTTCAAACACTTTTGAAATGATTGGTATTAATGATATAGGCCTGTAAAATTCCTTAAGCTCTCTATCCTCTTTCTTAAAGAGTGGTTTTACAATCGATTTTTTTAGCGCATTCGGAAATATACCTTCACTAATGCTTAAGTTTATAATGTAGCATAAGGGGCCACAGATTTCATATGCTACAGTTTTAACAATTTTTGTGCATATGCCATCGTAACCTACACTGTTTGTGTTTTTTAACGATGCGATAATTTTTATTATATCATGAGGTAGACTTGCCGAACTAGTCATAGGTTTAATTTTATCTATAAAGTAATCGTTAAATATATTTGCAATAATTTTAGGGTCAGCTACAGTTTTATTATTATTTCGAATTTTGTGTATGGTATTTTTTGGTATGTTTAGTTTTGATTGGTTTATTATTTCCCAGGTAGTCTTAGATCTATTATTTGATGTTTTAATTTTATGTACATTTTGTGCTCGTTGAGTTAAATAAATTATTTTTTTAAGCAATTTAGAATAGTTCTTAAATTTATTTTTATTTATTTCGGTAGGTTTTTGTCTGTATTGCCATAATAATTGCCGTTTCCGTTTGCTACATATTTTTATACCCCGAGAGACCCATCTAGGTCTTCTTTTCACTTTTACAGAGATAAGAGTTTCAGGGAAGCACTGTGTATATAGGAATAAAAATATTTCTGAGAAGGCATTGTAAGCAATGTTTGGGTCTTTAGCTTCATATACTTCAGCAAAAGATAGGCTATTGAGGTAAGATTTGAATTTGTCTATGTTCTCTTTGCTATAGTCCCGTCTGGTAGTTCGCCAATGATTTCTAGTGCTTACGGTGCTAATCGGGCAATTGAGTAGTTGTGCCGTATGGTCAGACAAAGCTAGTTCCAAGACTGTAGCTTTACGACACTTATTAAAATTATGCGCAAAATTGTCAATGCATGTCTTGCTCTTTAAACGAGTAGGTTGACGTATAGATAATTTTAAATTAAAATTTAATAACATATTTTCAAATTCTAGTGTCTGTTTGTTTTTCTTTAATATATCTACATTAAAATCACCCGCCAGTACAATATTTTTAAATGGTTTTTTCATCAGAACACGTAATAATATCTCTAATCTATTCATAAATTCATCAAAATTTCTTGGATTTGGTACTCTATATATACATACAATTACTACTTTATAATTTATAAGTTCTATGGCTCAACATTCAAAAATACCTGTTATTGATAATTTAGCAATTTTCGGTACTTCTCTCCATTGATGACCATTTTTGATGAGTATACAAGCACCACCTCTTTTATTTTCCTTGCGACTAAAGCAAGCAGCTAAACAGTAGTTAGGTATATTGAGATGGACTTCAGAGCCTTCCATCATGAAATGCTCCGTAATGCATAATAGGTCCACTTGTATACTTTTTTCTAATAACTCATAGAGACACACTGTGAGCATATCAGCTTTTGCTAGAAGGCCTGCAATATTTTGGTGCATAATATGTAGATTTTTATCCACGAAAAAAAGTATTCGTAGGTATTTCAATTCCATCTGTTTCATTCTTAGTACAGTCGTCTAATTTAATGACTGGTACATATTTTTCAGAGTCTAAGTTTACCTGGACATATTTGTTTTCAAAGGATTTTTTACATTTATTTTGCATACTTTGTTCGTATTGAAAGAGTTGGAAATGATAATTTAAACATAATATTTCTTTTAATAGTGACCTTGCAAGATTGACTACATAATTACGTCCACTTGGTAATGACCTAGTGTAGTTCATATCCATATACAGTACATTTTTATATTTGTTACAAATAAACCTAAGTACATAATTAAGCTTCGATTCTTGTAAAAACCTGTTTTTGGGTACTTCTGAGATGATCACATTTGTATTCGCAGTTAATGCTAGCCAACGGTGTAGATGTATATCGATATCATTGGGATTTTTGTCACTGCATCCACCTAATACAATAACGTAGTCGTTTTTTGTCAGGTTGCTGATTTTGTTCTTGGTGCATTGTAGAACCTCACTCAATGCTGCACCTGGTTTCAGATAGGAAACTACAGCATACTCAGACCCCAGGAGATCCTGCAGTACGTCGCGCAAGCCACGTCCCTGACCATCTCCCAGTATAACCACTCTATGGCTACTGCTCCGGTGCTCAACCGGTTCACCTTCTGACGACCGGCGCAAAATCCCCGTACCAGTTCCTTTTTCACTGCATTCACGTTGGGTGTCCGTTTTGATCTCCGCATCGCTCTCCGATTGATACTCTTGTGTCATGTTTTTGCTGACTTGCTCCGAAGAACTTTTTGGCAGAATACTTCTGGCTAGACGTAGAGGAGAATGGCGCGGAGTGTTTACTTTCATATTCAGAACTCTTCTTGAGATGGGTGTCGAGTTACTTTTTTTGCGTTGTGGAGTACAGTTGGAAGTGATGTCTTTCAGCAATTCTATTTGTCGTTTTTGATCCTGTATCTCTTGTTTTAATTTGGTATTTTCATAGCTAAGGTTTTCTATTTCTTTGTCAGCAATTTTTAGTTTTTCTTTAATTTCCTTAATTTCCTGTCTGAAATCCGCCACAAATGATTGATTGCTAATTTGTGTAGCACTCTGTATGCTCATCATAGTGGAATCGAGCATAGTGGAGTTTAATATACTCGTATCTTGACTGGAATACGTTAAGTTAGTTTGTGATTTTGACCTGGCAAGTTTGCTTCTATACGTAATATTTTCCATTATTTTGTATAACAATTTTTATAAATAAATGTTATATAAATATCCAATTCTTTTGCAAAAAAAATATGTTTTTGAAACTGTAGTTTTGATAATTTGCAAAAACGTGATTCAAAAAGTATATGTTTTACTCGGGATTTGATCCCACGACCAACGTATCCTCAGGTACAGCGTTTAAATTCTACGCCATGCGAACTATACTTTAATGTGCGAATTGGTACACTGCTTGTTCCAAATTTTTATTTTAAAATCATTAAAGTCGTTACTATGATTCATGCCGAAAAAATGTTAGCACTCGATCACAATAACACAAGTCATTTAGTGTTGTTTTTTTTTCACTTTTCTGCTAAGGTCTTAGTTGTTCACTACACTTGATAACTTAGTTCTGTTTGTTTAGTTGGTTTTTGACGAAATATACACTTATTTTACGATAAGGTGTATAGTGTTGTATTATTGTTTTACAATCCTTTTTTGATTAAGTCCGTCACACAATTCACTGGATAACAATATCACAGAGACTTTAAATGTTCTTTAACAGTTTTATATAGCAGAAACACTTAAATTACCACTTTAACAATATTTTTGAATAAAAAGACACGGACCCGATGTTAACGCGACAGCTAGCGCCATCTGACTAATATTATTAATTATAAATTATTAATTGGCACTTGCAATGTTTTGATCAAGACCCTCAGTAGTAGTTGTTACTAATACAACTGTATCCAATACGTAGGTATTGGATAAAATACCTACGTATATATACCCTTGAAATCGCCAAAAAAAAAATCAGCTGTTCCCTACATTTTGACGAGTTATGCGAACATAAATGTAGGGATCAGCTGATTTTTTTTCGCGATTTCAAGGTTGGTCCCATAGAGAAAGTTGATCAAAATGATGAGTACAATGACCCCTTTTTGGGTTTAGTGTAAACAAAAAATAATGTTGTAGACATACGACTTCCCGAATCGGAAGCAAATCGAAGCGTTGTGAATAAGGGGGCTGCTCTCTCTTAATGTTTTTTTGCGTCATAACAGCTCGCCGAAAGTCGATGAATTTTGACATAAACGTAGACCATTGACTTGAGTAGCTCGTGGCTAAATAATGACAACCGCACAAGTCGATATCCAAGGTTAAGCAGTGCTAGCCTGGGCCGGTCTTCAGATGGGTGACCATCGAGTCTCCTCCGTGTCTTGGAAAAGACTTTAAGCCATTGGTCCCGGCTGTCATTTGTTGATATTTGACAGTCGTTACAAGTTGTCAAAAGCCCAAAGTTACTTGTTTGTGAAGATCAGATGTGCAATCGGCTTATATAAAATATTGCAAGGTATTTAGCTGCATCCGGTAAGAGTGGAAGTAGACACTGTTAACATATTTTGGAAAAAGGCTAGGCAGTTGACAATATAGCCTGGGTTAATACATAGACAAACACTGTGTGAGTAGGTAGTCTTTAATTGTAGAACCAAATTCTAAAAGAAGTCTCAACATTCTACTTTTGAATATTTTCAAACCGCCAACAATCCAGAAACCTATTTTATTTATTCTTTAAACTAAAAATCCGTACAAACTGGCCAGTAACTTAGAATCAAGGCTAGACTTTTTACTTCATTTTCTCAGTAGTACTGGCGATCCAGGCTGGACGTTTTTGTGAGGCGATGACTCGGCCTATCTCGAGATTAAAATCTTGAGTGACGTCGAGAAAATGATTGATATGACGATTTTAGATCGTAGTCGGTAGTTAGAAAGAGTAAAGTAATGGGTAATAAAAAGATTTGCGCTAAAAGACTACTAAAAATAGAATTTAAACTTACGAATTCTTACCGGTAGGTATTGGAATTAGCAATAATTGGTAATTTTCTTCTTCTTCTTTAGCGTGCGGTTGGAGCCTAACCTGGTGTCAGAGCTTTTATGCTGCAGCTGCCTCAGCCGTCAAGAATTATCTCTCAGACATGCTGGTCTTCATGATATTTTCTTTCACTGAAGCAAGTCATAAGTCTTGTACAAATGGATGATAAAATGTGACCTGATTATCGGAGATTACAAGTGAGAAGTTATGTCAAGTTATGATCATTTGTAGGTAATATTTTTGTGTTCTACGCAACAACGCTAGTTTACGGAGAAACGTCTGCGTGGGGCTACGGAGCCTGTGTGGGCAACAGTCTAGCCCATACTGTAGAGTTAGGATTGTTCTGCTACAGTTTTCATATTCTTAAGGGAGAAAAAGAGACAAAACAAAGACTAAAAGAGACACATCACACAAAAGACATAGAAATCTGTCCTTGTTAATCAATATTTAAGAATAACCGTATTGATTTAAAATAACCAACAGACATCTACAAATATTAAACATAGTTACAACAATTATAAATATTCTGTGAGCAAGTAAACAAGGAAAATGCCTACAGTGCGATGCGATGGTTCGACGACCCACACCCGATGCACAACAAATACTGAGAAACTGTATGACTAAGCTTAAAACTTGTAGCTAACATCTGTTTAAAACTTACACTACTACAGAACAAGGGTTCCGCATCTTACAAGTTTTAGTCAGCATGTAGGTATGTATTGTTACCTACCTCATTCTGTTGACCAATTTGGCATCGTTGAATTTATACGTCCTTACAAACATTGTGTTCTAAAATGTCACAGGAAATTCAAAATGGCAGCCAAATAAGAATCGATTGAGTGATGCAGGATTTGTCCTTGCGGGCTAGACAATGACGTCACAAGGAATACAATATGGCGAATGTTAGACGTCATTTAGTGGAGAATAATAATGAGATTGGTAGGATAGGTTAGGAAAATAATAACTGTATCGTTTTATGTTGTTTTGGAAAAGTTTGTTCTATTTTTATCATAATGTGAAACATATTATCGTTATATTTATTGGAAAGCTAAATACCCATAATAATGGGTAATGGGTAATGGGTAATCTTTAATGTCAAATCGTAGGGGACAAAGTTAGCAACATCTTTTCTACTTGTATTATCCAACTGGTTGGTGCTAAGTGAAACATGTCATATTTCAGACTTTACAATAAGGTATGTCAATGTTGCTTCAAGACGTCATAGAGGTACGACATACACACAGTTTTTATGCGACTCTTCAGAAAGCCTCTTTGATATAGTTGCTTAAATAACACCACAAACTATTATAGTCCTTCACAAGGCCAGACATCGCATAATTAACACACCTACTGCTCCACATATAACCCTAACCACAAAACATACAGGCATGCGTTTTTACACAAACGCATACAAAAAAAGTTAAAATCCGCGATAGGAGCGGTCGGTCCGCAGTCTTCGCCACTTCACTTCTATATTTAGAGTCAGTCTATATGAACGCAGCGTGCAGGTCAAACGATGCTGCAGGCACGTAGGGAATGGTCAGAAGGACAAAATATTTTGCAAGGCCTGAATTCTTGTCGCGCTAACGGGCGGTCGCGTACGGTCGGTCGTGACGTCAGCGAGAACAAACTACGGCTGCCACTGACGTCAGTGTCGCAACATGGTGGTATATAGAACACAATGTATACTTGTATACATATACAACATTATTTTTTGTTTATACTAAACCCGAAAAGGGGTCATTGTACTCATCATTTTGAACAACTTTTTCTATGGGACGAACCTTGAAATCGCGAAAAAAAATCTGCTGTTCCCTACATTTTGAGGAGTTATGCGAACATAAATGTAGGGAACAGTTGATTTTTTTTTGACGAGTTATGCGAACATAAATGTAGGGAACAGCTGATTTTTTTTTCGCGATTTCACGGTTCGTCCCATAGAAAAAGTTGTTCAAAATGATGAGTACAATGACCCCTTTTCGGGTTTAGTATAAACAAAAAATAACCCTGTATACCGACCGTCAGCGCGACAAGAATTCAGGCTTAATAAAAGCCTTACCAATTTCTCCCCTAGAGTTACGTTGCACAAAATAGGCATAATCAGTCTATAATATTGCCACTGATGGGACACAGACCTTCTTCCCATGAGAGGAAAATAATAATTCTAATTCTACAAAATAAAATCTTAAGGCGGAGTATGAGTTTTTCATACAAACGTAATACCAAAATAATATGAAAATCAAACATATTGTTAAGGTAGTGTGTATTTATTTCGATTGGATCACAGAATATCTATGTTCCCAAATGTATATTTTGAAAGGACAATGATATAAAGACGAGATATGGGAAATTTAAAATTTCTATAGAAAACTTATTTTTCTCATAACTCTTGTTTAAATCAGTGTCCTTTCAAAATATATATTTGGGAACCTAGATAATTTGTAATCCAATCGAAATAGATACGCACTACCTTAAGAATATGTATGATTTACAAATTATTTTGGTATTACGTTTGTATGAAAGGCGCATGCTCCGCAGGCCTCTTAAATATTATTTGTTTACTTAATACTATAAGCAAATTTACATAGGCGTATTTAATGCCAATTTAGGAACTTCTCTACCAGGCAACCTTTGGTGTGGTAAGAGCAACTGCGAAAATTTTGGATTTCAATATTCATTTATTTTTACAGACAAAATCGCACAGCCTAAGCCGTTTGGTCCAGAACCACGAAATGAAAATTCTGAAACTTTTCACCTGCAAAATTCATTCATTGTCAGCCAGAAGCATTCTATTGTACATTAAGTTAAAATAAATAAATAAAATATTAAACATTCTGTTCCCGGCTTTAAAACGTTATTGGCACTCTGGCGTTCATTGCCTATCATCGTATCTTACTTGAACGAATAAATTGATGTGTTTAATGGCAAAGTCGTACTTTAAGGTATGCTCGTATTGAATTGTATTGATTCCTGTATTTGAATGTCCACAGTCTTCGTCCTGTTCTCAAAGACCAAAAAGACAAAACATTCTGTCATTTACCTATACTGTGACATTTGCTGTTACCATCCTACTCGTCCGCCTGCACAAAGGGTAGACATTTATTTCTGTATCTGAATGTCAACCAGACTATTGACACTACCAGCTCTCGATATTTGGCGGGCGTTTTAATAATTAGATCAAATTATTTGATACTTAATTGATGCATTTATAAAAATTGAGAATTGCGGAAGTCTTAGAAAATCTAGAATCATGTGCCTTTTTATTTTTACATTGGGACAAGCGTACACTACTATTCCGAAACCACTGTAACTCCTGAAAGCCAGAATCAACAGTGGCGACCACCAGAAAAGCACTGAGACAATGAAGCCAAGAAACAATTGAACGGTCTTGGAATCCGCAACGAGGATAACCATAAAAGTATAGCGGAGGAGTTGGAATACCAAATTTGCCAGTTTTGGAATTATTTGCCTGGATGTTTTGCCGCTGGTTAAGATTTACTGAACCTGATGAGCGATGAGGGTTGAGCTGGATTCGCATCGAGCGTATACCAAAAGGGGCAAGTTCAGGTTAGTGTCATGTGGCGATGTTTGGAGGAGGCGTATGGCCAGCAGTGAACATCTTCTGGGAGATATAAAGATGATGACACATTTTATCTTAAAATAATTGGAAGAAAGAAAATGAGCTCTAGCTCAAATACTTAAATGGTAAATGATGTTTATTCAGCAAGTAGAAATGAACCTTATCAGCGTTAAGTTAACTTCTCTAGTGCTTCAAGTGAGAGGTTTCCAAGTGTCTCTTGAGTCATCGAGACATCTTGAATAAATACGTCAGAGAGTGACGTTGTTCGAAACTTGGAAACAATAGGCCTATCTTGAGGTTCGGTCAAATAACTCCTACGGATATATAAAAAAATATAAATATTTATTCAGACGTATAATTAAAATACGAGTTGATTTGTGTTGATCAGATTTAGAAGTTCCGAAAATAGACGCGGATATCTGACACACTGTCTTGTGTGATAGAGGTAAATTGGCTTTCAATCATTTTGTTTAGCATAAAAGAGGGTGTTTTTTTAAAGTTGGGAACGATGCAAATAGGTGTCAAATACAGTGTGTTTGGCAGAACGTTGAACATACGAAAACGGTGGTTAGGTGGGGTCATCTGCTACTAACTCAGCCCTAATTTATTTGGCCCTTGTCCACTGGTTTTTTTTTCTTTTTTCTTGTATCACCACTTTCTTAACTTTAAAGTGTAAATTTTATTAAAAATGGTTAAAAAAAGCAACATTTTTTTATTGATGTTGGCAGATTCTTATAAAATTATTGCTTTGTTCAGATGTTAGCTAGAAGAAAGTTATAAGTCCTCAAACTTGTAAGTTTGAGGACTCATAACTTTCGAAAGATGTAAAAAAAACTTAAAAGCAATACGACGCAGCCGTGAGGCACACAGCACATTACTACTAAGTCCAACTTATTGTTTTGTATCTTTCTTATTTATTATTGTGTGTGTGCTTTATTAACTGACGTCAAATAAATATTTTTCTTTCTTTTCTTTTCTTTCTTAAAAGTCAATTTCAACTTATATAGATAACAGCGATATATATCGCTGTTACACATTTAATTAATACTTAAAATATTGCTCCATTTTGATAAATGATGAATGATATTTATTTTGTAAATAGGTTTTGCAAAATAAATATCTTTTTATTGTGCCAAAACATCTACGTCATCTACACAAAAATTATAAGAGGTAAGTGCATGAGTTACTTATAAGTTTTTATATAGGGGTAACCTTCGGAACTGCTGTCTGATTCGATTCCGTAAATTCTTTCACAAAAATAAACGGGAAGCTACACTATTAAGTAACATTTAAAACTTTCCTGTATCTAAATTCCGTATTTAACGGGAGAAAAGCCGCGACAAAAGCATACATAAAATATTACTTAAAATCTTACATTAATTTTAGTTGCTACATACAAACCGAACAATGGACTTAAATATGGCTTACTGACACCAAACATTGCACATTTGCACCAGAGCTATTAAATTTGATGAAACAAAACATTGTAGTGCGCCTACGCACAAACAATCAATTTCCCGCACAGGACTATAAAATTCTATGTTTTCATTTAATTCTGACATAAAAGGCATGAAAGGAACTATAACTTTAATACTGCGCTTCATTTCCTATAGTTTTAGTGTTTTATCTAGTCAGACTAGCCTTTCAAATTCCATAACCTTTGTAAATATTTTTCTTTGCTCATATTGCTTTGATAGTCTTTGATAATTTTCGAATTCAAGTTCAATAATTATTGTTTGTCACAGGGGCAATATCAGTTCTTTCCTAGCAATTAACTTTATGTTAGGTACTGAAAATAAAATAGGTTATGTTCGACCAAAGAAACGATGGATGGACTGTGTTAAGACGGATATGGTAAGAAAAGAAGTGTCTGATGAGATGACGAAAAATAGAGGAGTATGGAAGAAGAAGACATGCTGCGCCGTCCCCAAATAAATTGGGATAAGGGCAAGAGAATGATGATGATGATGATGTTCGACTTCTTGAGATTATTCTCAAGTCAATAACGATGGTGGTGGTGGAACTGCCATGGCGCTGCAGTGCGTCAGGAATCTTTGAAAGAAAGTAGTCTTCTTACCATTACAGCACCTGCATGGTAGTGACAACAGCATTTTGAAGGTGATTGCTACCCGACCGGACTGCCCTTTCTAGAGACAACTCGGTGGGGACAGTCATGACTAAACACTAATAATACTAAACTAATTACTTTAGACTTTATTATTGTTATTAATACTAAAAAACTAACAAACTTATAGACTGTAGTCTGAAAATAAAGTTTAATTGAATTATTATTTATTATTTTAACACTAGTATATTTTCAGAAGTATTATAAATTATTTATAGGCCTAAATATTCGATTCTTCTAATTAAATTAGTCTCACAGCTCCAAAAATTCCATGACTACGCTCATCGTCAACGTGCCTTTTTTTTTTTTTTTTTTTTTTTTTTAAGGATGGGAAATCATCAAATGACCCCCCCCACTCTGGGCGGAGCGGGAGGGAGTGTCAGACTTTTACTGACTAAAAACCATCCATGTTCCTTCCTCGCCTTTTACGTCCCGGGGCCGCGGTATCTCTTTCGAACAGGCCCGCAACCCCGGCAGGCTTCGGCCCTTGCGGGCCCCTCTCTTTTTGCTGACACTCTTTGAGGCGCGCGTGGAACACGAACGCGCCGTCGACACGGCCTGTCGTCGTCGTTAGACGGCCGGACGGCTAGCTAGCCCATAGCCAGCCGTCCACAGGCCCGCATCTACGGTGGCCGGTAGCCACCACGTGGCCCCCGACGCCCGTTGCGTCTCCCGCGGCGGCCGGGAAGAGAGGATCTCTCCCTCTCTCGTTCCGCCACCTCCTTCGCTAGCATCACTGCTTCGCAGAAGGAGGCGACGGCTTCCCATTCCGTCTCGCTCCGGACCATGGATTGAACCAGGGCCGGACGCGAGAGGTCGCCGCCGCCGATCGCCGCCACGAGGACACGGCGTAGCTCCGCCCACGCAGGGCAGACTTCCACCGTGTGCTCCACCGTGTCCTCCGGTCGATCCTCGCAGTGGAGACACCCGGGCGATTCCTCCCGCCCGATTCGGTGCAGGTACCTCCCGAAACATCCGTGTCCGGTGAGGACCTGCGTCAGGCGGAAGGTGAGGACGCCGTGGCGCCTCTCCAGCCACTCCTCAAAGAGGGGACTTACCGCCACTATCGTGGCGTGCCCTGCACGGGGTTGCGACAGTCGCTCTCTCCATGTCGCCATGAGATCGCGCCGGAGGTCAGTCCGCTGAGCGGCAATTTGCCGCGGCAGCGGAGTTTCCCCCCGGCGTAGTACCTCCGCGCGCCACTCATGCAGGCGCGCGAGGACTATCGCCTCCAGATCCCACGGCGGCAATCCGGCAAGCAGGCCCGCCGCCTCGCGAGAGATCGTGCGGTACCCACGGACCATCTTAACGGCCACCACTTTTTGGGGCGCGTTCAAATGGTGAGCGGCTCGCCGCTTCAACGAACGCGCCCACACTGGGGCCCCGTAGAGGGCCATGGACCGCACGACTCCCGCGTAGAGCCTGCGGCAGGAGGCGTTCGGCCCCCCAAGGTTGGGCAGGAGCCGCCTGAAGGCAGCCCCTGTCCGTTCCAGCCTGGGGGCCAAAATCGTCAATGTGCCTCAAGGTCAGATTTGACCACAGTCACTGTAGTTAGAAATAGATTCAATACTGAATCACCTTTTAATGGAAGGCCTTAATACTGTTTTGGACTAAAACTACAGGCCGCATTGGATATGGATGTGGTCTGAATTCCAGAAACTGAAAATAAACAAGTGGTTCGGCAAGTTTTCCTCAAGTTATGCCAGCGTTCTAGATTCAGTTCGTCGAAACATTCTAGAATTTCTGTATACAGTCGTCAACAAAGGGTTATGCACATCAAACTAAGTAACTTTACGCAAAAAATATTGTTGGGAAACTTTACGAGTCGTGTCTTTTTAGTGGGTAAAAAATTATTTTATTATGGTAGAATTCAATGTGACACACTCCAAACGTTGTGCTGATGGATGGATTGAATAGTAGAGGTGTTCAAATAAAAAATCTTACATTAAAAAATGAACCACCCAAACCCACTTTCCCTAGTTACCTTGCTTCCCACTTTCAGTACATTTGTACCAACCATAATAGTAGTCTGCGATCATAGCATAACCGTGTTCTCCAATGCCCTTCTCACCGCACTGACTTCATTCACCGATCATTCTTTGTGCAGTGTATTTCTCTTTGGAATGCGCTTCCCCAGGAAATCAGGATGGCAACCAATCGTTTATCGTTCAAGATTAAAGTTGGAGAGTACATTCGCAAGAAACTGGCAGGTTCATCACAACAGTAATGTTTTCTCCATTGTTTGTCTTTTTATTTTAGTATATCCGTGTTAATTTCTATTTACAGTAATACATAGTTTGATATTTCTATATATATATACATATATATTTATAGTCTTAATATATATAAATCTCGTGTCACAATGTTTGTCCTCAATGGACTCCTAAACCACTTAACCGATTATAATAAAATTCGCACACCATGTGCAGTTCGATCCAACTTGAGAGATAGGATAGCTTACATTTCAATTTATGAGACGCAGACGAAGTTGCGCCGGTCAGCTAGTATTTTATATATCCTTGTAGTTTACCTTAGTATTAATCAAATTATTTTCAGATGTACACCTACCACTGCTTGTCTCTGCATCACCCAAAGGTTGACTGGTAGAGAATGCCTATCTGTACTATATGCTTGAAGTGTTAAATAAATAAATAAATAAGTATCTCCGTAACTAGAAGGTTCCTAGGTATCATATGGTCCAGAACAAAAAAAAATATCCCAATGATGGGGAAAACTAGTGCATTTCAGCTTCGTTATAAGTGGTTTTTTATAATCTTTATTCCCAAACATTCAATGGGGTGATGACCAGAGGCTAGAAAGGAGAAAACTGGCGACAGTTTTAAAAGAAAAAGAAATGTTGTACAAGAATGTACATTTCTATTATCTTGTACCGAACCTGATTTTCCCCGTTTCTTGGTGGTTATACTTGAGTGTGCCCTGGCGGTTGAGAGTATGTCATGCTCTCTCAAATGTCTCGCTGATGGTGGCGCGTGTG
This sequence comes from Xestia c-nigrum, assembly GCA_916618015.1. Lineage (NCBI taxonomy): Eukaryota > Metazoa > Arthropoda > Insecta > Lepidoptera > Noctuidae > Xestia > Xestia c-nigrum. Next base: position 21,688,185 of record OU745252.1, on the reverse strand, counting down.
TCGGACCATTTAGTTCCCTTCAAAATGGTTGAGCTGAATGGTGCTGATCCATGCGTCATGTTCGTGAACGGGCGCTGTCAGTTGTGACTGGTCATCTCTTAGTCGCCATGGGTTATTTGAATTAATTATTTAGTTTTTGAGTTGTATTTTATTTTGTTTTGCTATGGACACTTTTAACGTGCACATCTTGCTACATTGTTCTCACATAATATACCATCTCAACATGAATGATGTAACCAAGATTTTGTAACAATATTTTGATTTAAAAGAGTGTCCATGGAGTTTCTTGCCCGTTCTTCTCCATAGAGATCTACGTTAGGGAATGGGCAACTACAGTACTTTCACAGTTTTTATGTCTTGTGACTGGGACTGTAGCTACTTTAAATGTTCATTTTGTTTCGACAATTCAAAAGTGCCTGTAACTGGCCTACTTGAAATAAATGCTTTGATTTTGATTTTTTGATTTTGAGATTAAACACAGTCAGATTGTGATGTTTTTAAACCTAAAACGAACCTTGAAGGTTATCTCAAGCGACTGCTTTAGGTTAACGTTTTAGGTCATCATGTTGCTGTCAAAAAACATGATGCTTTTCTTGGTAAAAAAAATCACTTCGCTACTGAATAATACTAATCAGTATTGTTGTGTAAGACGTCACGACAGGAACCTGGGGCCTAATTCTGCTATTTTAATAAATTAGTCACTCCAACACGATTCCATTCTCATCCCATTGTCATTTTGCTTAAAGTTCGTAATCAGCTAAATTCACAATGGTCGGTCAATGGTCTCGTAGTAAAATTGTGTTTTAATGGCATTATCGTATTGTCATTATTATAAAACCCTTAGTACAAATGGTTTTCGAAATCTACTACTAAATGCGAACATTTATTCATGCCAGATTTCACGTACGAGATTAATATTCTATGACATTTCTTTCAATGGAGTCTCACTGGTTGTTCATTGAGAAGTCATAATGACGCTATTATATTAGTAGATTACCAAACTTGTCAAAACTTGACAGAACTTGATCATTATGACTTCAATGATCGCCTATTCTGACACTATCGTAATAGCAGAATCGAGGCCTCCTCTTCAAAACGCATATTTTGTGCGCGATTGACTTGCCGATTTCCACATTAAGCTGGTAGCTAGCCTACCCAAAGTAAGATAATAATATAAATAAATCTCGACGACGTGCGAAGGACGACCAGCGCCTAGAGTACAGTTCCGATCAAATAAAACACTATTATGTACTTTCCAACTACATATAGACTCGTGTAGATCACAGCTCTAGGAGTAGGGTTCCCATCTTTTTGTTTCTTTTACGGCTATTTTCAATAACTTACTAGCCGGTTTCAGTAGGTTGCTATTTCTGTCTATTTGACATTTGGCTTACTGACCCGTTAGAAACGAAACGTCACAGAAAAGCTTTCTTTGATATCTATGAATAGAATTTTCTTCTTCTAAAATCTTCTCGAATCTTCTTTTTCTATGAATACGGATAGGATATTCTAAGCTTTTAAAAAAACCGATAGCTACGGTAGTAGGCATATTAACCAACAGTTATACGTAAGTAAGTTACAGAAAACGATCGTTAGACAATGTCTTTTTGTCATCAATGGTACCTATGTATCTCTTTTTTATTATTTTAAATATTCTAGATAATTCAATGGTAAATGATTGCAAGATTATTGACAGGGGAGAACGAAAGAAAAAACGTGCTCGCCGACCCCAAATAAAATGAGACAAGACAGGGAGACGATGATGATACGAAGAACCCGTGCAATGTTCAAATAAGGTCCATGTTCACCAAAAAGATGACGGTCTGATTATCTAAAAACAGCTGTTTAAAACACATTTTTGTGTGGGAACATGTCACAGTGACAGCTGGTTTTAGTTATTCAGACTGTTATCTTTTCGGTGAACAGATAACAGTTTCACCTTCGAGATTGGATTGAGAATTGAGAATTGAATTTATACTAAAAGGTAGGAAGTGGGGTTGTGTGTCATATTTTTGAAGATATTGATATCGAATTGTCGATTCTGTTGTGCACAAACTAAACTTATTCATCTTTATTGCACACAAAAATAATAAAGAAAAATGTATTCAAAATTAGAACTTATAGCTTCTTTATACAACGGCGAGCTTAACTCGGAATTGGGTTTTCTTCAACTTGATTTTGGATATTGCTATCTTTTTCTCTGTAATAAAACGAGAAAGAGACGGACGTAATTTAGAGCTTGCAAATTTAATTGAAACTAATATTTCCATACAAATGAAGCGTGCACGTAAAAACATGTCGACTAAAAGCATGGTGAAGCACCAGGCATAAACTAGTTTGACATTTCTAACTTAGTTCATAGCTTATAGCCGTCCTTTTCTGGCACTGCCCTTTAGTAAAAGATAGCAATAGTCTAAATTAAGTTTAGTTTGTGCACAACAGAGTCGACACCATTCTGGACTAAACTTAGAATTAGTGATTCGTAAAATGGTACCTTGGAACTTTTAGATATAGTTTCTTCAATTCGGTGGATTTGGACATAAATAGTGTACAAATAAAATTTCTTTTTTTTTTACTTAAGTAATAAAGAAACACATGGTGTTTTACACATTTTGAAAGAAAGAAAGAAACTACATTTATTTGGCACACGCCACAAGTGCACACGGTATAAAGATAATAAGAAAAAATAAAACTTAAATATTATAAAACCTTACTTGTAAAAACTTAAATCTAAACAAAAAATCAAAAAGTAAGTATAGTGTGACATTGTGTGCCTCACGGCTGCGCCAAATAGGCCCAGTTCAGCAAAATGCCGGACAATAGTGCCCGACGCTAATTTCAACTGGACCTGAGATGGTGATGTTACGGATGTGAAGCAGTTTTATATTTTGTGTCAATGGTGGTGTTGAGTAGGTGCTTAAATATATTATAGGTTTTGATAGTGTAGGTATTATGCTTTTGTTGAAACCTGCTGTTTCTTAATATTTGTGGGGGAATTCAGAATGACATACTGTGGACATGGTAGGTGACCGTTTACGCATCGGTGACCCTTTCCTCCCTTAGAACAGGTGCCCATTAAGAATTAAAAAAAATGTAGTTGTTGGATTTGAAACAGCAAGGAGCACTTTTTATGTATTTTTATTAAGGCGCTTAAACGAGCTAAATTGGAAAAAAAAAATCAGAATGATCGCATGCATATTAGTAAGTATGTTTTTTTACTGTTTGAAATATATTTTTAGAGATAAGTTCGCGATTTGTTTTTATCGAGCCAAATTAATTGTATTATGTTTTCAAAATAGTATCATGCTAGCATATATCCTGAAGAATATCATATATTTTTCTGGTCTTGTTTATAGCAGTGAATCATGTACTTTTAATAATTATAAAACTCGCGTTTAGCTCATGTAATCGCCTTAAAAAGACTATGTATTCCACGTAGGTAGGTATCACCATTGATCTAAGATAATATCACAATGAATAATGCCTAGAAAAGTGTATGTAAAATGCTAAACAAAGTTCAATGACCTAAATGGCTAAATATAAAGGCAAACTCGGCGTCACCGACCGTCCCGTTCATTCTAGTACAAAAAACTGCGCGCGCGCACCACACCGCGCGAATCCTATGGTGGTTCATGTAAACATTACGAATTAGTCAACAGATGATCTAGTTTCGTTTATTTATTGCTTTATGTAACATTTGCGGGTTTAGGACGTGTACTAAGAAGCGGAAATTGATTGGGGCTGTCCCATTTAGGAGGGAGAAAATTCAGGATAATTTCAAGAAGTTTTTGATTCCGAATATCTAGTGCTACTCTATACAAATAAATAAAACCAGATTTTTTACTGAATGCAAATTAAAGAATATACGATACTATCGACAAAAAGAATTAATAAGGCTGTCTTTCTGTCAGTTCCAGCTCGTCTCCGTACCGGCTGAACATGATTTTGACAGGACGTTTACTGGCAGATAGCTGATGTTATAGGGATAAAGTATGAAAAAGCATTAAGATTCCATGCCAACAAGAAAACCAAACCCTTGAAACTGTTAGAAAATAGAGCATAGAAGTACCCATATTTTTATAATAATCAGCAGCTAGTTTGTAATACAGTCAAAAATATACCCCACCGTAAATCGCGAAATTGAAGGACACTACTTTCAGAAACATACGAGTATGAGGGATTTTGGGACTTGGACCTAGTGCTTATATTCCAAAGCTTACTTATGCAAACGAAAGTGTCACTCAACGAGCGTATGTGACGTATGTTTTTTCAAGCGCTTTGGCTTTGGCCCCTAGTATCGTAGTCAGACCATGGTCTAAAGCTCCCGAGATGCTGAAGACCGCAATAAAAGGAGGCGCATCGCGAGGTCTGCGTCATCCAAAGAAAATGCATCATCGTCAGCCACGGCCATTCTGGCAAGAATGCATGACTGAGGAGGAGGTACGTAGTCAGATCAACGCCATCTACCGAGTTCTTGGAAACTATTTTTCTTTTTTAATTCACAAAAAGAAAACAAACAAAATCTAAAGATCCCGGTGTCAATAATCTGGGTGTCAGATCTACAGGGTGTAAACCACCTCATCACAAAGCCGTTAACCAAGTATTCTGTACACAGTGACGGATTAAGACTACTTGATGCCCTAAGCAATCCACGCCTGTGGGGCCCCTATCCGAATGTCAACTAGAATCGCCAAAATGTCTAGGTCAGAGTCTATGTCAACTTAAAACGCGCGAATTTTCAGTTAGTCCTAGTAACTTTTTTTTGGTGTGGTTTTTAGCGACGACGTGAGAGTGAGACGTGATGCCCTTTTTTTCGGATGGAATCATCAAATGACTTCTCCCACTCTGTGCGGAACGGCTTCCCATTCCGTCTCTTACCGGACCATGGATTGAACCACACACACACACAGGGCCGGACGCGAGAGGTCGCTGCCGCCGATCGCCGCTACGAGGACACGGCGGTGCTCCGCCCACGCAGGGCAGACTTCCACCGTGTGTGAGACCGTGTCCTCCGGTCGATCCTCGCAGTGGAGACACCCGGGCGTTTCCTCCCGCCCGATTCGGTGCAGGTACCTCCCGAAACATCCGTGTCCGGTGAGGGCCTGCGTCAGGCGGAAGGTGAGGACGCCGTGGCGCCTCTCAATCCACTCCTCGAAGAGGGGACTTACCGCCAATATCGTGGCGTGCCCTGCACAGGGTTGCGACAGTCGCTCTCTCCATGTCGCCATGAGATCGCGCCGGAGGTCAGTCCGCTGAGCGGCGATTTGCCGCGGCAGCGGAGTTTCCCCCCGGCGTAGTACCTCCGCGCGCCAGTCGTGTAGGCGCGCGAAGACTTTCGCCTCCAGATCCCATGGCGGCAATCCGGCAACCAAGCACGCCGCCTCGCGGGCGATCATTTGGTACCCACGGTACTTCACGGCTACCACCTTTTGGGGCGCGTTCAGATAATGGGCGGCTTGCCGCCTCAAGGAACGCAAAAAATGTGGAATGCTTCACGATTTTGCGTGTCATCCTTGCGCTGGGGCCTATGCTAATCTTCTCTGTATGAGACGTGATGCCCTAAGGACGGATTTTTTTCTGTACTTCTTCTGGGGGCCCCCCAGGCGTGATGCCCTAAGGACGGATTTTTTTGTGTACTTCTTCTGGGGCCCCCCCAGGCGTGATGCCCTAGGCAATTGCTTAATTTGATTAAGGGTTAATCCGTCACTGTCTGTACATCAAACTAAGTAACTTTACGCAAAAAAAATTGCTGGGAAACAACTTTTTTTTGAGGCTATAAATCATGTTTTGAGGTAGAACTCAATGTAACGCACTTAAAATATTGTGCTGATGGATGGATTGAATAGTACGGGGGTCGCGGAGGTGTTAAAAGTAAAAATCTTACAAAAAAAACTTGTCAAAAAGGTGTAATTTTGACCCCCATATCTCCGTAACTAGAAGGTTCCCAGGTATGGTGTAGAACAAAAAAATTATCGAAATAATGGGGAGAACCAGTGCCTTTCGGCTTTGTGAAGAGGTGTTTTACAACCTTTATATCATAGGTGAACAAACGGCCCACCTGGTGAAAAGAGGTTATCACCAAGAACACGTGTAACGATATCAATATCACTAATACGGTCAAATAATTATAATCAATCGTACTTATTAGGTCACGCCAAGTGTTATTGGGTTATACATCGATAAATTCTTAGTAACGGAACCTTTATTTTTCGGATGGTACATCATCAAATGACTTCTCTCACTCTGGGTGGAGCGGGAGGGAGTGTCAGACTTTTACTGACTAAAACCCATCCATGTTCCATCCTCGCCTTTTATGTTCCTGGGCCGCGGTATCTCTTTCGAACAGTCCCGCAGCTCCGGAAGCAGTAACAGAGCCTATAATGATGGCAATACACTCGCGAAATGTGGGTGTTCTGACCCCCGTATTCACAAACGTTCGACTCGTTTCCGATTCGACAACTCGTATATCTATCTGTCTTCTTCTGGCATTACGAAAACGACCGAGATAAACATACGACTTTCCGAATCGGAAGCGAGTCGAATGGTTGTGAATAAGGGGCCTGGTAAGTAAACGTCTTTGCAGCTACTGCCTAAGTCTTTGTAACAGGCGCAATGGATGATGTTATGTTAAATCAAATAAATCTATTAAATAAAGGGAAGACAGAAAGACTCCGACAGGCACTTTTTTCCCCACCATTGCGATATTTTTTTTGTTTTAGACCATAACTGTCCTTAACTAGTAGGTTCCCACCTTCTAGTTAAGGACATATTGGGGATCCTAGTTCCAACTCTTTCACAAGTATTTTTATTTAAATACATGTTAGTAATGTAATAACTTTACTTTAAACACCTCCACGATCCTGACACTATCCAATCCATCTACTAGCACAATGTTTTCAGTACGGTATACTAATTGAGTTTTATCGTAAAACTTGATTTTTCACCCCAAATAGAAACATATTTTCCCAGCAATATTTTTTGCGTAGGGTTGTTCGATGTTCAAAATTGATGGTTAACAGCTACGTGATGTCTGTTTACACCCTGAAGATGTGTAAGTTAGCTGTCAAAGTGCGTGGCAATGGTAGTAAAGTGTTCAGCCTATTCGTCACGTACATGAATAATCGTGACGATTTAACAATTTCCTTAATTGTCTGGAATAGTTTTACATAGAGACCAGTTAGGGAGACCTATTGTATAATTTGCAAGTCATATTCCTGTTGTAGAATTAAGTAACGTGAGGTTAAACATATTATGAATAATCCTACTGATATTATAAATATGAAAGTTTTTGAGGATATATGATCTAGTTGTTGTCATAGTTTGTAACTCTTTCAAACTTCTGACCGAATTTGTACGAAATTTGGCAATCAGATAGTTTATGACCTGGATAAACACATGATAAATTATGATTACTGAACTACACGCGAGTGAAGCCACGGGCTTAAGCTAATTATTTAAGGCGATCCCATGAGCTAAACGCTAGTTTTATAATTACTAAAAGTATATGATTCACTGCTATAAACAAGACCAGAAAAATGTATGATATTCTTCTGGATATACTCGTATGATAGTGCTTTGAAAACATAATACAATTAATTTGACTCGAAAAAAAAAACACGAACTTATCTCTAAAAATATCTTTCAGACAACAACAAAACATATTAATATGCATACGATCATTCTGATTTTTTGGCATTTCATTCTACAAGCAATATATTAGCATGACAGTGTTTCAGTTTTTTAATCCAATCAATAGTTTTTTTGTAAATCGATCGAAACCACTCATTTCGCGCTATTTGGACCGCAGTAACTGACGTAACAACCACTTTGTAGTGCAAGCTGATTAGAACTTTATTCTAACAGCATTTTAAACGAAGTTTGAACCACAACAAAAAAAAAAGCTAATTTAGCTTGTCTAATCGCCTTAAGAATTTGTGGACGAAGCCAACGATTTCCGTCAGCTAATTATTATTTTTTGCAAAGATGGTACCAGAATAATGCACCTATAAAATTGCTTATTAGATTATGAAACTTATCAGTAAGCTACTTTTTTTAAAATGGCTTTACCTACAAAAAAACTGTTTTATAAGTTTAACATTATTCGAACCAGAAAAAGCTCTAAAAGACGAAAATAATTAATGAAACCTTCCGCAAAACTAGTAAAAGAACTTTTTTCTCTATCCCGGCAAAGCACGCGAGCGTGGTCACCTTATCTTGTTAGCACTCCACTGTGACGTCACGGCGGCGCGTGTAACCTAGATCTAGGCCATAGACTACAGAGCGAGAAGGATGCCTAGAATATCATGACAAATAAACACGTGGTTTGTGGGTGTTTGATCATAAGTTATGGAATTAACGGTTGTTAAGAAGTAACGTGCTCATTATGTGTGAGTTACATTTTATGTAATAAAGTAACCTACTCAATTTAAAAAAAATACACAAAAAAGTAAAAATAACTTAACACGTTCACGGACACATGATTTATTAAAAAAAATACAATATGACACACGAATTCCCATACAACGGCTGTAGACGGATTGTCATATATAATAGAACATTATTATGTTTGTTATGGCAACAACCGCCTATAGACGACGATTCTCGATGTTAGATGCGTCAGCGACCGCGCGCAACGTGATGTCTCACACGGTGGCACTGGGCGACTGAAGTACGAAAATCTCACGTCGATGAACGTACTGTCACGATGGGGTGCGCGGGAGGGGGTGAGAGGAGAACTCTAAAAAACGACTGTATTTTGGCTTTCCTTATGGCACTAGCGATATAATAATTGATCGTGTTGTGACACAATATCTCGCTCTCCTTAAGAGTGTACGCAAAGCAACCGTCCACTGACGGAGTAGCGTTTTTTGTATAATTCATTGAAACGTCGATCGACGTGGTGTCACAACCTAATCTATCTATATTACGCCTATCGACGGAGTGTCCGTGAACGTGTTAAGCTTCAGAAGTCTGTGATGTTTGTTTGATTGGTTTAGTTTTTTTTAAGTTATTTTTTACTTTTTTTGTGTTTTTAGAAGTCGGTTTTAATTTTTTGAAAAAGAGTTTCATTTTTTAGTGATTTACATCCCCTTCACAGCGTACTCCCGTGATATTATGTTATGAACTGGTGTACTTAAACAATAGACAGACATGAGATTTCAGCAATCCCAGTCCATTTGCTATCACTTATTGAGTATATCTCCGAAGTTCTTAATCAGATCTTCACCAAATTGAAGTGGAACCACTCCGAGAAAGTACTCTTCCAAAAACTACCCAAATGGGTGCATATAAAATTTGAAGACCTCTCCCCTAGTGATATATCGTGTTTTTTTTCCTAAACCAAAGAGGGTTCGGAAAAAATCTTAACGAGCCTCCAAAGTACGTAGGTAACTAGCATATAAGTACCCGTACCCAAGAAAGCAGACATTATGATTTACTGTTTCGGAGAGAATGAACGAATTTTGTAAAACTAATACCTGTGTTCACGAATAAAGATTGATTATAAAACATACGAATACGGGTATTTATCGCGAATTTACCTTTAAAGATTGATTGATTGAAAACATTATAATATGTGATGTCCTGATATCATGCCCATGTACGCACGAGCCAAATGTTAATGTTTATTTTTTATCAGCCGAACGTTCATAAACCAGCGAACGCTTTATTCAGCGCCTAAAAAAGCACCAAGTCGAATTGCGTTGGAAATATAACGCACTGTAACTATGAAAGCGCCCGTGTGACCGCTTTCGTACGGTCAGACGAGCTATTTGGTTTACATTTTACAATGTACAATAAACTGAGTATGTTAACCAAATAGCTGATTAAGTATAGTGTCATACATTTTACAGTTTAACCCACACGTCACATTGTAAAATGTAAACCAAATATAGCTTGTTCGACCGTACATTACCTTCTGCTTGATTCACGAGGATGCTACTGGTAATTCACACTATAATTAAAATTCTAACTTCAAGTGCTTAAATAAAATACTCTACTACAATTTTCAGTCACTTCTACAGATTCATAGCCACGTCGATTCCTTCACAATGCAGTTAGGCGCCATCGCTAGGCGTTCATTATTTAGATGCACACATAGAAGGGTAAGTAAGTGGATGTTCATAGCGTAAAAGCAAAGATAATTAGCATACATCTAATGATTAACTCTTCTATTACCGTGTCTGTGTAAGTTTGTGCATTACTGAAAATGTTTTCAAGGATTTTTCTGCACTGTTTAGTGTTAATTATGTAATTAATTGTCATGGTCATAAATTGTTAAACATATTAACACCCTATATTATTTTCCAAGTTATAGCCATTTACTTTCAAAACAGTGAAGTAAAACATCGTGAGGAAACCGGCATCTCCTACAACAAAAAAAAACGAAGATATGAGATAGCTACCCCAATCCGCACTGGGCCCGCGTGGTAGATTACCATGGACCACAAGTCTCTTACTTTACTCGTACTACTAGACTTTAGCAGCGCCTTTAATTCTGTTGACTTTGACATCCTTCTTGGGATCCTTAAATCGAATAGTTTCATCTCTTCCACTATTGCTTGGTTCGATTCCTATCTTAAAGGCCGATCGCAGCGTGTTCGTCTTTATGAGTCTGTTTCTGATTGGTGCCCTCTTAACGCGGGTGTGCCTCAGGGTAGCGTTCTCTCTCCTCTTATTTTCTCCATCTTCATAAACTCTGTCACCAGTGTCATCTCTTCCTTCTTCCATCTGTATGCCGACGACTTGCAGCTTTACCGTCATTTCTTGAGGGAAGATGCAGAAGCCGCCGTATCTGTCATGAACAAGGATCTGGATTTCATTGGTGAGTGGTCGCGGTCATTCGGACTGCAGATCAACCCTAAGATGTCTCAGGCCTTGGTCATTGGCGGCAGGTATATGCGAAACAGGCTTGATGTTGCGTCGCTGTCTCTACTCAGGCTGAATGGAGTTCAGATAGAATACGCGAACAAGGCCAAAAACCTGGGGGTGATAATGGACTCCTACTTATCGTGGACTTCTCAGGTTGCCGAAGTAAGTCGCAAAGTGCACTACACATTTCATTAGTTGAAATGCCTCCAGAGCTTCTTGCCTTTGAAAACTAAAATCTCCCTTGCGCAAACTCTAATCCAGCCCATCATAGACTACACCGATGCTTGTTGTTTGGATGCCACCGAGGAGCTTTTAAATAAACTTGAGCGTTTGCAAAATATCTGTATTCGTTTTGTTTTTAATCTTAGGAAGTATGACTATGTCTCCAACTTTCGCAAGAAGTGGCTCCCAATCCGACTTCGCAGGAACTCTCGGATATTGTGTCTGCTTTTTAACATCCTTCATAACCCTAAAATCCCATCCTATCTGCGGGAACGCTTTTCCTACTCCCGTCCCTCTGATGCACCTTGCCGGTCGCATCTTAGGAACCTCTTTAAATCCCCTCCCCACTCTACCGATTTCTATTCCTATTACTTTACTGTTCACGCTGTGTGGTTGTGGAATTCTCTTCCACCTGATATTAGAGACTGCCAAACTATTGCAGTCTTCAAAAGGAGAGTAAAAGAACACTATCTGTCCAATTCGCCATAGTTGCATAGGTATTTTTAGATTTTTTTATTATATTATTATATTGTAGTTTATAGTTGCGTTTTATATTTTTGTCTTGTACGTATGTAAGTATATTCTTAGGTTTATCGTTTGTTATATTTAAATTGGCTTTAAGTTTGTATGTACTCGTATTCTATATTCTCATCTTTTACACACGATGTCTACATCTCTTTTTATCTACTCTCGTTTCGCAGGTATGCTGGAAGAGGTTTCTTTAGAAATAAGCATCACCTTTGTACCTATTTTTTATTCCTTTCTTCTTTTCTGTATGTAGTGTGTACATAAATTGTTAAATAAATAAATATAATAATAAAAAATATAAAAATAAAATAAATAAAATATTACATTCCTCTCATAGAGAGAAGGCTTGTGCCCAGCAGTGGAAATATTAATAGGCTGATGATGATGATTTGAACTGGAAGTGCTTAAAAAAATAGAGACTCGGAGACTTTTTGTCTTTCAGTAATTTTTAACCGACTCAAAAACAAGAGCAAAGAGGTTATTAATTTGACGCTTTTTAACAATATCCCCGTGTTTCTAAAAAAACAATTCATTTATTCCATTCCGCCTTACTTTATTGCTTCAAACCCAATTAAATCAGTACGGTCCAACCATGTTTATTTATTGTAAAGGGTTACTCAGAATATTAGTGATGCGTCACGCATTCAAGGGTTTCTTGAAAAAACTAGAACTGATCCGTAGGCCGTGTTGGCAGAACCGTTCTATTCGAAGAATTTTAAGCACTGGCTGGTAGACTGGGAATTTTGTTGCAATTTTTTATGGATATAGAATAATAGATGATAGTGTTTTTTTGTCTATGCTTGGTCACGCAGTAAATCTTGTTACGCGATTGCCAAATAAGGGTTATTAATTTTAAAATTCGAGTTGTAATAATTATGATGAGAAAAGTTTGAGGAAAACATGATCACTTCATTTCAACTTGTACAAAGTAGATAGTGTTAGGAGCATCACGATAGAAAAGTACATTTTCTGTTAATAATTCTAGATATTTAGCTGATTATATTAGTAAGTAACTTAAGACTGGTGGGTCTGGAATCCATGGTAAAAGTTTCTATCACAGTTTTTAACACAATGAAAACAAATGTGGCTTGTTGTAACTTCATAATTACGGCTTTTTTACTGTTACGAGTATTCTCAGATCTACCAAAAAAATATTACAAAACAATGCATGCCTTTTCATATCCAACCAAGTTTCTACGCGTACGAATTCGCAAGCAACAGCTTGTATTTTATAATAATTTCATAATACAATTCTAATTTTCAAATAGTGCAGATTCAGACTGAGAGTAGTTTCCTCGTACCCTCAGTATTGATTCCATTTCCAGGAAAGCTCCTAGAAATAGAAAGCGCTATGAATACGTTATAAAGTTTATGACATTCGGAAAGATTTTGCTTTGATTGAACTTCACATTGGGGTTCCAACTAAAATGTTGAGCTTTTAGCATATTATACTCGTACATAGTCACTCGCGATTTTTTTCTTATTTCCGGAGCGGGGGCAACTCTGGTTTTAAAACTACAACCTGGAGCTAACAAAGAAAGCTTCAGTACGTTTAATCACAAACATTCGGCCGGACCCAAATCCAGACAACTGAGAAATTCCTGATGGATAGACCCAGTAACACTTTGCCCGGGAATCGAAACCAGGACCTCTAGGTCAGCAGTGGCGACCACTCGACCAGTGAGGCCATGTTCAGGCAGCTACATTAACTCTTTAAACCCGCCCTTCACCTATTATAGTTCAGTTCCATGCTACGGGAGACAAGTCTTCTGTTATTGCTGAGAAAACAGCCGTTTCCAGAATATTCTTTCTTTCTGTTTTCTGTGGTTAATGCCTCAATTGGTGTCAGAGTTTTTATGCAACCCATGGGCCGCTGTCTTGGCTGTACATGCCGACACGAAATATCTCTCAGGCATGCTGGTTTCCTTACGTTGTTTTCCTTCCAGAATATTGTTTATATTCAAACACACAGATTCAAAACTTCAAACATTCTGAGAAACTTAATGTATTTAGTTAAACGGAACGGTTCAACCGACAGGCTATTGTTTAATGAACCCAGTTTATTGTTCTGCTAATTTCTAGAATCAGGCCCAAAGTAGGGTACACGTGTGACTTGAAATAACGTCCTAACTAGGTGCTTATAATGTTGAGCAAGGAGTACGAAACTTGACAAGGTCGTTTTAAAATATATTTGAAATTTACTGTAAAACTGTCTGTCCATTGAGCCATATCTGAAAGGGCCTGAAAAGTCGGAAATTCGACTGATAAGGAGGAAAGAAAACACTTTTATTTGACACACAACAAAAAAAAACTTATATCTTGTGTGGCCCAGTTCAGAAAACTGCTGAGCAGCCAGTGTCCGACACTCGATTTCAACTAAAACTGACCTTAGGACACATAAGAAGACGAAAAGTAGACAGTTGGAAAGCAGTCCTATAGCACCTTACTGCAGCTTTATTAAAAAATATACAAGATCTGTAAGGTTTTAGCGACAAGACCCACAAGACGCGGCTTCGTTACAAGATATATTTTTCAGGAAATTCTTTACAAAATCTTTGAAATGTTGTTTTCTTGGTCCATTATGGCATTATGGTTATTCATGTGTCAGTGGTAAGATGATAGTTACAAAATTATTTCAATTCAGTTTCCTCCTTCCGTGTTGTGTCCCCTTGTCCGTATTTCAAGTTACGTTAGTCTTTTTCTACGAAAGTCTAAGGACTACCAATAACAAATATTCTTGCACTTTTACCATGTCAATCCCTTCTAAAAAAATCAGAGTCTCCCAAAAACATAGGTAATTCTGTTCTAGAACTCAATATTTCAAAAAAGTCTGCCAACCAGTCTTAATTTTACCAAGTGGTATCTTATTATCCAGAACCTACTAGAACTGGGTTCTGGAGGTCAGATAGGCAGTCGCTTCATGTAAAATACTGGTATTCAGATCCATCCGGTTTGAAGGGAAGCCGATCTCAAGAGAGTTGGGAAAAGGCTAGACAGATGATGAACTCAATAAATTTCACAAGCAAACCCATATTCACAAGCTAGTTCAAACAAATCATATTGTTTTCCACCGCATAATGATTGCTCGCATCATTGACTGGAGTCGTTGCTCTTTGCAGTCACGTATATGTAGTACGTATACAACTGTAGATAGAACTACTTTGTTTGTTTATGTAAATTAATGTGCGTGTGTGTTAGTTGATGTCGATGTATTATGTGTTTTGCCATTTGGACGTTGAATTTAATTTCCGATGAAAACATTTTAACGGATTTTGTTTGTGTTTTAGATTAGTGGCAGGAAAAGAAACGAGAAGTGGTTTTTGTATGAAGATGAAGAGGCTGTCTCGTTCGTCGAGTGGTCGCAGGCTTAAACGCTGATTATCTGGTCTTGGGTTTGATTCCCGAGTCGGCCAACGTGTTAATAGGATTTTCCATCAGGAGTTTCTCAGTAGCAACCTCGTAGTCTATATTTGTGCCCGGTTGATGGCAATAGGTTCTATTACGCTCTCGCTCTATCTCGCTCTTTACGCCCTCTATTCTATTACGCTCTCGCTCTATCTAGCTCTATACGCCCTCTATTCGGAATTTCCAATTTCTCATTTCTAATTATAGGTTACAAGAAAATTGGAAGTTATTGAGTTTGTAGTAGGTATACAATTAATTGAAAAATTTACGGTACTAATGGACTAATGGTTTTATAATAATGGCAATACAAAAATGCTATTAAAACACAATTTTGTTACGAGACCATCGACCGACCATTGTGAATTTAGCAGATTACGAACTTTAAGCAAAATGACAATGGGTTGAGAATGGAATCGTGTTGGAGTGACGAATGTATTAAAACAGTAGAATTAGGCCCCTGTTGTCCGGCTACAGAACAAAGCTCTAAAGAATAGCACAGTTAAAATCAAAACCGATAATAACTTTGATTTAAGGTCTGCAACAAAAGCTCAGCATGTTGCAACCCATCCGAAAACAGTATAAACATGAGTGCAGACATTGCCCATTGTCCTGGCAATCCACCAGTTATGGTTGACCTTTCAGTATCGAACAATTTCTTAATAAACAACCGGTGGAGAAGCTTAATTTTAACTGGTGTTTTAAGTTATGAAGGCTCTTTACAGTGCAAGACTATGTTATATACTTTTTTTCTTTTGGGAGAGTGTTCTTATTTTAAAATCAATCGATTCTTGGCTGGATGATAATGGGCGAGTTCAGAAATTCTAATATTTGGAATTTAAACTCTATGATTAGAGTTTGAAGTCATAATTTCGGGAGATCTCTGTAGATCGAAGATACATTTTGGCAGTTTCAGTGATTACTTCTAAAAAGTAAATATAATGGGAGAAGAGGTTAAGTTGCATGTAGGTAGACCTGTAATTATTGATCAGTGAAATTCAGTCTATTACAGACGACAAAAATCTTGAAAAAGTTTCTGAACGTGAAAAAATGCAAGAACAAAAGCAATATTAGAAACTGCTTTTTAAATCGTAATTTGTCAAAACTGTACCTAAGTTCAAAACAAGTTCAAACTAAAAGATTTTCAGCTTATAGATTCAGTGACCTATTTTCAATTCGTCTTAACGTTCATGTCACAGGTAAAATAACTGTAAAGGATTAGAGCTCTGTAAACACCACGTCATTAGAGTTTTAACGAAACCCAAAAAGTAACCAAACCACAACCATAGACAAAGAAAAGAAAAACAGCTCGAATTTTAAAAATGTCCGCGACATATAAAAGCACCAAAGTCTTGGACCGCATTCTATGAGTCAGGCGGAGTCAGGCCAGTCAGGCGACGAGTCTCTGACTCATTTCCGAGTCGAATTCCTGCTGACGTCACGGGGTGCGTTTGCGCCGACGCATCGCTATTTTAAACTACATTCCTTATTTGAATTGCGCGCTTATGGCCAGTGAAGCGCGAAAAGGACAATAACTGTACTGGTAAAAAGAGGTTTTATTATTGTTTATGGTTTTGATGATTCATTTCGTCGTTTTATTTAGAATTGTGATAAAAATAAATATCAGTTGAAGTTTTTGTCATCACCGTCAGCTAATAGTTCGACCATGCGCATATGCTTAAAAAATCTACTACATGATGGAACTCTTCTATTGCTAGCCGGCCGGTGACGTCTCGGTGTTTGTCTGCACCTGTTTTAACAATCATACCTACATACCTCTTCCTTTTGGTTCAGACGTAGTCGGGTAAGAATAATAGAAGATTGAAATTGTTTGCTAAATGAAATAATAATAATGCTAATACAAGGTGGAATTTTTGAGTGCCACCTGGAGGGAAAGTAGTAGATAGCAATTTTTTACTCAAAGGAAACATTCCTTTATTTTTAAAAGAAACATGGATTTTAACTTCAATTAATTTATCATGTTTGTTAGAGAGATTTGATCCATAAGATTGACCCTAATTGATGAGCGATTGATGTCAAATAAGTACAGAATGTTATTTTTTCGAACTTGAGTCGGTTGGATTCTCGAGTGTGTCAAACGACATTTCGAAAATATGTGAATGCAAATTTGTTTCTTGTTATAAATGAAGGAATGTTTCCTTTCTGTAAAATTAGCTATCTCCAGTATCTCGAGTTCTTTCCCTAAAGGCAATCTTCCGTGTTTTCTTCTAAATATCCGTTATTCTGAAGATATTCCATAAGTGACAATATAAGTTTAGTTATAAACCTTGGAAGCTTACAATAGTGTTTTATTTGAACACTATAAAAAGCTTTCACGTTTCATGCTGTGACTTTAGTTTAAATATCTCCTTGACCCCCACATATTCAATACACCCATTAGTACAATGTTTTAATTGCATTATAAATGGTCGAGAATTATTTAAGACGATTGTTGGAGATGCAACCTTGTCATACGCTGCATCGATTATTAGCAAGAGATTTACCACTCTTGGACAATAGGACCCTCGGGAAGAAAGAGAGAGGGTGCAGGTCCATAGACAAACACAAGAAACCCTCTCGGAATTTCGTCTTCTCAGCCACAGATTGGCAGATACCAGAAGCCCATTTCCAATGCCAGTTATTTTTTCAGAAGAAAAAACAAGGCACAATAAAACTAAGTACTTAATTATATCTAGAACGCATCTGAAATATCCGTTGATTATTCTTCCGTTTCATATTAATAAAATAAATAGAACAGATATAATAAACAATACATTTTAGTTTAGCTTTCTTTTGTCCGAGTGATGTGATCTATTTGCTATTGTTAAGTGGCTTACCCACTGTCCGTATTCTAATATCGACTGATTACTTAAGTTTAAAAGTATATTTTTTTAGTTTTTGCTAATTTATTTAGTTTTTTTGGCTATCGTTATGGTGTTAAAAATATAATAAGGTTATTTATCAATCAGATTAATTTGCGGGAATTCACGACATGAAAACGTTATCGAAGAATTGAAACTTTTATTGTTAAGACATTATAAACGACTTACACACGACTCATCATTGTTCCTACACGTCATAATCGAAAAACTAATTCACAACAGATGAAATGGGCTATAATCTTCGATGCTTGCGGATATAGTGCAGATTGGTAGATGTGACATGTCTTCAAATGTTTTCTGTTGATAATTTTCTAATATAAATGCGTACAATACAATAATAAACAACATTCAAATAATTCTCCACCTAGGTACTCATCACTCCTTACAATAAACCAGATGATAAGCTTACAACAGACACACACAGTTCTAAGAGCACATTCTGCCACTCATCTTAACACCTAGAGATCCGTCTAATTGCAGCCGTCCATCAAGGATCATAGCTAAACGTATCATAAAGAAGACGTTCAACCGGCCACAATTATGCTGTCACTGCTCCCATCGGCGCCTGCGCATAGAGCAGGCAAGTGAGCAAGTGTAAATTGGCTGTAAAGCAAAGACGTTTGCGTGCCCATCGCACTTTACAGCATTAATTAATAAGAAAAACGCGTCACGGCGAGCAAGCGGCGCGCGCGCACTTTTTGCAACCGCATACCCGCCCGGAAACGCACGCGCGATCGCCACTTTTTGCCGTAATGCATTAATTTTTAATGCTATTGAGAGCAATGGCCGGTTTGTAAAATTATCTAGCTTAACTATTTGAAGGGTGGTTGTGCGCATGTGTATTGTGCATTCCTGACAGGTGCTGTTGTATTGTTTATGGTTTTTGAGGTGAGTCTATGATGTAGTTGTAGTATTTATGGGTACGTAGTATAAGTGTTCGTAAAGTAATTTAGATGGAATGTTTCACGTTGACTTAACCATCATTATTTTCAAGCATTTTGAGCAGATGTTTCTATTATTACGGGACCGTATTTACCTATAATCTCATGTATCTTCAAAAATGCTCTAAATATAAATGAAGATGGCTTAGATTGGAGTACGAGAAGACCAAGGAAACGATAGATAAAAGAAAGCATGGCTATAAAGAAAGCAAGGCTATAAAGAAAGCATGGCTATAAAGAAAGCATGGGTATAAAGAAAGCATGGCTATAGAGAAAGCACGGCTATAAAGGAGTGACTGGTGAGATGACGAGTAATAGAAAGTATAGAAGAAGAAGAAGCCATGCTGCAGGCCTTAAAAGAATTGGGATAAAAGCATCATAACCATGACCATCAACAAAGCTGTTAACAGAAAAGAGAATCGGGATATACTCCTTTATTCCTTGGTGTAGTGGTCACAGGCGCAACTGCGGACCATGAAGTCCTGGGCTCGGTTCCCAGGTTGGTTAAAGTGTTATTGGTTTATCCATCAGGAATATCTCAGTAGCAGCCATGGAGTCTGGACCTGTGCCCGGTTGATGGCAATAGGCTCGCTCCCTATTAAGTACATGGGACTTAAACATAACTGGCGATGTGGGTAAACTATTAGGTAGATACACCTCTGCCCAAACCTTCAGTGATTAAAGGCGTAATGGTATATTATTTACTGTAGTCTGGCCTAATATAATTTTAGTTCATTAAGGTCTATATATTCACCAAAAAGATGACAGTCTGATTATCTAAAAACAGCTGTTTAAAACCATTTTTTGTACGGGAACATGTCACAGTGACAGCTGTTCAGCTATCTGCGTCGCTGTTCTGTGACATTCTGTTTCTAACCGTCGCTAAGCTAAATGTCAATCAAAGAGACAGCAGTAGCCATCTACCAATACTTGTCAGTAAGTTATTGAAAATGGCCATAAAGTATTAGAAAAATTAAAAGGCCGTATTGACATTTGTTAGCGTTATAGTAATAAAGTTCAATTTCCAATAGCGGTGGCAATTTACTATGGATTTGACAGCTGTCAAAACGCACTTGGATTTCGTCGGCTCTAATACAGTGAGGAACTAGGTCGTACGTTCGGAAACGCTCGCGTCATTGCGTGCCAGCTAATACCCGGTCGTTTCCTTCATTCGTGTCAAGTTGTGCTTCTGGTACAAGCGCACATTTGTGATGGATGACGGTCTTTCAAATTGTCTGAATACCTCGCTGGATTAGAGGTTATAACCGCAACTGCTAAGCTGGGTCCTATATTTGATTATTTTCAGGTTGGAAAAAAGCCAGCCAGGGTCGGCGCGAATGTACTTGTATGTCCCGTGCCCCCGAGACATGGTGGTAGTAAAAACAATGGGTTTTTAGTCAAAGAGGTTGGACAAAGTAAACTTTTGGATTTTTCCATAAGGAATTCGGAGTTATCTTGTGAGAATCGCCTAACAGGATCAGATAACCCCATGCAAATAAAATATGATTGTTTCAACGATAAATCACTGCACTAAGGTCCATGTTCACCGAAAAGATAACAGTCTGATTATCTAATCTCTATTAACAGCTGTCACTGTGACATATTACCATACAAAAATGAGTTTTAAACAGTTGTTTTAGATAATCAGACTGTCATCTTCTTGGTGAACATGGACCTCAGAGTTCATAAATTATGGGTTTATAATTTACAAGAAACAGTAATAATTATACGCTTTTTCTTTTTATTTTATTTAATTATTTATCTTTTAGGTATTAGTAAGCGAGAATAGCCATGGTCCGATGGCATGACATATATTTTATACATTTATCTAGTACTACCTCTCTCGACAAATTACATAAGTACTAAACCCCTCCTCGAGAACCACTCCATCCAATCATCCATTGGTGAAAACAGCATAAAGATCTTCATGCTGTTTTTGAGTTTCAACCTGCTTGCAACTCCCAGGACGAGCAAAGTAGTATTTTTCTCAGTAGCAGGCCGGAGTTTGGATATGTGGACGGGACTTAGCCCTGCCCGCGTAGCATGACCACCGTAGACACGACAGAGAGTCGACAAATCTTTTGTTCATCTGTCATTTTGTCGATTCAATGACAGGTGAACAAAAGATTTGTTGAGTCTCTCTCGTTTCTCCGGTGGTCATGCTAAGCGGGCTAGACTCCACCGGCTGGAGAGGCGGAGACGGGAAGAGAAGAAGAAGAAGAAGAAAGAAGAAGTGTAAATAACGAAGCTAAGCAAAGACAGGAGAGGGAGAGGAAGTGAATTGTTCCAGGGTGTTCTCCGAAATTCAAATTTTCTTACGTTTTTGGCAATTTGCAGGCCAGTGCTAGGTTGTATTTTGATTCTTCGGTCTAGGAATGACTTTGACAAAGTTATATACCTTTACGAACTTGGAGGGTTGTATTGATGATTTTGATAATAATAATTCTGTAACTACATACATCTTATAGTCGCGAATCATATTTACAAGTCACTGACAGCAGCTAGCACCGCACAGTGAAGATGTGAATAGATGGAAGCGGCCTGCGGCGCGGCGGTCGCTAAATTTTGTGAGAGTAGCCTGTTTACTTATATCTGCTTCGGTACAGACAGAACGCATTATCACACAGCTATGCTATGCTATGGAGCCAGGGTGTATCGTGGTGGATACGCTCCTAAGGATCTCCTCTCCAGCGAAATCCGGTCCATAAACATTACTGGCGGGATGTGGGTGTAGGTAGGTACTATTTATACATCCCTCTATGCAAACCTAGGAGACCCACCCACGCTTGATGTTAATAAGAAGAGTCCTATCTAAACTTTTTACTAATATTATAAAGAGAGAAAATTTGTATTTTTGTATATAACGAAAAAACTTAAAAACTCTGGACAGATTTGAAAAATTCTTTCAGCAATGGTTAGCTACATTATAGGCAAGTAACATAGGCTATATTTTATCCCCGTACTCGAACGGGAGACGATCCGGGTGGAGGCGGCAAAAAAAGGCACCGCGGCGCGCGGAGACGCCGCGCAGTCGGGTATGTTCATGTGTACCTAAGTCGTACGGTAACATAAACGTAATTTTATAATTTAAAAATTTAAAAAAAAGGAACAGTACTGGCATTATTTTCAACACCCCACAACCATAGCTCCACTGATTGAAGTTTGTGCTGGCTGGCATTAACCTTGTTTATATTTATGTACCTATGATATTAGCCTTAGTTAACTATAAGTTAGTTTTATGGCTATTGACCTTCAATAAACTAAAGTTACTTGGAACAGTTCGTTGTTTCCTTGCTTTCCAATACCAACCCACCTTGCATCTGGGTTTTTATTCCTTTGCCTCTGGAGGGGCAAAATCTCAAATATAACTGTCTGGGTTGGACCACATTTTCAGGTTGTTATCGCCGGATTTCACACAAGCCAATGCGATGGAAGATCCATTAAACCGCCAAAGGGCGCGGATGAGCGGTGTCGTTTGAAAACCGCCTTAGAATTGACCCTTTTTAGTCGCAAACCCAGTTCATTAGTACCATCGCCCTCCTGTAGTCTTTTCACTTAATATTTGACCCCGTGGGTGATAAGGTCGTCGCCCCGTCTGACACACGCATTCCGCATTGAACATGGGACCAATGTAATTCCATTAATTATCCTTTTAATCACAAGCTTGGACGAATTATCTTTATTCTACCACATGTACTGAAAACTGCTTGGAGGATTCCTTGATTTATTGAAGCCAAGGTTATCAGGCAATGACCTCGAATTGCCAAACGTAAGGTAGGATGCCCTCGAGCTGTGTAGAGCGACGATCTTCGCAAAGTGGTTGGTAACTGCATGCACAGAATCTAAGGGGCAACTAAAAGTATTTTGACTGAAGAGGCATAGGTCCATTGTCTAACAGTAACATTCTTTAAAGGATCTTTAACTAAAAAGAGCCTAATGTTGGACTTGTATGGGGCTAGCGAATTTGTGATCACAAAAAGTATGCTCTTGTGGCACATAACCTATCTTTGAAAATGGAACTGGAGAGACCACTGGTGATCATAATGTATGCTGATTGCCACTGGCTGGACTGATTTTCAAAATTACTTCTTTTTAATTTAATTTTCTTCTTTTAAGTAAGTATTTGAAATTTGTATGGTGTACAAACAAAGAATATTCTATTTGTATCCTGACGACTTATTTTTAAAACATCATTAGTATAGGATTGGCAAATAAAAGGAGGAATATACAAGAGGTTCTTCAAACAACAAACCATCCCATTAAATAAACATCTGCAATCGATTGGAACTACGCACAAAACAAGGTTTTTATTGAAAAATTGTCGCTTGAATCGGCCCAGTAGGTACTGCGTAGGTGCACCAATGCTATACGTAGGCATTTATCTTGCAAGGGTCACGGGCACAAAGTCGTCGAACCAATGACATTGAGCCCACAAGGTGCCCTAAACATTAATTTATCTCGGTTCGCATTAACTCGCGAGCGAATCGAGAGAATTCTTTTTTAGAAATGGTTGGAATCGATTAAGTACTATTATCGATAGTTGGAAATTGGTTAGCTTGCAAGTAGTACCTACATAAGCATATTGTAGTTTAGCTGAAGAAGTAAGTGGAGTCCGGCCGAAACCACCAGAATATGTAAGTGTAAGTTAAGGTAAGAATGTTTCCAATATCCTAGAGGAGCTGTGAAATGGGTCTGAAACACATAATGCACGTAATCACTCGAAGGGGCAGGCAGACTAGAGTACTTACCTATAGGTGAGTACTATACTGCACCCTTTTGCAATTTATTTTTTTAAGGTCTTTTTTTTTTTAGGATGGGAAATCATCAAATGACCTCTCCCACTCTGGGCGGAGGGAGTGTCAGACTTTTACTGACTGAAACCCATCCATGTTCCTTCCTCGCCCTTTATGTTCCGGGGCCGCGGTATCTGTTTCGATCAGGCCCGCAACCCCGGCCCTTACAATAAATAATAATATTGCATTCATGTGTACATTCAGTTGTTACATATAACCTCCCCCCCCCCCCCCTCTGTACTGCCTTTGTATTTCTAGTGGATTCCTGGGGTCATCTCGACTTCGCACTCGGCAAGATGACGGTCTGATTAGCCAAAAACAACTGTTTAAAACACATTTTTGTATGGGAACATATTGTCATAGTGTCAGCTGTTTTTAGATAATCAGACCGTTATCTTTTCGGTAAACATGGACTTAAGTACCTATCTCAGTTTAAATTAAGAATGTGATTACGAAAACTGCTGTCCACAAAGAGAAACGTTTAATTTTAAAAGTAAAAAAAAAGCTAACAAGCCTCCCACTTCGTGAAACGCTACTGTTGTGTTGTTACAAATGAAAATAATTGTGGACGAGAATGCGTTTGTTACTTTTTTATATTAATCTCGTCTAGGATATTTGTAGTGTTGCCAGATTAAACTTTTTTCTTGAATGTGGGGAAATATTTTTGGCGAGCCAGTTTAACTAAGCAAAGGTCCACGCAGAGAAAAAGCAACACGTTTGTA
Organism: Xestia c-nigrum; assembly: GCA_916618015.1. Taxonomy (NCBI): domain Eukaryota; kingdom Metazoa; phylum Arthropoda; class Insecta; order Lepidoptera; family Noctuidae; genus Xestia; species Xestia c-nigrum. The sequence goes on along the minus strand of OU745252.1, from coordinate 21,663,826 downwards.
AGTACACTTAATACAATTAGCATTATAAATAATGTACCTAATCTGTATTGTCGTTTGCTGAGCAAGTAAGTTACTTACATATATTCTTATACTTACCACATTTTATGTCAATAAACATTAAAACCTACTTAGGTACTGTAAGTATGTCTATTAACTTAAAATGTGGTAAATACAAAGGATCTTACTGAAATCTTTCAGGCTTCAGAGGGAGCCTCGTGCCAATAAAATGGCTGACAGTTATTTTCTATTTTAAACATCGGTAATTCTTCAAGAAGTTCCTAGGGTTCCTGTTTACATATTTGCCTTTTAACAATCGTAATAGCCACCGGTTGGTGGCAAACTGGGATCGTCTGATGGATAACTAGTGGATGAGTGGATCCCTCTCACAGAGGATTGTTTAATTCCCCAACCGTCGGAATGTTGCAGTCTGTTTATATGTACCGTACCTACTTACCTAATCGTGATGCATTGAGAAAAATGTATCTCAAGCTCAGTTCGGTGTCATATAAATATAAAATCCGAAACAGGTTTCACATTACAAAACCACCACCTGGCAACCCAGGATAGTTAGCTCGCCGCCCGTCAGTTGGCGCACGCCACTAATTACGCTCATGCCGAGCTCCATAATGCATCTGTGGTAATGTGGCCATACTTGCCCACCGTATCGTAAAACACGCGATCGCCTTTTTTCATTGGTGCATCGGACCGAGTGACGGGTGGAGAAAAACGCGAAATGAGGTTACTTGAGAACGGTATCGCGAAAAAAGCTTGGGTCACCGTCCGCTTGGATGAGGGACCAGATAATACACAATGAGGAAGTACATCGGAACTATTTTACGGCCTCCTTGGTCTTTTTTTTTGGGATGAGAAATCATCAAATAACTTCTCCCACTCTGGACGGAGCGGGAGGGAGTGTCAGACTTTTACTGACTAAAACCCATTAGTGTTCCTTCCTCGCCCTTTATGTTCCGGGGTTCTCTTTCGAACAGGCCCGCAACCCCGGCAGGGGCCTCCTTGGTCTACTGTCATGAACACGACAGCCGAGGTTCGGTCCTGTCCCATATCAGAAAGGTGGTGTTAGGTTTAGCAGAACAAACGATATTATTACCCGAATGGCGTAGTGGTAGTGACGCTGCCTTACGTTCTTAGGGTCCTGGGCTCGAATCCCGGTAGGAGCAAATGTTTGTGTGATGAGCATGGACATTTGTTTCCAAGTCATGGATGTTTATATGTATAATAAGTATGTATTTACAAACAAAAAAAAAGTATATATGTAGTATATCAACTATCTAGTGTCCACGACACAAGCTTTGCTTAGTGTGACACTAGGTGGCGCTGTGTGTTAATGTCCAGCGATATATATTTTATTTTATTTATTGGCAAAATACTCGCCATCATGGATACGGTAAGTTTTTTAACGCAATGTGTGGTTGTAGGTCATTCAAATCAAAAGTAGAGACCCTCACTTTTCAACCCTACAAGCATGCTAAACTCGATCTGTAGGTTCAGGTTGTAAAGCTACAAAACTTCAAGTTAATGAGTGTTTGTCAACCAATCCAGTCTAAAAATGGGTTTATTGGCGCTCCAAATTGGGCTTAGTAAAGTTAAGGTCGAAGTATTTCATCCAAGGTAATCATGGGTATGAAACTAGTCGGCAATCAGTAGAATAGAATCTCGCTGAAAAATTTTCAAAGTCTTCATCATCTTTAGAAGAGTTCTGAGAAGGCGTGTATTTGCAGAATACGATAATATACAATTCCTAGAGAAAGCAACTCGTAGGTACCTAAGTTTATTTAATTAAAGTAAGTTAAACTTAAGGTTTTATTTTATGAAAGAAAAATTGATAATTTATATTTTAAGGACTAGACTAGTCTATTTTAGTTACTTCCACAGCATCATGTCTTACGGCATTTAGCTGTGGGGATGGGCTGCTGATATTGAGTCTATATTTATTCTGCAGAAAAGAGCCATCAGAGCCATATACAATCTTCGTAGGCGCGATTCTCTATTGACAGACATGAGCTTTCAGTACTACTTAATCCCAGTCCATTTGCTATCATTTATTGAGGAGTTCCGTTGCCTATCTCCGAAGTTCGACTCCACCAGACCTTCACCAAATTGAAGTGGGATCACTCCTAGAAAGTACCTAGGTACTCTTTCGAAAACTACCCAAATCGCTTCATGTGTGCCTATAAAGTTTGAAGAGTTCTCTCTATTTCTCCTGGATTCCATCATCAGATCCTGACTTGATGATTTTGGGACCACCTGTGAACCATCTTGTAAATTCTCGAAAATGATGTAAAGCCTCTTACTCACATGATGGAATCCTTCTTGTAAATAAAAAATACACGATCACTACAATAACATTTTAATCCAAAATATACGTCTATAAAACCATCGTAGCTTCCACTAATACATCACAATTTCACATTTATTTCATCCTATCTCAACACATGTTTGTTTCTACTGCGACTTTTCTATTACAACGGTTTTTTTCCGTATCAAACAAAATCTACTTCCAAATATATTTCAAAACCAACGCTCGAGCTCACCATAAAGCTACACCATAGTGTTTATAGCTGCCAGTGACAAATAACATAAAAATCTATAAAGCTAGTTCTACAACAAACCATACCCTTTGAAACAAAATAAAAATAATCCAAATCGGTGCAGCCATCTTCGAGTAATCGGGAAACATACATAAAAAAAAGGTTTCGACGAATTGAGAACCTCCTCCTTTTGGAAGTCGGTTAAAAAGAATTGAAAGTCTTGAAACCGACTCTCTGAAATTCCTAGCCCAAAACGTATAAAACGTAGAAATTATTATATTTAATCATATGAATCGTCAAAGGAATTTTGCTGGAGAGAATTTTTATGAAAAAACGTTTAGGTTCAGCTGTCCGCAATAAATTCACCACTTTGTGTACGCTAACGCCATCTATTAGAATTACTCCAAACCAGAAGCAATGCAAATTATTTTGCAATCTCGTGGATGAGAATGTTATAAATTTTTGTGATAAAATTTATCAAAAGATAATTATTAATTAAGTTAAAAATTAAACGAGTTTAATTTTTAATCGTAATTTACTTTAGTAAATCGCGTTTACAAACGCAAGCCTAAAAGTCAAACTTGACATTTATAGGAGAATGACAAATACACCCTATGTTCCGAATTGCAAAAAAAGTGATAATATCGCGAATCCGACCGAATTTAGTAGTCACAAAATATGAGGCTACTGAGTAATAATTGTGACATTGCGCGTTGGTCGGATTCGCGATATTATCACTTTTATCGCAATTCGGAACGCAGGGACAGACAATGTTTTGACAACCAAAAAGGTTGACTTGTTATAACGGAACAGACGGGTATCAAGAAAATATTGATAGTTTTCTAGTGTAGTTATTGCTTTTTTCTAAGGAACCAAGAACTCAAACAAAGATAGCTAGTTAAAAAGGCTATAACAATGTCCAGCAAGAGTTTAATTGTAGCGTTTTTACTTTATTTATGGTAAGCATAACAACTGTTTTCAGACAACCACGTAAAAGTAACAAAAAGATCTTCAACTATTTATGTAACCTTGGACTTTTTCCAGCTTTGAATATGTTTCGATGTCCATACATCAACGTAGTCACCACCTCATACTGTTTGGAGATGTATTGAACCCTAATTCAGCGGATAAGAACTGGGATTTCTTAATGTTCACACAACAGTGGCCTAGTTCTATGTGCAAAGTATGGACACACAATAAGCCCTATCACCACTGCGTTTTTCCTAAGAAATCAGATTCCTGGACTGTTCATGGTATTTGGCCGACAAAGAAAGGTACCAAGGGTCCTTTCAACTGCAACAATACCTGGCTTTTTGATCCAGAACAGGTGAGACCCATTGAAACTGAATTGGAGCAAGCTTGGACCAACATTGAGAAAGGTAAATTTTCTTTCATATGTTTTCACAGCATTTTCTATCTAAGCAAATATTAATATACATAAAATTCAAGAGAGGTTGTAATATTTTGCTGAAGTAAGCAACCTACAAACCTTCGCTATATTATAATTGCATAAACTGCCTTCTGTAACTATATTATCTATTCATTGTTTAAATTGTCTTAACAGCAAAATTATTATAACCAAACTAAAATTAATCTTATGAAAGAAAAGGCAATGTACATTAAATTTTATGACTGACAGCTTTCAGCAATCAATCTGAAGCAAATAAGTGCTGTCATAATAATGCAAAACATAATCAAAATCAAAATCAAAGCATTTATTTCAAGTAGGCCAATAACAGGCACATTTGAATTGTCGAAACAAAGATGAAATTAATTTTCATCTTTGTTTCGACAATTCAAAAGTATAGCTACAGTCCCAGTCACAAGACATAAAAACTGTGAAAGTACTGTAGTTGCCCATTCCCTAACGTAGATCTCTATGGAGAAGAACGGGCAAGAAACTCCATGGACACTCTTTTAAATCAAATTATTGTTACAAAATCTTGGTAACATCATTCATGTTGAGATGGTAAATTATGTGAGAACAATGTAGCAAGATGTGCACATTAAAAGTGTCCATAGTAAAAACAAAATAATTCTTTCAAATAAACCATGGCAACTAAGTCACAACTGACAGCGCCCGTTCACGAACTTGACGCATGGATCAGCACCATTCAGCTCAACCATTTTGAAGGGAGCTAAATATATTGTCTTCTTATCTTAACCCATTGCATTATATCGTGCACAGTACTGTACTAGTTTTCACCAAAAACTGTAATTCTATTTGGTCCATCAGTTACGAGTAAGTATTGGAAAAGAATGACTAATGTTTTTTGTTTTTGTAAATCAATGAATATTGACTAAGATCAAATGTATGAAAACTCGAAAGTGGGCTTGGGACATTAGAATTTACTAAAAATTATGTTACAACAAATTGACATAGGTATTGAGGATTTTCAAAGCGTTGTATCTTTGTCAATTTTAGTTTAAGTAACAAAAGAAAAAATATGCATTAAATATTTTTTGAAAATCTGTCAGGCTAATTTGATTTTTTTAGTTGACAGGCCTATTTTTAGTGGAAAAGTAGCTACAGGTGCAACCGTTTACTCTCTAAATGCATAAATAAATAATCATAAGTACTTCCACATAAATACTTGTACTGCCAGTATGAGTCATATGAGTTGTGAAACTTGTGCAATATTTTATCATGTTTTTATTTATATCTAAATAGTTCTTCATAGTAGTCTGAGCCTCTGAGGTCATCTTAGAAGTCAAAATAATAATATTTTTATCTCAAATCAAGACTGCACAAGTGATTTGGTTGGATATCACACTAATATTATTAAAGCGAAAGTTTGTATGTGTGTTTGTTAGTCTGTCATGCAAAAACTACTGAGCGATTTTTGAGGAAATTTAGCACACATTTGATTAACACACAGGATACTTTTTATCCTGGTAGTATGGTCCCTTCGGACAATTAATTTATCAAACTCCTTTCAGGGGAAGTCATGGCCTTAAGCTAGTATCCGATAATTACATTTAATGTTTTTCCTATGCTCCGCCTTTGTAACCAGTCCGTCCTGACCACCTTTTTAAGTTGTTGTCATATTTATCTTCAGGAAAATAAATACAAGGAAATTGTTATGTGTGGACTGTATTATTGTTCTTCTCTTCGATAGCTCAGGTGTGTGTGTATAGTAAATCAAAAGCGAATACTTTTAACACTTTATATTTTATAATTAGAGGTCTAAATAGCTTACATTTGAAGCGGGGCACAAGACTTTATACTATTAACTGTTCCTGTAACATAAGGAACGTACATAACGAATTAACACTTGGGGAATGTGGGACTCATTTACTTATTTACTTGTTACGACACTGGGTAACTCATAACAACTATGAATCTACTTTATCTTTTTTGACAATCTGTCTGATATGTAGCTTTTCCTTGACTTCTTGAAGACTTGATTACATGTTTCTATTTACTGTTATTTGACTCGATTCTCGATAAATTAATTGGTCCCCCTTACATAAATAATTACGTCATCGCAAGTTGTGGGGGCACCTTTGCATCTTTCAGGGACCTTTAACCAACTATAGCCCGTAAAAATGGACTTTCCCTTTTGCTGATGCAATAGTATATCTTATTGCGTAATACTCCAGGTTGGACAAGTACTGACTTGACCGATATCCCTTCCACAAAAGCTGATGCAACATCACAAATCATTGTGTAAGGCTTAAGGCTTTTTAGTATATAATAGTTCGAGGGTAGACAGACATGTAGGTCCCCGTTATTATCCTAAAAACTACTTATACTAGGATTACATATTCATGTAGGGCTCGTCGTCCGTTACAGAAATTCAATGCAATAATGTTGATATATCTATTAATACTTATGTTTTGCACATTTCCAGAAACTCAACTGTACAACTTATGGGCCCACGAATGGAACAAGCACGGGACTTGTGCCGCACAGATAGAACCTTTGAACAGCCAACTGAAGTACTTCAGCACAGGCATTGATTTACTCGGCAGATATCACATGAATGATATGCTTAGTGAAGCAAAAATTTTCCCTTCGGACACGACAGAGTTAAAAGCAGTAGACATCAACAACGCTGTGGCTGCAAAAACTGGAATACGGCCATTTATCGCATGTGAATTTGAAGATGGAGTCCAGTATTTAATAGAGCTACGTATTTGCTTTAATAAGCAAATGGTAATTATGGAATGCCTCGGTGAACATGAAGTAGACGATATACTTACAAACTGTAACACGTCTAAGGGCATAATATACCCCACTCAGAAACAGGAACCTCCCCCAAAAAGATACTTGGTCCAACTGCATAAGTTTGTCAACTGGGTCCAATGGTTCACGTTGTAGTTTTGTTTCAGAAGTGGTTGAGGAAAAAATGGAATTATTATTCAAGTCATTGATTTCATTTGAATTATGATACAATATTGTAGGCAATTCCATAATTTGAAGCTTTTGTACCAGTGCAAAATTGAATGAGTTATTTCAGTTTTGTAATTTTATAGAAACACTGTTTTAATATTTTATGGTTTATAACTAAACTTAAAATGTCACTTAGGATATATTCCGTGATTGCTTTATTCGTCAATCACGGAAGATATCCCTTAGGTAAATAAAACTCTTTTTTAGTTTTTTAAATGTTAAGATAGATATTAACTTGTGTTTTAAATATTCTGTGTACTTAATTCAGTGCAATAAGTTTGTTTTTTCAGTCATAGGTTAATAGTTTTACAGTAACACAATAAGTTGCCAGGTTGAGGTCTACACTGTTTCACCTTATCTAATTTTATTTTCTTTACTTAGTTTATAGTCTACAAAATAGCTAGGCCAGGCGTTTAGCCAATTCACCAAGCCGTCCAATAATTAAAGCCTTGGCTTAGCCAGCCAAATTTACAATTCAAGATGAATTAGCCAAACTAACAATGATAAAAGTTTTGTTGTGTCCTTTATGTATTTCTGTACAAATTAATTACATTTTTAATTATTCTTTACAAAAAAAAAAACAATATATTATTAATAATACACTATACAGTTATTAACAATAATGTTGTGTTATTATTAGATTCATGTGTTTTTTGCGGCCTGTCCTGTTAGTGCCTTATCTTTCACGACGTATTTTTTCTGTATCTAATAAAAAATGGCGTTCTATTATTGAAATGATTAAATCGAAGTGTGTTGTGCACATGAAGCTACTACAAAAGAGATTTTGAACTTTATCTCCAAAGCATTAGGTTGGATGTTCCAGGGTAGCCCCCGAAATTCAATTTTGTTTACTTACGTTTTTTTGCAATTTGCAAACCAGTGATAAGAATATCTTTCACCTTGAAAAAGTCGTTCCTCATAACCTTTATGAAGTTGTGAAGAGTTGTATTGATGATTTCGTGATTATGATTCTGTAACGTCTTACAGTCGCGAACAATATTTTAATCAACATACCTATAATCTAGCACTGGCTTGCAAATTGCAAAAAAACGTAAGAAAGGAGTTTCAATTGTTGGCCGGATTTTCTCCCGCCATTTTGTTTTTTTTTTTTTCAAAGTAGCGGCTACGCTTATGAGTTTACGAAATATATGGCGTTGTGACGGCTAAGCTGCACAACTATGATAGTTTAAATCTCGGAAACTTGTCGCTTTAGAAGATTGTTGCTCAGACAAAACTTGTTTATATTGATGCCAGCTATCAATTAATACACGTTTTATGCGTGTCTGATCAAGTCAAAATAGTGATCAGTGAATGGATTTTAACTATAATAGCTTATATCTCGGAAACGTGACACTTTAGAACGTTTTGTTTCATACAAAACTTGTTTGTGTTGAAGCCAACTATCGATTGATACACGTTTCATGCGTGTCCGATCAAATCCTAGTTATGCTGAAAGTGCCATGAGTGAATAGACTTAAACCTTGATAGCTCATAAATCTCGGAAGCGTCACACTTTAGAACGTTTTGCCTCAAACAAAACTTGTTTGTATTGATACCAGCTATCGATTAATGTAGGTCTTATGGATGGCCGCTACTTTTAAAACAAAACAAAATGGTGGAGGTAAATCCAGCCACGTTTCATACAAAAATATTTCAAGCCCTTTGAATTTCGCGGGAAACCCTGACGCTTTTACCAAAATTTGTCAGTGTCTGCAACTTGATGTGCTGGGTGTCTACTTGTAGGTACCTTCACGTGAAACTAAGATCACGATATTTAACTTGTCGAAAACCCCAGAATGTGTCTCTAGATCTAGAAGATGTCCGTACGCTTTTCTTTTGTCACCTTAGAGAAAATTATTTTTGAAAAAGTAGGTAGGTACCTACCCAGGCCCTGGAACTCATAGTTACGCCATTTAAAATTATGTACATTTTTTTGCAACAGTACCAAATAAGATGTAATATAGTACATTAAATAGCCTAGTGGAAATTAGACAAGAAAAATACTCAATAGATGGAACGAAGTTTCTAGTGGTCAGATTTTCATGAGACTATTTTATTGACTTCCTAGAGGTGTGAAAAAGAATGTTAAATAAAATTACTTAGTCACACCGGAATAAAAATCGCGTTCCGCTAAAATTTTATTTTAAACTTCTCCACACCTCTAGGTAAGTACCTACTCAATGAAAAATTCCCGTAAAAATCCGACCACGATCACAAAATTCATTCCACCTTATCGTCTAATGACACTTGACTAAAAGAGGCATAATAGGTAGGTACTTTTAAGAATTTTAAAACATGCTAAATATTTTTGTATATTTTTAGAAGATTTTATAACCCCTATGATAAAAGATAATATCAGAAACTTGCGATTTGTAAAAATGGTTTAAAAGAGCATTTTGTCAATTGCTCGCTCTTTTTTAAGTGTTGCCAAAGCCAATAACTGTCCATAACAAAAGATACAAAAAACTATACTTACTTTTTTATGTAGATACTGCTTATTATTTTTATTAAAATTAGAAGATCACTTCTGAGTTACCTTTATTTTAAAAGTTATAAGTACTGCTCATGTATGTTCCTTAACTAACTACGTCCATACATACTTACATGTACAGACGCCAGCACTATAATATATGCTACTACAATCTGCAAAATTTCTTTAAAATAGGGTGTAAAAAACATAGAAATATTAAAAACAGGTAAAAAACCTCATCACGAAGCCGTCAACCAAGCATTCTGTCTGTACATCAAACTAAGTAACTTTACGCAAAAAATATTGCTGGGAAACGACTTTTTTTTGAGGTGATAAATCATGTTTTTTGGTAGAACTCAATGTAACGCCCTCAAAACATTGTGCTGATGGATGGATTGAAGAGAACGGGGGTCGTGGAGGTGTTTAGAGTAAAAATCTCATAACAACATGTCTAAAAGTTGGAACTTTGACCCCCAATATCTCCGTAATTACAAATGTACAAGGTTCCCAGGTATGGTGTAGGACAAAAAAATGATCGCAATGACGGGGAGAACAAGTGCCTTTCGGCTTCGCTAAGAATTTTTTTGCACCCTTTAGATTTCCAATTTTATCGCTTAAGAGCCCTCTTACAGTCCACTAGCGCCGCCAATCGAAAAAATGTCATAACTCGTAAATAGAATCAAAAATACAAAATGTGGTGTATTATTACTGTAGAAAAGGCAATAACGTAATTTTATAACATATTGTCAACACTTGAAATATAGCTGTTTAGCTAAATCGTGCATTTGTAACAAAAACGGCCGTTTATGTTTTGCACACAGAGCCGTCCCGCTCGACGCGACGGTAACCGTCGCGCCACGCCGCCGCCGCGCCGAGCGGGAATACAAGTCAGAAGCGGCGGGGACGGGCGCGGCGGGACGCGAGCGCAGCGCCCTCAGGACGCCGACGCTTTGTGTTGTTTGGTTTACGTATGTAGTAGTCACACTGCCGGCGGGGCGTGAGCACGTTGCACAGTGGGCTGAAACGGGCCGGTAGAGGACTTAGCGTTTAAAAAAAAAAAGTTTCTTTTTCTGAAACTTTAAATAGTGCGTTGGATTTATCTATTGATTATAAGTAATTATTTATATGAAGGTCGTTTAGATAACTTGAGTATTTTCGGAGTTATTAATAACCAAAGTAATTTTTGTATGAAGCAAAACAAAAAACCTTGAAAATCTAGAAATTCTCAAATTTTCTCAAAGAATTGACTTTACGTATGTATAGTACGTATTTTTGTCCTATTTTAGCACCTATTCTCGAGTTGCGATTTTCTGCGATTTGGTCGCAATTTCAAATTTTGTTCTCTTTTCCACACCACCATAGAGATTAAGAACCAGGCCCGTTTTTTTTTATTTAGTGGTCTCCCCGTTAGGCCTAAACCACTAAGGACTAATAAAATAAGTAAAAATCACAATCAGGTACTGGTCACTGCACTTTTTTAATTTAATCACTATCAAGAGTATCCATATGCGAATATAATACTCTTGATAATACGAATGCAAAAATTTCGTATTCGTCATCATCAAATGTTTCCGTTTGTTCAATTATTAAACTTTGTGCTTCTTCTGACAAAGTTTTATGTTTTCTGCGAAGTTTGTGGCGTTTCGCTCAGATGAGTGGATCAGAGTTGGTCAACAAATTATTTAAAATGTCTTTATTTGTAGTTTTTCTACTGCATTTCCTGGAATGGTGTTGGCGGTACCTACGAAAGTCTTTATTTCTAGCTTCAGCAGCTTCTTCAGATAGCTGTCCTATTGGTATTGATATTAGACCAAAACTTTCATTAATAGCTGCACCATGCATAAGAACTTTATGAACACTTGAAGGCATATAATACCAGCCATATAATTCCAAATACAGTCGCATGGTCACTTGAGCAAATTCGTGAAATTTGACTTTGTCAATGTGGTAACCTGATGAAATTGCCTCTAAAATGGTTGCAAACCGCCTAATTAAGTCTTCACTAACACCAGTTATCTCAGCAGTCACGTTTGGGTAATAACTTTAAGGTCTTTTCATGTTGATCACTTAATTAGACTAAAAATTTAGACCTTATCTCACCACACAAACTGTCATTATTTTTAATACTGCCACTGTTTTTAAAAATAATAAAAAGGTCAAGTTTGGTCACCAAATCTTCAAACATTTTCACAAACACAAAATAACTCACACTCACTTCTCTTATTTGTTTATGTAATAAATATGTGAGGGTAGTGCGTCTTTTATGGTGGGTAATAGAACACTGAAGTACGTTTGAATGCAATAGTACATTTTGTGCCCTATTATCGTTGCACCAATCAGGTAACGACACGTGTCATAACTTGATGTTGCGGTCGCGCATTCCTATCTCTTGATTCCCGGAAATAAGTGTCAAAACAAATGACGTCATACCTACCTATATTACCTATGGTGGTGGAAAATGTCGAACAATTTTTTTTAATTTAAAGTACTTCAGGCCGTTTAGTGTACATTATTTTCAATTTCAAATTAATTGGAATAAATTGCTTAGCTAAAATTTCATGACTCTTCATACAAATTTGATATGGCTATATCTCCGAAAGTACGAGTCCAATTAAAAAAAGTTAAAGAGTAAAAACTTTTTAAATTTATGTCTAGATACTATAAAAATACATTTTAGTTCTTAAGACCCAACTTTGTAATCCCAGCCCACTGTGCGTCGCGTCGGACGGTACGAAGCGTGAATGTTTTTCACATAGACTACAACTCCGTCATTTTGGTTGGTGTTTCTGTCTGTTTTGTATGAATAAAAACCCTTCAGTGATGGTAAGTTGACTGTCTGCTTTGACAACCAACACTCTGTTAGTACAATAATATCACAGCTTAGGGGGCGTCCATAAATTACGTGAGGTGTTTCTTTAAATTTTCTGTCCCTCCCTCCCCCCCTGGTAAGATGTCGTGAGATTTAATTCAACCCCCTCCCTCATCCCCCAATCTCACGTGAGATTTTTCAAAATGTGAGTTCTTCGTCTTATAGACGTATCTTTTGACGTATGCGTTATAAAAATCGGGGTAGCTCGTTTTAAATTAGTAAGTATGGTGGTTTGACAGTCACTTTCGAACGAATTAGTGAATGATCTTAATTGTATTACGATATACGCTTAAGATTAAATCTTAAGCATGTACAATCTAATGGACCGAAATAGTATAATATTTTTTTGTTTCAATCAGAAAAAAAATTGCGTGATATTTGCCGAGAACCCCCCCTCTCTCCAACGTAAGATTAGATGAGATTTGACTCGACCCCCTCCCCCCCTTAAATATCTCACGTAATTTATGGACGCCCCCTTATATCAAGACTTTGTAAAAGAACTTCAAAACCGTTTATATTTCGGTTTATGCTGCGAATATTTTGTGTAAGCAAGGTAAGTGATTTGTCGCCAGAATTTAGTAGGTATTTACAGTCCTCAACATTGCAGATTTTGGATTCGGACACAGTAAAACTATCTAGATCACTTATTATCTGATTGCTCATGATAATTACTAACTAAGAAGAAATAAAAGAAAACTATAAGCTACCTGTTTGTGTGCCTACTAAATATACTATACTGTGGCGCTCTTAGGCGCCTTCATAGTCTATTGAGTTGATGTAGTTGGTCTCTGCATATTTACGTGCCGGGCAACTTACATCACCGGTTGAATGGTCACATTTCCTCTTAAATCTATTGCACGTCGCACACTGGGGGGGAGAAGATTTCCTGCTGCATTCCTTCACGGAGTGTCCCGTCTCTGCACAGTGGTTGCAAGTAGGACTTGTTTCACGGCAAAACTTGGCTGCGTGGCCGTAGTTTGAATACTGTAGCTTATGTATGTCAAGCACAATATTTTTGTATTGCCTATTTCAGCGGTGGCCCAGTGGTGGCAGCCCGCGACTTACAAACAGTAAGTCCGGCCTATGTCCTAGAACCAAAAAATCGAAGACATGTGACATCTACCAACCCGCACTGGGCCCGCGTGGTGGATTATAGTCATACGCAAAATACGCGCTTTATCGTGGAGTTGCGGACACCAGCCCGTTGTACAATACAATACAATACAATTGCCTATGTCATAAGAATGTGTAGGTACGGAATTCAATACTTAGGTAGGTAGGTATACTTATAGGTATGCAAATTGTACTTAGGTACCTACATAAAATAATGCGACCTCGGAAGAGTTATCAAGTAGGAGGAACTAGGGTACCTAGATACATGAAGCAGTTCTGTTATCAACTATAACAAGTAGATATTGAAGTTCTTAGTAATTTTTCACATAGCATCAAATACGAATGACGATGATAAAATTATTTGTTATAGATTCTTGCTGCATTGCACTAATATGGTGAATACCTCGTTTATGGAATTTTAAGTTATAGGTACAGGGTGTACGTAACCTCATCACGAAGCCGTCAACAAAGCATTCTGTATATCAACCCAAGTAACTTTACACAAAAAAAAAATATTATTGCTGGAAAACAACTTTTTTTTGGGGGAAAATGTACGTTTTTACTTCTCATGCTCAAAAAGTACCTACGCCAATATAGCCCTGCGAAGCGGGATTAAAGTGACCATTTATTCCCTAGGGAGTAAAAAGTAATTTAAAAATGGAACGATCTTTTACTCTGCAACATGGTAACAAATGAGTAACTTATCAAAGGTTTTATTTAAATTTTGAATTGGCTTGCAAATAGAAAGCGTTTTATTTACAAAAAATCAAATGAACTCTTCAGCGCGAGAAAAAATATTATTGTTTCTGTGGCTCATTGATTTCGAAAAGTATGTGCAATGCCTCTGTTGCTAGCCGCTGCAGTAATGTAGGTGCTAATTATCTGTGGAGTGTGGATCATCTTCATTGCGAAAATGTTGAGAGTTTGTGTTGTGTTTTAATTGTTAGGTAATCTGTGACTGACCTGATTGAAGACAAAACTAACCGCTCAGTTCAGAATTTTTGTCGAGTGTAAATTTGTTCGGTTTTAAATGACTATTTTCCTCGCACTCGAAGTGAAAAGTACAGTTTGCACCTCGAGACTAGACGCCAATTTAATGTACCCTCGCCTTATATAAACCACCTCGGGTACGGCTGGCTTCGTTTAGTACCTCGGTATAAAATATACTATTTCTGTTAAGTGTTACTCAATGTAACGCACCCAAAATATTGTGCTGATGGATGGATTCAATAGTACGAGGTTCGTGGAGGTATTTAAAGTAAAATCTTACAATAAAAACTTGTATTTAAGGCGATTACATGAGCTTAACACGAGTTTTATATTTACTAAAAGTATATGATTCACTGCTATAGGTAAACGAGACCAGAAAAATATATGATATTCTTCAGGATATATGCTAGCATGATACTGTTTTGAAAACATAATACAATTAATTTGGTTCGATAAAAAGAAATCACGAACTTATCTCTAAAAATATCTTTCAAACAGTAAAAAACATACTAATAGGTATGCATGCGATCATTCTGATTTTTTGGCAAATAATTCTACAAGCAATATATAGCATGATATCTACTGTTTCAGTTTTTTAATCCAATCAATAGTTTTTTTGTAAATCGATCGAAACCACTCATTTCGCGCTATTTGGCCCGCAGTGGCTGACGTAACAACCACTTTTGTAGTGCAAGCTGATTAGAACTTTATTCTAACAGCATTCCAAACGAAGTTTGAACCACCACAAATAGAGTTGCTAATTTAGCTCGTCTAAGCGCCATAATAAAAAAAAACTTTTCAAAAAGTTGTAACTTTGACCCCCAATATCTCCTTGACTAGAAGGTTCTCAGGTATGGTCTAGAACAAAAAATGATAGGAATGACGATGTATTACACCCTATATACGGATAATTATTATTGTTTCCCACCTAATTTAGGTGCCATACCATAAGTAATAGGCAGGTAATTGTAACCAGTAAGAAATAGTTAAAAGTTAACTGTTGCTAGAACCACAAGGGAAACGGGGAAACCACAAGGGGGACATTGCCAGAGAAATGACTATGTGTAAAATAAGATTTTCGGTGTTAATATTCTGCATAAGGTAAACCAAATTAACATAACCGCCACATTCATAACACAGTTTTACGAGTAAGCTTTGACGGTTTTAAACTAAACTTATGTTGTCACTTATGAAATATCTTCCGTGATTATTTGTAGTTCTGAGCTCCCGATCTTTTGACGCTGTTGCAAGCGCCATGATCGCGTGTTGAATATCGAGAGCTCATTAATCACGGAAGATATCCCGTAAGTGACAGTGTTTGTTTCACGTTCATGACCTCTTGCTTCGTGATTGGGAATGTCGGACCTCATAGAGTATAATTTTAGGTAGGTACTTATTAGGTAGGTACTGATTAAGCTCATGGTTTCATGATATTTATATTTTCGATTCAAAAATCGACATATCTACTGATTAACCTATTATACAGGGAGGCAACATTCAGCGGGCTGTAAAAGGAACTACCCACATTAAAAACAAATACAAAATGTATGTTTATTTTGCTCTCGCTGACAATAATTCAGGCCACTACCTTACTGAAAGTTTCAGGCCTGTGTGTACTTATATTTGTTACTTTGTTGCACTCTAGAGATCAAACGCGTGGGCCGATTTAAATGATTTTTCGTCAATCGATTTGTTTTAATCTTGTTTTCAGCTTACATTACACCTATCAGTACAAATTCGCAGCTTCTGAAATCATTGAACCTCCCGAGACTTTTGACATTCTTATTTTTTCCCAAGAATGGCCAGTAACAGTTTGTAAGTACTGGCAGAACGATTTAAATGGAAGCGATTGTCTTTTCCCAAAAGAAAAGAACCGGTGGACTGTACACGGGATTTGGCCGAATAAATTCGGTGCCAGTTATGATTTTTGCAATGACTCTTGGGCTTTTGAACCGGAACAAATCAAATTAATTGAAAGTGACTTAGACCAGGCATGGACACCAATCTACAATGGTAACTACTTTTACTAAATTTGATTATTTCTCTTCAACCTCCTGGGACTAGTGGTCGTAAACAAGACGGCTGAGCATGTGGCCCTGAGTTCGATCGCCAGATAGGGCGAATTTTAGTTGGGGTTTTCCAACAGACAATCCTCAGAAGCAGTTACGAAGTGATCAGTCCCAAACAACAGTACAATAGGTTTTTATTACATTTTTCACTGCCGGCATTTTCGAAGTTACTTTAATTAGCAACCAAGAATTGTAGATACCTTTCGCAACTTGTGTTACAAATCCTGCATCGAACGTACTTAGGTTCTCGTGAGCAGTGAATTTCGTCAACTTCATCAAATCATCATCTCCAATAAATAGTTGCATGTGGTCCAATATAAATCTAGTGAAGGATTGTATTTGTTGGTCAGCCTTTCGCAACTTGTGTTACAAATCCTGCAGCCCTATGTCTAACGTACTTACTCGTGAGCAGTGAATTTCGTCAACTTCATCATCTCCAATAAATTGTTGCATGTGGTCCAATATAAATCTGGTGACAATAAAATTGAATTTGGAAAGGCTGTTCCGTAACTATGAACGTACTAATTATTTTTCTGTTTCTTTCCTCATTTATCTGGTCTGCGCTGCTTGTCTTCTTCTATATCTACTCTATTATTCAGTCACGATCACCTCCTTTCTAGTCATATCAGCCTTCAATCCTTCATGCAGTCCAATCATCGTTACTTTATTCTTTCTCTTTTAAAGCCATCCACATTCATACTCAAAACTTTTCTCATCATATTGTCTTCATTCCTCTGCATCACATGCCCATACCATAACAATATCGTTACCTCACAACGTTTCAGTTATCGGCGCTCCTGCTAATTTATTTGTATACGTTTTTCAGACGGTTACAAGTTCTGGCGTCATGAATGGTGCAAACATGGAACCTGCGCCGCAGAACTAGAAGATTTAAACTCTCAGTTCAAATACTTCAGCAAAGGCATCGAATTGAACGAAAAATATCCGATATTAGCCATGCTCAACGCTGCCAACATATTCCCTGATGATACTAAAGAGTGGAATCCTGAGGAGTTCGTGAATGCAGTGCAAGCGAGACTTAATAAAAGCGCAATGATGGGGTGTTACAACGTTAAGGGAGTGCTATACGTGCAGGAACTACGTATATGCTTCGATAAACAATTCAATCTTATTGACTGTAAAAAACCTGCAGTTGATGAGTTTTGTCGTTCCTCTAAATCGGTGGTTTTTCCTGCAAATGCATGAGAACTTGCGCCAATGCTCTTTATAGGAACTTTATTTTTGCAGTTGACTTTTATCTGACAGTAGAGATATTTTTCTCTTTTTCTCTTGTCCTAAGTACTTATTAAGTACATAAATTCTATATGTTATTATGTATAAATTTATTTGTATTAAAAAAATGTTAAAAGTAGGTATAACATTTGTTTTATGATTGACATTTTGCAGGCAGAATGACAGGACTTAATTTCCCACGAATTCCTTTTTTTTTAAATAGAGAGTGAAGAAACACAACATTGCAGCTCTTTTGTGCACACATAAAAGTTAAATTAGATTAAAGTTAGGTACCTACACATAAAATGAAAATTGTTTTGTAGCTTTGCTGCAACAAGATGTTGTTATGTGAAAAGTGGTGTGTGTCGAGAACCATTTCGTCTCTTTCACTACTTGCTTGCCACTGCTCTACGAACTTCTGGTGGCGTAATGCCTGCCAAGAGATCCAACGTCTGTACCGGTCAGTTTAAAGCTACTGGTCACCATCCGGACCATTTAGGTAACCCAGAACTGTATCCATTAACTTTGCATGGACTGAGCGAAACCACACGGTGCTGAGTGATATACCGACTGAGTCACTATTACATCCGGCGCACCCTGGACAGTTAGTACCCATGCACACTGACTGGCATATCTTTTCTCCACGATCACGATGGCAATCTAAAGTCTTCTTATATTATTTTTATATTATAAGTATTATTGTATGTGAATAGACTTTCAGTCTCCTGATAGTCCATCTTTAGGAGCCAGTCTACTACTTTCTTCTTCATTTCCTGCTGACACATTTGAGCAATGTTTAGCTTTTTGTTTGCGATATTGTACAGTTTGCTATCAGATCCGGCAGGGTATAGTAGGGCCATATGGAAAATATGTTACACTTGTTTGGGTAGGGTAAGGTAACACTTCCTTGTGTTCTCTGGGTGGATTTGAGCACATAGAGCTGGCGGACAGTCAAAACTTTAAGCTCAGAGTATAATGTTGAGGTTTGGAAACTGTACGGTTTCTTGGTCATTACCTTGAGCACAGAGCCTCTCTGTGCTCATTTCAACCCGATCAGGTGGGTCTTGGCTGCACCACCCCACACGGTTATGCAGTATTGGATAAAAGACTGGCATAGGTAGACTACTTAGTTTTAGATTGTCCAGTGTTGACGAATCCCTAAGGGGAATAAATTTATAAGCTGTCTAGTTCTGGCAATGATCGAGCCAATCTGCCTGTCCCACTTCAGTCCGCCATCCATCAGCTCTCCTAAATATTTTGCCGATTCTACCAATCTTCAATCATATAATTTATTGTGGATCATAGATAGGTACATAGTACAGGTCTTAAAATAGATTGTGATCAGCTATGTCCCGCCCATTGGGCATACATCTACCCGAGAGATAAACTTGCAGGTACATTTATTTCAAGTCTCGCAAGTATGTGCTAAGGAATAGAAAAGATAGAAAGGTATATAATAGTCAGGCAATGGCTTATAGTGTTGGGTCTCAGAAAAAAGAGTCAGAAATGTGTTTTGCTCAGGTTTAGTGTAAGGAGATTTAGTCTTAGCCAGGTCAATACATAAACATGGTAAGTAGCCCAAATAACACAATCGCATCTATAAACGGACTATTAGATATCTGATAGAATTTAATTTAATTGTCTACCATAAGAGTAAAATATCTCCCTAGTAGTAAGCAAGAACGCTTATAGACACAGTTTAGTAAAAGTGGGCACAACCTTATCCGTTCTCATAAGAATGAGTTAAGAAAACATGAATAGATAGAGATAAGAGTTGTAAATTCTCAAATTGTCTGTAGAGATTTTTCTAGTGCCTCACTAAACTGTTTATAGACCACAATTTTTACCTACTAGTAGATAGTTTATAGATAATGTTGAGACCTTTGAAGAAGTCTTTACTCGTCAAGTTTTTAACCAAAATTAACTCAAGACTATCAACTTTAAGTTACATTTGATTTTTAATAGACAACGACACATAATGGCGCAGAACTTACAAGAGTTATTTAAACTTATAAATGAATTGCATCATGGCGTAACACTTATTTTACTTGTGTTTTAGCTAGTTGATAATGGGTAAACAAGCAAATCTATATGCGATTGACATTCTATCGTCGAATATTATGTAAAAATCTCTTAAAATAAGAGCGCCCGCTGTAAATGCAAGTTTTTTTTTTTTTACCACATATGAATATTATTTTTAATGGTATTTTTATTAATTGCTTTTAAATGCTTAAAATATTCATTTTATTAGAAATATAGTTATTTAAAACATATTAAATGTTTAATTAGAGATAATTTAATAATAAAAACATAAAAATAAGCATAAGAATATGTATCGAAAATCATTTGAAGCAAAAGTAGATCTTAAAAATGGCGTCAAGATACAATTTACTAGAAAAACGAATTTAATAGAACAAACACTCTAGAGAATTTTCTGTAGTATGGCTCTAGCACTATGACAAGAATAATTTCACTTGCTACATACTAAATTATATAGTGAAAGAATAAACCGATTTATGAATAGTTTAAGATTACCTAGTAACTGTAATTGATGTATTCCTTTTTATCTTCTCACAGTAGGTATTTCTAGACGTTCATCAGTGAATAGGTAATTTGATATGTTGTGAACGGCAGACCATTTTATGCAATAGCAGAGCAATTTAATTAATCAATTCAAGAGGGTAAATAAAAGATATTTCTGTTTTATATATAGACATTGTGTAAAATAGCAGGTATGTATAAATTAGAATGGGCCAGAATTCAACTTTCGAGCTTTATTACGTAGGTAGTCCCATCAATGTTAACATCGATTGTCACTATTTTGTTCTCTGACAAATTTTGAAAATATCTTGTGAGATTAATCATGGATTAATCTTCAGCCCGTGATGCCAGTATTCGCCATTACCGTTTTTTTTTCATTTCAATCGTTCTTGGAGTCTGGAGCAATATTCTCGGATCCTTTGGTAGAGTATCAGGTTGAAAATTATTTATTATTTGAAATAAGTCCTTCAAGGCTATGTGAGTTATAGCATGAGTTGCTGACCACTGGCCCGCAGATCACTTTTGAGGCAAGTGGATCGAATTTCGTCGTCGTCATTTGGATTGTTTTCATCCGAGTCGGACTGCTCACTAACGTTATTTTGTGAAATTCTAGGAGACACTTCAAATTCAGTTGTATCTTCTGTATCAGAACAATTTCTTGCGTTTTGGAGGAAGTTACGAGAAAATTCCGATTCGGAATCTGAATTATCTTTAATCTCTTCTTCTTCTTCTTTTTCTTTTTAAATATTTGCCGAGTTTTCGACGAAAGCCACCAGACCTTTTAATTTTTTTCACTGTCTCCATTGCATAAAATCATCCAATTCAAATATTTAATACAAATGCACTTAACTAAGCCATTTTTAGGAATAAAACCACTAAATACACGTTTTCACTATCACTTTTTTAGACAAACTAAACAATATCTATTAAAGTATTTTATCAAGACTTAAGTGTCTTAATATACAAAGATAAGAGTACCAATAGCTAAATAATATAAATAATAGAATGTTTTATCTTAAAATATACCATCTTTTCTATAAAATTACTTCAAGTTAGGTACCTTTAGGCTTTATTAACTATTTGTAGAGCATTTTATCCTAAAACATTAAATATACCTATAGACATACTTGAAATAGGTGTGCTATAGAACAAGTGCTCTAAAAATAATCGAGCTTGAGAAAAAAAACTCTATGAATACATTTTCTTTATTGAAACCATCTTTAGAAAGCCCCTATCTAAAGATTAACCATGAATAGACTGTCAGTAGACAGATATGTTTTAAACCTCCTAGACTGTATTACTTGGGAGGTACCTAACTATAATATAAGCAAGTCTTTATCGTAGGTTTAAAAGTAATCGAAAATTATTGCCATTAATTTGCAATAAGTATGGGACAGATAGATGAAACTTACAGGTTTCCTCACGAGGTTTTCCCTTAGCAATGTTAATGAAGCAGGAAAGTATTGTGGCGAAATATATCATAATGGTGCATTCAAATTGAAAAAGTTACAAATTCACAATGATGCTGCTCTCCGGTTTGAACCCACAATGTTAGGCATGATTAAGAGAGATGAGGCCGTAACCATGGAGCACTAAAAAACGGCAATAATTCCAATAATCCCAATAATGGTTCACATTGGAATTGCAATAATATGACGAACTATTCTGTTAAAGTGTTGATAGTGTAAAAATGCAAATATATCTAGTTTTAATTTCTAATCGTTAATGTTACTATGTCGAAGCATGGTTATAAATATTTGTCGATATAGTTGTGAGTTAACTTTTACTCGAACCGTAAGAGAAGCAAAGCTATCAGAGAAATTGAAATGGGCAAAATAATAGTGTCCGTTTTGATATTGTGCTCAAGGTAAACATAGTTCTGTCACCAGTAAGTACCGGAGTATGTCTTTCAGTAATAAAACCTCATTATTTACTTTCAGCATACATCAAGCCTTTCAGTACAAAACCTCGGAAGCAGAAATCAGCAAACCTGATTTTGACGTGTTCGTTTTTACGCAAACTTGGCCGGTGTCCGTTTGCAAGTGGTGGGTGAAGGTAGAACATGGCCGCGGTTGTGTGTTTCCTGATGAAAAGACCCGGTGGACTATACACGGGGTTTGGCCAAGGAAATATGGAGCGAATTATACTTACTGCAACACTTCTGTGCCTTTTGATCGAAAAGTACTAGCACCTATTAAAGACGAGCTAGACCAGGCATGGACGGAAATCTATAAAGGTAAGATTTTCAGTCTAAAGGCGAATACATGAGCTAAACGCGAGTTTCATGATTACTAAAAGTATATGTTTCACTGCTATATATAAGACCACATTGCTTTCTTTTTTTCTGGCATGGTAGTGTTTTAACCCTATACTTGGCAATGTTTTTTTTTTTTTAAATGTTCATAAATTTTACATAGAATGGATTAGGTGTTCATTGAGGGGAGAAAAAATTAAAACAAAAATATAATTTTATTAGTTTATGATTTATTGAATGTATCACATAAGGCACATTGCCAGACTCTTAGCAATTAACCTTATAAAATCTATGTATCACATTTGCCGCACTGCCAGGCTTTCAACAAGTTACAAAGATTATTATTGCAAAACAAAAAAACCCGAATATTAAATTCTAACGTAAAAAAAAACATGAAATTAAATACAATTTCTATTACTTCCGTACATACAATTAAAAACAGAACCTCCTTTTTCTTTTTCTCCTTTGAATCGGTTAAAATCAACATTAATAGGTATAAATAGATTAAATAGTATACGAATCTTATAAAAATCTTAATTATTGGTAGAATGAGATCAATCACGAATATCTACTAATTATATTATCAGGCTTACAATTACTTTATTATTTCTTATGATGCTCTAAGAAACAATTGCGTTCCGGCAATAAGCACAACCTCATTTTGCATTTTTGTCAAAACAATTTGGTCTGCTTTTTTGTGCAATACATGCACCTCCCTCTGATAGATGCTATAGTTGGAAAATGAGCAATTTGATCATACCGCACAGCATCTAGGGGTCTTTCAGCTACTGGTTTCTGTATGGTCTTGGTTGAGCTAGCGCTAGTCCTGCTGAAATTGCTTGTATTAGTTCTCTCATATCTGCGTAGGCTTTCGAAAATTTCAATTCGGAATGTCTTTAGCGACTTGGGCTTTTTGGCTTCATGCCTGGCTTCTCTATCACGTCGATAGAGAATCCAGGCATTGTTCACGCAAATATCGAGCATTTGCGAAAAAAATGGTAAATACCAGCGATGACCACGGAACGCTAAACTTACAGCAGTTGTAATCTTTTAGCAGGTACTACTTTTCGCTTTATCGCGACAACTCTAGGTCTTTTTGAACGAGTAGCCGCTGAAGGAGAGGGTGCAAACAATGGTGACAGCACCTGGTTATAACGCGTCAAGTTGCTGGCTCGTGGTAAAGGTAGTTCCAAGGAGGTGGCCAGTAGTGAAGGTACTTGTGAAGAGGTTGCTAGAGGAGATGGTAAACTTACTTGATGTAACAAAGGTGGTACCGGAGACAATGGACTAGCCTCAGCACAATGAAGCTGCCTTATTACAGAAGGATTTGATAAAATTGATGGTGAATAAGGGTTTCTTGACGGTGATGACTGTGGGGGGTATATTACCAAAGATGTTGAAGCAACCACTTCATTTACTTCAGTATCGTCATCTGATAGAAGATTTAGATTTCCTATCGAAGAAGGCAATGATGGAGACGGTGAACTGCTATCGGAGTGCGCTGGGCGGAAGCAATACTGCAGTTCATCCTCAGGAGATGATTCGCTTTCATCCAAATCCGATTTTGCGTTTGGCTTTGGAGCAAGAGCCACAAGTTGCCGAGCTATTCTCTGTTGTTGAATACTAAGCTGATGAACCACCGGTGACAGAAAAATAGAAATAAACAATAATAATATCAATAAAATAACAATAATAACATAAAATAATTATAATAATAATAAAATTCACAAAAAAATGTAACCGTACAAATCGAGCAATGTCACGTATTTGATACATAACAAAAGACGTCTAGAAGTATGGCTACCTGGCAGTGTGTCATATCTGATACACTCGATAAAAACGGTAAATTACAGTCGATTTTAACCCAGTTTAGTACTCGAAAATAGTGTTTCCGAGTAGCAAATATTGTAACCTATTCAAATTAAACAACTTTTTAAAGCAATTTGACCAAAATATAATAAAAAATTAGTATTTTTACCTTGCGACGCGCAGTCGCCTTCGATCGGTTCGCCATCTGGTTTTCTACTGCATATTTGGTGTAACAAGAAATAAAATAGTATTTTTTTGTAGAATTGGGATTATATTTTGTAGCAAATTAAATAATAAAAGTTTCCTAAATACGTCTCGGAACGTCTCGAGATTTTCGCAAAGTTCAATGTATCAAATTGTCCACCGTGCCAAGAATAGGGTTAAAAACATAGGTAATAGGTACAACTAATTTGACTCGTTAAAAAAAAATCACGAATCTATCTCTAAAAATATCTTTCAAGCAAAAAAAAACAAACGACGAACATGCGATCATTCTAATTTTTGGCAAATAATTGTACAAGCAATATATTACCATGATAGTGTTTTAGTTTCTTAATCGAATCTAAAGTGTTTTTGTAGATCGATCGAAACCACTCATTTCGCGCTATTTGGCCCGCAGTGACTGACGTAACAACCACTTTGTAGTGGAAGCTGATTAGAACTTTATTTTAACAACATTTCAAACGAAGTTTGAACCACCACAAATAGAGTTGCTAATATTACTCGTCTAATTAGCCTGTACACCAGAATGAACAGACATGAAGTCTGTGTCATTTAATCATAAAAATATTCTGTAACAAAAATAAAAAGTCCGTATTGCTCAGCAGTTTTGGACAAAAGTTACAAGAGTATTTTAGTGTACCTGTAATGTTATAAATATGTCCCAGACATTTAATAAACATAGTATATTGGTTAAACAACACTTAACACACACTGGGAGAAACTGAGACAATCTATTCGTTTCTAACAATAAGGTCACCGGTGAAAAAACAGGTATGTACTTAATCTCTTTGCTTTACACACATTCGAATTAAAACAACGTAGGTACATTTCACTATCACTTCACTACATAGTATAAAACAAAGTCGCCTTTTCTGTCCCTATATCCCTATGTGCGCTTAAATCTTTAAAACTACGCAACGGATTTTGATGCGGTTTTTTTTAATAAATAAAGTGATTCAAGAGGAAGGTTTATATGTATAACACATGCATATTATTGTAGAGAAAAGTCGAGAAATTTAAAGATTTGTAATGTGATGTCGTAACAAACATATTTTTCTGCGCTTACATTGCAAACGCTGGCTTAACCTTACGAGATAGATCAAATTTATGTACTACGGAATTGTATATCTTTAAAAGATGAATAAAAAAGTCCGCGACAGCATATGTTTATCTCCTAAGGATAACCCACGGTAACCATTTTTATCTTTTGCATATTACAAAAAAAATATGGGTTATTTACCAAGCTATTTTAAACGATACAGTATCATTCCTTATCAAATTAAATACATTAGATACGTTGTGCATTTCATGTAGATCAAAATTGCACTTTATAGCATGTGATTTAAATGAATATTTTCGAAGATATTACAGATTTAAAAATTGCGGGACGTAGCGATTGCGGCGGTACCGGCCGGCCGCGGCCGGGGCGGGAGCGAGCCTATGTTTTTATACAACGTTCACAGTTTTTCTGTAGTGTATTTAGTATCAGCATTGTACCCGTGCGAAGCCGGGGCGGGTCGCTAGTATGTCAATATAAAAAAAATGAGTTCATTATTCCCTGTTATGTTCTTTGTTAATATTGTATGGCAACGTTAACGTTAACCTACATTCGACTTTTTGATTCGAAAAATTCTCTTTATTTTGAGATCTATTCAAAATCTGGAATCGTACGTAAATAACTTTGTAAAATTCTTAACTTTTCATTACCATCATCATCATCATCGGCCTATTAATGTTCCCACTGCTGGGACATGCCTCCTCTGTATGACAGGGAATGGGCTATATAATCCGTAATGTCACATGTCTTCGAATTTATGGTTCTAGGTTATGCCGGTTTCCTCACGATGTTTTCCTTCACCGTTTTGAGAGCAATGGTGACGTAATAAATTACAAAAAGTAATGCGCCTGCCTGGGTTCGAACCTGTTTTTACTGTTCCGTGGTTCGAACCCACTGAACGTAAATCGGGGCCGCCACCACTGGGCCACCGCTGCTCATCCTACTCCTTTTGATTCCTCCTCCTTTCGTCCATACGGACGGATCTATCCGTCTCTCTCGCGCACGTCTGCAGACGTGTAGGTAGGGCCTCTGTTCGCACATAAGTTTGTTGTCCACGTCACGTCAAATGTAACGAAGGATGTACTATTGACCTTAGTATCCTTATTTTCAGGAAACGATCCTTACAAATTCTGGGAACATGAATGGCTGAAACATGGAACATGCGCTTTAGACCTTGAACCTTTCAACACTCAGTTTAAATACTTCAGCAAAGGCATCGAATGGAACCAGAAATATTCGCTGTCCGACATGCTTGGCGCCGCAAATTTGCTCCCTGATGACAAAAAAGAATTTACTGCCGAGCAATTTACTGATGCAGTGAAGGCTAAAACTAAGAAGACTCCAATGATCGGGTGCTACACAATAGATGACGTGCTATATTTGCATGAACTGCGCATTTGCATTGACAAACAACTCAATGTCGTTGACTGTGGTCCTCCTATCGATCCGATAACTTGTTTCCCTAATAAGCCGGTCTTCTTCCCTGCCAATGCATGATCAAGTACCCACTACGCCTTAGAAGACTACTCCCAAAATCTGCATGACTATGTATAACGCCTGGTTGGAAACAGGGACTTTGGCATGTAATCATTTAAATAAATGTTTTGAAAGTACGATATTGGTTTTAATGGTTGCATTTTGCAGCCACATCATCATCTTTATCTATCACAATTCATTTGCATTCCTCGCAGCATGTTGCCTTCTTACATACTTCTACACCTCCTTTACTGGAATAACATCCTTTAATCCATCGTTTCTTTGATCTTCCTCTTCAATACCCATTCAAATTTTTTCCGTAATGATTTTTAGGCAACATGAAAAAAACCTTGTGTTGTCACTGGATGGCGATTCATACAAAGAGTAACTTTGTCGACTTATACAGCAAAGCCAAGCAATTAAGTAAAATCATGATTCATGAAAGCAGCGAGCTCGAATTAGGCAGATTTTCTTTTGTCATAAGCTGTTGCCCGCGACTTCGTTCGCGTGAATGATGTGTCATGTGTAAGACTGCCTCGTTGGTAAAATGGTCGCAAGCGCAACTATTTGATCATGCGGTTCTGGGTTCTATTCCCGGGACGGGCAAATAATCACTTTGTCTTCAAGGACCCACCAAGCAGACCCACCGGTGGGTCTCCGAATACTGATGTGTCTCCCAAGACCTACTGACTGGTAGGACCTACGGGACTATTTAGTTTTATATCTCCTGAGACGCACTACGAACTGCTGACCCACCGGTGGATCTGCTTGGTAGGTCCTTAAAGACTAGTTTTATATCCCCTGCAGGGCTAGCATGGCCCGGAGATAAAACGTTTGTACACCTGTTATTTCCACTGACAAGGGACAACATTATTTTATCCACCTGCCAAAGCACGGCAACAGGGGGAAAGAGAATTATATCACTTTTTGACATTAGACGTGGATACTCACCCCCCGCCTATAGCATAGCGACTAGTGGAAGAGAAAAATTTCTGCAAAATGGGGTGACACGCCCGATTACCACCAGTTGAGAAATTCAACGGGGTAAGCAGTACTATTGTCATTAGTCATCACAGTACCTTTTAACCGCCAATCGTCAATCAAAAATAATCTCTAATTTTTTTTGTTCATTTTACTGACCCACTCGTTCTTTGACGACAGCATTGCTCTCTCACACTTCCAATTTTTATAAAAAACCCCGAAATTGGGAAAAACGTGCATGATAACTTCATCGCCTGTGGGCACTGGATGGAGAAAAGAATTTTCTTATCTGAGTTCGATTCCACAGGACCCTCTCCTATTAGCAGCAGCTTGTTCGTAAAGACACCTGACCCCGTATTCACAAACGTTCGACTCGTTTCCGATTCGACAATTCGTATATCTGTCTTCTTCTGGCATTACGAAAACGACCGAGATAGACATACGACTTTCCGAATCGGAAGCGAGTCGAATGGTTGTGAATAAGGGGCCTGATTCGTGGTCGTTGTACAGTTAGGCGCATGTTGCCTATAAGATGGAGCTTCTCGATCCTGGACTATAGTGGCGTCGCCTGGCACGCGTTTATTCCTCCATCGCGGTGTGTTTAGCTGACAGTGGTGTCGATTCTGTTGTGCACAAACTAAACTTAATTTAGGCTATTGCTATCTTTTTCTGTCTAATAAAACGAGAAAGAGACGGACGTAATTTAGAGCTCTCAATTTTAATTGGAACTAATATTTCTATACAAATGAAGGGTGCACGTAAAAACATGTCGACTAAAAACACGGTGAAGCGCAAGGCATAAACTAGTTTGACATCTCTAACTTAGTGCATAGCTATAGCCGTCCTTTTCTCGCACTGCCTTTTAGTAAAAGATAGCAATAGTCTAAATTAAGTTTAGTTTGTGCACAACAGAATCGACACCAGTGTCTGTCTAAAAACGCCTGCGAGCAAAACGACGACGCCCGCCAGCACCAGGTTACGGGAAGTCAAACTGCGGTTCGACGCCTCTAATGCACGCTTGTGCAACATACTTACACTGCTGCAAAAGAACTCCCTGGCCGCTGTTTTTGGTGATGTAGTATGGGTGGGGTGGGGGATGGATTTCTTCGCTTGCAAAATTCAGCGGCGAGTAGGCCACAGCCAGAGCTACAGGACGGCACGGTTGGCGCAGTAACTAGAAGGTTCCCAGGTATGGTGTTGAAAAAAAAAATCAAAATAACGGGGAGAACAAGTGCCTTTCGACTTCGTGAAGAGGTGTTTTACACCCTTTATAGATAACCAAAATAAATAGGAGTGTAACTACTTAAACGTGCTTGTAAACTTCTTGTAAACTGTTAACCCCTTGGATATATTTGTTTATTTTTGTTCATTCATGCAAATGATGGATGCGAGTAGCAAGGGACCGGTCAATGTGGCGACACTTAGGGGAGGCCTATGTCCAGCAGTGGACGTCTTTCGGCTGAGATGATGATGATGATGATGATGATTCATGCAAAAACTTGATTAGGAGAAACTTTCAACTTACCTACTTAAACAGAATCCTGAAAGACCGTTGAAGGATTAGAGAGCAAAGCGAGCAAGAAATTTTCACCTCTGATACGTATCTTAGAAGTTCCAGGTTTCACCCCCCCCCTCTCCCCCCACCCCTCCCCCCACCTACGGCCTTAGATGCATGCATGTACATACAAAGACGAGGGGGGTGAAACTTACATACATTAGCTTCAAAAAACATTGTCATAGATAGTGCTGCCGTGTTTAAGGACACCGACTTTTCAACTGTCATAACGAGAACAGCTATTTTAGAACAACACTATATTATTTGACATACCATGTTTTAGACTACTTGTCAGTAGAGTTATAGATAGCCCAGCGGTGACAGCGGTTGCCTTGTGAATATAAATAATAAATAATAATAAAATTTATTCAGTTCGCATAACAATGTACAATATTAAAAACTAGTACAGAAGACAATGATCTTTAAGCGCTAAGTTTTTACAAATTCCCTGGACTCCACACTAGGATACCCTGTGTCGTGGGTCGTGGGGTCCAGTCTCTTCCCAAGTAAAGGTAACAGGTTAGCTTTAGCTGAACTAATGACAAAAGTAAATAGAAAAAAAAAATGATTTAACATATTAAAAAAAACTATTAAAGTACATAAAACAATAACAAAAAAAAAACAAAAGAAAAATAATATTGATAGTAAAAAAATAAATAAATGGAAGTGTGTGTGTGTATGGGCGTGTGTGTGTGTGTGTAATGGTGAAGTGTGGTGGGTGTTAGGGTATGTATGGTGTATATGAGTGGGTGTGGTGTATTTGGTGGGTGAGTACGTGCATGGTTTGTTACTATATTACGACTGTATACACAAAAGGTGTTCTGTTTCGTTATAGTTTTTGGGATGCAGCCATTTAAATATAACATGTTTAAGAGAGCTGTACGATAAGGTGAGTATAGTTTTATTGTAAGAGTAGAATTTGGAATAGAGGTAGGGCCCAAGAAATGCAAAGGATCTGCGTGCAAAACATGAGTGTACTCTTGGTCGATACCATTTTAATGTTCTGGATGACTGTATGACCAATTCTCTAGCATGTCTATGGAAACGCAGCAATATGGAGATGACAAACAACTGCCTAATACGAAGTACACTACATTCTGAGTACAAAGCATCAGTAGAGTAACGCCAGGTTTTTTTGTAAGCTATTTTTAGAATAGCTCGTTGAGCTCGTTCCAGCCTTAACAAGAGGGTTTTGTTTGCCGCTCCCCAGACCGATACGCAATAGCTTAACACTGACTGGCACAAGGATAAGTACACAATGCGAATCAGTTCGGGCTTTGCGATGGACCTTAATTTTTTAAATATGTGCGAGAGTTTTCTTGTACGTTTCACAAGTGCATCAATTTGACACTTCCATGTCAGATGTCCATCAATTAGGATTCCTAAGTATTTAATACAAGGAACCTGTTCAATTGGCGAGCAGAGACATCTTTCGCCAGTGACACTGCCACAAGTGTGAAGTTTAACTTGTAGCTCTTTGTCAGGTGCAGACCGGGCAGAGATACTAAAACACACTGACTTCGTTTTTCCCACATTTAAGGTCAACAAGTTGTCCTGCAGCCAGGTAGCAACCTTTTTGAGTCCCTCCTGGGCCACAGAAACGACATCGCTCCATGTTTTTTCATGAAAAATTATTGCAGTATCATCCGCAAACGTAAAAATGCTAGCATTGCAGAGTTCGAGAGAGCATAGGTCGTTTATGTAGATCAGGAACAATGTAGGGCCCAAAACACTGCCCTGCGGTACGCCGTAGTCAACGTAGGCAAAGTCACTGACATGTTCACCAATGCGATAAAAGATAATATTAGTATACAAGTTGGAATCCTCAGTCAAAAATTACTTTTTGCATTTATTTGGTTGAACAACAACTCACAGTGCCATCTAAGAGTTTAGGTTCACAGTTTTAAAAACGAAAACCAGAGTTGCGAATCTATCTTGTATTATTTATAATTATAATGTTTTATCCATGGCTCTCACTATTCTTATTATCATTTTATTTCCATCATAGTTTCATCCATTAAAGCAGCGAAAGCAGTGGTGGTGCCATAACAGCTTTGGCTACATTGGCGATGGATTTGAACCAACCATTGTTAAAATTCAGGAAAATCAAGGAAAATTATGTTTTAAAACCAATGTTGTACGAAGTATTAAAAACATTTATTTGAAAGGTACTCGTACCATTCAAAGACCTCTGGTCTAGTACTTTCCTTAGTCCCGATTTTCATCAATCCGCTTTTTGGTACAGGTTTCCGCATATTTAAGTTGTGAATATTTTAGGAGTTGTCTTCTAAGGCGTAGAAGGTATTCGATCATGCTTTGACAGGGAAGAAGACTGGTTTGTTAGGAAAACAAGTTATAGTATCGATTGGACCACAATCAACGACGTTGAGTTTTTTGTCAATGCAAATCCGCAGTTCATGCAAATATAGCACGTCACCGATTGTGTAGCAACCGATCATTGGAGTCTTCTTAGTTTTAGCCTTCACTGCATTAGTAAATTGCTCGGGAGTAAATTCTTTTTTATCATCAGGGAGCAAGTTTGCGGCACCGAGCATGTCCGACAGCGAATATTTCTGGTTCCATTCGATGCCTTTGCTGAAGTATTTGAGCTGAGAGTTGAATGGTTCACGGTCTAAAGCACAGGTTCCATGTTTCAGCCATTCATGTCCCCAGAATGTGGAAGTATCGCTTTCTGAAAGTAAAGATAGTAAAGTCGTAGCACAAACCCTTCGTTACATTTTGACATGACATAGACTGCGTGCGAGCAGTCATGCCCCGTCCTTACAACGTCATGCGATGCGAGTCACTTCAAATGCCACGCGCTTGCCTCATGGCATACTCATGGCACAGATAATATAATACTAGCGTAAATTATGGTTAGCAATTTCATTAATTTGTCACGCGCTCTTGCCCACAGCCAAGCGGTAAGGGCAGTTTGCGAGACAAATTAAAATTTTAACGTGAGTTTAACCTACCTATCTTATTTCTGATGACTACTTTGAACACCACTATATGTATAAAATGAGTAAAAAGTGCAATAATAACCAAAAACCTTACCTTTGTAGATTTGTGTCCATGCCTGGTCTAACTCGTCTTTGATAGGTGCTAGCACTTCTGGATCAAAAGCCCAAGAGGTGTTGCAGTAAGTATAATTCACTCCATATTTCCATGGCCAAATTCCGTGTACCGTCCACCGGGTCTTTTCATTAGGAAACACACATTCGCTGCCATTTAATACGTTCAACCACCACTTACAAACTGACACCGGCCAAGTTTGCTTAAAAACGTACACATCGAAATCAGGTTTGATGATTTCTGCTTCTGAGGTTTCATTTTGAAAGGCAGGGTGAAGGCTGAAAATAAATAAGCTAACAATTACTGAACAGATGGTTCCGATACCTACTGATGGTCAAAAAACTTGCAATTGGTTTACCTTAAACAAACGATCAAAACGGATAATATTATTTTACCCATTTTAATTTCTCTGACAACTTGCTTCTCTTACGGTTCGATTATAACTACATCGACATACTGTCACTTTATAACTATATTATATGTTAATGCTTCAACATAATAACATAACATTGTGAAGTAAAAACTAAATTTATCTGCTTTTTAAACACACTATCAACAGAATAGGTCGTCATATTATTGCAATTGCTATGTTAACAATTATTGGAATAATTATTGTCGTTTCCGAGTGAACGATCCTCTCATGCATGACATTGTGGGTTTAAATCCGGGCAAGTACCGTCGTGAATTTGTGACTCTTGAAATTTAAATGCACTGCATTAAATCGTTCGCCACGAGGTTTTCCTTCGTCATTGACATTGATGAAGGAAAAATTCGTGAGGAAACCTGGAATGTTCTGTCTGTCAAGTATCGGATTTTATAGGTATGTATAATATATATCTATGCTGTATGTATTACATAGGTTTTATTGTATGAATGTATTATTTTTTTTTAATTTAATTTAGAATGTAATGTAAATGCACATACGTAAGTATATCCTCTTTTGCAAATCTCGCTTTCAAAATTAGGTTTGCTGTAAGAAAACCCAACTCTGGGTTAAGCTCGCCTTTGTACATAAGTTATTTGATTGCAAGTTATATGTATATTTGTTGTTTGTTTTGTGTGCAATAAAGAATAAGAATAAGAATGAGTACTCCTAATAATTGAAAGCGATAATTTTCAATTACAGTAAAACCAATGGGCTTGTTTAAAACTATAGTTTACCCACCTACCATGTTAATAGTTGTTAGATGCCTAGAATCCAAGTGTCCAAAAGTCCTGTCATGGCGGCCAATCTCAGCGCTAACTTATCCAAAATACAGGAAATAATACAGAGTGTAAACCACATCATCACAATATAGTCGTCAGCCAAGCATTCTGTACATCAAACTATAGGTAACTTTACACAATTATTATTGCTAGGAATCAACTTTTTTATTTGGGGTGAAAATGTTTTGTGGTGGAACTCAATGTAACGCACTTAAAACATTGTGCTGATGGATAGACTAAATAGTGCGGTGGTCTTACAGTTGCTTAAAGTAAAAATATTAATAAAAACTCATATAAAAAAAACACGTGGGACAGTTTTTGGGACTGCTAATAGAAGTGAAAAATAAGTAATCCAAAATAAACTTTATCTTTGCCGTGAAAGGTCGGTTTTGACTGACCGTTGTCCCTCTGTCTTACGTATTTTCGATCAGGTCACGTGTGTTGACGCGTGTTTAACATTTTTACCCATCATAAAAGTGCGTAAAGTTTTCACATTAAAAACTTAATACATATACCCCAACATCTCCGTAACTAAGATGTCCCCAAGTATAGTGTAGAACAAAACAATGATCACAATGATGGTGAGAACAAGCGCCTTTCGGCTTCGTGAAGAGTTTTTTTACACCCTCTATAGAGGTGGTATCACTGCTTCAAAAGAAAGTAGGTAACGTGAAATTGAAACCAAATACCAACAGTTAACAAAATGTTCTCTTTTGAGCATTTAGTGGAAAGTGTTTTTGCTTCGGGAGCCTTGAGCAGACACTAGGAATTTAATGTGTTCCTGTACCTGTAAAATGTCACTATTAAAACCAATTTTATACTTTTAACCTATTTCTATTTGTAAATAGTTTGTATAAGTAGGTTCATATAGAATGTATTGAATATTAAATAAAAAAAGGAAATATCTCCAGTGTTAAATAAAAGACAAATCCAAAAAAAATAGTAGGTACACAGCGCAAAGGCGTAATTCCACATGCATTTGCAGGTAACACGACCGATTTAGAGAAAGACTGTTTAGTCTTTCAACATATCCAGTCAATAAGATTGAATTGTTTATCGAAGCATATACGTAGTTCCTGCATGTATAGCACTCCCTTAACGTTGTAATACCCCATCATTGGCCTGGCGAGATGATGCGAACAGTGGTTGTGCCAATTTCTAAAAACAAAATTGGTGAACTATAGGCCAATTTCACTAGCTACTGTAATATCAAATGTTTTTGACAGCATGCTTAATATGCAAGTAAATAAAAGTGTAACTTTGCACGATAACCAGTTCGGATTCAGAGCTGGGTTGTCAACCGAGAGTGCAGTCTTGTGTCTTAAGTATGCTGTCACTTACCACACGCAGCGTGAGATGCCGATTTACGCCTGCTTCCTGGACCTGTCTAAAGCTTTTGATCTGGTTTTCTATGATGTGTTATGGAGTAAATTAGAGCGGGCTGATTTGCCACTGGAACTCATTAACATTGTAAAACTTTGGTATGGAAACCAGATCAACACTGTGCGATGGTCTGGGGCGTCTTCTCGTCCGTATGGGTGGAGGTAGAGCCCGGTGGAGTGTGGGGTGAGGCAGGGGGTTGAGCTCACCAACCCTCTTCAACCTTTATGTGAACGGACTGATTGCAGAGCTCAGCAGTACCAGGGTTGGATGCTACGTGGACGGTATCTGTGTCAATAATATCAGTTACGCTGACGACATGGTGCTGCTGAGTGCGTCATTGTGTGGTTTGAGAAAATTGGTTGCCCAGTGTGAGGCGTACGCCAAAGTACATAGTTTGGCGTATAATTCCAAAAAGTCTGTGGTCATGGTCTTTAAGGCTGGGGGTGAAACCCTGACAATATGCCTCCAGTACTTCTGTATGGCACACCTTTACAGAGAGCACAGAATTGCAGATACCTTGTTCATATATTGACCCCTGACCTTAAAGACGATGATCACGTTGAACGTGAGCGGAGGGCATTGTCGGTTAGGGCGAACATGTTGGCTCGCAGGTTTGCACGATGCTCACTTCCAGTCAAGATCACGCTCTTTCGAGCGTACTGTACTTCTTTTTATACGTGCAGTCTGTGGGCTAGGTGTACGCAAAGATCGTACAGTGCTCTCCGCGTTCAGTATAATAATGCGTTTAGGATGCTGGTGGGACTGCCCCGCTTCTATATTGCGTCGAGGATGTTTGCTGATGCGCACGTGGATTGTTTTTACGTAACAATGCGTAAAAGGTGCGCTTCCCTGGTGCGCAGGGTGTGGGGCAGCACCAACAGTAACTTAAGCATGATTTCCAGTCGCCTGGACTGTGTTAATGTGGGTCGCTGCTATGCAATTACTCATGGGTTGTCGCAGCAGTGATCCACCTTTTTTTTTTTGCTATATGGTTTGTTTTTATCAGTGCTTACTAACATAGCCGTAAGTTTTACTAACAGCTTTTGAGTCGTGGATACTCGAATAAAGAGAAATTCTATTCTATTATATTCTATTGCGCTTTTATTAGTTTTCGATTGCACTTCATTCATGAACTCCTCAGGATTCCCCTCTTTAGTATCATCAAGAAATATATTGGCATAGTATAAAAAGGGCAGTAGGCTATACCCGACCCGATCCACGATACAATTGCCTACCATACTTGTCTGTCTCACGCGCGCCTCAAGGGCCGAAGCCTGCCGGGGTTGCGGGCCTGTTCGAAAGAGATACCGCGGCCCCGGAACGTAAAGGGTGAGGAAGGAACATGGATGGGTTTTAGTCAGTAAGAGTCTGACACTCCCTCCCGCTCCGCCCAGAGTGGGAGAAGTCATTTGATGATTTCCCATCCTAAATAAAAAAAAAAAAAAAAAAAAAAAAAAGGGTTGTCACTTGTAGCTATCAATGTTTGTTCTGTTGTTACATAATGGTTACGATTCGAACTCTCCACTCTATTAATCTGATCCATAATTCGCCAATTATTTTAAATTACGGTTTTAAAACTGTAAGTAGGTACTTAGTTACTATACCTACTGTAGGATGTGTTTTCTTGTAATTAAACAATTCTTATATTAATAGATATTATTTGATAGTCTTCCAATTATCAGGTACTTACTTAAGTCCTAGTTTTTACGTTACGAGCCAGTCCACGTTCCAGAGCGTCCCCGGCCGTGTTGCCAACCGCTTAATAGTGTTGCTAGTTCTACATAATAAGGCTCTTCTCACACCTACCTACAATACTGAGAAATCGGCATGACTGAACGTAAACTGCATATCAATTAATTGACATATCAAAAGTACTTAATACATTTTAGTTGGAAAGTAGGTTTGTCTACTTCGTCTGTTTGATAGAAAACTACTTAATACAACAAAAAAAGTGAAAAATGACTTCAGAAAAAACGCTTCAGAAGTTGGTGACCTTTTTTTGATTGATTTAGTTTTTTTGTCACCGACTTCTGAAGCGTTTTTTCTGAAGTTATTTTTCACTTTTTTGTTTTCTCTGAAGTCGGTTTTATTTTTTGTAAAAAAGTTTTTATTTTTCACTTTTTAGTGGTTCACCTGTGCTTACCCCTTCACAGCGTACCGGCGTGATTTTAGGTTATGAACTGTTGTAAACAATAGACAGATATGAGATTTCGGCAATCCCAGTACATTTGCTATCATTTATTGAGGAGTTCCGTTGCATATCTCCAAAGTTCTTCATCAGATCTTCATCAAATTGAATTGGGATCACTTCGAGAAAGTACAATTCCTAAAACTACCCAAACCGCTTCTAGTGTGCCTATAAAATGTGAAGAATTCTCTCAATTTCTCCAGAATCCCATCATCAGCTACTGATTTGATGATTATATGACCACACAGGAAGCACCAGCTTTCAAATAAAATAAAAACGATCAAAATCGGTTCACCCAGTAGAAAGTACTGAGGTAACAAATATTTTCGAAATCGGGTGTATTTTAAACATGTGCGTACCTCTCAGAGCATACAGGCGTGATGTTACGTCATAATATAGTATAAACAATGAACCTACAAGCGATGGCAGCAATCACTGCAGATTTGCTGTGTATTTTTGAAGAGTTCCGTTGTGTATCTCCGAAGATCAGCATCAGGTCTTCAGCAAACTAAAATGAAACCAAACGGGAAGCACCAGCTTTCTAACAAAAAAATAACCATCAAAATCGGTTCACCCAGTCGAGAGTACTGAGGTAACAAACACAAAAATTAAAAAAATTAAAAATACAGACGAATTGATAACCTCCTCTTTTTGGAAGTCGGTTGAAAATAAGTAGTTATCTCATCATTAAGAGTAAATTATATGCTAAAATAAGCGACTTGGTTATCTTTCCTGTTCAGTAGAAAATCTGAACAGAGGCAACTTTGTAATCACCTTCCGCCTGACGCAGGTCCTCACCGGACACGGATGTTTCGGGAGGTACCTGCACCGAATCGGGCGGGAGGAATCGCCCGGGTGTCTCCACTGCGAGGTTCGACCGGAGGACACGGTGGAGCACACGGTGGAAGTTTGCCCTGCGTGGGCGGAGCTCCGCCGTGTCCTCGTGGCGGCGATCGACGGCGGCGACCTCTCGCGTCCGGCCCTGGTTCAATCCATGGTCCGGAGCGAGACGGAATGGGAAGCCGTCGCCTCCTTCTGCGAAGCAGTCATGCTAGCGAAGGAGGTGGCGGAAAGAGAGGGAGAGATCCTCTCTTCCCGGCCGAAGCGGGAGACGCAACGGGCGTGGGGGGCCGCGTGGTGGCACCGTAGATGCGGGCCTGTAGACGGCTGGCTATGGGCTAGCTAGCCGTCCGGCCGTCTAACGACGACGACAGGCCGTGTCGACGGTGCGTTCATGTTCCACGCGCGCCTCAAAGAGATGTCAGCAAAAAGAGAGGGGCCCGCAAGGGCCGAAGCCTGCCGGGGTTGCGGGCCTGTTCGAAAGAGATACCGCGGCCCCGGAACGTAAAAGGCGAGGAAGGAACATGGATGGTTTTTAGTCAGTAAGAGTCTGACACTCCCTCCCGCTCCGCCCAGAGTGGGGGGGGTCATTTGATGATTTCCCATCCTCAAAAAAAAAAAAAAAGCCGACTTTGTAATCGATGAATTATTTAGACACCCAAACACACAGCCAAGTTCTCATGCTATCACACATTTTTCATTTATTTAGCGGTGCCGAAAAGCCGTGACGCGCAAACCTTGTGCGGTGTTAGCCGCGATTGGCGCAGTAGCGCACTGAGAAAAGGGTTGAGATTTTGTTTGAGTGGTGCATGCGGCGACGTAAAAATACTATGGCGCACACACAAGCCGTCTGATAGCTTATATTTCTGGTTCCATTCGATGTCTTAAGCCAGTACTTACAAACTGTCAAGGTCATTGTTGAGAAAAAAAAGAACGTCAAAAGTCCTGGCTGGTTCAGTGACCTCAGCAGCTCCGACATTCATATACTGATAGGTGTTATGTTATAATAGCTAAATAAACAACGGGTTTTTACAATTTTTACCCCTTAGCCCCCAGCTGCACTATCAAGGGACTCTCGTCACACACGACACAGCGGTCGTCGACAGCGATTACAAAGAAAAAAACATCCGTTTGCTGTGACTGAGCGATTGGCTGCTGCACTGGGAGTCGTGGGGTTGTCACATGTAACATATATTTGGAATTTGAATAGCTTACAGGTTTATATTTGTTCCGGAGACTTCCGGGTCTGTTCTTTTGTGAGTGTGTAAATACACCCGCGACACAGGAGAAATTAAAAAAGGAAAAGCTTAAAATAAAACAACAAGTCCAGACGAGTCGCGAGTATAACAGTAGTTCTAGACTGAGCAATCACTACAGTGCACACAATTTTGTAAATTAAGCCTGTCGAGTTCCTTAAAAGTACCTAATAGTCAAAGATTGTGATAATAATAAATAAATCAATACTAATATTATAAAGTAGAAGAGTTTGTTTGGTTGAACGCGCTAATCTCAGTAACAACCGGCTCTAATTGCAAAATTATTTTTGTATTGGTTGGTCCATTTATCGAGGAAGGCTTTAGGCTATATAACATCACGCTACAATCATTAGGAGCGGAGCAGGAATGAATAAATGTAGCAAAAACGGGGACATTTTTTTCCTTTCGTTTTTCTCTCTTATGTGACGCAGACGAAGTTGCGTGGGTCAGCTAGTAAATAAATAAAAGATCGACCTTCACCCATCTATTTACAGAGTGAAAAATGTATATAAAATGAATAAAAAACGTATAACCATTCTTATAACATCATTTTTAATATCGAAAAACCGAAAGCTTTCACTACTCTCAGGAGTTTTATAGATTACAGGTTCGTCCATTAAATTGAGCTGTTTTTGTATGTTATTGTTTGCTGATAAATGAATCATGCATTAGCAGGAAAGATGATCCCTTCCGACAGACAACCGGATTGATCGACATCATGATGTCGATCAATCCGATTGTCTGGTGCACCACCACAGTCAATCAGATTTAGTTGTTTATCGAAGCACAAATGTATTTCCGAGATGTAACATACTCCATATATTTTGCCCCAAACGATAGCTGGTATCTTCTTAGTTTTAGTATTCACTGCCTTAGCAAACTCCTCGGGATTAATTTTTTTTGTATCATCAGGGAATATTTGATCTGCCTCTAACATGTCTACCAACGAATATTTCTTGTTCCATTCGATACCTTTGCTGAAGTATTTGAACTGAGAGTTGAATTCTTCAAGTTCTGTAGCACAGGTACCATGTTTCATCCATTCGTGTACCCAGAAATGGTAGGGTTCGGATCCTGAAATTACAATTAATGGTAACATGAGTTCTTTCTGTACCTATACGAGGTTTCTAACCTGAATATTGAACACTTCCTCGAAATGCAGTTACCGGCTCCATAACAACCTCGCCTGCAACTTTGTGTATTACCTTTATACGTATTAGTCCATGCCTGCTCCAGTTCACCTTTAATAGATTTAATCTGTTCTGGATCAAATGCCCATGAATTATTGCAATATCTAGGAAATTTCCATGCGTCTACTGACCACGGCCAAATGCCATGTACAGTCCACTGGTGCTTTTTAATAGGAAACGCACATTCGGTGCCATTCATTTCATGGATCCAGGTTTTGCAACTTGAAATCGGCCATAGTTGAGAAAAAACAAGAAAGTCGAAATTTTTAACGGGTTCCTTGGTTTCCACGTCTATGATCTTGTGCTGATGAACGTGATGTAGGCTGAAAATAGATGGATCAGAAAAGAGGTATACATAACGAACGCCTGAGGTCAGATTGTTACTAACATACGTGATTGATGAGTGAAGTCTTTTGCAAAACTCGCTTTTAAAATTAGGTTTGTTGTAAGAAAACCTAA
This sequence comes from Xestia c-nigrum, assembly GCA_916618015.1. Lineage (NCBI taxonomy): Eukaryota > Metazoa > Arthropoda > Insecta > Lepidoptera > Noctuidae > Xestia > Xestia c-nigrum. The sequence continues at coordinate 21,622,645 of OU745252.1, read as the reverse complement.
CTCTAGGTTAAGCTCGCCCTTGTACATGAGCTTTATTATTGCAATTAATATGTAAATTTGTTATTATTATGTGCAATAAGGAATAACAATATGAAAAAATTGACATCAAACCGAGCTCAGTAGCTGCGGAAACCTGACTTTGACAGTCTACCTCAGTAGATACACTATCTGTCATAGCTCAGAGACTGTAATCCGACCCATTTTCCAGTTCGCTAGGTCACAAGGTTTGATACCGCACCTTTACTGCGACGCGTTTTGTGGAGCGACGTAGAAATGCGGAAACAGTCGCGCGTGTCTATCACATACCACAAGTTGCAACGACAGTCACATCGTTAGAGGTCATGAAGGGTCCTCACTCGAAATTTAATAATTTGAATTACCTTATACAGAATATTAACACCGACAATCCTGTTTTACACATTATTATTTCTGTGGCAACGTGGTTCTCTCTTGCTGTTCTAGAGAAACAGTTCTGTTAGTTATATTTATATGCTTCTTCTACCTATAGTGACTCGATGATGTGGTAAACAATAACAATTATCCGTAAATAAGTCAGAATCCCATAAACATAAATGTATTACTCATAATATTAGTATACATGAGTGAGCAATTAAAACTTGTATTTATCGTCTTTAGTGCTATCTTGCTACTTCATTACTTGTTACTAAGCATTATTGAGTATTGCGGTTTAAGTAAACTTGCGCTCAGTTTAGTAAAATCTTATCTAAATGATAGACAGCAGCATGTACAAGTAAAGGGTGTAAATTCGATGGGTTTAAAAGTAAAAATGGGTGTACCACTAGGTTCGATATTGGGTCCCTTCCTCTTTTTAGTATACATTAATGACCTACCCCATTTATTTAACAACCATCCGCAAATAGTGTTGTTTGCTGATGATACTTCTTATATTTAGGATAAACAGACGTGCCACAAATCTTAACGACGTAAATTTCGCCCTAGTGCAGGTTCATAATTGGTTTACCGCCAATAATTTAGTACTAAATGGGAATAAAACTAAGTGCATAAGATTTGCTTTACCAAATGTCAAAAGTAGTGATTGTGACATAGTATTGAATCAAGAGAAACTTGAATTTGACAATAAAACGGTTTTCTTGGGAATTACGCTCGACCACAGGCTACAATGGGGTCCTCATTTAACATATCTTGCAGGCCGGCTGAGCTCAGCAGCGTATGCTGTTAGAAAAATCCGTCAATTTACTGATGTTGATACGGCGAGGATAGTCTATTTTAGTTATTTTCATAGTATTATGTCATACGGTATTTTACTATGGGGACGGGCTGCAGACATCGAGTCTATTTTTATTCTGCAGAAAAGAGCCATCAGAGCCATTTATGAATTACGTAGACGCGATTCTCTAAGAGAACTGTTTAAGGAAATTAATATCATGACAGTACCTTGTAATACATATATGAAAACATCATATATGTTGAGAAAAATCTGCATTTATTCAGTAAAAGAGGTGACAGACACCACTAAAATACTAGAAATAGAGTGTTTCAGGCTTGCTAAAGTAGATTCATCTTTCATGGGGTACTGTTTAAAATGTTACAATAAAATACCTCCCCACATTCTACAACTGAATGAGACGAAATTTAAATCTTGTGTAAAACGCACACTATGTAGGCAAGCATATTAAAAGCTGGGAGAATACATTGAGGATAAAAATGCTTGGCTAAATGCTGGTCCTGCTCCGCAACCATAGGTGCAAACTTATTGGACAACTAGCTGTTGCCCGCGACTTCGTTCGCGTAAAAATATTGATGTGTCATGTGTGAGACTGCATCGTTGTTCGAATTGTCGCAAGCGCTACTGAGCATGAGGTCCTGGGTTCGATTTGCGGGACGGGCAAAGTGTTATTGTATTATTTATGCCCGGTTGATGGGATTTAACTAAATGTGCGAAATGTGGGTGTAGGATTAGATACACCTCTACCTAACAGTGGCGCAGGGTGAAAATAGTGTCAGGGGAAGCCGTAGAAAAAAAAGGAAAACTGTTTTTTTTGCTTCTGTTAACTTTTTTCCCCGTGTTAATTTTTACCTCATTTTCACTACCAGCGACACAAAAAACCACGGAAACGACACCCATGATTAAAAATCCAAAAACTTTCGTCGGCGCCATTTTTTATTTTTATTTTGACTTCACCTTCATTCATTAAAAGTAAGATCAGAAATGCAGAAGAGAAAAAAAACAGAAATCTACAAAATAAAAAAATCTAGTTGGTATCAAATACGATATCGACAATTACTCATTCTATCTCGTTGTACTATACATAATTTATTTATTTATTTATTTTATTTATTTATTTAAACAACACATACAACTATTATTACAGGTTTAGGTACCTAATACAATGAAGCAGTTATATTCAAAGTGAAATTATTTATGTTTTGAATAAATTAATTAATTTGACAAACTAAAGTAATTGCGCAAAATGCGGCCCGTGTGAATTCGCTGTGTACAATTGAAGCAATCAATCTGTTGTGACACCATATTGAGTGCACGCAGCGCGCGCGTCAGCGGCGCGTGCTGCAGCAAGTTGGTGCGACAGGGCGGCACCCACAGGAGCGGCGGCTGCCATACTTTCTTTTTCTGCTCCTGCCGTAAGTCCATAATCTTCGGCTTACCTAGGTCCCTACAAAACGGTAAGTACTGCCAGCCGCGAAGTCACGTGTGCTATTAACTTGTGTACGGCCTATACTATTAACTTGCACTGCTGCAAAAGGTCTCTCCTGCTGCTGTTATTCGTGAACGAATGAACAACTACAATGCAAAACTTCATCGCCCCTTTTACCCCTTTGTGGGTTGAAATAAAAAAAACTAACGACTTACTAACTTTGACACTTTTTGGTGACTCAAAAAAGAAAAACTTTAATTAAAAACAAAATGTTGCTCTTTTTTCACCCCTCAAGGGTTGAAATTCTAATAAAGCCGTTGCGTCAGCTTCCAATCATAAGCCCAGATAAGAAATTTTGTACTTTTACGTCGAAAATTAAGGATTTTTCACATACAATTTCATCCCCTTTATAAGCCTTCGGGGTGGAGTTATCAAAAACGCTGAAACACGCATAAATTAATTTTCAATCGTCAGCCTAAACACAAAATTAGAAGATCCTAACTTTAAAACTGACGAACTTTCATATAAGCTTCCATCCCCTATTTGGTCCCCTTGGGGGTAGAATTGATCAAAATCCTTTCTTAGCGGATGCCTACGTCATAACATCTACCTGCATGCCAAATTTCAGCCCGATCCGTCCAGTGGTTCGGGCTGTGCGTTGATAGATCACTATGTCAGTCAGTCAGTCAGTCACCTTTGAATTATATATATTTAGATATTATTGTGGTAGCTGCAGAAGATTGTAAAAATACTCTTGCATTGTATAGATTCCATCTCTTAGTATTGTATAATTGCATAGCACATGTGTGAGTACCATGTACTGTAAAGCTACCATTTGCATTTAGTTATCTTTCATTGACTTGAATTTGCCTTGGTGGCTGAGAGAATGTCATGCTCGCTTAAATGTCTTGCTGATGGTGACGGGTGGGTCGGGTCATTTAGTTCCCTTCAATATGGTTGAATTGAATGGCGCTGATCCATGCGTCATGTTCCTGAACGGGCGCTGTCAGTCGGGACTGGTCATCTCTTAGCTGCCATGGATCATTTGAATTGCTTTATTTTATAAATTGTTGATTTATTTCTTTTTTTACTCTGGACGCTCTTATTGTGCACGTCTTTCTACATCGTTCTCACATATATGTATAATAATCTCAAGATGAAAGATGTAACCAAGATTTTGTAACAACATTTTTGATTGAAAAGAGTGTCCATGGAGTTTCTTGCCCGTTCTTCTCCATAGAGATCTACGCTAGGGAATGGGCAACTACAGTACATTCTCAAGTTATTATGCCTTGTGTCTGTGACTGTAGCCTTTTTTTTCGTTATATCGGCATTCAAAAGTGCCGTAATGGTCTAGTTGAAATAAATGATTTGAGTTTGAGTTTAAGTTGATGACAGAATTTTTCCATTGCCTAGCTAGCTAAAGAATAAGGTGATGGCCTCAGATCCCAGCTTGAGGCATCATCATCATACATCATACATCACCACAGCCCGACTTCACCCTCTGCTTGGTAATAGGGTCTTTATTTGTGCCAAGCTCTACGCTCTTCCGGGGCAGCAGGACTGTTCGAAAGAGATACCGCGGCCCCGGAACATAAAGGGCGAGGAAGGAACATAGATGGTTTTTAGTCAGTAAAAGTCTGACACTCCCTCCCGCTCCACCCAGAAGGGGAGAAGTCATTTGATGATATAACCGTAAAATTGTCAAACACGTTAAATTGTAATCTCTCCAGCGAGGTTGTAAACTCTCGAAATATTGTCAACTGCACATACTCCTTACAATATAATGCATTAATTTTCGTTAGATTGTAATATATCGAAGTGAAACCGTAATATTGTGAAATGCATGCGACGAAAGTATCTCTGCCCCCTAAACGGGTCTTGGGGCACCCCCACGTTAAGTTAGTTAGGTTCCTTTGAACCCTGCACTTAGAAATAGGGGCTCCGTCGACTACGCTTTCAAGGGAAAATAAAGTGTTTTGAGGTTAGGTTATATTAATTGGTATTTCTCAGGAATGGTACATTATCTTTTCATGAGAGTGGTACGCGCACCATTGGGCAAGGGGGACCCCTCCTTCCTTCCCTCTTTCTTCTCCACACCGCGCGAGTTGACTTCCATCGCATGCATTTTAAAATATTACCTACGGTTTCAAATCGATAGATTACAATCCACCGAAAAACAATGCGCAATATTGTAAGTTTTACAATATTTTGAGATTCTACAATCTCTCTAGTTACTTTACAATCTAACATGTTTGACAATTTTACGGTGACAATGATTACTCATCCGAAAAAAAAAACAAAAAAATAGCTTCACGCTCTTGTGCCACCTCATCCAAGATATTCTCGCAATAGCAACAATATCGTCTCCCCATCTCGCTTGGATTTAAGATAGGCACTCCAAAAACCGTTCCGCTGATCCTCGAAAATTGGGATCCATACCACAAAATGGTTTGTTGATACCGTGGTCCATGTCTAAGTTGCCTGCAATTGTCTTCAGATAAATAATATATTTATTATTTTCTAGGGACAGTCTACCGATAAGGAACTTGTATTAGAACGCAGAAGCGATGTATAAAGTCAATGTGCGGTCTTATAACAACTAATAGCTGTCTCCCCTATTTTAAATACAAACCATGTCTGGTTTAATGGTACAAAATTAACATTACCTGTATAAAAACATATATATTATAAATAAAATTAAACAAAAAAAAAAAAACTTTAAAATTTTTAACTATTTCATCTTTATACATTTTGAAAACAGCTCCATTTGTAAAAAAAATACTCCATAATTATTTGATCAGCAGTACTCAATATGTAAACCAACTATGTCAAGTGAAATGTAAAACCACACATAAGCAAAAAAGTTTTTGTGGTATCGCCCCAAGCATTTATAATAAAGACATCTCATGTAATAAAAATATGAATGTTAAAAATTATTACACAATTGACGACTTACTTAATAATAAATCGCTGTACTAATTGACAAACTATTATAATGCTTGACATAGGTACCTACACGTACACGTAACTGTTCTGACATTTTAATTATCCTTTTTACGGACATACGCATCCGTTTGACATTACTGATGAATTTTTACTACTGACAATTAACTTTTTGTAATTGTAATGTTTTGACATCTTTTATTTGATATTTAATACAATACAAATTCATTGATTTTAGAGTTGAATATTATTTGCATGCCTTTGCGACGGTAGAATATGGAAGACTACATTAGGTATATGAGAAAACATCTATGTACCAAGAATTACCCTTGATTGCAAAGAAATAAATTATTTGATTTGATTTTGCTGTTTTATGAAAATCGGTCCAAAACGGACGCCGCCAGAAAATGGCGAATCACATAAATTTTCCACAAATCTCTCAATATGGTGTAATAATAAAAAAATAAAAAAATATATAGTTATATATTGATGCTAGGTGTTTTCCAGTGTTGTGAAGCTACTGGGTTAAAATAAAATATGAATAGTGTGTGTGCTCAAAAAAATAAGTTTAAAAATGAACCTCGGGCGCCAGAGCACACACCATGCTTACGGATTGTTCAGGCAGCAGGCATTAAAAACCTTTAATCTGCTAGCGGGGGGCATCAATAAAAGTCGAACATAGTTATAAGAAAAATCTAACTTTATTTGCCCGTAGGCTGCTGGGCTTAAACTAAACAGTTGAAGATTCCTTCCTAAAGAAACGAGTATTTAAAACTAAGAAAGAGGATCAGATCATTATTGCACTTTTTAAATAATAAAGTTAAAATTATACCAAGGCCAGAAAAACCAGCCCACCACACATGATGCTCATCTCATGGGTCCTCCACTCAGGCGTGCGTCCCAGGTGAGTTGGTAGGAGCCGCGCGTCCAAAATTTAAAGTTGTGGAAGGAAAAGGAAACACCTCATTGGGCTGCAAATACGAACAATTTTGTTAGATGACGCTATTACCAAAAATATGGCGTCGCACGCCTCCCGAGAATTTCTATCAAATATACTACTTACTGTTTCCTTCAAAATACAAATGATTGTCCTCCTCATGCAGGACATCCAGATTAGCTATTAAGGGTATGATTCCTGAAACAATGTAATATTTGCAACGATGAGCGTCAGACACCACGCAAACACAATTTTGAATTTGTATTGGAAAATACGAAGAACTCGCTTACCATTGAAATAAAACGGAATCCTAGGGGGAACCATGGAAGACTACCGGCAGCCAGCACATTTTGGACTAATTTCCGGTGTCTTGTAACCCGATTATACGGATTTATTATCGAGCGATCTAGATCACCGCCATTCTTCCAAAATTTTCAGTCGGAAAGTGACAGTTGTCAAAGACAAACTCCACAGCTAAGAAAAATCAGTGTGACCACTACACAAAAAAAACAATTTTAAAGAAATGAATCTGCTTTCATGTAACAGGCTTAAAAGACCCGTTACATTACATCCCTCCCCGAAAAATAAAAGAAAGGAACTTTCTTTTATTAGAAAGCAATCTTCAACCAAATAAACCAAACATAATTACTTTCTAATTCCAAATAAAAAAAATAATAAAAGATTCAAAGTGTAAATGAATTCTGGAAACGTCAAGCGACTAAGTATCAAGAACTCTATAAAAGCAAAAAAATATAAATAACAAAAAAAACAAAAAGGAAATCTGTGAAAAACAGAATAAAAAAATAAGTTATAAAAACTTAGATAAATGAAACGAAGAGAGAAATCTCTTACCGCTTCCAAACTACAACCTTTAGTGCAGTTAGGCACCTTCGCCACTGACTAAAAATTTCAATCCATTTGGAACAGCTCAACCTTGAGTGCAGTTAGGCACCATCGCCACTGACTACTAGGTCAGCTGCTTCCAACTCTACCATCTCTAGAGTGCAGTTAGGCTCTATCGCCACTGACTAACTCCGTGTTCTACAATCCAAAAAATATTTGAAAATCCAAACAAAAGTTTTCAAATAAAGCTGAAGGACTTTATTTAAAAATATTGTTACAGGAACAACCTGCAACGAAACAAAGAAAAAGCGTATTGTGATCGGCTCATCACCACCGAATTCCCGAGCACAACAGCTGCAAAAGAATGTGAATGCTGTGACTGGCTCAACACTACCAATCTCCCAGACACAAACAAATTCACAAAAAAACATTGAGATCTCCAATGAGAAATCTCAATAACAAAAGGGCGAAACCCAAAGTTTCACAATGCGATCGGCACACCACCACCGAACTTCCGAGCGCAAAGAAAAAGAATGACGAAAGTAAAAAAAAAATCCCGCTTTGTGATTGGAACAACAATGTCCAACACAATGGAAAAGGAAAAAATATGGCCGGGGCCAAAATCCCACATTGTGACCGGCACAACACCACCGACCTTCCGAGCACAATGGTAAAAGAGTCGAAATCAAGGTCAAAAATTACACCAAGATCCAAAAAAATGATAAGGCATTTTGCAACAAAAGTTACAGAATGACCCTAAAAGGCAAAGTCCAGGATGAACGCGTTACTAACAAAGTTAAATCCGATCATTAAAAAGAATGAAACTCTAGTAAAAATGAGAAACAATTCTGACAATGAACAAAAAAAAATAGATTTAAAAATCGATTACTATTTATAACGAAGAGGAAATAGAATGATTTTAAACTATGTAAAAAGTGAAGATTACAAAAACTTGAAATTGAATTTAAGTCTTTTAATCCCAAGGTAAAATTACCTGAAGTGTAGGATTATATAAGATTCTAATAAAATGTAAACAGGTAAAAAGGTTACCCTTAAAAAGAAAAGAGAATCATATATAATCCAACAAAAAACAAACAAAACATAAATAAAATCCTTCGATGTGAAAAATAGTTAGTGTGAAAAAAAAAACTAGTTTTAAATTAACCAGAATGACCTAAGCTTTATTTTAGAAAGAATCGAATTGGAATCTAATAAATTATAGTGAAGTTACCTAACATAATAATATGTTTCAAACAGTAATAGCCTTTCATACATCATTCTAACTCTAACAAATACTGATCTTCACACAAAAATACTCAATAACAAAACAAAGTCTAAAAGTTCCCAAAATTAAAATTTAATAATATCTTTAACATGATAACGCCCCACTGAACCTTTATTTAAATCTTTCAAAACATAGACGTTATCTGAAACCTTTTCAGTTATTTTACACTTTACAAACTTAGGTGCCAGCTTAGCCGAAAAATATGCAGGCGCATGAGATTGAACAAAACTTCTTCTCCACACCATATCACCCACATCAAAAGAAATGACTTTCCGACCTTTATTATAATAAGCGGCATTTCGCTTATACCCCTTTAACAAGTAAGCTTGAACTTTAACAAAAATATCACTAAGTGAACTAAGAGAAACTGCATAAGCATTCCTATTTGAAATTTCTAGTTGAGTTAAATCTTCAACAGAACTACTAAAATGATGTAATGACGCATCAAGAATAAGCTCCCTACCAAACATCAGAAAGTTAGGAGTAAACTCAGTAGCAAGGTTTACACTATTATTTAAAGCTAATTGAACATTGGGCAAAAAACTTGACCAAGTTCTATGATCATCTTTAACAAAACACGATATGCAGGTTTCGACCGTTTTATTATACCTCTCAACAGGATTATTTTGAGGTGTATACAAAGTATTATAAAATATTTTGGTTATATTGAAACCTTTCATAAAATCTACAAAATGTTTTGAAGTAAATTGGGTTCCATTGTCACAGACTACTATTTTTGGACAACCAAACTTAAGAAATATTTCTTTTTCAAAATGTTTACAAATTACTCTAGTGGTAGCATTGATCATTGGAAAGAACCAGCAATATTTAGTAAAAACATCTACAACCGAAAGTATGTATCTATGACCAGAATAAGTTTTAGGTAGAATTCCTATGATATCAACGGATAGCATGAGCATGGGACGATCAACCTTCTTAGGATTAATCATAATACCAAAAGGTGGAGATGTAGTATGTTTATAAGCTTTACAAGTATCGCAAGTCAAAATGTATTTATGAACATCATTAAACATTCCCTTCCAAAAATAATGTTGTTTTAATTTCTTCAAAGTTTTATGTATTCCCAAGTGTCCAGAATTTACATCATCATGATTTGATCTAATGGTATCTAAAATATGTTCTTTAGGTATAACAATCTTCCAGTCCAAAAGACTGTGAGGATTATATTTATTTTTACAAAATTTATACAAAGTATTATTTTCAACTCTAAAGTTTTTATATTTCCTGGGAAATTTTTGACATTGGGTAAATATTTTCCTATACCAAGGGTCAGTAATTTCATCGTCAGGTAAGACTAAATTATCCTGAGCGTTTATTGCGGCGACTTCTATGCGAGATAAAGCATCTGGAACTAAATGTAATGAACCTTTTTTATGAATAATGTCGAAAGTAAATTGAGAAATTCTAGCAGCCCAACGAGCTAAACGTCCACTAGGATTACTGAGACCTAAAAGCCATTTCAAACAAGCGTGGTCAGTGATTACTGTAAACTTCATTCCCTCAATATAAGGTCTAAAATGTTCTATGGAATCTAAAATAGCTAATAATTCGCGTTCAGTGGTACTGTAATTTCTTTCACATTTATTAAGTGACTTAGAATAAAAAGCAATGGGATGTTGATCTCCCTTCTCATCTTCTTGACTCAAAACACTACCAATGCCCACAGAACTAGCGTCGCAATGTAAAAATAAAGGTTTTTCAAAATTGGGGCACTGCAAGACGGGGGAAGTTACTAATGAATGTTTTAATTCTTGGAATGCATTTTCAGCTTCGTCATTCCAAGTAAGTGACTTTTTAGAATTTTTGCTACCTGCTGTCAATTTAGTTAAAGGAGAAGCAATATCAGCAAATTTACAAATGAATCTACGATAATAGGAACATAAACCAAGGAAACTTCGAAGTTGTTTTACCGTTTCTGGACGAGGAAAATTGTCTATTGTCTCTAATTTAGAAGGATCAGTATGCAAACCATTACTATCAACAATAAAACCAAGATAGCGAAGTCTATCTTTGCAAAAGTTGCATTTCTTTAAATTTACGGTTAATCCCGCCTCTCTTAATATATTATAAATTTTATTTAATTGTTCAATATGGCTATTAAAGTCAGAATTTATACAAATTAAATCATCTAAATAACAAAATACAGAATTATCATACTCTGGACCAAAAAGTTTATCTACCAGTCTCTGCAACTCAGCCGGTGCATTGGTGAGACCGAATGGCATGCGAACAAATTCATACAGGCCTTTTCCGGGAACCACAAAAGCAGTCTTCTCACGGGAGGATTTTTCAAGTGCAATTTGCAAAAAAAGCTTTAGAAAGATCTATTGTACTAATATACTTAGCACCTCTAAGGTTATCTAATATTCTAGAAGTATAAGGAAGGGGATAAGAATCTTTAATTGTAACTGAATTTAATCGTCTTGAATCTAAACACAATCTAGTACCTCCATCTTTCTTTTCCACCGCCAAAACAGGTGAACACCAAGGAGACTTAGAGGGTTGAATAATGCCTTCTTTTAGTAAAACTTCTACTTCATCAAAAAGTTCCTTTTGTTTAGCAGGACTCAAAGGCCTTTGTTTAAAAGGTTCACTAGTAACGTTAATTTTATGTTCAACTAAATGAGTGAGTCCCAAACCTCTTTTCTCATATGAAATGTCTTCGAACAAAGCAATAGTGCTATTTAATTTCTGATTCTCTGAAGGAGAAAGTTCAGAAATAGGAGTAACAGAACAAACTTGTATTTTATTATCTTGATTATCTTTAACAAGTGTAATGTTTCTCCACAAATCTCTAGCTATTTTAAATTTAATCCAAAAGTCAAAGCCTAAAATAATTGGTGGGTCAAAAGAAGGAATAATCAAAAATTCTATTATCTTAGTGATATTATCACAAGTTACTGGCAAATCCATGGCGCCAATAATTCTCCGCGAGGTGCCATCTGCTATAGAAGCAGAACCACAAGTAGGTCTAATTTTATAACCTGACTGCAAAAATTGTTCATGAATATCTGAGCCTAAAACACATTTAGTGGAACCGCTGTCCAACAAGCCTGAAAAAATTTGGTTTCCAACATTAAATTCCAAAAAGGGTCTAGCATCACTTTGTTTTGTAAAAAGAATAGGAGCTGAACGGTAAATGTTAAAAAAGGTTTTTAAATAATCCAACCAGCTTGAGAAATCTTTATCACGAGTAACATCATTCGGCTTGTGACTTCTAATTATTTTTTCACACATCGAGGCACGCGAAGTTTTATCAAAAACATGGGCTCGATGCAACCGAATTAGTTTTTTGACTCTTGCGAGCTTTCAGCAGCCGAATTACAAACGTCACAAGTCTTAGAAGTGACCCCTGCCTTCTGACACTTAAAACAAACAATACCCGGTATGGATTTGCATTTTTTATAAGAATGTCCAGGTTTTTTACATTTTAAACAAGTTAAATCTTTAGAAACTGCATTTACTTTAACTGCAGGTTTAGCCTCTTTGATGGGTTTTCTGTCTACTACAACTTCCAGTTCTTTTGCAAGTTCTAGAAATTGTTCAACTGAATCAATCTGCCTAAGAAACAAAAAAGGTGTATAAATTGGTAACATATTGTGTTTTATGGCGTTAACTAAAGTTTGGTCAAACAAAGGTTCTGAAAGGCGACTAGCCATATCAGAAATTTCAGTGATAAAATCAGGAAGCGACTCAGACGGTTTCTGTTTTCTGGTGCGGAGCTCATTCTCTAAGAAGTAATCAAAGTCAGGTTTATCAAAACGTTTTAAAAGAGCTAGCTTAAGTGCATGCCAAGAAGGAATACGAATTCGTACAGATCTAAACCATTTAAGTGCTATGCCATCAAGCAAATCTGAAAAAGAACCAACAAGCAAGTTTTCATTGAAATTTTTATAAAGAAAATATTCTTCTATCTGGGTAATAAATTCCCGAACACAAGATTTACCGGTATAAACTATTTTACTTTTCTTCAAGTCAGGCAATTTAGAGAGAGGAGGAAAGTTTTTTCGAATATTTTCATTCACAAGCGCATTCAAGGAATTAAATGAAGGCAACGCTTGAGCCGTAAAAGCCGAAGAAGAGTGAGCGATTCTCGAGTCAAAGGGATTGTTAACATCTGTGACATTAACCATCTCATGAACTTTCTCAGCAGCATTCACATCAGCAGCAGTACCAGTATCAAGATCACTCGATTCCTGAAGCGGCGGAAACTGAACTCCCTTGTCCATGATTAACAAAACAGCAAGTCGAATAAGAAGCGATAAGCAAGAACTAAACGTCAAAAAGTTTTAAGATTTGAAAATAAATTCTCAAGTTTGAGGTTAAGTATGAAAGTCAATGTGGTTTGCCCATGAAAAATTACTAAGTTAAATATCGTTTTAAAAAAGTGCAATAATCACTTACAAACAGCTTAAGTCTAGTTAAATTAAATGTACAATATTGTATTTAACAATTAGATTAAATTAATTACATACAAAGTTAAACTTAGTTTTTTAAAATAACTTTCCTGTTGAGTGCAACAACTAAACGCGGTCTATACTTTAAATATGTTGGTTTTGCTAAAAAAAACATGTTATTAAAACAAACAAGTCAATAAACAAAATTATCAATTGTAAACACCAAACATTGTTTACAAAGATTCACCAAAATAAGTTAAGTACTACTTATGAATCAAAAATTAAAATAAACACAAAGTTATTAACATAAGTTATTAAAATAACAATGATGAACAAACAAAAGACTCATAGGTTAATTAATTATTGTGCAATAATGACCGTATATACTCATAAACAAGCACCAGACAACCTACTTCAAGTCCCTGTTCGCTGAGCGACAATTGTAATAATAAAAAAATAAAAAATTATATTGATATGTTGATGCTAGGTGTTTTCCAGTGTTGTGAAGCTACTGGGTTAAAATAAAATATGAATAGTGTGTGTGCTCAAAAAAATAAGTTTAAAAATGAACCTCGGGCGCCAGAGCACACACCATGCTTACGGATTGTTCAGGCAGCAGGCATTAAAAACCTTTAATCTGCTAGCGGGGGGCATCAATAAAAGTCGAACATAGTTATAAGAAAAATCTAACTTTATTTGCCCGTAGGCTGCTGGGCTTAAACTAAACAGTTGAAGATTCCTTCCTAAAGAAACGAGTATTTAAAACTAAGAAAGAGGATCAGATCATTATTGCACTTTTTAAATAATAAAGTTAAAATTATACCAAGGCCAGAAAAACCAGCCCACCACACATGATGCTCATCTCACGGGTCCTCCACTCAGGCGTGCGTCCCAGGTGAGTTGGTAGGAGCCGCGCGTCCAAAATTTAAAGTTGTGGAAGGAAAGGAAACACCTCATTGGGCTGCAAATACGAACAATTTTGTTAGATGACGCTATTACCAAAAATATGGCGTCGCACGCCTCCCGAGAATTTCTATCAAATATACTACTTACTGTTTCCTTCAAAATACAAATGATTGTCCTCCTCATGCAGGACATCCAGATTAGCTATTAAGGGTATGATTCCTGAAACAATGTAATATTTGCAACGATGAGCGTCAGACACCACGCAAACACAATTTTGAATTTGTATTGGAAAATACGAAGAACTCGCTTACCATTGAAATAAAACGGAATCCTAGGGGGAACCATGGAAGACTACCGGCAGCCAGCACATTTTGGACTAATTTCCGGTGTCTTGTAACCCGATTATACGGATTTATTATCGAGCGATCTAGATCACCGCCATTCTTCCAAAATTTTCAGTCGGAAAGTGACAGTTGTCAAAGACAAACTCCACAGCTAAGAAAAATCAGTGTGACCACTACACAAAAAAAACAATTTTAAAGAAATGAATCCGCTTCATGTAACAGGCTTAAAAGACCCGTTACAATGGGAATCAAATGAAAGGGCTTGACTAGTACAATAATGGACACTATTTAGAAAAGAGATGAGAAATATTTAATAACGAAATGTGCCACACGTCTTTTTTTGTAACTTTTAGTACATTATTTACTACAATATTATAAAACCATTTAACTTAAGAATTTTTTTTTTTTAATATATTTTTAAACTAATTTAACTTTTTTTGTCGTCAACTCTCTGTACCTTTTATTCGCCAGTAATTCGATTAGGAATATACTAGCTGACCCGCGCAACTTCGTCTGCGTCACATAAGGGAGAAATATAAAAGGAAAAAAAACCCCGTTTTTTCTACATTTTTCATTCCTGCTCCGCTCCTAATGGTCGTAGCGTGATGTTATATAGCCTAAACCTTTCTCGATAAATGGACTATCCAACACAAAAAGAATTTATCAATTCATACCAGTAGTTCCTGAGATTAGCGCGTTCAACCAAACAAACAAACAAACTCTTCTGCTTTATAATATTAATAGTATAGATATAGATTTAACAGTTTCGGCACAGATATTATAACACTTCGGTTTTTGGTAGCTGTATGATCTGCCGTGTGTACCTTTTGGTAGGTCTTTATGCATCTAATTTTATTTGTGACGAAAAGTTACAACAGTTAATAATGTTAGATACTGTAGTGACCATTGTTGTAGCTTATACAAGAACTCAAAGCGTTGGAAGTAATCTTTCTAGTGTTCTAGGACAGCTAAGGTCACAACAGTTAAAATGTATAGAATTGTATAAGTTATAATACTATACCTAAGGTAAGTGAGCGCTAGTATAAGAAGGAGTTAAAAAATTAACTGCAAGAAACTTGAGGGGTTCATGTACCTACCATATTTGTTGCAATAAATAAATGAATTGAATTGATTTGAATTGAATGGCGCCATTATGACTTTTCAATGGTCAACCACTGACACTCGATTGAAAGAAATGTCATAGAATGATAATCTCTGACATGAATAAATGTTCGCATTTAGTAGTAGATTTCGAAAACCATTTGTACTAAAGGTTTATAATAATTATAATACGACAATGCCGTTAAAACACAATTTCATTACGAGACCATTGACCCATCAATGATCGACCATTGTGAATTTAGCAGATTACGAACTTTAAGCAAAATGACAATGGGATGAGAATGGAATCGTGTCGGAGTGACGAATTTATTAAAATAGCAGAATTAGGCCCCAGTAGGTATAAATTTGTCCCGGACACTTCCTGTCCGTTTGTGAGTGTGTAAATGCACCCGCGACACAGGAGAAATTAAAAAGGAAAAACTTAAAAAAATAAAACAAATTCAAGTCCAGACGAGTCGCGAGTATAACAGTAGTTCTACACTGAGCAATCACTATAGTGCATACAATTTTGTAAATGAAGCCTGTAGAGTTTCGAAAAAGTACCTAATAGTCTAAGATCGACCTTCACCCATCTATTTACGGAGTGAAAAATGTATAAAATGAAATAAAAAACGTATAACCACTCTTATAACATCATTTTTAATTTCGAAGAACCGAAAGCTTTAACTAGGTACTCTCCGGAGTTTTATAGATTACAGGTTCGTCCATTAAATTGAGCTGTTTTTGTATGTTATAATATTGTTTGCTGATAAATGAATCATGCATTAGCAGGAAAGATGATCCCTTCCGACAGACAATCGGATTGATCGACATCAGCAGCACAGTCAATCAGATTTAGTTGTTTATCTAAGCACAAATGTATTTCCGAGAAGTAACAAACTCCATATATTTTGCCCCAAACGATACCTGGTTTCTTCTTAGTTTTAGTTTTCACTGCGTTAACTAACTCCTCGGGATTAATTTTTTTAGTATCATCAGGAAATATTTGAGCTGCTTCTAACATGTCTACCAACGAATATTTCTTGTTCCATTCGATACCTTTGCTGAAGTATTTGAACTGAGAGTTGAATTCTTCAAGTTCTGTAGCACAGGTACCATGTTTCATCCATTCGTGCACCCAGAAATTGTAGGGGTCGGTTCCTGAAATTACAATTAATGGTAAACATGAGTTCTTTCTGTACCTATACGAGGTTTCTAACCTGAATATTGAACACTTCCTCGAAACTGCAGTTACCGGCTGCATAACAACCTCGCCTGCGGCTCGGGTGTGCATTCCGCCTTGAATGCAATTACAACATTTCCCTTCGTATATCAAAATGTACTATGATGCCACCCTTTTTTTTTTTTTTTTTTTTTTTTTAGGATGGGAAATCATCAAATGACTTCTCCCACTCTGGGCGGAGCGGGAGGGAGTGTCAGACTCTTACTGACTAAAACCCATCCATGTTCCTTCCTCGCCCTTTACGTTCCGGGGCCGCGGTATCTCTTTCGAACAGGCCCGCAACCCCGGCAGGCTTCGGCCCTTGCGGGCCCCTCTCTTTTTGCTGACACTCTTTGAGGCGCGCGTGGAACACGAACGCGCCGTCGACACGGCCTGTCGTCGTCGTTAGACGGCCGGACGGCCAGCTATTGCCCATAGCCAGCCGTCCACAGGCCCGCATCTACGGTGGCCGGTAGCCACCACGTGGCCCCCGACGCCCGTTGCGTCTCCCGCGGCGGCCGGGAAGAGAGGATCTCTCCCTCTCTCGTTCCGCCACCTCCTTCGCTAGCATCACTGCTTCGCAGAAGGAGGCGACGGCTTCCCATTCCGTCTCGCTCCGGACCATGGATTGAACCAGGGCCGGACGCGAGAGGTCGCCGCCGCCGATCGCCGCCACGAGGACACGGCGGAGCTCCGCCCACGCAGGGCAGACTTCCACCGTGTGCTCCACCGTGTCCTCCGGTCGATCCTCGCAGTGGAGACACCCGGGCGATTCCTCCCGCCCGATTCGGTGCAGGTACCTCCCGAAACATCCGTGTCCGGTGAGGACCTGCGTCAGGCGGAAGGTGAGGACGCCGTGGCGCCTCTCCAGCCACTCCTCAAAGCGGGGACTTACCGCCACTATCGTGGCGTGCCCTGCACGGGGTTGCGACAGTCGCTCTCTCCATGTCGCCATGAGATCGCGCCGGAGGTCAGTCCGCTGAGCGGCAATTTGCCGCGGCAGCGGAGTTTCCCCCCGGCGTAGTACCTCCGCGCGCCACTCATGCAGGCGCGCGAGGACTATCGCCTCCAGATCCCACGGCGGCAATCCGGCAAGCAGGCCCGCCGCCTCGCGGGAGATCGTGCGGTACCCACGGACCATCTTTACGGCCACCACTTTCTGGGGCGCGTTCAAATGGTGAGCGGCTCGCCGCTTCAACGAACGCGCCCACACTGGGGATCGCGCCCACACTGGGGATGATGCCACCCTTAAGTTAGATTGTTAAACAACTTTTTGTATTACCTATATACGTATTAGTCCATGCCTGCTCCAGTTCACCTTTAATAGATTTAATCTGTTCTGGATCAAATGCCCACGAATTATTGCAATATCTAGGAAATTTCCATGCGTCTACTGACCATGGCCAAATGCCATGTACAGTCCACTGGTTCTTTTTAATAGGAAACGCACATTCGGTGCCATTCATTTCATGGATCCAGGTTTTGCAACTTGAAATCGGCCATAGTTGAGAAAAAACAAGAAAATCGAAATTTTTAACGGGTTCCTTGGTTTCCACGTCTGTGATCTTGTGCTGATGAACGTGATGTAGGCTGAAAATAGATGGATCAGAAAAGAGGAATACATAACGAACGCCTGAGGTCAGATTGTTACTAACATAGGTACGTGATTGATGAGTGAACTCTTTTGCAAAACTCGCTTTTATAATTAGGTTTGTTGTAAGAAAACCTAACTCTGGGTTAAGCTCGCCTTTGTACATAAGCATTGTTATTGCAATTGATATGTACATTTGTTGTTTTTTGTGTGCAATAAGGAATAACAATATAAAGGGTGGAGTATAGTTAAAAAAAAAGAAATTGACATCAAACCGAGCTCAGTAGCTGCGGAAACCTGACTTTGACAGATACCTCTGTAGATACACTGGTGTCGTTTCTGTTGTGCACAAACATAACTTAATTTAGACTATTGCTATCTTTTACTAAAAGGCAGTGCGAGAAAAGGACGGCACTAGCTATCAATTAAGTTAGAAATGTCAAACTAGTTTATGCTTTGCGCTTCACCGTGTTTTTAGTCGACATGTTTTTACGTGCACCCTTCATTTGTATGGAAATATTAGTTCGAATTAAATTTGACAGCTCTAAATTACGTCCGTCTCTTTCTCGTTCTTTTAGACAGAAAAAGATAGAAATAGCCTAAATTAAGTTTAGTTTGTGCACAACAGAATCGACACCAATATCTGTCATAGCTCAGAGACTGTAGTCCGACCCATTTTCCAGTTCGCTACGTCACAAGGTTTGATACCGCACCTTTACTGCGACGCAATTTGTGGAGCGACGTAGATATACGGAAACAGTCGCGCGTGTCTATCACATACCACAAGTTGCAACGACAGTCACCTCGTTAGAGGTCATGAAGGGGCCTCACTCGAAATTTAATAATTTGAATTACCTTATACAGAATATTAACACCAACAACCCTGTTTTACACATTATTATTTCTGTGGCAACGTGGTTCTCTTGCTTTTCTAGAAACAGCTCTGTTAGTTATATTTATATGCTTCTTCTACCTATAGTGACTCGATAATGTGGCAAACAATAACAATTATCCGTAAATAAGTCAGAATCCCATAAACATAAATGTATTACTCATAATATTAGTATACATGAGTGCAAAGCAGCGAACAATTAAAACTTGTATTTATCGTCTTTAGTGCTATCTTGCTACTTCATTACTTGTAATAACAATAAAAATTCTAATGAATCCATCCATTCCCATCCAATCCATTGCCTAGCTAGCTAAAGAATAAGGTGATGGCCTCAGCTTGAGTCATCATCATCATACATCATACATCACCACAGCCCGACTTCACCCACTGCTTGGTATAGGCCTCTCTTTATTTGTGCCAAGCTTTATTTTAAAATAATGCGCAATATTGTAAGCAGTATGTTCGTTTGACAATATTTCGAGAGTTTACAATCTCTCTAGTTATTTTACAATCTAACATGTTTGACAATTTTACGGTGACAATGATTTCTCATCAGAAAAAAAAAACAAAATATAGCTCCACGCTCTTGTGCCACCTCATCCAGGATATTCTCGAAGTAGCAACAATATCGTCTGCCCATCTCGCTTGGATTTAAGATAGGCACTCCAAAAACCGTTCCGCTGATCCTCGAAAATTGAAATCCATACCACAAAATGGTTCTCCGATCAAACTCTCGAGCTCATGAAGGAGTGGCGTGAGATGATCCTGCAGTCTTCAGATGAAGCGTCGAAATACCGGCAGCTCAATAGACGGATCTCTAAATCCTTAAAGAGCGACCTCCGCCGCTTTAATACCGAGCGTATTAAAGACGCGATCGAGCGGAACAAAGGCTCCAAAGTATTTTCAAGAGATCTGGCTATTGGGCAGAGCCAGCTCACGAAACTGAAGACCGACGATGGCAGGATCTTATCCGCCAAACCGGAGCTACTGAGGGAGATCGAGAGCTTCTATGGACAGTTGTACACGTCAACCAGCAAACCCATTGTCGACCTAGCAAACGACCCAAGAGCTAGACTAACCCGACACTATACCGAAGACATCTCGGACGTCAGCCTGTACGAGATTAGGATGGCTCTGAAACTACTCAAAAACAACAAGGCACCGGGGGATGTCGGAATTACTGCCGAACTCCTGAAGGCGGGTGGAAAACCGGTACTTAAGGCCCTTCAGAAGCTGTTCAATTCCATCATACTCGAGGGGAAAACGCCACAGGCATGGTGCAGGGGTGTGGTGGTGCTCTTCTTCAAGAAGGGTGACAATGCCCGGTTGAAGAATTACAGGCCCATCTCACTTCTAAGCCATGTTTACAAGTTGTTTTCAAGAGTCATCACGAATCGTCTCGCGCGCCGGTTTGACGATTTCCAGCCACCCGAACAAGCCGGTTTCCGAAAAGGTTTTAGCACCGTAGACCACATACATACGCTTCGGCAGATTATACAGAAGACCGAAGAGTATAACTTGCCTCTCTGCTTAGCGTTTGTGGACTACGAAAAAGCCTTTGATTCGATCGAAACCTGGGCTGTACTGCAGTCTCTCCAACGGTGCCAAATTGACTATCGGTACATCGAGGTGTTGAAGTGTTTGTACAAAAACGCCACCATGTCAGTCCGACTTCAGGACCAAGCCTCGGAACCTATCCTTCTGCAGCGAGGTGTAAGACATGGAGACGTCATATCTCCGAAACTGTTCACCGCTGCACTGGAGGATGTCTTCAAGGTTCTGGACTGGAGAGGGCTAGGCATCAACGTCAATAGCGAGTACATCACTCACCTTCGGTTTGCCGACAATATTGTGGTCATGGCTGAGACCATGGAGGACCTCAGTACAATGCTCGATGACCTCAGTAGAGCCTCCAAAAGAGTGGGTCTAAAAATGAACATGGACAAGACGAAGGTCATGTTGAATGCCCATGTCACACCCATTCCTATCAAGATCGGAGACTCTACACTCGAAATTGTAGACGATTATGTATACCTAGGACAAACGGTCCAGTTAGGTAGGTCTAACTTCGAGAAAGAGGTCAATCGTCGAATCCGACTCGGCTGGGCAGCGTTCGGGAAGCTGCACGGTATCTTCTCGTCCAACTTACCGCAGTCTCAAGACGAAAGTCTATGACCAGTGTGTGTTGCCAGTGATTACATACGGGACCGAAACGTGGTCGCTCACAATAGGCCTTATCAAAAGGCTTAAAGTCACCCAAAGGGCAATGGAGAGGGCTATGCTCGGAGTTTCCTTGCGTGATCGAATCAGAAATGAAGACATCCGCAAGAGAACCAAGGTCACCAACGTAGCCCGAAGAATTGCTAAACTTAAGTGGCAGTGGGCAGGGCACATTGCTCGCAGAACGGATGGCCGATGGGGCCGAAAAGTTCTGGAGTGGCGACCGCGAACCGGAAGACGATGCGTTGGAAGACCTCCCACTAGGTGGACCGATGACCTGGTGAAGGTTGCGGGAATCCGGTGGATGCGAGTAGCAAGGGACCGGTCAATGTGGCGACACTTGGGGGAGGCCTATGTCCAGCAGTGGACGTCTTTCGGCTGAGATGATGATGATGATGACCACAAAATGGTTAGTTGATACCGTGGTCCATGTCTAAGTGGCCCGCAATTGTCTTCAGATAAATAATATATTAATTTTTTTCTAGGGACAGTCAACCGATAAGGAACTTGTATTTAAAACGCAAAATCGATGTATAAAGTCAATGTGCGGTCTTATAACAACTAATATGTCTCCCCTATTTTAAATCTTTAAAATTTTTATCTACCCAAATATCTTAAACCCTCTCTAATGCGTTCAAAAACCATAGGCAATGACCAGCATTACCAACCTGCAGAAATAAACGGAACTGTAATGAACTCATAACGCAACTGAAAACAGTTGCGTTATGAGTTTTAAATTTGGAACAGGTGTCAAATTCAAGTGAGTGTGCTATTCTAGTACCACCTACATTAAATCAGATATCGATAAAAAAAAAAAAACCCCCAATTCAGTATGATTTTATATTTATAAATCGCACGACATTTTGATCTCGAGTGACACAAGAATAGTGACTTTGTTCGTTTGCCTAAGATTTAAAAAAAAATGACAGATATCCGAAACGCCGCCATTTCGAGCTGTCATTTGTTCGTTAGCTTTTTATTTCCAGTAATCCAGTTACGAGTAGACAAATTTTCTGATAAGTTCTTTATTTCTGTCGAAAATGAGTGATAGTGACTCAGAAATTGACATGAATACTCCGCCAGATATCGTAAATGCAGCGACGAATGCAACTAATAACCTGTTGGCACAAAAATCAAGGGCCAAGTAACAATGCAGGTCATTTCCCTATGGTTCCTGAACATACCATAGAGCCCTTATGATATTTGGGTAGATAAAGTAGTGTATGCAACTATACATAATTAGGCATTACAACACTCGTGTGATGCTATTAAGAAACTCGCCTTCGGCTCGTTTAAACCCACACTCGTGTTGTAATGCCCTTCATTATGCACAGTTGCATAAACTACTATTAACTATTTCATCTTTATACATTTTGGAAACAGCTCCATTTGTAAAAAATACTATACTATACGATACAAACTCACTATGTAAACCAACTATGTCAAGTGAAATGTAAAACCGCACTTATGCAGAAAACTTTTTGTGGTATCGCCCCAAGCATTTATAATAAAGACATCCTTATGTAAGTAATAAAAATATGAATGTTAAAAATTATTACACAATTGACGACTTCCCTAATAATAAATCGCTGTTAATATAATCGCTGATAATTATAATGCTTGACATAGGTACACGTAATCTGTTCTGACATTTTAATTATCCTTTTTACGGACATACGCATCCGTTTGATATTACTGATGAATTTTTACTACTGATAATTAACTTTTTGTAATTGTAATGTTTTGACATCTTTTATTTGATATCAATACAAATTCATTGATTTTAGAATTGAATATTATTTGCATGCCTTTGCGACGGTAGAATATGGAGGACTACATTAGGTATATGAGAAAACATCTATGTACCAATTACTCTTGATTGCAAAGAAATAAATTATTTGATTTGATTTTGCTGTTTTATGAAAATCGGTCCAAAACGGACGCCGCCAGAAAATGGCGAATCACATATTTTTCCACAAATATCTCAATACCAAATCAAAAGGGAATCAAAAGGGAATCAAATGAAAGGGCTTGACTAGTACAATAATGGACACTATTTTTAAAAGAGATGAGGAATCCTTAATAACGAAATGAGATGAGGAAAGAGGAGTGATGACTGGTACCTAAGATCAAACGATTTTTTTAAGCTATTGCATAGCTTCTATCGCAGGCCTTGGCGTGGAGACCGAATCCAGAAATTCCGTAACGAAAATAACCTAACACCCCATGTCAGATAATGACAATGACAAGCTAGTTTTCTTTTTAATTATATTGCCGTAACTAGAAGTTGTAGGTTGCATACATTTGATGTTAGACCTTCTTTGTAACCATTTTTTATCAACTCATGCAATTATAATTATATTTATTTTTCCGCTTGTTGCCGGCTCGAGGACCAAACGCAGACTGAATGTTCAGGCTCGGCTTCCCATCACGGAAAAATAAAATAAATAAATAATTATAATTGCATAAGTTGATAAAAAATGCTATGCAAATAGCATTTTTTCACCGCGGCAGTCCCCGAGTGCCACACGTCTTTTTTTATAACTTTTAGTACATTATTTACTACAATATTATAAAACCATTTAACTTAAAAAATTGTTTTAGGTGTCAGGGGTTTTTAAATTTTTAAATTAATTTTACTTTTGTTGTCGTCAACTCTCTGTAGGTACCTTTTATTCGCCAGTAATTTGATAATTTGGTTTTTGGTAGCTGTATGTGCTGGCGTGTGTACCTTTAGGTAGGTCTTTATGCATCTAATTTTATTTGTGACGAAAAGTTACAATAGCTAATAATGTTAGATAATGTAGTGACCATTGTTGTAGCTTATACAAGAACTCAAAGCGTGGGAAGTAATAT
The DNA here is from genome assembly GCA_916618015.1 of Xestia c-nigrum. NCBI lineage: Eukaryota > Metazoa > Arthropoda > Insecta > Lepidoptera > Noctuidae > Xestia > Xestia c-nigrum. Next base: position 21,598,448 of record OU745252.1, on the reverse strand, counting down.
TTCTAGTGTTCTAGGACAGCTAAGGTCACAAGAGTTAAAATGTATAGAATTGTAGTAGTTATAATACTATACCAAAGGTAAGTGAGCGCTAGTATAATAAGGTGTTAAAAAATTAACTGCAAGAAACTTGAGGGATTGTTTGGAATCACAAATAAAAATGTAATATAAGTAACGATCCGTTTCAAAGATATGCAATATTTTCACTGCGCACAAAATTATTGAATATGCGCACTTGACTGTACTGTGACTGCACCCTGCAGGGCGCCGCGCGCGTGGTCGTTCACCCCTGCGACAACGTAAACGTAGACAGCTGATTCTAACTTTTCCATTACATTTTGCAGACTTTAGACTGGCAATGTTTTTTTTTTATGTAAAAACTAAAAATGCTTGAAAAAAGTTTTTTTTTTGGAATATATTTGTTTTTTGATACCGAGTACGTACACGAAATTCTTGCAGTTAATTTTTTAACACCTTATAAAGGGTGTAAAAGCCCTCTTCACGAAGCCGAAAAGCACTTGTTTTCCCCATACTTGCGATCATTTTTTTGTTCTACACCATACCTGGGAACCTTCTAGTTACGGAGATATGGGGGTAAGTTTTTTTTAAATACAACTTTTTTTTGTAAGATTTTAGCTTTTAACTCCTCCACGACCCCCGTACTATTCATTTCATCCATCAGCACAATGTTTTAAGTGCGTTACATTGAGTTCTACCACAAAACATGATATTAACCTCAAAAAAAAAGTGGTTTTCCAGTAATATTTTTTCCGTAAAGTTACTTAGTTTGATGTACAGAATGCTTGGTTAACGGCTTTTTTGTGATGAGGTGGTTTACACCCTGTATATGTCGTAGGAAGAGGAAGTAAACGAAGAGTTGATAGTTGGTTGCATACGATCAATTGATAAGATTGATTGTTAATTTAAAATAACTTGTTAAATCCTAATTTAATTCGATTTGATTTATCACATTTTAATAATTATGTGAAATCTAACCAATTTCTTTAAAAGTCATTGCATTGTATCATGTCAAATTAGAGCAGAGGCTAAAATATCCAGAGTAAGGTCGAGGCGCCATTAATACTGTCTTGATGGGCTTGACACATGTGGTGACAGAGCAAGGATTGCTTGGAGAATGGTGGTGTGGAACGAGGATCCAGGTGGATCGTTAGTGATGAAGTTAGATTGGTGTCGCGAACCTACTGCTCGAATATAATTGCTAAGCAAACTAGTATTATTGTAACACATTGCCATTAAATTGTGTGAAACAGTAAATACTTTGTTTTGTGCTCGCATTTCGCCCAAATGACGCCCACTAGACTCCGTGAACACTAATGATGTCGAGGAGGATGCGGCTTCTCCGACATTTACACCGTGACTTTTTACTGTTCTTACAAAAGCGGTCCACCCGACATAAAATACCTCTAGGCGCGATTACTATTTTTTTAACATTAAGTAATTGAGATAATAGGTATGAAGAAAAATAAATAATACATTAGAAATATGAAACACCCTATTAAAAATGTTTACGTATCAAACTGTAGAGTATATCTACCTAGCGCACGAGTCGAGCAGATCATTCCATCACCATTTTCAACGAAACAAAACTACGTCTTTCGTCATAATATATGAATATTTTTTTTTATTAAGAACATTTACTGGTCATTGGATGCATGAACTGGGCTGCCATTGTAAGACGACTATAAAGTCACGGTGTATATGTCACCGTAAAATTGTCAAACACGTTATATTACAATATAACGTGTTTCTCTCTAGCGATATTGCAAACTCTCGAATTATTGTCAACTGAACATACGGAAGTATCTCTGCCCCCATAATCGGGACTTGGGGCATCCCCCCGTTAGGTTAGTTAGGTTCCTTTAAACCCTGCACTCGGAAATAGGGGCCGCTACGCTTTTTGGGGGAATATAAAGTGTTTTAAGGTTAGGTTATATTAATCGGTATTTCTCAGGAATGGTACAATATCTTTTCATGAGAGTTGTACCACTGGGCATGGGGGACTCCTCCTTCACACCGCGTGAGTTGACTACCATCGCATGCATTTCACGAAAAATAATGCGTTTTGTTGTAAGCAGTATGTTTGTTTGACAATAATTCGAGAGTTTACAATATCGCTAGATATATTACAATATAACGTATTTGACAATTTTACGGTGACATATATACTCGTATCTAAATTCTAAACTAGGTGAGGGATAGTGGTGAAGTCTCACAGAATGGTACATCTGGCATAAAAGGTATTCTAAAAACTATGTGTTCCAAGTTAGAATATGTTTTACGAATTTCATTCAAATCCATTTAGTCAATTTTACGTGACAGTATAACAAATATCTTTCCAAACATCCATCCATCCTCACAAACTTTCGCATGTCAGCTGCTGTAGCTCTAGCAGTTGTGATGAAACATCCTTCATTTACACTTTCTTGAGTCAACAGTCAGAATAAAATTACATACGATAGTAGCACGAGGAGGTCGTAAATCATCAATCATAGGTACTACGGACATTTTCAGCCTACATCACGCCCACCGAACCGCAGCAGACGTCAAGACCAGTGAACCCGACAATCATTTCGACATTCTTGTTTTTTCCCAAGAATGGCCAGTAACAATTTGCAAATACTGGGTTGATGAAACCGGAGGCCAGTGTAATTATCCAAAGCAAAAGAACCGCTGGACTGTACACGGGATTTGGCCGAGGCAATTGGGAGTTAACTATACTGAATACTGCAACAGTTCAGGGACTTTTGATCCTAATGAGATTAAGTCACTTGAGGGAGACTTAAACCAGGCATGGGCCAACACTTACAAAGGTAAATGTTTTTTAATCGATCCAGGTGTCACAGGCAAGTTTTGTATTCTAATAAAATGGCATGCAAGTGAAGTGGACACGGCTCGTATTGTTAGGAGGTTCCTTTTTCTGGAGCACTGACTGCGCAGCTTGGACCCCGTTCCCGGCCCCAATGGACTACTTTTTATATTTTTGTTTCTAAATTGTTCTTTTAATTTCAGAAACCGGTCCCTATCAGTTCTGGAAACATGAATGGCTCAAACATGGAACCTGCGCCACGGACCTGGAGCCTTTAAACTCAGAGTTTAAATACTTCAGCAAAGGCATCGAATGGAATCAGAAATATCCGCTATCAGACATACTCGATGCTGCCAATATATACCCTGATGATACTAAAGAATGGAATCCTGAGTGTTTGGGGTTCGGTCGGGATTGCTTTAATATCAAAGTAAACTGCCTTAGACTCAAAGATAATATTTAATTAGCACCGTATGACTGTACACGACATGATTCAGGTTGAATATGGAAAGCGAAAAAGTGCTTCGTCATTCCATAGACAATAACATTATATTTTTAACCATAGACTACAACATGCCCCTTTTTAAAAGAGAGCTGTCAGACTGACATTGACATTACAATTATTTGACAGATGACTTAATCCAAGTTAAACACAACCATAACAATTTACATTGAAGAATTAAGATTTTTAAAATACATTTCATTATAAACATTACTAATATAATTATACAATAATATCATAGTAAGAGTAAGTGAGTGCTTGCCAATAATACAATAAAAATACAATTTGCATTTGAATTAAATTGTGATAATATTATTGTGAACTTGTATTATTTTCTATGTATTAAATCTTATAAATCAAGTCTTTGTGTTTTCTTTAACAATCTTCCCCTAGAGCTATATTGTTTTTCAGCATTTACAGCCTCATCATTACATGGTAATGGAGATTGTTCTACACTACTTGGTATATTTAATTCATTTGGACTTTGAAGTAAGTTCTCTAAGTTTCTACGTTGAGAAGACATTGGACTTTCATTATCAAATTCGTTATAGTCATGTAGACTTTCAGGTGAAACTAATGTTTCATCGATATCAACAAATATAGGTGACTTTACTATGTTTTCTGACTGGTTTTCTGACTGACAAGAATGATTTGTCTCTATAGATAAGAATGAATCTGACTCATTGTTCAGTTCCTGATTTTGTAAACTTGACTCAGGACTTGACTCATGATAAGTGAAGATAAATGTATAACTATCATCCTCCTTTTCTGAAAATTTTGACTTGTTTAGTTCATTATTTAATTGACTAGGACTAGGACTATCCTTAAAGTTGACTTTTTTGTTATTATTTTGAGAGACATTTTTCTGACTTGACGTTTGACTTTCTGACTTGAACCTAAAACGAATATGCTGACTATTCCTACGGTAAGTATTATTATTATAATCTTTGACAATAAATGATCTTGGATATTTGGTTTTAGACATAATAGTACCTTTTGTCCATATAATATCCTTAGGATTTTTCTTAAAATAAATATTGTCATTTATTTGAAAATCCAGATAATTTTTACAGTTTTTGTCATAATAAAACTTGGTTTTTTGACTTTTTTCTTGTTATGTTCCGAATGCTTTACAATCTTAGGTCGTAAGTGACTAATTTTGTTAGGTAGCTGAGATCTTAACGTTCTAGACATTAAAAGCTGTGCTGGAGAGCTTAAATTTCCTCTCGGTGTATTTCTATATTGCAAAAGACCTAAGTGAGGATCAGATCCAGAATCATCACTTTTCCTTAGTATATTTTTTATTATTTTTACTGAGACTTCAGCTAAGCCGTTGGATCTTGGAAAATTTGGACTTGAGATAATGTGTTCAACGTCCCATTCATGCAAAAATTTTCTAAAATCATTGGAGTTGTATGGCGGTCCTCCATCTGAAACTAGTTGCATTGGAATGCCATGACGTGCAAAAATAGATTTTAGGTGTGCGACAACATTAGATGTTCGACTGTCTTTATTTAAATTTGCTATTTCAATGTAGTTAGAATAGTAATCTACTACCAATAAGTATTTCTTATCTTTATATTCAAATAAGTCGGTAGCTAGTTTTTGCCATGGAAATAAAGGTTTTTCATGAGTTAACATTGGTTGTTTTGATTTATTTGCAGAATAAATTGAACATGTTTCGCATTGTCTAACTTTACTTTCAATATTTTGATTAATATTTGGCCAATAAACTACATTTCTTGCTAAGTTTTTTGTTTTTTCAATCCCTTGGTGACCCTCATGTAATATATTTAATATTTCTGTACGCATTGTCTGAGGTATGATAACAGAATTGTTTTTGAAAATTATATCATTAATTACATGAATTTCCTCTTTTATGTTCCAGTAAGGCAATGTTAAACTATGACAATGTTCCTTACATTTAGGCCATCCATTTTTATAATATTCTATTATTTTTTGAGAAACTAAATCTTGTTTAGTGTGTCTTGTAATTTTCTCAAGTTTTTCTGGAGAAATGGCTAAATTAGAGGTTAACAAATTTATGTGAATATTAATATTTGAATCTAAATCTTCCAAACTGACTAATTCTTGGTTAAATTTATCATCTTTGACTGGAGCACGAGATAATGTATCAGAAACATACATCTCTGATCCTTTTGTATAAGACACAATAAGATTATAAGCTTGTAAAGTGATCATCATACGTTGTAATCTTGTTGGTACTTCTGACAAGGGTTTTTTGAATAATGTGACTAAAGGTTGGTGATCTGTTTCAACTTGAATAGGTTTTCCATATATGTATTGGTGGAATTTTTTACACCCAAATACTATAGCATATAGTTCTTTTTCAATCTGTGCATAATTAATTTGACTTTTGTTTAATGACTTTGAAGCATAAGCAATCGGATTTTTGTCATGTAAAATAACTGCACCTACTGCATTTTGTGACGAATCGACTGACAATCTAATTGGTTTTTTCATATCATAATGGACTAAGACTGGATATTGACATAACATTGACTTTAATTTTTTGAATTGTGTTTCATGTTGTTCTAACCATTGCCACTGATTATGTTTTTTGAGCAATTCTCTCAGCAAAGAAGTTTCTTCTGCGAGATTTGGTATATAGGAACCTAAATAATTGACCATTCCTAAAAATCTTTGCAGTTCTTTGACATTACTTGGACTTGGCATTTTCGAAATTGCTTCTACTTTTGACTGGTCAGGTGATACACCTTTTTTATTGAAAATGTGTCCTACATAGCATATTTCAGACAAACCAAAATGACATTTGGATTTATTGAACTTCAAATTGACTTCCGACGCTCGTTTGAATAACGATTCTAGTCTTTCATTGTGCTCTTCAATAGTAGACCCATAAACAAGTATATCGTCTACAAATATAATTATACCTGTTAAATCTCCGAATAATTGATTCATTGTCCTATGGAAAATTTCACCACTAGAGTTGATTCCGTATGGCAGTCTTAGAAATTTGTATCGACCGTATGGAGTGTTGAACGTACAAAGTTCACTACTTTCCTCGTCTAAACATATAGTCCAATAGCCTGAACTTGCATCTAATTTTGAAAAAATTGATGCACCTGCAACTTTAGATCTAAGATCATTGAATGTTGGATACGGGAAATGAGGACGTTTAATAGCCGTGTTTAAGTTTCTAGGATCAAGACATATTCTCAGTTTACCATTTGGTTTTTCGACTAAGACAATTGAGTTTACCCATTTAGTTGGCTTATCGACTTTTTCTATGACCTGTAGTTCTTCCATATATTCTAATTCTTCTTTAAGACGTTTCTCTAATGAATAAGGTATTCTTCTGACTGGGCAGACTTTAGGTGGAACACTACTATCAATGTCTAGATGAGCTTTATATGGTAGACAACCTAGACCCTCGAATGTTTTAGCAAACTTGGAAATAATTTCTTGTACTGACCTTTGCTGGATTCCATATATTCTTTTCACAATACCTAATTTTTCACATGAATTCCAACCCAATATTGTTTTACATTCACATTCAACAATAACAAAATAGAGTTTTGTGGTTATTCCGTTTTCAAATTTACAGTTAAGAATACATGTACCTAAATTTGGCACTAATTGTCCTGAAAAGGAAAAAAGTTTATTATTTGTTCTTGAAATATTAATATTTGAGTGAGAACTGGACATAATTTTATCTAACATTTTCTTGCTTATGACATTTGTATCTGCACCTGTATCAATTTGACATATAAGTTTGACATTATTACAATAAACATTTATTTGCCAATTTTTTGTAGATTCACAATTTTGAACTGAATTTATGACAAAATTATTAGAAAAATCTTTTGACATTGGCTGTTCATAAGAAATATTACTAACTTTATGGTCTGATTTCCTGAAAAAACAAAATTTAGCAAAGTGTCCTTGTTTTTTACAATTATTACAGGTTTTTTCCTGTGCTGGGCATTTATATCTGTGAATTTGTCCACATCTGGTACAATTCCTGTCTGATGATTTATTCCTGTTGCTTGACTGATTTCTTCCATGACTATTGTTTCTCCCATGACTATTTTTATGATGTCTCGAATTACTTCGGTAGGGTGTTCGACTTCTATTTTTATAATTTTGTTTTTGCTCTTTGATCCCTTGAATATTCTCCTTTTTAATTTCTTGGTTGTTTAATTTATTTGATCTTTCTTGAGACAATTCTAGACTTTTTGCTATTTTTATCACCTTTTCAACTGTAAGATTTTCTTCCTGTAAGAGTCTTTCTTTTATGTGTGTGCTAATCATGCCTATTACGAGCATGTCCTTGATCAATTCTTCTTTCAAATTACCAAATTCACATGTGGTAGCCTGGTTGTTCAATATGGTCAAATATTCATCCAAAGATTCTTCGGTTTTTTGGACTCTTGTGAAAAAATTATACCTTTCTACTGTTATGTTTAAAAGAGGACTGAATTTTTCGTCGAATTTCTTTAGGATGTCATCTAACTTTGTTGTATTTCGATCTATATTGAAACTATTAAAAATTTCTATTCCGTCATCACCAATAGCATTTAGGAAAATTGCTGTCCTTTTCGAATCCGTTACTTTTGATAAATCATTAGCATCCATAAAAATTTCAAATCTAAGTTTCCATTTTTTCCATTTTTCTGCCACGTTATCGCCATTTTGTATGATAAACGGTTTCAATTGCACAAAGAACGCTTTGTCCGCCATCTTGGTGACTTGGATGACTTGACTTTTTTTACTTACAGTTTTCTCGACTTTTATTGGCTTTTTCGTTTTCCTTTTAATTTAATATGACACCAATTCTGACACCATGTTTGGGGTTCGGTCGGGATTGCTTTAATATCAAAGTAAACTGCCTTAGACTCAAAGATAATATTTAATTAGCACCGTATGACTGTACACGACATGATTCAGGTTGAATATGGAAAGCGAAAGAGTGCTTCGTCATTCCATAGACAATAACATTATATTTTTAACCATAGACTACAACACTGAGGAGTTCGTGAATGCAGTGCAAGCGAGAACTAATAAAAGCGCAATGATGGGGTGTTACATCGTTAAGGGAGTGTTATATGTGCAAGAACTACGTATTTGCTTCGACAAACAATTCAATCTTATTGACTGTGAACATCCGGAATTAGATAAAGATTGCTACTCTTCCAATGGAGTCATCTATCCTGTTAATGCTTGATACTAGATACTACAAGACTTTAACCAACTAGCAATTATAATTATGTAACTGTTATAATATTTCACAGCGTGTACCAGAAAGTTGTGGTCATGTTTCAGAGTGTAATCCAAACCATCAAACTCAATAACTTTTTCCATGGGACCACCATCGTAATCGCAAAAACAAGTGAACTGGGGCCTAATTCTGCTATTTTAATAAATTCATCACTTCAACACGATTCCATTCACATCCCACTGTCATTTTGCTTAAAGTTCGGAATCTGCTAAATTCACAATGGTCGATCATTGGTCGGCATTGTCGTATTGTCATTATTATAAAACCCTTAGTACAAATGGGTTTCGAAATCTACTATTAAATGCGAACATGTGTTCATGCCAGATTTTGTGTTAGTGGTTGACCATTGAAAAGTCATAATGGCGCCATTATGTAAGTATAATTAACAAACTTGTCAAAATTTGACAGAACTTGACCATTATGAAATCAATGATCGACTACCTACTCTGACACTATTGTAATAGCAGAATCGAGGCCCTGTACACAACTTGAATGCCAACTTGACTCAAATGTATGGGACGGCTGATATTTTTTCTTAATGTTGGCTGTATAAATTTAAAAACGTAATCTAAATATAGACATACAATATCACATCTACTGTAAACTCACTTTCCCACGAATGTCTAAACTGTTTAGCCTCACACGGTTTTCTCCTTGCGCATACCCTTTTTTTTCGGATGAGAAATCATAAAATGACTTATCCCATTCTGGGTGGAGCGGGAAGGAGTGTCAGACTTTTATTGACTAAAAACCATCCATTTTCCTTCCTCGCCCTTTACCTTCCGGGCCCGGGACCGCGGTATCTCTTTCGAACAGTCCCGCAGCCCCGGGTCTCCCTGCGCATACCCTGCCAACAAGAGGAAACAATTGGCTTCATCACCTAATTTTAAAAACAAAATATCCATGTATCTCATTTGTTTATGACAGTCACTCAGCACTTTTCCTTGCTGTGTCTAGAAAAGCAACGAGGACGCACCTTTTTCATGCCTACTATAACTAAAATAGATTTTAAGGCTACAAAACGATATCCTAAATTGATTTTAGTCATATTTCAAGACGTTATCACAGCTACTGATAACTTAATAGACTTCTTGGCTTCAGCTATTTGAAGAATTAGAGGCGTTTCATACGGTTCCCATCTCCGCTCTTCTCCTCAAGCTTGAAAGTGTATGTGAGGGGAGTAACTCTAGATCTTTTTCGTAGTTACCTAAGTGGTCGAACACAAACTATCAGGATTGGTAACTACAGTAGTGAAGAGCTTCCCATCAATTTTGGAGTCCCCCAGGGCAGCATATTAGGTCCCACCCTTTTCCTTATATTTACAAAAATTATCTGTGAAACCACAATATTCCTAATGACAGGATTGTTGTATTTGCGGATAACACATGTCTCATCAGTTACATAAGGTCTGAGTTAGAACGAATAGCTCAGCACGGTAACACAGCCTTAAGGTAGTGGCTCACTTGACAAGCACCGCACCGGCACCGCTCCAACCCAGCAATAAAACTTGCCATTCAAATTAGAGCACTAAGTCGTGTGTCGCATAGACTATTTTATAATGTCCATATGAAAAAGCTTACGGCGGGTGTTCAACGCGCTTGCCGCTACCATACGACTCGCCTCGCGGGCCACTCGGCGTCCGCGCAGGCAAGCGAGTGGACCACGCGCCGCCCGCGGGCTGGCTCAGCGCCGCCTCCGAGTTACCCGCAATACAACGTACAGTTACATATTTAGTTAGAGAGCCCACTACACTGAACCTAGTCCGAAAAAACTCCCAGATTATATAACCTACCTACTACCTACCTACTACCTACCTACTACCTACCTACTACCTACCTACTACCTACCTACTACCTACCTACTACCTACCTACTACCTACCTACTACCTACCTACTACCTACCTACTACCTACCTACTACCTACCTACTACCTACCTACTACCTACCTACTACCTACCTACTACCTACCTACTACCTACCTACTACCTACCTACTACCTACCTACTACCTACCTACTACCTACCTACTACCTACCTACTACCTACCTACTACCTACCTACTACCTACCTACTACCTACCTACTACCTACCTACTACCTACCTACTACCTACCTACTACCTACCTACTACCTACCTACTACCTACCTACTACCTACCTACTACCTACCTACTACCTACCTACTACCTACCTACTACCTACCTACTACCTACCTACTACCTACCTACTACCTACCTACTACCTACCTACTACCTACCTACTACCTACCTACTACCTACCTACTACCTACCTACTACCTACCTACTACCTACCTACTACCTACCTACTACCTACCTACTACCTACCTACTACCTACCTACTACCTACCTACTACCTACCTACTACCTACCTACTACCTACCTACTACCTACCTACTACCTACCTACTACCTACCTACTACCTACCTACTACCTACCTACTACCTACCTACTACCTACCTACTACCTACCTACTACCTACCTACTACCTACCTACTACCTACCTACTACCTACCTACTACCTACCTACTACCTACCTACTACCTACCTACTACCTACCTACTACCTACCTACTACCTACCTACTACCTACCTACTACCTACCTACTACCTACCTACTACCTACCTACTACCTACCTACTACCTACCTACTACCTACCTACTACCTACCTACTACCTACCTACTACCTACCTACTACCTACCTACTACCTACCTACTACCTACCTACTACCTACCTACTACCTACCTACTACCTACCTACTACCTACCTACTACCTACCTACTACCTACCTACTACCTACCTACTACCTACCTACTACCTACCTACTACCTACCTACTACCTACCTACTACCTACCTACTACCTACCTACTACCTACCTACTACCTACCTACTACCTACCTACTACCTACCTACTACCTACCTACTACCTACCTACTACCTACCTACTACCTACCTACTACCTACCTACTACCTACCTACTACCTACCTACTACCTACCTACTACCTACCTACTACCTACCTACTACCTACCTACTACCTACCTACTACCTACCTACTACCTACCTACTACCTACCTACTACCTAACTACCTAATTCTCACCTTTTAAACCTTCCCTGGACTTCCACAAATAATTCAAAACGAAAATGAGCCAAATCAGTCCAGCCGTCCTCGAGTTTTAGTGAGACTAAAAAACAGCAATTGATTTTTATGTATAAGTATATGGATCAGTTCTTTGGCAACAATGTATCACAAAAATTATATGGCCACAAAATTTAATACGAGTGAACACTTAAAAAATCGAATGATATGACTTAAATACGCTATGAAACCCTTTATAATAATTACTATTTTACTGAGAAAAGAAGGGTTCCCTTCAGGAGAATAACAATATTTATTTACCATGCGACCATCAAACAGATTGATTTCTTTATCAAGGCATATCAGCACTTCTTGGGCCCTAATTATAATGCTATTATTAATTATTTACTGCAATATAAAATGGTGCGAATTGAGCTTCGGCTCTAATTCACAAAGGAACTGTCAAAATGTTGGCAGATTATCGCGTAAATCAGTCGTTCATTTGTTATTATGCACGAGTTTACCATTTTAAGTCATTTTCTTTCAATATATTAGTAAATCATTAAACTTGACAAAATAAACAATTATGAGATCAATGACAGACTATTGTAATAGAAGAATTGAGGCCCTGGAGATACGGCTTTTAACTATGACGAAACATCCGATCATTTGGCCCTTCTTAGTTACAGCCTGCACTGCACCAGCGACTTCCTCAGGTTCCAATAATTATGTTGTATCAGAAAGTAATAATTATGTTAGCAGCTTCAAGTATATTCAGCACCGAATATTTCAGGTTCTATTCGATGCCTTTGCTGAAGTATTTGAACTGAGTGTTGAAAGATTCAAATACTGCAGCGCAGGTCCCATGCGTCCTCCATTCATGTTGCCAGAAAATATGGATTTCGAGCTCTGAAATAATAAAGTTGGCTAAAGTAAATAGAGTGCATATTGTTGCTATTGTTCCTGACTAAAATAATAATAAATGATTCGGTTTAGTGGCTAGAAGGGAGGCGCCTCCCATGAGGCACTACTTCACCAGGGCAGCAACAACTCGGTCCTTCACATCCTCGAGCATTGCCCTGCCCTGTGCAGCATATCTAGTGCTCTAGCAGCAGCAATCGGAGCACAGCTCTGGCCGAGCGTGGCCAAGCCATGGTAGGAGCTGGGGCGCATGGGAGGTAGTGTAGCATCCTTCTGTGATAATGTCATCTCTTGATGAACACCAGCGTCGTGCAGTAGCTGCTTTATCGTTTGCTGAACAGGCCTAGTTATTTGCGGCCGTGAAACGGCCGTGAAACACAATACTATCTCTTTTGTTTAGATTGAATTCTTTATTTTATATGAGTTTGTGGCAAGTGGCGAAAAAGTATCCGAAGGATGCGGCGGAGCGTGTCAGGGGAAAAGATTCTCTGGCTATCGTGATTCGTCGCAGGAGGACGAACGGCGGAGGAGGCGGCAAGGTGATCAGATGTCATCCTGGAAGGTGCCACTGCCAGCGGGCCACAGATGGAACAGATTTCTGTCGAGTAACCAATGAGAACCTGTCTTCTGGTAAATGTACAGGGACCATGCTAGATTTGATACATTGTCAGGAAAGGTGGTGAAATAAAAGTGTTTTTTTAAACTTATTAACATTTGTTAATTTCGGTTTGAATCTGCATTAGACCTCCTTCAATGGACTTTATCTCTTCTGGATCAAAAAACCATGATTCATTGCAGAATTCCAGATATATAAGTAAGGCCAAATTCCGTGAACGAACCACCGGTGTTTTTGATTTTAGAAACGACATTGTAAACTGTTACCGGCCACTCTTGGATTTTTTTATTGGATCTACTCGTTTCCTCTTGTGCTATTTTATTTGGATAAGCTTGATGTATGCTGAAAACAAATAGGTAGCAGATTTGATCTGGCATCGAACTAAAAAAAAAAAAATCCAAATATTTATTAGTTTTAAAATTTTAACCATGACTCACACCGTGACTCGTCACCAAACCCTTATGAGCGAATTTCACCAACGAAATTGAACGCGTTCAGGACATCTAACCAAACCGTGTCTAAGATGAATACTGAAACTGGTAGATCTTGAACGCCGTTTACTTGTGTTTCTTGCGTTCAGTTTGCTGTTCTGTCCTATCGTAATTTTTATTTTGCGCATTCTCAAACTCCTATTAAGTAGCCTAGGAAAGAACACCCACATTAGTGCACGACAAGTCAATCGGTCAATCGGTGGAGTGTTGCGAGTTTGTCAAGAAAAAATCAGAATTTTTGTAAACTTTCAGCATTCGATTTTTTTATAAAAAAATGTCACGGCAGCTGTTACATACAATAGATTTGTAGTTAATATCTCTAATAAAGGTTCGAAGTCGGTAAAACGGCGTCAGTGAATCGCCAACTATGTGTTAAACACATATTACTGCGCCCTTCCAAAACTTAGGTGGCGTAGATGCACTGGAAATAATAACAAACTAACGGGGAGAACGTGCCTTTTGGCTTCGTGAAGAGGTGTTTTACACCCTGTAAAGTTATCAGATTTAACGGTGATCCCCAAACTAGACGTTAGTCTGTATCTTGGGGATCAGATTAGGTTAGTCAGATGCTGATGATTGAAAACAAGAAGTAATCGAACAACAAGAAACACGGGACTTCTTCTTAGTAAAATAAATGATAAATACAATTCAATACTTTAATAAAATTTATTTAATTCAGGCTACAATAGCCCATACATACATACCTTATAAACTAACAAATATGAAGTAAATTCAAAATAACCAACCCACCACCCAGCCAACCAATAATGTTTAAAATCAGGTCTTATACAATTTAAGGCTTCTAAGATGCATATAAATGAATCAAGCATTAGCAGGAAATATGATCCCTTTTGACGGATCACAGGTATGATCGACTACAATACCACAGTCAATCAGATTTGATTGTTTATCAAAGCACAAACGTATTTCCCCCAAATATTGTACTCCATCCATTAAGAAACAGGAGACATTTGGATTTTTCTTATTTTTAGCTTTCACTGCGTTAACAAAGTCCTCAGTAGTCAATTCTTTATTATCATCAGGGAATATTTGAGCGGCCTCGAGCATGTCCAATATCGAATATTTCTGGTTCCATTCGATGCCTTTGCTGAAGTATTTGAACTGAGAGTTGAATTCTTCAAGTTCTGTAGCGCAGGTCCCATGTTTCACCCATTCGTGCGCCCATAAAAGATTGGGGTCGTCGCCTGAAAAAAAAAATAGTAAAGAAATAATATAAAACACAAACTTTAATCACATTATATTTTGATGATTATTCCTTTATCATCTGACTTATTTCTATGCACAAGGTACAGGGTGTACCATGAAACTGCAAAACTGTTAGCCTGTGTCAGTCTCTGGTCGGTTAGGTTCAGCTCGTCCACTCATCTCCTGCGAGGTCTACTGCGTCGCCTTAGTTCGCTTTTGAATCCGTCTAGTAAACTTTATATTAACCTACCTTTGACTACGCCGTTCCAAGCCTGCTCTAGTTCATCTTTAATAGATTTAATCTGTTCTGGTTCATATGGCCATGATAAATTACAGTACCCAATATCTACTGGCCAAATTCCGTGAACCACCCACTGGTGTTTTTTCTTTGGGAAATTACATTCGGCTTTATGATTCAACACCTTGCAACCTGTTACCGGCCAGTATTGCGAAATAGCAAGAACGTTAAATTGGTAAGCATGTTCAATGGATTCTACATCTTCGATTCTGTTTTGAGTAGTATGATGTAAGCTGAAAACAAGAAGAGTTACATTTACTACAGATTTAAAGTTAGGAAACATCCTGTCTGCAAGAGGGAGTGGGCCATAATTAGGTTACCAGATCTAAAAACAAGTTTCCGGAGGGGATTCTGGACATAACTTACTTACCTGAGGCAAAGTATTAAAACTGGTAAACTTATTCTACACATTTTTAACTGTAAGACAAATAAGTAATACAAACTATACTTAGTTGTGAACCACTCTTGTGAACTTGAAATACTTTTATGTGCTTATGCATCATAAGTCGTCGTATTTGAATTATCTGCATTACTTAGATATGCAGAATATAATTCAAATTATTTCTTTTACTATTTTTTTTCCACAATCGACCTTTAATGACTTATTATTGTTAATCGAGTTCTAATAACTTCTAGCCAGATAACGTTTTTTTTTATGAACAACTAGTTGTTGCCCGCGACTTCGTTCGCATCAACATTTTGATGTGTCATGTGTGAGACTGCCTCGTTGGTCGAGTGGTCGGTGGCAAGTGCGACTACTGAGCATGCGGACCTGTGTTCGATTCCCGGGACGGGCAAAGTGTTATTGGATTATTCTATCAGGAATTTCTCATTAGCAACCACAAAGTCTGGTTTTGTGCCAGGTTGTTGGCAATAGGCATCGCACCCTATTTTACAAAGTGACTGGCTCGGGACCCACCATAGCAAATTCGCTTATAGAGGAGGTCATTTTCTAATTACTGAACCGTACTGTCCGTAACCATAGTTTCATAGTTTAGGAGATAGGTCTATTTTTATGCTTTATTGAAAATTTTCCAAAATTTGACTTTCAAGCATTCATAACTTTTTTTTTGCTTTTTTTTGTGGGTTTTTTACTCTATACTGGTCATAAACATTGGTGATTAAAATACCTCGGAATTTCCCTCAAACTAGGGTAAAAAAAAAGATAGTAGGCTTTTTAAAGAAAATAAAAATCATTACGTACAGGACTTCAACATAATTGTAAAATTAGGGTACGATTAGGTACTTCTAATCAGCCGAGCTCTGTGAGATGAAGCCTGATACCGTTGCACAGTTCGGCTGCATGAAGGTTTCGCATCAGCAGAACTGGAACGCCAACTTTAACTCCAGGGAGTTAAGAAATTCAACGGAGTAGGCAGTACTATTGCCATTAGTCATCACAGTGCCTTTGAATCGCTCACGATCATGTCTATTTTTTGTTGATGTTTATTTCACTGACCCACTCGTTCTTTGGCGACAGCACTGCCCTAGACTCTCGCACAACCACTTTTCATTATTTAAATTCAGCTCTAAATTGGGAAAACCGCACACGATAACTTCATCGTCCGTAGGCACTGGATGGAATAAAATATCGGAAAATTTAATTTTGGCCATCTACCTACGTCGAATTACAGACGACCCTCTCCTATTTATTTATTTAACAATTTATGTACACATTAAATACAGAAAAGAAGAAAGGAATAGAAAATAGGTACAAAGGTGATGCTTATTTCTAAAGAAATCTCTTCCAGCATACCTATCTGCAGCAGTATTCGCAAAGGCACCTGATTCGTGGTCGTTGTACATTTGGATGCGCATGTCGCTTGTAAGGTGGAGCTTTTGCGATCCTGGACTATAGAAGCGACGACTGACATGCGTTTATTTTATTCACCGGCGTGGTCCACTTAATAACTGGCAGTGTCTGTCTAAAATCGCTTGGGAGCAAAACGGCGACGCCGTCCATCAGCACCTGGTTGCCGCGGAAGGGTTTCTTCGCTCGCAAGATTCAGCGGCGAGGAAGCCACTGCAGCCACAGCTATGACGTCACGGTAGGCGCAGTGGCTAAGCGAATGGCTGCTGGGTGTACCGGTTCGATTCCCGCACGGAATATTTGTTTGTGTGGTCTATAGGTAAGTGTTCCGGGTCTGGCTGTATGTGAGTGTAAAACTTTGAAGATGTATGTTGCAGACCAGCAGAAGATTCAGCACAAATGTAATGTGACGGTACAGTTGGCGCAGGGGCTAAGTGATTGGCTGTGGTGTCACACGCATCGGGTTCGATTTCCAAACGAAGTAAATGTACAACACGGTGGTTTCATAATATTTTAATTTCTTTTTTATCTTTTCAAAGTGTTTTTTTTTGTAAATTTTCCAATTTGTATATTTTGTTAATTGAACCTAACCTAACTGTTTTCAAAAAATTAAAAATGGATTTTATCTGATCTAGTTTTAATGAGAAAATATGGCCCAAAAAATCTGACCACCAGTCTTACCAAGGGATATCGTATTACCCAGTAATAACTGGCGTGGGTCAGATTGACAGTCGCTTCATGTAAAATACTGGTATTCTGCTGCAACTGGGTATAAAATCCGGGTAAAAAGGTTGATGAATATGTTTTTAAACTGTGTAACTATGTATAACAATTTAGAAGTACTTCAAAACTGCAGATAAGTAATTTTTAAGCGGTCCTATGTAATAAACACTAATTGATTTTTATCAACTGGGTGTAAAATCCGGGGAAAAGGTTGATGGTGATGATTTTGTAATTGATTAAAAAATCATTAACCATTAAATAAAACAAAATCCTACTTTGTTACAAAAAGTGAAAACCGGTTGGGGATCGAACCCGTGAACCAAGAATATTGTGTTAATTATTTTTTCGATTATAACTTGAAACTCTGGTTTACAGGGCAGTCGCTGAACCACCTGGCTGCTTACACAGTTGATAACTGGTCTTAAAAGGCCTGCGGAACATGCGAATTTCATACAAACGGAATACCGAAATAATTTGTAAATCAAAGGTATTCTTAAGGTAGTGTGTATTTATTTTGATTGGATAACAGAATATACAGGATTCCAAATACATATTTTGAATGTACACTGATTTAAACAAGAGTTATGAGAGAAATATTTTTATATAGAATTTTTTTAATTTCTCATATCTCCTCTTTACACAATTTTCCTTTTAAAATATTTTTTACGAACATAGATAATCCAAAAAAAAAACCAAATATGTACCCACTGGCAGACTATGGGGGAGGCCTTTGCCCAGCAGTGGGACAATACAGGGTAATAAAAAAATACCTACTGGCATCGCGCCCCGTCGCCGTAGCGCGGGATGGTAGATTTTACCATTGTATGCGTACTTGCACACAATGGTAAAATCCGTCGCACCGCGCACCGCGCACCGCGGCACCTGGACGCATCCTCAATGGGTGAACCGCCTTACTCGTGTCAGGAACTACCTACTATTTGACGCAGCCGTGAGACGTACAGTATTATCTCTTTTTTGTCTAAAGGAGACAATTTGATTTGGGCCCACTCGATTGTTGCATTTATTATTCATATTACACTAGAAAATAGTAACCATTTTATTATAGTAAATAAACGACACATTACATTGACGTCTAACCGGAAGACCACGAATCGGTAACAAAATAAATTGTCTCCTTTGAGGTTATGTTGTGCTTCTTTAAGTTTTTTATTTTATTTTATTTTTAATTTTTGTTGTGTGCACTTGTGGCAAGACTGCACTTGAATTAGAATTTTGGAGCAATATACAATAACACGTGGTGATTAGTTGAAGGGCTTGCATTGACAGTAGGAATTTTTAGAAGGAGGTAGAGGTGTACCTGACTAGGACTTAGCGCTCAGCAGTAGTGCTTGAGACCACGGCACCAACGGCGCTGTCAAATGGTATTCATTCAATATTGTAACTAATAAGCCATTTTACAAACATTCTTAATTGTCTTATAATAGTTCAAAGAACAAGAAAACTAGGACAATAATTTCATACTGTATCAACATTAAACTTCTAGATTAAAACAATAATTGGGATAGTAAATAATCTGCATAACTAACATTATAATTATACTGTCATAAACCTTTATTTAAATATTTCATTTGAAAACCTTGAAGCGAATACGTAGCTATACCTACATTCATTCTTTATTTTGGCATCATTTCATTAAAAATCACGATGAAAGTATTAACAAAATATTACAAAAAAAAAAACATTGTTGCGACTTGCGACCAACTTATCACATGACATAATCATTTCGTAGTGCTGACCATAAACCCAAGTTTTATTATTACGATTAAAATCAGTCAGCAGATTTATGTTACTGTTTAAGAAAGAGTTTACTATCGAAACTGATTAATTACTTTTACTATTGCGTAGCTATTTTATTAGGTTGATACTGTGATGACCATGCTTCATTAAAGTCCCTTAGAAAACAATATATTTTTAAACTGTGTAGCTATGTACGACAATTTAAAAAGAAGATGCGAGAAGTAGATACTTCAAAACTGCAGACAAGTAATTTTTGAGCGGTCCTATGTTTATTGAATTTTATTGAAAACAAGGAGTAAGCAGTTGGTCCCGGCTCTCATTTGTAGATCATTGACAGTCGTTAAAGATCAGTCAGTGGCCTAAAAAGTCTGACAACCAGTATTACCTAGGGGTATCGTATCACCCAGTACTATAAGGTCAGTTTGGCAGTCGCTTCTTGTAACATACTAGTATTTCAGTCTCTCTGCATCCGGTTAGATTGGAAGCCAACCCCAACATATAAGAAGTAATGGAACAACAAACAACACGGGACAATATTCTTCTTAGGTCTGATTTTTCAATCATTAGGCAAATATCTGAAGAATATATCTGTCGTTTTGACAGAGTGTCCATACAAAAACTGTCTAAATGTCAAACTTATTCGTCGGATAAAAGTTAACTGGCGATTGGGAAACCGGCCCTTAGGGTCGATTTCACCAAACATGACTTTACTCGAGAATAGCTATCCACGTTATATATTTAAGTCTTGGTTAACTTCGTCCACGCTCCACCACTCTACACCGGAGTAAATTTACTCTCGGATAGTTACTCTGTGGCAGGGAGTGAATCCGAATGATTGAAATGAATGACTGTATAAGCCACCCAAATTCAATTGCTCGTTTCTCCTCTAATAAGTAAAGCGTATTGCGCATTATTCTATTCGGTAGGGTTACACCTATGTCAAAAGTGTCAAAATTAAAATTCTAACCTCATCAATATTTCGTGGTGTTTGTTTAGCCGGCGTTTTTGAGATTTGCTTGTGTTTTTTTTATAAATTGCAATAAGTATGTCACAAATCGAGAAGCGAAAACGAAGCCCCAACTGGTTGGCTTCAGAAAAACATCTTTTGTTAGACATAATACAAAAGCACTTCAGTGTAATAGAAAATAAAAAAACAGATGCCGTGACTATGAAGCAGAAAACTTCCGAATGGGTGAAAATGAGTCACGAATATAATTCCCAAACAATGCAATGCTCAAGAACTGCAGAAAACCTCAAAGCACACTGCCAGATTCCTCAATTAATGCTCTCAAACGATCTGTAATTTTTAGACAATACGCAGGCTCACCTAACCTATTTTCACTTTTACAAAAACAATACCTTTAATAATGTAATAATATTTTTATGCCAGCGCGCCAGAATCAGCTGTCAAAACAATGACACTCGGACGCCATATTGAACTTATCCCTATTAAAAGCCCGCTGTTCCTTGAAAATGGCGGAGTAGAGATTTACTCCTGCATTAAAGTTTACCCTTGGATTGAGTCTATGGTGAAACGTAAAAACATGTTATACTAGGAGTAACTGTAAGATTTATTCTTGTTTGGTGAAATCGACCCTTAGTGAAATAAATGATACATACAATTCAATACTTTCAATTAAATTTATTTAATTCAGGCTACAATGGCCCATAGATACATACCTTCAACTAACATATACAAAATAACCAACAAACCAATAATGTTTAAAATCAGGTCTTATACAATCGAGAGCTTCTAAGATGCATATAAATGAATCAAGCATTAGCAGGAAATATGATCCCTTTCGACGGATCACAGGTATGATCGACTACAATACCACAGTCAATCAGATTTGATTGTTTATCAAAGCACAAACGTATTTCCAGCAAATATTGTACTCCATCTATTAAGAAACAGGCGACATTTGGATTCTTCTTAGTTTTAGCTTTTACTGCGTTAACAAAGTCCTCAGTAGTAAATTCTTTAGTATCATCAGGGAATATTTGAGCGGCCTCAAGCATGTCCAATATCGAATATTTCTGGTTCCATTCGATGCCTTTGCTGAAGTATTTGAACTGAGAGTTGAATTCTTCAAGTTCTGTAGCGCAGGTGCCATGTTTCACCCATTCGTGCGCCCATAAAAGGTTGGGGTCGTCGTCTGAAAATTAAAAGAATGGTAAAGAAATAATATAAAAAAAAAACAAACTTTAATTACATCATGTTTTGCTGATTATTCCTTTATCATCTGACTTATTTCTATGCACAAGGTACAGGGTGTACCATGAAACTGCAAAACTGTTAGCCTGTGTCAGTCTCTGGTCGGTTAGGTTCAGCTCGTCCACTCATCTCCTGCGAGGTCTACTGCGTCGCCTTAGTTCGCTTATGAATCTGTCTAGTAAATTTTATATTAATCTACCTTTGACTACGCCGTTCCAAGCCTGCTCTAGTTCACCTTTAATAGATTCAATCTGTTCTGGTTCATATGGCCATGATAAATTACAGTACCCAATATCTACTGGCCAAATTCCGTGAACCACCCACTGGTGTTTTTTCTTTGGGAATTTACATTCGACTGTATGATGCAATGCCTTGCAACCTGTTACCGGCCAGTATTGCGAAATCGCAAGAACGTTAAATTGGTAAGCATGTTCAATGGATTCTACATCTTCGATTCTGTTTTGAGTAGTATGATGTAAGCTGAAAACAAGAAGAGTTACATTTACTACAGATTTAAAGCTAGGAAACATCCTGTCTGCAAGAGGGAGTGGGCCATAATTAGGTTGCCAGATCTAAAAACAAGTTTCCGGAGGGGATTCTGGACTTAACTTACTTACCTGAGGCAAAGTATTAAAACTGGTAAATTTATTCTACACATTATTAACTGTAAGACAAATAAGTAATACAAACTATACTTAGTTGTGAACCACTCTTGTGAACTTGAAATACTTTTATGTGCTTATGCATCATAAGTCGTCGTATTTGAATTATCTGCATTACTTAGATATGCAGAATATAATTCAAAATATTTATTTTACAATTTTTTTTCCACAATCGACCTTTAATGACTTATTATTGTTAATCGGGTTCTAATAACTTCTAGCCAGATAACGTTTTTTTTTATGAACAACTAGCTGTTGCCCGCGACTTCGTTCGCGTGAACATTTTGATGTATCATGTGAGACTGCCTCGTTGGTCGAGTGGTCGGTGGCAAGTGCGGCTACTGAGCATGTGGACCTGTAAGTATTTGCGGTTTCCCGGGACGGGCAAAGTGTTAATGGATTATTCCATCAGGAATTTCCCATTCTGGAGTCTGGTTTTGTGCCAGGTTGATGTCAATAGGCATCGCATTATTATACAGGGTGACTGGTTATGCACCCTCAATAGCAAATTCGCATATAGAGGAGGTCATTTTCTAATTCCTGAACCGTACTTTCCGTCACCATAGTTTCATAGTTTAGGAGATAGGTCAATTTCTATACTTTATTGAAAAATTTTCCAAGCATTCGTAACCTTTTTTTGCTTTATTTTTGTGGGTTTTTTTACTCTATGTTGGTAGTCATAAACATTGGTGAATAAAATACCTCGGAACTTCCCTCAACCTAGGGTAAAAAATAAGATAGTACGCTTTAAAGAAAATAATGCAAAATAAAAATCGTTACAAAATATTTAACCTAAAACAAAAAAATATTTTTTATCAAAATTTGTTCTCTAGTTCTCATCCTTTCCAACGGTACCAAATTTGTATTTAAAAAGTTGATAGTTTAAAAAAAAACAATTCAGTATAGTTTTGTTGAAGCTAATTGTGCAAAGCATTTTTTGCAAATTTATGACTAGGAAGGTAGAAATTCTTATTAGATTCACATTTTTTATTATTCAAAAAAATACTTTTACAATATAAAACAGAAAAAATATAGGAAAAGTTATCGAGAAACAAAAGCAAAAATTTAAGATTTTGCTCGAATTGCTGCCCGCGATTTCTGATACATGGCCCCAAACGTAAAACAATCAAGTGCAGTGGAGATAATTAAATAAAGACAAAAGAAGAGTTTATTAAAAAAAAACAATAATTCTTCTTCAGTTATTTATAGGACCCTGTATTGGACTTCAACATAACTTGTAAAATTAGGGTACGATTAGGTACTTCTAATAATATTACAGCTAAGCTCTGTGAAATGAAGCCTGATACCGTTGCCGTCGATAACCCTGCGGAACATGCGAATTTCATACAAACGTAATACCAAAATAATTTGTAAATCAAAGGTATTCTTAAGGTAGGTAGTGTGTATTTATTTTGATTGGATAACAGAATATACAGGATTCCAAATACATATTTTGAATGTACACTGATTTAAACAAGAGTTATGAGAGAAATGTTTTTTATATAGAAATTTTTAATTCCTCATATCTCCTCTTTATACAATTTTCCTTTCAAAATATTTTTTACGAACATAGGTATTCCAAAAAAAAATCGAAATATATACCTACTGGCACCGCGCCAAGTCGCTGTAGCGCGGGATGGCAGATTTTACCATTGTATGCGTACTTGCATACAATGGTAAAATCCGTCGCACCGCGCACTATGGAAAATGGTAGAACAAGCGCATATCAAAAATGCTTTTTACGAATATCATAATTTGGATAATATGGCTATTTTATTAGGTTCTCTAATAGTTAAATTATAATATTCATTAGGATTTTTTCACTTAATAGGCGAAATTATTATTTTTTTCATAGATAGAAATACATAGAAGACAGAAGTGCCAAACTCAAGTCTTTGCGTATACATGTTTCAATACGATATTGTGAAAAAATACTTGGTATAGATATGCAGTATTTTACATTTTTAGAAAGGTTATTTTATGCTTTTTGCGATACAGCTTAATGATTTTAAAAGTAAAGAAAAATATTTCAGTAATTACTTAAAAAGTGACATACCTTATTTTTCACTTATATTTTTTTTCGTCGAAGGTTTTTAATGTTACCCACGTTTGCCCAACCGCTACTTTTTGTGTTTACTAGTAGTCTAACTATTCATAAATAGAATGCAAAAAAAATCAGCTGCGGATATTTGCGGTTTTAGAAGATATGAGAAAAAAACTGATAAAAGTCAGTACCTGAAAATTGGTATCTTTTGCGGTTTACCACTGACACCATTCACATGAACATTAGGGAACTTTTTGGATATTTTCTTCATTATTTCGTGATAACAAAAGGAAATAGCAGGTGTAGATGAGGCATTGATTAAACGCCTATACATTATCTTGCAAGTTCTTTCTTCTGGAATGATGATCGACCCTGAAAAATTTGGGGAATATGCAATAGAAACTGCAAGAATCTATGTAAGTAGTTACGATTGGTATTATATGCCATCCTCCGCTCATAAAATACTCATACACGGAGAAAACGTTATCAAACATTTTGCGGTGCTTCCTATTGGACAGCTATCGGAAGACGCACAAGAGTCTCGCAACAAAGACTACAGAAACATACGACTTCATCATGCCAGAAAATGTTCCCGGTCTGCTACAAATGAAGATGTCTTTAAGACGCTTTATTACACGTCAGATCCATACATAACAAGTTTGAGAAAACCGTACGTAAGAAATGTGAAAGAACTTGAAGAAGAGGCACTAAGTCTTTTAAACGTGGCACCTGAAAGTGAACCCACATTTACTGACCCTGATCCTGAAGTGGTATAAGTTAAAAAAATATTTATATTTGAACCTAGCTACATCATTTCCTGAAGCCAGAGTATAGGATGTTACCTATTAGTAATATGATTTTAATTTAGTAAATTGTTTTCATATATCCTACTTCCTACTAATATTATAAATGCGAAAGTTTGTGAGGATGTATGTTTGTTACTCTTTCACGCAAAAACTACTGAACGGATTTGGATCAAATTTAGCACACAGATAGTTTATTACCTGGATTAACACATAGGATACTTTTAATCCCGGTAATAAGATCCCGTGGGATAATTTCAAACTTCACGCGGGCGAAGCCGCTGGCAGAAGCTAGTATATATATATTTTACTTTGCTTGTTATAATTAACCATGGTTTAATCTTTTTAGTCATTATAAACTTGTATTCTACTTTAAATAATTTTTTAACTATTTTTTTTCGTGTTTTTTTCCCATTTCTTTCATTCTATGCAAAAAAACATACATCGATATACAAGAAAACACTATAAACTACACATAATTCGAATCTCCAAACCTTACTGCATATTTGTGCCAAATTTCATCACGATACGACAAAAATTCATGAAGTTACAGATTTTTGATCCGATACCGACCTATATTTTCCATAGTGCGCGCACCGCAGCACCTGGACGCAACTTCAGTGGGTGACTCGTGTCAGGCACTACATGGCACTACACACAGTATTATCAGTCCTCTTTCTTGTCTAAATTTGAGGTTATGTTGTGCTTCTTTAAGTTTTTTCATTTTATTTTATTTTTACTTTTTTGTTGTGTGCACTTGAATTGGAATTTTGGAGCAATATACAATAACACGTGGTGATTAGTTGAAGGGCTTGCATTGACAGTAGGTATTTTTAGAAGGAGGTAGAGGTGTACCTGACTAGGACTCAATGCTCAGCAGTGCTTGAGACCACGGCACCAACAGCGCTGTCAAATGGTATTCATTCAATATTGTAACTAATAAGCCATTTTACAAACATTAGTTCAAAGAACAAGAAAACAAGGAAAATAATTTCATTCTGTATCAACATTAAACTTCTAGATTAAAACAATAATTGGGATCGTAAATAATCTGCATAACTAACATTATATACTGTCATAAACCTTTATTTAAATATTTCATTTGAAAACCTTGAAACGAATACGTAGCGATACAGTCATTCTGTATTTTATGGCACAACTAAAATTATATAATATACATATATATATAATATAATAAAATATATATATATTTCGTCTCGCAGTCCTATTCATAAAACCAAATATTTAACCTATTTTAAAACCGTAACATAATCGAGCTTCTCTAGATAATATGTTATAATTACCGGTCAACATCATCACTCAGGCCTAGCCTTTTCCGAACTATGTTGGGGTGGGCCTTCCAGTTTAACTGGATGCAGCTGAATACCATTATTTTACATGGAGCGACTACCTATCTGACCTCCCCAACCCAGTCAGTACTGGTACTGGGTAATACGATACCCCTAGGTCTGGTTGTCAGACTTTTTGGGCCACTGACTACCTGTAACGACTGTCAAGGATCTACAAATGACAGCAGGGACAAACAGCTAAACGTGCTTTCCCATCCACGCCCCAACCTAGGCAAGTACAGCTTAACTATATATTATTATTATTAACTTAAAGGTCGATCCGATTGAATGTTATTTATCAAGCCACGAGCTCCTCAATTATGCGGTCAACAGTGCGAAAAATAATCAGTTGTATCATACATTTGGGTCAAGTCAAAGACTATGGTCAAGTAGATGTTCAAGATTTTTACTGGACTGCTGTAGGATTATCAATACCGGTTGTGGTCCCATGGAGAAAGTTACCCCGTTTGATGGTCTGAATCCCACCCTGAAACATGAGCACAGCTTTGCGGTAGGTACCTACACGGTGTAAAATATTTTGGGAGTTACATAGTTAAAGCCTTATAAGTATCTCATATCAAGCATAAGCAGGATTGAAGACTCCTTTGGAATAGTTGCAATCTTTATACTACTGTATGATCACAGTCAATAAGACTGAATTGTTTATCGAAGCATAATAAAAGGTGAAACTCACCGCTAAACGAAGCCGAAAGGTATTCGTTCTCCCCGTCATTACAATTTTTTTTTTGTTCTACACCATATCTGAACCTTCTAGTCACGAAGATGTTGGTGGTCAAAGATCAAAATGTTGACTAGTATTTTTTTAAATCACGTTTTATTGCAAGATTTTTACTTTTACCACCTCTAAGATCCCCAAATTTATTCAATCCATCCATCAGCACAATGTTTTAAGTGCGTTACATTGAGTTCTACCACAAAACATGATTTTTCAACACAAGAAAAAAAGTCGTTTCCCAGCAATAATTTTTGACGACTTCGTGTTGAGGTGGTTTACACCCTGTATTTATGTAGTTCCTGCACGTACAGTACTCCCTTATTACCCCATTATTGCGTTTTTTATAGTTTTCGCTTGCACTGCATTCTTATCGTCATCAGGGAATATGTTGGCAGGGTCGAGCATGTCTGATTTGATTTGATTTCATCGATCCAGTATTTGCAAATTGTAACTGGCCATTTTTGGGAAAAATCAAGAATGTCGAAGGAATTTCACACCCGCTGCGGTTCGGTGGGCGTGATGTAGGCTGATTTCCGTAGTACCTATGATTGATGATTTACGACCTCCTCGCGCTAGTATCGCATGTAATTTTGTTCTTACTGTTGAATCAAGAAAATGTTAATGAAGGACAGCCGCTAGAGCTACAGCAGCTGACATGCGAAAGCTTGTGAGGGTGGATTTTTGGAAAGATATTTGTTAGACGCAAACACGACTTGGATTTGGATGAAATTTGTAAAATAGATAGTTTATAACTTGGAACGGAGGAATGTTCCATACGATAGATGTGTAGTTAATATCTCTAGTAAAGTATTGAAGTCGGTAAAACAACGTCGTCCATGATCTCGTATATGTTTAACACATATTTGGCGATACAATGCACCCTTTCAAAACTTAGGTGGCGTAGATGCACTGGAAATAATGTACATGTGCTTCTCGTTTGAAAACAAGAGAAAGAAAACTAAAACGGTAACCTATCTGCTTTTTTTTTTATTTTTGCCATCATTTCATTAAAACTCACGATGAAAGTATTAACAAAATATTACTAAAAAAAAACAATGTTGCGACCAACTTATCACATGGCATATTAATTTCGTAGTGCTGACCATAAACCCAAGTTTTATTATTACGATTAAAATCAGTCAGCAGATTTATGTTACCTACTGTTTAAGAAAGATTCTACTATCGAAACTGATTATTTACTTTTATTATTGCGTAGCTATTTTATTAGGTTGATACTATGATGACCATGCTTCATTAAAGTCCCTTAGAAAACAATATATTTTTAAACTGTGTAGCTATATATGACAATTTAAAAGTAGGTACTTCTAAACTGCAGACAAGTAATTTTTGAGCGGTCCTATGTTTATTGAATTTTATTGAAAACAAGGAGTAAGCAGTTGGTCCCGGCTCTCATTTGTAGATCATTGACAGTCAGACAGTTAAAGATCAGTCAGTGGCCTAAAAGGTCTAACAACCAGTATTACCTAGGGGTATCGTATCACCCAGTACTATAAGGTCAGTTTGGCAGTCGCTTTTTGTAACATACTAGTATTTCAGTCTCTCTGCATCCGGTTAGATTGGAAGCCAACCCCAACATATAAGAAGTAATGGAACAACAAACAACACGGGACAATATTCTTCTTAGTGATTTAAATGATACATACAATTCAATACTTTCAATTCAATTTATTTAATTCAGGCTTCAATGGCCCATAGATACACCTTCAACTAACATATACAAAATAACCAACCAACCAATAATGTTTAAAATCAGGTCTTATACAATCGAGGGCTTCTAAGATGTATATAAATGAATCAAACATTAGCAGGAAATATGATAACTTCC
Source organism: Xestia c-nigrum (assembly GCA_916618015.1). NCBI lineage: Eukaryota > Metazoa > Arthropoda > Insecta > Lepidoptera > Noctuidae > Xestia > Xestia c-nigrum. The sequence continues at coordinate 21,569,286 of OU745252.1, read as the reverse complement.
GATGGGTCACAGGTCTGATCCACTACAATACCACAGTCAATCAGATTTGCTTTTTTATCAAAGCACAAACGTATTTCCCCCAAATATTGTACTCCACCTATTAAGAAACAGGCGACATTTGGATTCTTCTTAGTTTTAGCTTTCACTGCGTTTACAAAGTCCTCAGTAGTAAATTTTTTTGTATCATCAGGGAATATTTGAGCGGCCTCAAGCATGTCCAATATCGAATATTTCTTGTTCCATTCGATGCCTTTGCTGAAGTATTTGAACTGAGAGTTGAATTCTTCAAGTCCTGTAGCGCAGGTGCCATGTTTCACCCATTCATGTTCCCAGATACCATTGGGGTCTTCGCCTGAAAAACAAAACAAAAATAATAATAATAAAGAAATAATGAAAAATTAACTAAATTGAATTATATTATATTTTGATGATTATTCCATTATCATTTGACTAAACTTCTACTTTAACTTCTAGGTACAAGGTACAGGGTGTACCATGCAACCGCAAACTGTAAGTCTGTGTCAGCCTCTGATCGGTTAGGTTCAGCTCGTCCACCCATCTCCTGCGAGGTCTACCACGTCGCCGTAGTTCACTTATGAATCCACCTAGTAAATGTTATATTACCGTACCTTTAACTATGACGTTCCAAGCCTGCTCTAGTTCACCTTTAATAGATTTAATCTGTTCTGGTTCATATGGCCATGATACATTACAGTACCCAACATCTACTGGCCAAATTCCGTGAACCAACCACTGGTTTTTTTTCTTTGGGAAATTACATTCGGCTTTAGGATTCATCAACTTGCAAATTGTTACCGGCCAGTATTGCGAAATAGCAAGAACGTTAAATTGGTTAACATGTTCAATGGATTCTACATCTTCGATTCTGTTTTGAGTAGTAAGATGTAAGCTGAAAACAAGAAGAGTTACATTTACTACAGATTTGAAGCTAGGAAACATCCTGTCTGCAAGAGGGAGTGGGCCATAATTAGGTTACCAGATCTAAGACAAGTTTCCGGAGGGGATTCTGGACACAACTTACTTACCTAAGGCAAAGTATTAAAACTGAGAAACTTATTCTACACAGTTTTAACTGTAAGATAACCAAGTAGTACAAACTATACGTGGCTGAATAGTATCAGCTGCTCGGGTCGATCTTTAGGTAAAGCCATGCTTGCCTAGGTTGGTCTGTGGATGGGTGACCCCCCTTACATACCGAGTTTCCTCTGTGCTTCGGAAAGCACGTTAAGCGGTCCCGTCTGTCACTTGTCCATCTTTGACAGTCGTTACAGGAAGTCAGTGGCCCAAAAAGTCTGACACCAGTCTTACCAAGTGATATCGTATTTCCCAATATTAACTGGGTTGTGGAGGTCAGATAGGCAGTCGCTCCATGTAAAATACTGATATTCAGCTGCATCCGGTTAAACTGGAATCTGACCCCAACATAGTTGGGAAAAGGCTAGGCAGATTTACTTAATTATGCAGATTATTATTATAATTCAAATTATTTCTTTTACTACTTTTTTCCACAATCAACCTTTTATGTCTTATTAAATTGTTAATCGAGCTCTAATAACTTCTAGCCAGATAACGTTTTTTTACGAACAACTTGTTGTTGCCCGCGACTTCGTTCGCATGAACATTTTGATGTGTCATGTGTGAGACTGCCTCGTTGGTCGAGTGGTCGGTGGCAAGAGCGACTACTGAGCATGCGGACCTGTGTTCGATTCCCGGGACGGGCAAAGTGTTATTGGATTATTCCATCACGAACATCTCATTAGCAACCACAGAGTCTGGTTCTGTCCCATGTTGATGGAAATAAGCTCGTACCCTTTTATTAGGACTTCAACAGAACTGGTAAAATGTGAGGTACGATTAGTTACTTCTAATAATATTACTGCCGAGCTCTGTGAGATGAAGCCTGATACCGTTGCACAGTTCGGCTGCATGAAGGTTTCGCATCAGCAGAACTGGAACGCCACCTTTATCTCCAGGGAGTTAAGAAATTCAACAGTGTAGGCAGTACTATTGCCATTATTCAGTACTAGCTTCTGCCAGCGGCTTCGCCCGCGTGAAGTTTGAAATTATCCCACGGGATCTTATTACCGAGATAAAAAGTATCCTATGTGTTAATCCAGGTAATAAACTATCTGTGTGCTAAATTTGATCCAAATCCGTTCAGTAGTTTTTGCGTGAAAGAGTAACAAACATCCATACATCCATACTTACAAACTTTCGCATTTATAATATTAGTAGGATCGTCGTAGGCACTGTGCCATACGGTCACTTTCGTTACCCACACCTATGGCGTTTGACCATTATTCCAGCGTATCTCAAACTTTTGCGAACTGTTTATACATAACCGAATTAGTCATGAATTCATACAAGTGCGGCGCCTGTGAGGAACCAATATCCGATGGAGTTCATTGCACTATATGTAATCAAGAACTACACTTCCATTGTGCTGGAATAACAGAGGCCGGATACCGGAAGCTGGGTGACAGAAAGCTGACGTGGCGTTGCAGCAAATGTAAAATAGCTGCCACTACTCTAGCTCCAGTGTCAGCTGCATCTACTCAACCCCCTTTATCACCAAGGGGCAAGGCTAGAATCGGAGTCGGCTATCCTTATAGAGATAAGAGCACTCGCGGAGAAACTAGCTCCTCTAGAATTTTTAAAAGAAGAAATAACAGCACTTTGTACGGAGTTTGCTGATCTAAAGTCATCACTAAGTGAGGAGCTAAAGCCTTTCAACGTGAAAATTAAAGAGATGGAAGCGCGCCTTGTACACGTCGAGAAGGTTCATGAACAGGTGGATCCTTCAAACCCGTTTGGATAAACTAGAGGAAGATAATAATGCTAAAGAGCAATGTACTCGATTAAACAATATTGAAATAAAAGTTCTACCTCAGAACAATCACGAGAACTTGTTTGAAATTGTCGGCAAAATTGGTACTAAAATTGATTATCCCGTGTCTAAGTAGGTACCAGATAAACTTAATAACTAGGGTACCAACCCGCGAGAAAGATCAAACGAAGCCCATCATAGTGAGTTTCTGCAACCGTTACGTGAAGGAGGACTTTATTGCTGCTGCGAGTATAATTTTCAAGACCACACCTTTAAGTGCAGGGCAAATAAACCTTCCTGGAAACCAACGGATTTACGTCAACGACCACCTGACACTACAGAATAAGGCATTGCTGTCCAAAGCTAAAAAAGCGGCCGCAGAAACAGATTTTGGACACTCCAAAATACACGCGAGGAAGGCCGACACGTTTCCTACAATAGTGTTAAAACCCGAAAAAGATCTCATAAAAATAAAATAAAACCATGTCAATTCCGATCTAAACCTATAAATATAAACAAAATGTCCAAGTCAAGTGTTGCAATACCAAGCATTAAAAACAAGTTTGAGAACCGTGCGCAGGTGAGTGCTACCAGCGTATTCCACCAATTATTGTGTCGCTCAATAGTGCTGTGTAAATTCATTTCTAAATGGCACTACCATGTTGTTGTCGTTGTGCCAAATTAGTCCTAATTGTTATAACGTTACAGTGCAATTCTATTCACTTTACCTACCGAGTAGTGACTCAATGGGCCAGTGTCGTTTCTTTAGTTCCCTATCTTAACCCATTCGTTGCGAAAAGTTCTGTGTTTTTACCCACTGTGCATCGCTGTGCCTAACAGATTTGTACCAGTTTCTGTTTACTACCTTCATGATGGTTCATCTTATTAAAGTTTATAATATTGTTGCTGTTAAGTTCAAAAATGATTAATATAATATTATCAGAATGTACGAGGTCTGCGCTCAAAAACAAACGCGTTATTTCGTAATGTTTGGTTGAATTCGTATGTTATACGTTATTATTTTTACGGAAACATGGTTAGTGGATAGTATTAGTAACAGTGAGTTGTTTGATGGACGATATCTTGTCAACAGCACAGACTCGGGGAAGCGGAGTGTTGATCGCGGTGAGGAATGACCTGACCGTTGTGGAAAGATGTGACTGGCGTACCTCGGCCGAGGATATATGGGTATCCATCGTTCTGAAGCGATCAAGACCAGCGGCAAGTTACAATCTCAATATATGTGGCCTGTATCTGTGCAAAGAAAATGTTGGCAACTCGTACCTATCTCAGTTACAAAACTTTCACCATAAACTGAACTATTAGTAGTAACTAGTATCCGCCCACCCTCTAGATACATTTATAATAACAGGCGATTTTAACTTCGGCGGCGATGTGGTATCAATCAGTGTGGAAGGCAGGATTTTTCTGATTTGTTTCTCAGTGCCGAGGACCGAGGATATATAAGCCGGTAAACTAATACTACACATTTTGCGGACGCCGAGCCCTCCCATACGAATGGGAAGAGTAGCTTGTGTCCAACCTCGGTCGTCCAAAGCCACATTTAAAATGAATGAAGTGTTTCTGATAATTTTATCTATATCAAAAGATGAGTGTGCTTCGATACAGGTGTAGCACGTAGGAAATAAATTAATTTAAGGCCGAAACAGCAATAACGGATTATGGTGATGGCTGCATGCATGTTAATCAATGGATGTTTGGAAAAATATTTGTTACACCCAAAAACGACTTGGATTTGGATTAAATTTATAAATAGTTTATAACTTGGAACACATACCTACCTACCGGTACGTGTTCATGGAACGAATAGTGTTTGAAATTCTTTTCATCCCAGTAGTGTCATACTGTGAGACCATACATTGTATCCCAAACCTATTTTTAAACTTAGATATATATAGTAGCGCTCACTTACCTTAAGTATAGTATTATAACTAATAAAATTCTACACATTTCAACTCTTGTGACCACTTAGCTGTCCTAGAACACAAGAATGATTACTTCCAACGCCTTGACTTCTTGTAGAAGCTACAACAATGGTCACTTCAGTATCTAACATTATTAACCATTGTGACTTTCCGTCACATCAATTATGAGTAGAAACACACAGACCTACCTATGGGTACTTACTGTACAGCTACCCGAAACCGAAGTATTATAATATTGCCGGGGTTGCGGGCCTGTTCGAAAGAGATACCGCGGCCCCGGAACGTAAAAGGCGAGGAAGGAACATGGATGGTTTTTAGTCAGTAAGAGTCTGACACTCCCTCCCGCTCCGCCCAGAGTGGGGGGGGTCATTTGATGATTTCCCATCCTTAAAAAAAAAAAAAAAAAGTATTATAATATCTGAGGCCCTACTCCCTAACGTTTCGTCCATACGGACGGATTTATCCACGTCTCTCACACGCACTCGTCTGCAGACGTGCGCCAGAGAGACGGATAGATCCGTCCGTATGGACGAAACGTTAGGGAGAAGGGCCTCTGTGCCGAAACTTTTAAATTTTCCCATTCGTTTTCTTGGTCAACTGGCGAGTAAGAAACTCGCGCGTGTATGCGAGTCGAAACCTTACGATTATACCTACTTTTTGTCGTCAACTCGCTCGCATATAGTAAAGCACAATCAAATACAAATTATTTAATTGTACGAGTATTTATTGTAAAGTACTAGACTTTAAAATGTTTGACACATTGAAAGTGGAAGTGGGTGCATATTTTTATACATGTTATAAGAAGTTTTTTTAGCTGACTGTACATCTGTCGTAGTTCACGTCAGACTTTCAAGGTTGAGTGATAGTTGACGACAAAAACAGAGCTAAACTCGGAAGGCGACAATGACAGCTCACGCACATGCGCGTGTTTTACACTCGCCAGTTGACGAATAAGTCTCCCTTGAATCAACCTTGAACTCAATCCTAATACCTAAACAATAAAGTTGAAAATCTATTAAATAAGTTTTACAGATTGTAGTGGCTTGATGTGCTAGGCTAGGTCAGTTATTATTTACAAATAAATATATAGTCATGGACCACAGTATCAATAAACCAGTTTGTGGTATTGATCCCCATTTTCAAGGATCGGCAATGAACATTATACAATAGTCAGTGATGCCACTGACGCGTGACGGAATGATTTTTAGAGTAAATCCCAATCTCTTAATCGTTATTTTTGAGCTCGGATTGAATTCTTCGATCTGCGGCCATCACCTTATCCATTGGTTAGCTATATAATGGTGCAGTTCTGTTATCGAACAATAACAGGTAATGAAGTTCCAATACGAGTAATTGTTCAAATAGCACCTATGACGATAAAATCACTTAGTTTGAAATGGTCGCTGCATTGCACTAAAATATGTCGACTACCTTCATGTTTATGATATTGAGTTATTTATGAATAATTATTATTATTTACCACCTTATTTAATCACTATAGTTATGTAGAAGAAGCATATAAATGTAACTACTTAGAAATAGTTGAAAGTTAACTGTATCTAGAACAGCAAGAGAACCACGTTGCCACAGAAATGATAATGTATAAAACAGGATTGTCGGTGTTAATGTTCTGTTTAAGGTAAATCAAGTCTATTTTTTTAAGTTAGGCCCGTTCACGACCTCTTACGATGTGACTGTCGTCGCAACTTGTGGTAAGTGACACGGCGCGACTGTTTCCGTCTGTCTGCGTGTCGCTCCACAAAGTGACGAGGTAAAGGTGCGGTCACACCTAGTGACGTAGCGAATTGGATAGTGGGTCGGACTGCAGACTTTGGACTATGACAAATAATAGTGTATCTACTGAGGTATCTGTCAAAGTCAGGTTTCCGTAGCTATTGAGCTTGGTTTAATTTGAATTATTTTTTAATAGTAGACCCGCGCAACTTCGTCTGCGAGTGAGGGTTAGTTTTTTTTTAATAAAAAGTATCCCACGTTACTTCTAATACCTCCAAGAATATGTGTACAAAGTTTCATGATGATTGGTTGAGTAGTTTTCGCGTGAAAGCGTAACAAACAAACTTACATTCACATTTGAGTAATAGTAGGGATAGGGATAGGGATTATTACATTCATATTTATAATATTATGTATAGGATAGGATAAACTAAACCCCACACTATGAATCTCGCTCACCTTTGTATGTTAGTAACAATCTGACCTCAGGCTTTAGTTATGTATAAGTCACTCTTTTCTGATCCAACTATTTTCAGCCTACATCACGTTCACCAGTACAAGATCATAGACGCGGAAACCAAAGAACCCGATAGTCATTTCGACTTTTTTATTTTTGCTCAACCATGGCCGGTTTCAACTTGCAAAACCTGGATCCATGAAATGAATGGCACCGAATGTGCGTTTCCTATTAAAAAAAACCAGTGGACTGTACATGGCATTTGGCCATGGTCAGTGGAAGGGTGGAATAATTCTCCTAGTTTTTGCAACAATTCTTGGGCATTCGATCCAGAACAGATTAAATCTATTGAAGGTGAACTGGAGCAGGCATGGACTAATATATATAAAGGTAATATTTATGTAGTTGTTAAACGATCTAACTTAAGAGTGGCACAATAATACTTTTCGATATAAGAAGAGAAAGGAGATCACCCAGCCTCCATATATTTTTGGGCCAACCAAAATTAACTTATTATTTGGATAGAGCATAAGAAAATATACATATAATATTTTTTATTATGACACCTAAGTCGTAAGTCAATTAACCGAGAAGTTATTAAACCACAATATCTGAGATCACCAACATTTTTTTTGGCCGGCCAACTAAAATACTGCAATAATTAAATTGAGCTTATGGATATGAACCATAGAAATATTAATTACTCGTATTATATCTATGATTTGAACATTTTTTGTTATGCAACCCAAGTTCTATACCCAAGTTTTAAATAAACAATAATGATTACCATGCTATAAATGCTACTGATCGATGAAAAAATCTCGCGATCATCTGCCGATCTCCTTGAAGCCCGGCTCCGTCGCTCTTAGGCAGACCCCAAGGTGGAACTTTTGCAACAAGTTGAGTGACTAGGTCTGAACTTCGCTGTTTAGGACGACAGGAAAAACACATCGAAGTGTTTGCGCTTCAAGGAAATTGGTAGATCTCTCTTGATGCTCGTCTTCATCGACCAGCTGCCCTTATACTATAGTACTTAATCATTATTATATAAATCTTGGGTATAGAGCTTGGGTGACATAATAAGAATGTTTATAAAATATCCTTAAGCTCTATGTAATTATTGCGTTTATTTTAGTTGGCCGGCAAAAAAAGTAGCCCAATCTGGGTGATCTCAGATATTTTGTGGTTGAATAACTTCTCGGTGAATTGACTTACGACCTAAGTGTAATAAAAGAAATGAATATTATATTATGCTTTATCCAAATAAAGGGTTTCTTTTGGTTGGTCTCCTTTGTAATTGCATTCGAGGTAGAATTCATATCCGAGCAGCAGGTGACGTTGTTATGGAGCCGGAAACTGCAGTTTTTGAGGAAGTGTTCTGTCCTATCCTATGAGCCACTAATTATTCATAGCGATTGTTTAGCTATTGCTCTTTTCGTGGAAAGTGAATGTGTCAAGGTTAGAAACCTCGTTAAGGTACAGATAAAACTAACGAGATAATGAACGATTCATTGTAATTTCAGGAAACGGCCCTTACAGTTTCTGGGAACACGAATGGCTGAAACATGGTACCTGCGCTACAGTACTTGAAGAATTCAACTCTCAGTTCAAATACTTCAGCAAAGGTATCGAATGGAACAAGAAATATTCGTTGTTAGACATGTTAGAGGCAGCTCAAATATTCCCTGATGATACTAAAATAATTATTCCTGAGGAGTTTGTTAACGCAGTGAAAACTAAAACTAAGAAGAATCCAGGTGTTATTTGTAACAAAATAGATGGAGTATGGTACTTGGTAGCAATACATTTGTGCTTTGATAAACAACAAAATCTGATAGACTGCACTCCTGAAGTCGATCAATCCTGTTACCAGCCGGAAGGAATCATTTTTCCTGCTAATGCTTGACTAATTTCTCTGCAAACAACAACGTACAATTATAGCAAAAAAAACTTGTGATATTTCAGAAAGTCGTCTTTCGTGTCATTGCTTGACACATTACACCTGAGAGTAGTTAGAAGCTTTCGGTTTTTCGAAATTAAAAATCATCATTTTTAATTGCCAAGCCTATCAGACGCCATTGTTTCTTCCATTCTATTGTGTCTATTTCTCTGACAGTTATTGAATTATAAGAATGGCTATCGGTTTTTTTTTTAATTTTACACATTTTTCACCCGGTAAACAGCAGGTGGATCTTAGACTTTTGAGTATTTTTTGCATTGATAAATGATAAATGATAAATGATAAATGATAAATGATAAATGATAAATGATAAATGATAAATGATAAATGATAAATGATAAATGATAAATGATAAATGATAAATGATAAATGATAAATGATAAATGATAAATGATAAATGATAAATGATAAATGATAAATGATAAATGATAAATGATAAATGATAAATGATAAATGATAAATGATAAATGATAAATGATAAATGATAAATGATAAATGATAAATGATAAATGATAAATTATAAATGATATTTATTCAGCAAGTAGGTTTTCTCAAACACTTATACACGTCATTTTTTTTTTTAAACTAGATGGGGCCGGTGTTTCGTACCTGACTACTCTGAGAAGAAACAGCCGAAACAAACTCCGAGGTCATAATCTCTTTTGAAGTCCAGACAATCCTGCTTAATTCACATGAGGACTATGCAGATTAGTGTCTGAGATGGTCTTTTGAAGAAAGAACCACACAGATTTGAGTTGAGTTGAAAAGTTAGGTCAGGATAGGAGGTATTTAAAAAATGGAAAAAAAAAACAAAACCGGCTGGGGGATCGTACAACGTGTCCACGGCGTAGGCAGTGAAAATCGTACTTTGAAACAGAAGATATCGACAAGTTAGGTTAGGTAGGTATTTAGAAAATGAAAAAAAAAAACAAATCTGGCAGGGGGAAAAAATTTGCCCTCTCCGACAGCTCCCTCGTTTCTCGCTGAATATCAGCGTCGTCCTTCAGGTCGGACGTCAGAATATGGCCCAGATACCTAAAAGTATGTACTCCCAAATGTTTATCAGTTCTCTGGGTTCACCTTTTGACGCGCTCAGCAGCATCATATCATAAGCGTAGTTGTTGTTAAAACAAACATCATCAATAGGGTCCAACGCTTGCTGCGCTTTCTAGGTGCGCCGCAAGCGTTGCCGCCTATTCGATGCCCCGCGGACTTTCCTGCAGCTGTACACAGAGTGAAGTTTGGCTCTGCGAAGCACTGAATCGCCATATTTAGAACCGCCATATTTAGATCCGTATCCTGAGGGACTGAAGACAGATAAGTCCCGTCACTGTAGAATTACAAAGAGGACCAGTGACAGTCACAATAGATCGTGTCAAACCTGCCTTTATTTTGTTCCACTCATCTGAAGATACATCGAAGTCGGTTATAGAAAACACAGATGGTCAACCTCCGGTACAAACCACAAGATCCGGACGCGTAATTAGATTTCCTAATTATCTTTCTGCAAGTTTTCCGAACTCCGAGGGCGGTGAGGCACATCACTGAATGCTACGCCCATCCTTATTTTTCGACTGCGAGGTGTCAAGTGGACTTCAGACTGACAGATGGAATTTTTTCTAGATGTTCTCGGTGTTTCTCTTATCGATTAAATACATTTCTAGTAAAGGGTAGTTTACTTTATTACACACTAGTTGACGTCACGCGGTTTCACCCGCGTAGTTCCCGTTCCCGTGGGAGTACGGGGATAAAATATAGCCTATGTTTCTTATGTTGCTTGTTGATACTGTAGCTATCTATTGCTGAAAGAATTTTTCAAATCGGTCCGGCAGTTTTTGAGTTTATTCATTACAAACATACACACACACACAAAGTATTTTTTTTAATTAGTAGATATAGACGATTCTTGTGGAAAACATTGCCACAATTTGGTGACCCCGACGTGATTTGAACACGTAACCTTCTGTTGCGAGATTTGCATGAGAGAACACACTTATTTGCACCAACAATACAGTTAAAAATTTAAATTAACTTATTTAGTCCCGTGGGACAGTTATCAAATTCAACGTGGGTGAAGCCGCAGCATAAGTTAGTTTAACTATAGTGTATTCACGGAGACGAGTTAGTATAGCGCCTTCTCTATCGCACATTATCATACAAATGACAAAGACAAAAAATACTTTTTTAGGGTCAGTGGGCGTTAACAATACCTTAGAAATGTAAATGTGCGTTCACACTGCGCTTCTTAAAAGTACGCTTAGTTTATTCCTGCGGCTTCGTCTGTCGTATTAATTGAGAGACATTGTGATATAATTTGTTTATTGTTACCTACTTTTTATTTAACTGATGGATATGAAGCAAAAGAAATAAAATCGAGAGTTAATGATTATATTTTCTTTATTAAATTGTAATATCTACCTAAACATTTTCATAACATATCATCATCACCATCACTCTCCGTACTATCACTACTGTCGTTTCCTACATTTATTATTAATCTTTCAGTCATTGCCTCCACATTTCTATCCATGGCATCCATTTTGGGCTCAACAATTTCTATGACATGCTTTATACATTTTTTCCATTTCTCTGCGTCAATATTTTGAATTGATTCATTCAATACAATTTTTAATTCTGCCATTTTGTGTGTTTTCATGTGTGAAGCTACATTTCCTTTAACTTGAGCCCACACTAGCTCAATTGGATTTAATTCGCAATGATACGGCGGCAGTCTCAGTACAGTTTTTTTTTGTGATTTTGCCATTTCGTCTATAATACAAGCGTCGCGCGTCGTATCGCTGTCTATGGTTTTTAACAATGTTTAATAATTCACGTTTCAACATTTCAGCGTTACAGCTAATATTTTACCAATTAAATATATCCTGTTTTTTAGATTGGGCCGTTGGGATTCGCTCCATTTTTCTAGAGTGATAGGAAGCGTTATCCATGACTATCACAGAATTATCATCTAGCTTATTTAAAACTTCTCTAAACCAATTTTCAAATTCTTCTGCATTCATTTCCTTGTGATAATCGCCTTGTTTCTTCGACTCAAACATATTTAGACCACCTTCGACGAATCCATCCTCACTCCCGATATGAGTAATAATTAGTCTTTTGCCTTTTCCTGTAACGAGAATATAAAACATGTAATAAAACACGTGTTTCAACAATGAGAATATAACTATAACTTAATGATAATAATAACAATGCATGTAGCGCACCTGGGCCAGTTTACTATACAAAAATTGGGAAAAAGTATTTTATTATGATAATGCTCATTTATGACAAAAGAACAATAAACGGGTCATTAGCACACCTGCGCCGCTTAAAAATTATCATTGACCATCTATACTTATAATAAATCTGTAGAGAGGTCAATTCTGTACATGAAATATATTTACAAAATAACTATCGGGGGGTGATTAGTGATCGATACTGATGCCAAAAATGCAATCAGTAAAATTTTTGTCTGTCTGTCTGTCTTTCTGTCTGTCTGTCTGTCTGTCTGTATGTTATTTATAGAAAAAAAAACTACTCGACGGATTTTAACGAAACTTGGTACAATTATTCTACATACTCCTGAGCAGGTAATAGTATACTTTTCATCACGCTACCATTAATAGGAGCAGAGCAGTGAAAGGAAATGTTGGGAAAACGGGAGAAGTTACTTGGTTTTTTTAGCTTCCGTCGCGTGTGCAGCCTTAATGGTTAAAGCTACATAGAAATCATGTATAACGGAAATATTCCACATAAAATTATATAAAAAATATCCCAAGACAGCATATGTCTATCTTTTATAGTTGACTCACAATAACACGTGTAACTCCCGATAGCTTAGCAGTTCGGAGATTTGTTATTATTATATTTGTTTACTCCTACGTTTATAATATTCTCACTCAACCCCAATTTTGAAACTTCACGCGGGCGAAGCCGCTGGCAGAAGCTAGTTATATAAATAAAAATACACACCTGAAGGTGTTTTCAAGCCAGTCGTTAGTCCATTAATAAAAGCGTCTCGCCTGCTTTTCACTGTGGTATCGACCCAAGCTTTTGAGGTAGTGTGACCTTCATTCACCCAAGTTTCATCTAAATAGTAGATTTTTTGATGATTATTTCGTGCATTTTTGATAGCTCGCAGATAATTTCTTCTCCAAAAAAATATGTCATCGCGATCCAGCAATAAGCTATTTCTGCTTCTCTTACAGAATTTAAAACCAATTTTTTTCAATATTTTATGTAGCGTCGTTCTCTTTATAATGCCCAAAGTGCCATCATTATCTACTGATTTTCTTTAAAATCTTATCTAGAGTAGGTATTTCATTCTGCGCGAAGAAATTGTGGACTATATTTCTGATGGCACATTTTGTAAAGTTATCAATCGTATCAACAATTGACAAACGTTGCTTCAATTTCTTCGGAGATTTTAGCTCACCACTATCATTCTTCTCTTTTACAATTCTATGAACAGAAGCCCAGTGAACACCTAAGGAAGATGCAACAGCTTTCAGAATGTCACCCTTGGAGGCCGAAGAGTCTGCATTTCTCATTGCGTGGTACATATTTAAAATCATAGTCTTCTCGGTAGACAAAAAAGCCCGCCGTTTTCTTTTCTCAGCAGGTTGTTCGATATCCGCCATTAAATCAATCAAAGCAATCAATCATAAAATTCAATACACCAGCCGGTTCACAAGTTGAGCGCACAGTCACAAGTAAGAGCACGTCTGCACAATACGGGAAGTATGAGTAGACTAAAAAGTACTCGTACTGTGTACACCGCCTTAGCATTTATCACTGACCAATTGCAGTTAAAAAATTGTGAGAGTGAGATAGCGCTCTACTAACTCGTCTCCGTGAATACACTATATAATTGTTACCCTAGGGGTGAAAGTAACTTATTTAGTCCCGAGACGGGGTTTGGCGCCCAAGCGTAGTGCGGGCATCTATATGTCGAGGGACTAAATAAGTCTATCACCCGAGGTAAACACTTTGCTTATCATTACGAATACAAGGAAAATAAAAACATGAAGCAACTAAAAAAAAAAAATAGGATTGCCGTTATCCCGCCTATTTTGTTTTTTTTTCTGTGGTCGGCTAGTCAACCTTTATTTTTGATGTAAGTTTAAAAAAAAAAAAATCTTTAACTATAAGAAAACTGTATGTTATTTCAATTTTATATCGCGCTGTAATTTTAGAGGCTGTATACAAGTCGGAACATGGTTCAATAGAAATGTGAAAATAGAAATAGTTTTTTTTTAATATTTTGAAAGCTGTCGCTGTCATTTGAAAGCGATTCTCCCTAGGACTGAAAAGTGTTACTTTCAACCTGCTCCTCAGGCAACTTCAAACTTACTTTCCGAGTATGAGTAATGAAAAATATTTGACTAAATTACCTATTATTATTATCATGTACTTAACAAAAATGGGACACGTTATCAATAGAGTACATACACCTCTTACAATCATTCACACAAATGTGATTATTCGTTATGGTTGGGTGCACTAAGAAGTGCCAACTTACAAACTAAATAATTCAATACATCACGCTTGTATTCCGGGGAGGGTCTGTTAGGAAGATGCATTTAGTAATCACATGTGGCTGCTCTCATATTTAACTTTCTCACAATAACATATTATGATTAGATAACATTTACTATTCGCTAATCATAACGTCAAAAAGCCATTTTTACAGGTTCATAGTTGATTGCCCACGCAGAGTTCAATAATCGTCCCACGGAATCGAACTAGCAAGATAAATCTAACCATTCTGTGTGACTCCAGATTATAAACTATTCGTGTGTCTAATTTCATTCAACTCTGTTCAGGATTTTTTGCGTAAAAGAGTAACACCATCATAATATACATCGTCATATACTTAAACCTTCAAGACACCCGTAAGACAATAATAACATTTTTTCAAAAAATAAAACCGACTTCACACAAAAAATTGAAAAATAACTTTAGCTTCAGAAGTCGTAGACCTTTGTTTGATCGATTTACTTAGTTTTTATTTTCCACTTTTTAGTAGTTCACATGTGCATACCTACTCTTTCGCGTTTCCGGCGTGTTTTTTTTATATGAACTGGTGTAAACAATAAACAGATATGAAATTTCAGCAATCCCAGTACAATTGCCATCATTTATTGAGGAGTTCCGTTGCCTATCTCCGAAGTTCTTCATCAGATCTTTATCAAATTGAAATGGATCACTCCGAGAAAGTACTTTTTCTAAACCTACCCAAATCGCTTCGGTGTGCTTATAAAATTTGAAGAGTTCCCTCTATATCTCCAGGATCCCATCATCAGGATCCTGACTTGATGATTATGGGACCTTCTGGGAATACCCTTTCGGACAATTAAAAAACGAAATCGGTCCAGTCATCTTCGAGTAATCGGGGAACATTGAATTGAGAACCTTGAAGTCGGTTAATAACGACGTTTTGGTAGGTGACTCAAATATCCGGATGGCCTTTAAAAGATTTGGCCAAGTATCGTTTGCTCCTAAGAATTGAAGAGTTCCTTTCCTTTGTCATGGATCCCATAATCAGAACCTAACCAAATTCTCATAAAACTACCCTTGCCAATAAAATAAAATAAAAATAATACATGTAACGGTAATAGGCTTATCCCCAATAAATGGAACTTAATACACCTAACTGTCGAAATCTGGGAGTATTTTACACATCCGCGTACCCCCTCAGAGCATACAGGCGTGATGTTCTATCATGGTGTTGTATAAACAATAAACAACCAAAGCGGTTGCAGTAATCACTGCAGATTTGCCTTGTATTTTTGAAGAGTTCCATTGTATATCTCCGAAGATCAGAATCAGATCTTCAGCATACGGGAAGCACCAGCTTTCAAATAAAAAAAGAATCATCAAAATCGGTTCCCTCAGTCGAAAGTTCTGAGGTAACAAACGCAAAAAAAGTACATTCGAATTGATAACCTCCTCTTTTTGGACGTGGGTTGATTAATTAGAGGCATCAAACAATATGTCAAACTAGCTGCTGTACCTTGCTGTTTAATTTGCCGCTCATCCCTTAGCGCGTTTAAACGAACTATTTCTTCAGCTTTATAAAGTTTTATTCCAAATATAAGTTCTTTGTTTGTATCACCAGTCCACAATGTTACACAACAATTATGGGGCCATAAAATAATAATACAACATAGTCGCCGTCGGGGGAATAACCTGGATGAGGCTAACGCAGGACCGTGGAAATTGACACTAGAAGAGAGAGGCGTATACCCAGCAGTGGGTTAGTTTGGGCTGTGGATGATGATGATGAAAATAATAATAATACAACACTCAGAAAATCTAATGATATGGCATGAATACAATAATCACTCATTAACTGGATAAATGAACCCTTTAGGAGAATAACAATCTTCGTCTACCACATGACGACGGTTACAATCAATCAGATTGAATTCCTTATCAAGGCATATCCGCACTTCCTGGAAATACGGCACTTCATCTACGACGTAACATCCGATCATTGGGCTCTTCTTAGTTACAGCCTGCACTGCATCAGCGACTTCCTCAGGGTCCAAATATTTTGTATCAGAAGGGAATATGTTAGCAGCTTCAAGCATATCCAACACCGAATATTTCAGGTTCAATTCGATGCCTTTGCTGAAGTATTTGAGCTGAGTGTTGAAAGGTTCAAATACTGCAGCGCAAGTCCCATGCCTCCTCCATTCATGTTGCCAGAAAATGTGGAGGTCGAGCTCTGAAATTAAAGTTGGTTAAAGTAAATGGAGTGATTAAGGGTTGTTCCTGACTAAAAAAATAAAATGGTTCGTTTTATTCCGTCACTTAGATTTTCGAAAAAAAATGGATCCCTACGTGTTTTTTGTTTTATCAAAATTAATAAAAATTACAAAAATAAAAGACGTCTTGTGATGTCATTTGATGGTAAAAATAGACCCAGATGTGACGTACTGAGTTATCCTATCGCCTATTGTAGTCATTTGGGGAAAACCCTGGACGAGGTTGACAGAGGAACGTGTGATTAAGTGGCTAGAACGGAGGCTCCTCCATGTGGTACTACTTCACCAGTGCAGCAACAACTCGGTCCTTCACACCCTCTAGCATTACCCTGCCCTGTGTAGCACGGTGCTCAAGCAGCACCAATCGGAGCACACCTCGGGCTGGGCGCTCAGTATGCTTAGTGCGAGTTTCTTGTACGTATCGGCCGCGTCAACGTTTACGCAAATTGGTATGGCGCTTGATAAGCGCCACCTAGCGTAATATGTGAGAACTGCATATTGTGAGTGCTGAGTGTGAGATTCTAGAATATATTTATTTGTTTCGGGTTAATTCAACGCGAGAAGTGGCGCGTACATTAGTAACCGGCCAATTCAACTAGTGGTGGTTATACAACGAAGTTAGACGACATTACAGTATCAAATAAAATAAAATAAAATTACTCATTTGTGTGGTCAATGGTCATTGGTTTTGTTTGTTTTTAGGAAAGTTTGTGTTGTGATTTGCATAATTATAGTTTTGAATATTATTATTGTTAAAAATAAAGCCCGTCCCAATTTGAAGTGCTGGTGACATAAATGGAGCAGTTAGTGTAATTTAATATGTTTTGGTGTGTTGTGAGTGATCAAGGTCACTCACAACACCCATCGTGAAGTTCACCCATAGTGAAGTTTGTAAAACTAAGTTTGTTACTTTTTAGGCATAGAAATCTAAACAAATGATCTAATAAGGCCCGAATGTCTTGTAGTGGAGCACTCTATCTTTGTTTACGTGTCTGTGTTTATGTTTTTGTGGCGTTAAATTACGCTTATATTGTGCTTTTGCGGTCTCAAACATTCTCCAAACGAAATAATACGAGATTCTATTGTAAGTATAATTCACAAATTGATATTAAATTCAATTACTATGTCATTGCGACACTCTCACGATACTCTCACCACAAAATCTTAAGTGACAACTTTTAACGATCGCAAGTGACTGCGTTTCGTATTCAAGCTGTCAAAACTGTCGAAATTGTAACTTGCACTCGCGTTAAACATGCAAATGTATGCAATGTCCTCGGAACGGCCCTTACTTTCTTAGAGGCACTGGATTGTCACTGTCGACGACGTACACTCGATCTACACGATATAGACTATACTCGAATTTTAGTATGAAACTCACACTAAGCATACAGAACACATTATATAACTTAAGAAAACGTCAATTTACCTTTAAAGGTAAATTCGCGATAAATACCCGTTTTCAAATGTTATTTATAAGTGAATTCTTAAACTTATTGACCTTTGTAAATTTCGGTTTGAACCTGCATTAGGTCTCCTTCAATGGACTTTATCTCTTCTGGATCAAAAAACCATGATTCATTGCAGAATTCAACATATCTCCCTTTCATTGTTCTCGGCCAAATTCCGTGAATGATCCACCGGTGCTTTTCCTTTGGAAAGCGACATTCTCCTCCAGGAGACAAAATATACTTCCAAAACTTGCAAACTGATACCGGCCACTCTTGGGAAAAAACAATGATTTCAAAATTTGGATTGGATTCACTCGTTTCTTTTTCTGTAATTTTCTTTTGATGAGCTTGATGTAAGCTGAAAACAAGTAGGGAACAGATTTCATTTGGCATCATTTTAGTTTTAAAATTTATACGAAGTGAGTAAGTACCAAAAATAAAATCCCTTAAACCCTTTTAAGCGAATTCCACCAACGAAATTGAACGCGTTCCGGACAACTAACTAAACCGTGTTCAAGACAAATCTTGATACTGGCCGATATTCAAAAAAAAAAAAAAAAAAAAAAAAATATTTATTTGCTAGAAATACGTCTTACAACAAGGAAAGATCTCAACGCCATTTAGTTGGGTTTGTTGCGGTCAGTTTGCTGTTCTACCTATTGTCATCTTATTTTCGCGCATACAGTGCAAACTCATTTTAAGTAGGCTAGGAAAGAACATTAAAGCACTGTCTGAACAGAAACTAAGTAACACCCTCGGCCCTCCCCATTCACCCCCCCCCCTCCCTTGTCCCAATTCATTTGGGGTTGGTGCAGCATGTCTTCTTCTTCCTACATTCGTCTCAATCACGATACATAGTACCTATAACATCCACTCAATAAAGGGTGTAAAACTCTTCTTCACAAAACCGAAGGGCACTTGTTTTCCCCATAATTGCGATATTTTTTTTGTTCTACACCATACCTGGGAACCCTCTAGTTACGGAGATATCGGGGGTGAAAGTTACAACATTTTGACAAGTATTTTTTTAAGATTTCATCACCTTTTATCACCTCTACGACCCCCGTACCTACTATTCAATTCATCCATCAGCACAATGTTTTAAGTGCGTTACATTGAGTTCTACCTCAAAATATGATTTATAACCTCAATAAAAAAAAGTTGTTTCCCAGCAATATTTTTTGCGTAAAGATATTTAGTTTGATGTAGGTACAGAATGCTTGGTTAACGGCTTTGTGATGAGGTGGTTTACACCCTGTAAATTCGCACAACTTACATTAGGCAAAGTATTAAAACTGATAAACTCATTCTACACATAATACGTTTTCAGACAACTGATTTAGGTACGTTACTGTTCAAGAAAGAGTTTACTATCGAATATCGAAACTGATTGTCTGGGTACCTATTTTATTAGGTAAGTACTGTGATTACCATGCTTCATTACAGTCCCTTAGAAAACAATATATTTTTAATTGCATAACTATAACAATTTAAAAGTACTACAAAACTGCAGATACGTATTTTTTCAGGAGTCCCTAGTCAAATATAATTATTAATACTTTTGAGTTTTTTTTTTAAAAAGGAGTAAGCAGTCGGCCCCGGCTGTCATTAGTAGATCTCTGACAGCCGTTATAGGTGGCTAAAAAAGTCTGACAACCAGTCTTACTAATTGGTATCGTTTACCCAGTACTATTGTGAGGGTTAGATAGGTAGTCGCTCCTTGTAAAATACTAGTATTCAGCTGCATCCGGTTAGACTGGAAGCCGACCCGAACATAGTTGGGAAAAGGTTAGTCAGTCATGATGATTGAAAACAAGAAGCAATCGAACAACAAACAACACGGGACAGTGTTAGTAAAATAGTAGTAAAATAAATGATATATTAAATTAAATTCTTTCTATTCAATTTCAAATTTAAAGTAAATACAAAATAACCAAACCACCACCGAACCAACTAATAACAAAACGAACTAACAAACCAAAAATGTTTAAATCAGGTCTTATACAAGCGAAGGCTTCTAAGATGCAGCTATAAAAGAATCAAACATTAGCAGGATAGAAGATCACTTCCGACTGGTAACAGGACTGATCGACTACAATACCACAGTCAATCAGATTTAGTTGTTTATCAAAGCACAAACGTATTTCCCCCAAGTATAGTACTCCATCAATACCAATTTCATCGCAACAGACGACCATTGGATTCTTCTTAGTTTTACTTTTCACTGCGGTAACAAACTCCTCAGGAGTAAATTCTTTATTTTCATCAGGGAATGTGCGAGCAGCCTCAAGCATGTCCAATATAGAAATTATTTCTGGTTCCATTCGATGTCTTTGCTGAAGTATTTGAACTGAGAGTTGATTTTTTCAAGTTCTGTAGTGCAGGTCCCATGTTTCACGTTCCCGGAACAATTTGGGTCATTTCCTGAAATTACAAAAAAAAATATACAAAGTTATTAATATTCATTATATTTTGATGATTATTCCGTTATCATCTGACTTATTTCTCTATACAAGGTACATCCTGTGCAACTGCAAAACTGTTAGCCTGTGTCAGCCACAAGTCGTTTCGGTTCAGCTCGTCCCGTCATCTCCTGCGAGATCCACCGCGTTGCCTTCTATCTATGTCAGGGCTTCATGATCAGGGTTATAAGTTCAAACATTTTGTTTAGTCTTTGTGACTACACAGTTCGTTGCCGTGCCGTTCCAAGCCTGCTCTAGTTCAGCTTTAATAGATTCAATCTGTTCTGGTTCATTTGACCATCTATGACACTAGCGAGTTGCGAGCGATGTGAAAGCGCCACGCCGCGGCGGGTGGGCAGACCCTAAGTAGTACAAATTATACTTAGTTGTGAACCACTCTTGTGAACTAGAGATACTTTTAAGTACATATGCATTAAAAATCGTAACAAAAAATGAAACGATTTTAATTATCTACATAACTAAGTAGGTTACTAATATACTTCCATAATCGACCTTTAACGTCTCATTATTCTGAATCGAGTTCTAATTTCTAGCCAGATAACGTATTTAATAAACAATTTATAAATATCCACAAGAATACTGAAAGTTAATTCTTTCCCAAACCGTAAAAGAATCAAGTGGTCTGTGACACTAAAATGTGCATTCGAATGAGTTTATCAGTTCTCATCCTTTACTTAAGGTAAGTCGCTCACCTCTGTTAACTCTGTATGGAAGTTATCTGACCTCAGGCGTTCGTCAATTTTACTTATAACGAACCCCTTTTCTTGCTATTTTTAGCTTACATTCCGTCCATCAGTACAAGATCCCAGGCGTCCAAATCAAAGAACCTGATAGTCATTTCGACATTCTGGTTTTTTCTCAAGAATGGCCGGTTACAATTTGCAAATATTGGATCCATGAATTGAATGGCAGCGAATGTGTGTATCCCACTAAAAAGAACCAGTGGATAGTACACGGCATCTGGCCATCGACAGCGGAATCGTATTATACTGAATCTTGCAACAATTCATGGCCATTTGATCCAGAACAGATCAAATCTATTGAAGGTGAACTGGAGCAGTCATGGACTAATATGTATAAAGGTAATATGAAAAGTTGTAAAACGGGTGGCACAAGTTTACATTTTGATATACGAGTAAGAAGGGAAACTTTGTAATTGCATTACTCATTAAAGGCGGAATTCACATCCTAACCGCAAGCGATACTGTTATGCAGTTTTTGAGGAAGTGGTAAATGTTTAGGTTAGAAACCTCGTATAGTACAGAAATCACATGATAATGAACGACTAATTGAAATTTCAGGAACCGATTCCTATACTTTCTGGGAACACGAATGGCTGAAACATGGCACCTGCGCTACAGAACTTGAAGAATTCAACTCCCAGTTTAAATACTTCAGCAAAGGTATCGAATGGAACCAGAAATATTATATTTTAGACATGTTGGAGCTCGCTCAAATATTCCCTGATGAAAATAAAGAATTTATTCCTGAGGAGTTTGTTAATGCAGTGAAAACTAAAACTAAGAAGAATCCAATGGTCGTCTGTTACAAAATAGATGAAGTTGTATACTTGGTGGAAATACGTTTGTGCTTCGATAAACAACTAAATCTGATTGACTGTAGTACTGTTATCGATCAGTCCTGTTTTCTGTCGGAAGGGATCATCTTTCCTACTAATGCTTGATTCATTTATCTCCTTTTTTTTTCATTCATTTATCTGAGAAGCTATCGATTGTTCAAGACATGATTACTAGTCTATACACCAACACATACACAAACCTTACACTAATTCGAATCATATACACACATCATGAGTTACCTTTAAGTTTTATTTTATGATTAGAACCGCTGCATTTGATACATGTTCATAATTAACCATATTTGTCGAGAGAGACTGGATCCTGCGACACAGGGTATTCTAGTGCGGGATCCAATGTCACACTTTCTTCTTTGGCACAATAAACATTTATTATTATTTATCCTTTATTCAATATTGTACATATTTCTTACATTTTTTTCTTCAGTATGGCTAATGATTTGCTAATGCTGTAAAAGAAAAAACTAAGAAGAACCCGATGGTCCTCTGTTACGCAGTTGATAAAGTTGAATATTTTATAAGAATTTTTTCGTTTTATTTATTTTTTACTTGGTAAACAGATGTGTGAAGGTCGATCTTAGGCAGAGTCTAACTATTTGGTACTTTGGCACCAGACAGGCTTTATTTACAAAATTGTGGAGTTAGGTTAGTTTAGGTTACCCATGAGTAAATATACCTATACTTTACTATTTGGCGCAGCCTTGAGACACACAGTATTGTCTCTTTTGTTTATTGCCTAGTTTTGAGTTTTTATTGTGTTTATTTAAGTTTTTTATATTACTTTTGTGTTGTGCGCACTTGTGGCAGCTACCGAAATATGTATTCTTACTTTACTCGCAACACGTCTTTAACGTTTTTTTTTATTTATTTATTTTTATTTATTTAAACTTCATGTACAAGAGTGGTACATAGGCGGACTTAATGCCACAAGGCATTCTCTACCAGTCAACCTTTGGGTCAAATAAGACAGTATTGTGTGTGATAGAGTACAATAAAAAAAAAAAAAAAAACATTTATAAGCATGAAAATTAAAACACATAAATAGGTATACATACTAATACATATATAGGCAGATAAAATAAACTAATATATATTATCAAAAAAAAAAATAACATACAAATAGACCGAAAAACGACAAACCTTATAATAATTAATATGACTTTATCGAAGACTGAGAAGAAAGCAATTTAGTCGGACTTTAAATAGAACTTCCGATTTAATGTGACTGCACTTGAATTTGAATTTTGGAGCAATTTATTAGCAATAGCCTTAATAAATGGTGATTAGTTGAAGGGCTTGCCTTGACAGTAGGTATTTTTAGAATGAGGCAGAGGTACGTGTACCTAATAGTACTACACTGCACACATATAGACAGGAAGTTCCTAAGATTAGTGCGCTCAACCAAACAAACAAACAAACTCTTCTGCTTTATAATATTGGTATAGATGTGTGATCTCTTTTCTAACCCTCATGGTCCCATGGTACGGCCGGCAGTTCGACATGACCTATAAGAGAGATCAGGTGCAGGAACGCGCGTGGGGATATGCTGCTCATGGTATGTGAAAGGTACGCGGAGGCCCATGGGTATTCAAGGCAGGCACCAAAACCTACCCGATTACACCTCAAATGAAACTTTGCGGAAGTCCCTTAAATCAAGTCACATCTTTCAAGTATCTGACAGCTTGGACATTGAGCGTGAGCGCAGAGCGTTGGCTGTCCGCTGCTATATTGGCTCACAGATTTGCGAAATACTCGACTGAAGTAAAGGCTACACTGTTCACAGCGTACTCTCAGTCGTTCTATACATGCAGTCTGTGGGTCAACTACACGCAGAGGGCATACAGCACTCTGCGCGTACAATACAACAATGCAATAAGGGTGTTGATGGGGTTGCCACGCTACTGCAGTGCCTCCGGCATGTTCGCAGAAGCGGGCATTGATGGCTTTCACGCCATCATGCGCAGGGTACGCGTCATCCCCAACAACGCAACGTCCTTGCGACCACGACACCAACGGTGCAGAAATGATATTCATTCAATATTGTAACTAATTAGCCTTATTTCAAACATTCTAAATTCTCTTTTAGATGTAAGAACAAGAAAAGCAAGCGGGACAATGTTTTCAGCACATTTTCATACTGTATCAACACGCAACTTATACCTAGATTGAAACAATTGGAATAGTAAATAATCTGCATAACTAACATTCTATACTATCATATACCTTTTTAATGGCAAAATATTCCATTTGAAAACCTTGAAACGATTACGTAGCGATATATATTCATTCTGTATTTTAGGTACTTATTTCAAAACCGCAACATAGGTAATTATCGAACTACTCCGGATAAGTTATAATTATGCGGTCAAGGTTATCATTCTACTCTCGCCTTTTCGGTCCGCTCCCAGTCTAACTGGATGCTTCTGAATACCAGTATTTTATATGGAACGACTTCCTATCTAACCACTGATACTGAGTAAACGATACCCCTAGGTAAGACTGGTGTCAGACTTTTTGGGCCACTGACTACCTGTAACGACTCTCAATGATCCACAAATGACAGCGGGGACAAACGGCTGAACGTGCTTTCCATGGCATGGAGGAAACTTGGTGGTCACCCATCCTCGGACCAATCTAAGCGTACCTTTTACGGCGTAACTTAAATTTCGACCCAAGCGGCTGTTATTATCTAGCCACGAGCTCCTCAAATAAGCCGGATTTTTTTGTAGCGTACTTATAGTATTCTACTAGTCAAGCCCTTTTCATTTGATACGCACATTGGGAGGGAGTTGTTGAATAAATATGTACTTGAACTGCTCTTTGTTCAACATAACTAAGAACACTCCCGACTAATTCACCTTTTAAACAAAAAAAAACAACACCAAAATCGGTTCATCCGCTCGGGAGCTACGACGCCTAAGACACACACACAGACCCTGTCAGAAACCCCGTCGTTTTTGCGTCGGGGGTTAAAAATAGACATAGTTCGCTTGGATGAAGCACTGTGATGGACTGATGACTAATGACAGTAGTAGTTGAATTTCTTAACTCCCTGGAGTTACGGGCGTTGTGCTATCCTATATGCTGGAGCTTAAAGTTGGCGTTCCAGTTCTGCTGATGCGAATCCTTCATGCAACCGAACTGTGCAACGGGATCAGGCTTCATCTCACAAAGCTCGGCTGTAATATTATTAGAGGTGTACCTAATCGTAACCTAAAATTTTACCAGTTATGTTGAAGGCCTATATACCTACTCGTAATAGGGTGCGAGCCTTTTTCCATCAATCGATAATAGGCTTGTTTACTGAAAAATTCTAATTAGTCCGTCACTTAGATTATCAAAAAATATTTGACCCGTATTTTTTCTTTTGTCACATAAACCAAAATTGACGAAGATACGACGCTTTTAAAATTCTCACGCCGTGCTATAATTTTTTTAGTGCGTTGTGACGTCACGAGCCCCGACTCCCAAGTTTTGATGCGTTCTAACTTCGTCAGTATTCATTGATTTACAAAAACAAAAAATACGTGTCCATTCTTATCCAATACTCTAACTGACGGACTAACTAGATTTGCAATTTATTGATGGTGGAAACTAGCCTATTCCTGATGGAATAATCCAATAACACTTTGCCCATACCGGGAATCGCACTCAGGTCCGCATGCTCAGTAGCACTTGCGACTACTCGACCAATGAGGCAGTCTCACACATGACACATCACAATTTTCATGCAAACAAAGTCGCGGGTAACAGCTTGTTCAAAAAAAAACTTTATCTGACTAGAAGTTAGAACTCGATTAACAATAACGAGACGTCAAAGGTCGATTGTGGAAAAAAGAAATTAGTAACCTACTTAGTTATGCAGATAAATCAAATTAATTATTTTCAATATTACGACTTTCGATGCATAAGCACATAAAATTATTTCAAGTTCACAAGAGTGGTTGACAACTAAGTATAGTTTGTACTACTTAGTTGTCTTACAATTAAAAATGTGTAGAATAAGTTTACCAGTTTTAATACTTTGCCTAAGGTAAGTAAGTTGTGTTCAGAATCCCCTCCGGAAACTTGTCTTAGATCTGACCCCATATTCACAAACGTTCGACTCGTTTCCGATTCGACAATTCGTATATCTGTCTTCTTCTGGCAATACGAAAACAAGCGAGATAGACACACGACTTTCCGAATCGGAAACGAGCCGAATGGTTGTGAATAAGGGGCCTGGTATCCTTATTATGGCCCACTCCCTCTTGCAGACAGGATGTACCCCTAGCTTTAAATCTGTAGTAAATATGTATAACTCTACTTCTTTCAGCTTACATCAAACTATTCCGAACAGAATCGAAGATGTAGAATCCATTGAACATGTTAACCAATTTAACGTTCTTGCCATTTCGCAATACTGGCCGGTATCGGCTTGCAAGAAGAAGGTGAATCCTAAAAGCGAATGTAATTTGTCAAACAAAAAACTCCAGTGGTTGGTTCACGGAATTTGGCCAGTAGATGTTGAGTACTGTAATGAATCATGGCCATATGAATCAGAACAGATTCAATCTATTAAAGGTGAACTAGAACAGGTTTGGATCGGCTTAATCAAAGGTAGGGTAACATGAAGTTTACTAGACGGATTCATAAGTGAACTACGGCAACGTGGTAGACCTCGCAGGAGATGGGTGGACGAGCTGAACCTAACCGACCCGAGGCTGACACAGGCTTGCAGTTTTCAGTTGCATGGTACACCCAGTACCTTGTATATAGAAATAAGTCAGATGATAAAGGAGTAACCGTCAAAATATAATGTAATTAAAATTTGTTTTTTGTTTTATTTTTCTGTTATTTCTATATATTACTATTTTTTTTCAGGCGAAGACCCCAATCCTATATGGGAAAATGAATGGGTGAAACATGGGACCTGCGCTGCAGAACTTGAAGAATTCAACTCTCAGTTCAAATACTTCAGCAAAGGCATCGAATGGAACCAGAAATATTCGATATTGGACATGCTTGAGGCCGCTCAAATATTCCCTGATGATACTAAAGAATTTACTCCTGAGGAGTTTGTTAGCGCAGTGAAAAGTAAAACAAAGAAGAATCCAATGGTCGTGTGTTGCGATGAAATTGGTATAGATGGAGTACTATACTTGGGGGAAATACGTTTGTGCTTTGATAAACAACTAAATCTGATTGACTGTGGTATTGTAGTCGATAAGTCCTGTTATCAGTCGGAAGTGATCTTCTATCCTGCTAATGCTTGATTCATTTATAGCTGCATCTTAGAAGCCTTCGCTTGTATAAGACCTGATTTAAACATTATTGGTTGGTTATTGGTCTTTTGTGGTGGGTTGGTTATTTTGTATTTTATTTATGTATGTTAGTTTATGAAGTATTTATCTATGAGCCATTGTAGCCTGAATTAAATAAATTGAATTGAAAGTATTGAATTGAATTTAAAAAATATTTTACTATGAACTGCGCGAATGGTGTAAAATCGCCATTGGTACAGCGTATAGACCGCCGTGGATGGATGTTGACATATTTTTGGACGCGTTAACATGTTCAATAAATTCCGTGGTGTCATGTAAATATACCATTTTGTTGGGAGATTTTAACATTAATTGTCTTAATCAAACTGACTCCTCTAAAACTACTGAATTAAATGCGTTTCTAAATAGCTGATCACAGCACTACACTTATATAACTGCGGAAACAAAATATACTCAAGTTAAAAATAAGTCTACGACTAGCGTTAATTTCGAAGAAGCTCTAAAACATATTCAGAAACAAAACTTAGCAGAATTAATATTTTGTAATGACCCTAAACTACTGACTGACCTTCTCATTACAAAACTCACTGAATCCATTAATCTTAACACTAGTCATATTAATATTCCTAGCAGTAAATGAATTATTAAACCTTGGGTTACACCAGGTGTACTACGTTGCATAAAAAATCGCAATAAACTACAAAAATAAACAAAAACGACATACACAATGAAATACTTAAAATATCGTACAACTGATACAGAGGTCACTGTAAGAACCTCATTCAAAAGAAAATACGATAGGGAACTACTTGCAAATTCAATCTCAAATAGCAAATTACTATGGAAAACTATTAAAAACATAACGTACACTAACAAACCTAAAAGTGGCACAAAGTAGCACAACCTAGCCCAAATAAGCACAAACTAGTATAAACGCCAATCTCGCTCTCTAAACGACTATCTCGCCCGTATTGATTGTCAATTGCGCCAAGGATCTTTCTGTGCCTCTTTCCATCCTGTTTGAAAAATCCCTTGCTACTGGCGTGGTGCCTAAAATATGGAAGTCGGCATATATAACACCGGTACATAAAAAAATATCTAGGACATTGGTCGAGAATTACCGACCTATCTCGAAGCTGTGTGTGTTTGCTAAAATACTGGAGAAAATTGTGCACGCACAGGTTTCTTCGGTACTCGAGAACATCATCTTCGTGAGGGGTCGGTCGACCACGACTAATCTCATTGTCTGTAGCGACTACCTCTCCGAGTGTATGTCACAAAGGTCCCAAGTCGACGTTATATAAACCGACTACAGCAAGTGTTTCGATCGGATAGATCATGTGATACTGTTGCGTAAACTTGTATCTGTGGGCATCAGGGGCGATCTTTACCGGTGGTTCAAGTCCTATGTGGAGAACAGATGTCAAACTGTAGTTCTGAATGGATACTGCTCTAAGCCTATGAACGTCCCTTCGGGGGTTCCCCAAGGATCCTTGCTGGGGCCACTGTTGTTCAATATATTTATCGACGACATCTCTTCTTCATTCCGGTATTCAAAATTGTTATTGTACGCTGATGACATGAAGATAATGAGACAAACAAATACCACGGCGGATGCTTATCTATTACAGGTGGACCTTAATAGTTTTCAAGACTATTGTCTTAATAATAAGTTGGATTTGAATGTATCCAAGTGGTACTATTTATGGCAATCCAAATCTACTGAAAGATTCTCTGTTTTTTTCTATAGTGCTCTTATAATAGAGTCAAATCCTTTCATTATAGAAGTTTCTGGCCATTTAGAATACGAGTCTACAATTAATAAAATAATTTTACCATCCATTGGCTCTAAAAAATCTGCATGCACTCTTTCGTATGCAAAATCTGTTTCTGACCATGAAATAATTTTTACAAAAAAATCACAATTTGTAGGTTTTATTTGATTGTTTTTGTATGCATGCTAGATTCACTTCTAGTAGATGTCAATCAGAAATATTGTGTTATAGCTGTTTTATTGCTATTGTGATTGTACATCAGTTTAGTGAATTAAATAAAATAAATAAATAATAATAATAAAAATAAATGGTTAAATGGTTCACAAGGTCGCATGCTCGCTTGGCGACCCTATTCCAGTCAGCCTTGGAGTCGGGGTCGCTGCCAGAGTTCCTGACAACAGGTATAACCCACCTGCTTCATAAATCGGGTAGTACTGCGGAACCCAAAAATTATAGACCAATCACCTGTCTCCCGACTGTCTATAAAGTTCTTACATCCATTTTGAGAACAAAAATTTGTAAACATGTAGATGACAATTCTGTCATGTCTGCTTCTCAAAATGGATGTAGGAATGGGTCCCGTGGTACTAAGGAGCTACTCCTCATTGATATGGCTATTAGTCAACAGGTTCGCCGTTCCCGAAAGGATCTGTCGACATGTTGGATAGACTATAAGAAGGCCTATGACTCAGTGCCACATACATGGCTCATGAGGGTGCTAGAGTTGTATAAAGTTGATGCAACTCTGCGCACCTTCCTGATGTCGTGTATGGGGCAATGGAGGACAGTCCTTCGCTATCCAGGATGTCGGCAAATTCAGAGGAATAGTGAGCCGATAAGGATAGAACGAGGAATATTTCAGGGCGATAGTTTGAGTCCACTTTGGTTCTGCTTAGCCTTGAATCCTCTTAGCACACTGCTGGAGGATTCAGGTCTAGGCTATCAGTTGCGGAAAGATGGTCGGGTTATATCTCACCTCCGTTACATGGATGACTTGAAACTCTTTGCCCCCAACGATTTGCAACTGATGGAGCTACTGAAGGTAACTGAAACCTTCAGTAGCGCCATCAGGATGGAATTTGGTGTGGACAAATGTGCGGTCATGCATGTAAAGCGAGGGGAGATTGTGGAGTCTGTGGGAACCCAGCTCTCAGATTCCATAAATCTTAGATCCCTTTCAGCAACTGAAACCTATAAGTATTTGGGTATGTCGGAAGCGCTGGGCATCAATGTGGCTGACATGAAGCAATCGTTGAAGGAGCGCTTCTTTGGCCGCCTGAAAAAAGTAGTTAATAGTCTTTTATCGGGCGGAAATAAGGTGCGTGCCTTCAACGGTTGGGTCATGCCAGTTTTGATGTACTCTTTCGGCATACTCAAATGGACTCAAACCGAACTAGACGCCCTGGATACGAAGGTCCGTAAATTGCTGACGGCATTTCGAATGCATCACCCGCGTTCTTCAGTTATGAGACTGTATATCCCGCGAAAGTGTGGGGGTCGTGGCTTTTTAAACGCTAAGACTCTCCACAATCGCGAGATATGCAGTCTCAGGGATTATTTCCTAGAAGCCGACGTGGGGATGCATCGAGATGTGGTCACGATGGACAAGGGCCTCACCCCGCTCTCCTTGGCTAAAGAGAACTGGCGCAAACCTATAATACTTACTACTGATGACCGCAGGAAAGAATGGCAGGGCAAGGAGCTTCACGGGCGCTTCTACCGGGCTCTTCATGGGCCCGATGTAGATTTTCTAGCGTCCGTGTCCTGGTTACGTTCCGGGGACCTCTTCGGAGAAACCGAAGGTTTTGTCTGTGCAATTATGGATGAAGTAATGATGACGAATAACTACCGGAGATTTATTGTGAAGGACGGTACGGTTGACATATGTCGGGCATGCCACCGTCCAGGCGAATCAATCCGTCACATTATCTCCGGATGTTCTCGTCTAGCTAACGGAGAGTACTTGCATAGACACAACCTTGTAGCCAGGATTATCCATCAGCAACTTGCTCTAAAATACAATCTTGTGGAATCGGAAGTGCCCTACTATAGGTATGTGCCCGACCCAGTTCTCGTTAATGGCAGTATCACACTGTACTGGGATCAATCCATCATCACTGACAGGACTGTTATAGCTAATAGACCTGATATAGTGGTGATGGATCGATCAGAGCGGCGCGCAATGATTGTTGACATAACGGTCCCGCATGATGAGAACCTCGTGAAAGCCGAGAAAGATAAACAAATCAAGTATCTTGACTTGGCTCGCGAGGTTGTCGACATGTGGGAAGTGGACTCAGCAATCATTGCGCCGATAGTAGTGTCAGCGCATGGCTTAATTGCCAAGAGCCTCGACCAACACCTGAGGAGGCTCTCGTTAGGCAGCTGGATCAAGGGCTTGATTCAGAAAGCGGTACTCCTGGACACGGCCCGTATCGTTAGGAGGTTCCTCTCTCTGGAGCCCTGACCGCCGGTAGCTTGGACCCTGTTCCCGATACCGGTGGGCTACAATTTTTTATATTTTTAAGTGTTTTTTATATATTTTTTATATCAATATTTAAAAATGTAAAAAAATTGTTGAAAAATTGAATAAAGGGAATAAAAATAACTATTAAACAAATAATTAACTTAACGATTTCAGGAACTAAAAATACAAATAATGAAAGCCATGAATTGACACTTAAACTTGTTTTTTTTTTATTCCAGCAGCACACTCTTTCGTATGTTGTGATAAAACTCTTTTATTGAGCTTCCAGGGAGCAATGTTAGAGGAATTACACTTATAAGAGCAGCCGTAAGATCGCTCTAAGTCCTTTTTTCCCTCAAAACATTCATTATAAAACCATCATAAGTTGTTTTGGTATTAAAACAGCAGTAACAAGATTAATGTAAGGGTAAAGTAATCTTCAATTACAGCGTTATAAGTTGACTCTAAGTGAGAATTCTCTTATAAAGTGCGCCTAAATCGTCACTTACAATTATTTGTAAGTATGCTAAAAGAGTAAAAAATATTGGTTTTGCGACCACTCGACCAATGAGGCAGTCTCACACATGACACATAATTTTCATGCGAAGGAAGTCGCGGGCCACAGCTAGTTGTTCATAAAAAAAAACGTTATCTGGCTAGAAGTTATTAGAACTCGATTAACAATAACGAGACGTTAAAGGTCGAATATGGAAAAAAAGAAATTAGTAACCTACTTAGTTATGCAGATAATTCAAATTAATTATTTTCAATGTTACAACTTTTGATGCATAAACTCATAAAATTATTTCAAGATCACAAGAGTGGTTCACAACTAAGTATAGTTTGTGCTATTTAGTTTTGTTACAGTTAAAAATGTGTAGAATAAGTTTACCAATTTTAATACTTTGCCTAAGGTAAGTAAGTTGTCTTCAGAATTCCCTTCGGAAACTTGTCTTAGATCTGGTAAACTAATTATGGCCCACTCCCTCTTCCAGACAGGCTCCCCTAGCACAGCAGGATAGCAGGATCTAACTCTAATGTTTTTTCAGTTTACATCAAACCATTCCGAACACAATCGAAGATGTAGAATCCATTAAACATGCCAACCAATTTAACGTTCTTGCTGTTTCGCAATACTGGCCGGTAACAGGTTGCAAGAAAAAGAAGGTGAATCCTAAAACCGAATGTAATTTCCCGAATAAAAAACTCCGGTGGTTGGTTCACGGAATTTGGCCAGTAAATGTTACGTTCTGTAATGAATCATGGCCATATGAACCAGAACAGATGAAATCTATTAAAGGTGAACTAGAGCAGGCTTGGATCGGCTTAATCAAAGGTAGGGTAATATAAACTTAGACCAGGAGAATGAGTGGACGAGCTGAAACTAACCGATCAGTGGCTGATACAGGCAAACAGTCTTGCAGTTGCATGGTAGACCCTGTACCTTGTCTAGATATAGAAACAATTCGGATGATAAAGGAATAACCATTAAAATATTTAATTAAAATTTGTTTTTTGTTTTAATGTTTCTCTTTTATTTCTTTATTATTACTTTTTTTTTCAGGCGAAGACTCCAATGTTCTATGGGAAATCGAATGGCGGAAACATGGCACCTGCGCTACAGAACTAGAAGAATTCAACTCTCAGTTCAAATACTTCAGCAAAGGCATCGAATGGAACCAGAAATATTCGATATTGGACATGCTTGAGGCCGCTCAAATATTCCCTGATGATACTAAAGAATTTACTCCTGAGGAGTTTGTTAACGCAGTGAAAAGTAAAACTAAGAAGAATCCAATGGTCGTCTGTGTCGATGAAATTGATATAGATGGAGTACTATACTTGGCGGAAATACGTTTGTGCTTTGATAAACAACAAAATCTGATTGACTGTGGTATTGTAGTCGATAAGTCCTGTTACCAGTCGGAAGTGATCTTCTATCCTGCTAATGTTTGATTCATTTATTAACCTTCGAAGCCTTCGATTGTACAAGACCTGATTTTAAACATTATTGGTTGGTTATTTGTTGGTTGGGTGGTGGGTTGATTATTTTGTATTTACTTTATAAAGTAGGTATGTTAGTTTGGTTAGTTTATAAAGTATTTATCTATTGGCCATTGTAGCCTGAATTAAATTAATTGAATTGAAAGTATTGCATTGAATTTATCATTTATTTTACTTGGGTCCTTGTTCACCGAAAATATAACGGTTTAATTATCTAAAAACGCTGTCACTGTGACATGCTCCTGTAGCCACCATCGATCACAGCAGAGTGTCAGAGCTGTGAGGCCACTCTTCAGTCTTCACTTCGCATGTTTACATCTTCATTCACGAGTCTTCAGTCCGTCAACTCGATCCACCACGCAACATCGCTAAATCTGCATTCGACGACGGCCGCTCTGACTCTTGTATTATATAGTGTACTAGCTTCTGCCCGCGACTTCGTTCGCGTAAATTTCCCGCTTGCAACATTTCTTATTGCTGCTCGGCTCCTATTGGTCATAGCGTGATGTTATATAGCCTATAGCCTTCCTCGATAAATGGGCTATCCAACGCAAAAAGCATTTTTCAATTCGAGGTAGTTCCTGAGATTAGTGCGTTCAACCAAACAAAAAACCAAACAAACTCTTCTGCGTTATAATATTAATAAGTATAGATTATCTATGGCTCTGACACTAAGCGCGCGCGCGGGCGTCACCTCTGTTTATGCCAGGGGGGGCACACTTAGCACTGTCATCAATTTACATAGACGACAGCGACATCTGGAGTTTGGTGGGATAAACAAACTTGACAGCCGTCTTAGCTGTCAAACAGAGTTCATAGACGCCATTTGGGCCATGACGTTGAGGCGCTTTCCGACCTATTTTAGCTAATTCTGATAATTGTTACTTGTTATTGTTATTTGTTTTGTTTTTAGTTCATAATATATATAACTTTGTTTTTCATTGGTAATTTTGATTGTTTTGAACAGCTATAATTTAGCGAAGTAAAGTATGCATGTGTCACCGTAAAATTGTCAAAAACGTTATATTACAATATAACGTGTTTCTCTCTAGCGATACTGTAAACCCTCGAATTATTGTCAACTGAACATACGGAAGTATCGCTGCCCCCATAATCGGGACTTGGGGCACCCCCCTGTTAGGTTAGTTAGGTTCCTTTAAACCCTGCACTCGGAAATAGGGGCCCCGCGAAGCGGGGCTCCGTCTACTACGTTTTTTATTTTTAGGGGAATATAAAGTGTTTTAAGGTTAGGTTATAATAATCGGTATTTCTCAGGAATGGTACAATATCTTTTCATGAGAGTTATACCACTGGGCAAGGGGGACCCCTCCTTCCGTCCACACCGCGTGAGTTGACTACCATCGCATGCATTTCACGAAAAATAATGCGTTTTGTTGTAATCAGTATGTTTGTAGGGAATACACCCATATTTAGTTTATGTATTTGTATTGCATATTACACAACACAAGACATTTATATACAAACACATTTATTTACATGTATTTATAATATTCACTTATTACATATCACCGGCATCCTATATTGACAACATCAATATAATGTCGGATGATGCCGGGACGCTGTACACTGGAATCACACCGCGGCCGAGCTTCGTCATCGTGACGTATAGCAAGCGAGTGCGGTGGGAAGCAGCGCGCGATCGTTGACCGTCCTCTCCATGACCTTCAGTCGGTACTAACCTCGCAACGACGCGTGCGCATAGTTCTGTGGCTCCTCAAATAACGCATGGTTTCCGTGTTGCGCTGATTTGTCTTGTGTTTACCGTTATTTATAAACCGTTCTTCTGTGTTTACTGTGACTGTGACTTTAACTATCATCTCTGTTCTCCTTCTTCTGTTTTGTGTTGTGCGTGTGAACTATTTATCTTCAATAGAACTGTAAGTACTTAGGCAGTGACTTTTATTTATACTCCTGCCTACCCAACACACTCGACAACACCTCTATACTGGTGACCCCGATCGAACACTTTAAAAATGAGTGATAGTGAGTCTGAGCACACCGCGTCGTCACAGCCGGCGGATAACGTTACACGGAGACCGCGCAGGGCAAAGCGCGTTTCCATTGTGGCGTCGCACGAGATTTGCCGTGCGCCGTTAAAGTTACCACCGTTTTGGCCAGAAGAGCCGGAACTATGGTTCGCTCAAATAGAGGCGCAATTCGAAAACGCTGGGATTACAGATGACGTCACGAAATTTAATTTTGTGGTGGGTCATCTTGACCCCCAATTTTCTAAAGAGGTGAAGGACGTCATCATGTCCCCTCCTACAACCAACCGGTACGAGAAGCTGAAGACCGAATTGGTGAAGCGCCTCTCAGCCTCCCAGGAGAAGAAGGTGAAGCAGCTGCTGATGCACGAGGAGCTGGGGGACCGGAAGCCGTCGCAGTTCCTTCGCCACCTGCAGGGTCTAGCCGGACCAAGCGTGCCCGAAGACTTTGTGCGCACCATTTGGAGCAGCCGACTCCCCAACAGCGTCCAGCCCCTGCTGGCAACCCAGCCGCACAGCAACTTGGAGGCGCTGGCTGAGCTGGCAGATCGTGTCCAGGACATCGCGCCACCGAGCCACGTCGCGTCAACTTCAGCAGCAGGACCCACAGTGAGCAAGATGGCAGCCGAGATCGCTGAACTGAAGCGTGCTATGAGGGACCTGACGGTGCAACTGCGTGACAGTCGGCCGCGTAATCGCTCCCACAGCCGTGGTCGAGACACACGACGCCACTCACGCCAACGTTCCTCAACCCGCTCAGACTCCAGCTACAGAAGACACCCACAGTGTTGGTACCACTCGATGCATGGCGAGAACGCCAAGCGTTGCATCAAGCCCTGCGACTTCAAGAAGTGAAACGCCGCGGGCAGTCGGTAATGGCGACAGACGATTGTCCCGCTTCTACTGGTCGTCTATTCGTCACAGACCAAACGACGAACACGCAGTTCCTGGTCGATACCGGAAGCGACCTCTGCGTGTACCCTCGTCGTTTGCTCAGCGATCGTCGTGCGCCCACCAACTACCAACTTGTGGCCGCGAATGGGACGCCCATTCCAACATTTGGTTTCCTGGAGTTAAACTTAAATTTAGGACTACGTAGAGACTTTAAGTGGCGTTTTGTGGTAGCTGAGGTTACAAAACCTATCATTGGTGTGGACTTTTTGTGTTTTTACTCTTTAGCCGTTGACTGTAAGAATCAACGATTAATAGATAGTAGTACCAACATTTTTTGCATAGCCTCGAATCACTTAGATTCGTCTTTATTTTCTGTAAAGGTGTCTTCTGGCGACTCGAGGTACCACAGAATCCTCGACAGCTTTCCCGACATCACCCGACCTGCCGGAACACTACGCGACACACCACATAACACGGTACACCATATCCGCACGACCCCAGGCCCGCCAGTATCTTCTTCTTCTTCTTATTAGCGCCGGATAAATTAAAAATTGCTCAGCAGGAGTTCCAGCTGATGCTGGCCAATGGAACTGCCAGACCCTCGGAGAGCCCCTGGTCATCTCCACTTCATCTCGCCCCCAAAAAGGATGATGGTTGGCGACCATGCGGAGACTACCGCATGCTCAACGCGCGAACGGTCCCTGACAGGTACCCGATTAGGCACATCCACGACTTCGCACATAGCATTGCAGGCTGTCGAATCTTCAGCACCATCGACCTGGTGAAAGCCTACAACCAGATACCTGTTAGCCCAGACGATATTCCGAAGACCGCAATCACCACACCGTTCGGCTTGTACGAGTTTCCGTACATGACGTTTGGTCTGCGCAACGCAGGCCAGACGTTTCAACGTTTTGTCGACGAAATGACTAGAGGGCTAGATTTTTGCTACTGCTATTTAGATGACTTTTTAATATTTTCTAGGACAGAAGCAGAGCACGAGGAACATCTCCGAATTATTTTTAATAGGTTGAAGGACTTTGGCATGTTAGTTAACACGTCCAAGTGCGTTTTCGGTGTCCCGGAGGTAACTTTCTTAGGATACCATATCTCCGAGAAGGGCACGAAATCACTCGACGCCAAGGTCGAGGCCATAAAGAAGTTCCCGCAGCCCAAGGACGTTCGTCAGTTGCGTCGATTTCTGGGCATGATCAACTTTTATAGGCGTTTCATGCCCCACGCAGCACAGATACAGGCGCCACTTCACAATCTCTTGATTGGCAACGTAAAGGGCTCGCACCCCATATGTCTGGCGGAGAGTACTTTACAAGCATTCGAGGACTGCAAGGAAAGCCTAGCTAATGCTGCTCTATTAGCACACCCCGATTGCAATGCCAAACTCGCGTTGGTTACCGATGCGATGCGTCGGATACAGCAATCGGCGCGGTGTTACAGCAGCTTAGCAAAGACGGCTGGCAGCCATTAGCTTTCTTTTCCCGGAAGCTTGGCCCTTCGCAAGTGAAGTATTCTCCCTATAACAGGGAACTGCTGGCCATTTACGAGGCCATCAAATACTTTCGCCACATGCTGGAGGCTAGGCACTTCGTCGTGTACACGGACCACAAGCCGATCAGTTTCGCATTCCATGAACGGAAAAACCCCTATACGTGCACAATTGGAATCTCAACCTACGAAGCAACCCTCCGAGGAAAATAACGTCACTCTTAGGAAAAGGGCAACCAGCTCCAATCCTGACATATCTTTTTCACAAGATCTGAGTTCACTAGGTGATACACAACACTCGGAAGATAAAGAAACACCACTGAGCATGATTATACAAGGAGAACTAACATTAGAAAATCTGAGCGAAATGATAATTCTTCGTCTACGAGAAAATAATCAGTCCATAATAGCGGAGCTACAAAACACAATCTAAATAGAAATAAGCAAAGCTATCACTAAAATGAGAGAAGATTTTGAAAGGAAAACCGACTCACTTTTTAAGGAAAACGAACAAAGACAAGAAGATATACACTTAATAAACAATAAAATTGAAAAACTAACCATAGAAAATGAGAAATTGAGGAACGAGATAAAAGAGATAATAAAATTAAAATCGACAGAACACCTGAAATCCACTGAGAACAACAGCAAGAAAATAGTACTCTACGGTTTTCCTGAATATTATAAAGAGCCAGACAATGACCTACAATGGAGATTGATAGATCTGTTTTATGAAAAACTAAATATCGATCTTACAGGATATATAGAAGAAACCCACAGAATAGGCAGAAACTATAATCAAAACCGACCCCTTGTAATTGAACTCATAAGTAAGA
Organism: Xestia c-nigrum; assembly: GCA_916618015.1. Classification (NCBI taxonomy): domain Eukaryota; kingdom Metazoa; phylum Arthropoda; class Insecta; order Lepidoptera; family Noctuidae; genus Xestia; species Xestia c-nigrum. The sequence continues at coordinate 21,530,289 of OU745252.1, read as the reverse complement.
GAATGGCTAAATTCATTGTAGAAAATAAACACTATCTTCAATAAATAAATAAATAAAAATCTTTATTTATACAAAAACCTTCAACATTGCTTACAAAATAGGTCACATGAATTTTAGTGAAGTAAAGGTCATACAGATAAAGTAACCCTGACTCCCAAACTAGGAGATCCTGTGACTTAGGAGTCAGTGTTCTGCTGTCACTATGATACAAAAACCTTTTACTCAAAAGTGTGTTAACAAAATCTTGGCAAAAAGAAAAACAGATTTGAGAGTACAACTAAAGTTATTTTAACAAATTTAAACTAAATTAAACTAGGAGTGAATTTATTAAAAGAAGTTGTATGATTACGAGCGTGCATGTGTAGGTAATTGTGTGTGTAGATGTGTAAGTGTGTATGCGAGGGTGAGCGTGTTCATTTGGGGAGATTAGTGTGTGTGAGAATGTGTGTGTGGTTGTAATTGTAAATGTTAGTACGTATATGTGTTGTAATGTTAGAATATTTATGTATCTTGCTGAAAGGGTGGGGATTGTAAATAATTACAATAATGGGTAGAAATACTGCGCGGCTACTGCCGGATGTGAAGTAGTTCTTCTGTCCGGACATAGTCCTGATCCTGAAGCCAACTTTGTAGTTTAGCCTTGACTTCGTGGTGAGTTAACCCAGTTAATTGAGCAGTTTTTGCGATGTTTCTGTAAATGAAAGAGCTCACAACGTAGAACTGGCGCCTTGCAAATGCAGTCCTGTGGCTTATTGTTGGGAACATCATTTTTGCTCTGCGCTTAGTGCCATCTGGTGGAGGAATAAGTTTATGCGTCCTAAGTGTGGCTCGGAGGACAAAAAGCTGTCTCACTGTAAGCAGCTTGCAATCAGCATATAGTTTTAATGTCGGAAATCTATATGGTTTACCAAGCATAACCTTGAGCACAGCTCTCTGGGCCCTTTCCACCTCGATAAATTTGGTTTTAGCGGCCCCTCCCCAAACCGGGATGCAGTAAGTGATAACGGACTGACAAAGAGCTAGGTAAACCATTTTCAGAATATGTTTGTCTGCACAGAGTCTCAGAGATTTGAAAATATATATAAGTCTTCTGACTTTTGACGTAATATTATCAATTTGGTTGTACCATTTCAGTCCGTCATCAATCACTACACCTAGGTACTTTGCTTGGCTGACGCGAGTAAGCGTTGTGCATGAGCAGTGGGTGTGATTGAGACATGTATGTGCTGTAATTTCAAAATCCGGAGGTGCTTTGTTCTTATAATTAATAAAAAACGGAATAAAGTTAGTTTTAGCTACGTTGAGTGTAAGAAGGTTTAGTCGCAGCCACCCCCCAACAGCCCTCAAGGACTGTTCCGCAGTACGCTTGACGTCGTTCCACGTATTACCATAAACGACAATCGCAGTGTCATCAGCGTATGTAAAGATCTGCGATTTATGCAGGGACAGCGTGCATAGGTCATTTATGTAGATTTGGAAAAGTGTTGGTCCTAGCACGCTGCCCTGCGGGACGCCGTATGTCACAGTTTCTTCGTCACTTTGGCATGAGTCAATTTTGACAGTCATCTTTCTGTTTTGTAGGTAATCCCTGAAGAGGTCAAGAGGCTTACCACGAATACCTATACACTCCAGTTTGTAAATAAGGGTGGGAACAGAGACTGTGTCAAAAGCCTTCTTCAAATCCAGGAAAATACTAGTGCATTTTTGATGTTCATCTAGTTTTTGTGCTACAAATTGAGTGAGATTGATAATTGCATCCTCGGTGGAGACTCCCTTTTTGAAACCGTATTGGTTGGAGGCAACAATGTTGTACTTGTTCAGGTAGTTTACAAGGCGGCTATTTATCAACTTCTCCATTACTTTTGAGAGAGCCGAGAGTACCGAAATTGGTCGATAATTGTTGACACAGTCTCTGGTCCCGCTCTTGTGAATCGGGTGGACTAGTGCCCTCTTGAATGGTTGTGGGAATACTCCTTTTGCTATGGAGATGTTAATAATATGGGTTATTAGAGGCACGAGAGGTTTCCGACAAACCCTCAGAAGGTTAGTCGGTATTCCATCCCAACCTGTAGCACTGTCGTGCCTCAGGCCCATGATGGTAGACTCCACCTCAGATTCGGCGACCTCAAGAAGCACAAATGAATTTACGGATGTGTTTGGTATATCGGGTAGTTGTGAAGTTGGAGGAATTTTTGCGGCCAGGTCAGCACCAATCGTGGCAAAGAAATTACACACACTGTTAATTGCTGCCTTTGGATCAGGTTTGGTGTTCAGCAGTTCTGTAGGTGATGGAGATTTCTTTGTTGTGTTAGTGATGTCTTTTATTTTATTCCAGAGAGATTTGGGATTTTGTTTTGCTTTTTCTAGTTCGTATTTGTCATGTAATGTTTTTAGTTTTCTAAGGAGGCTGTTACAATGGTTTCGATACCGATTATATGTGAGTTGTAGGATCGGATTATCAGGTGACTTTCGTGCTTTATTATGTAATCTGTCGCGGTGGCGAATACATCGTAATAAACCGGGGGTAATCCACGGTTTAAGGTTTCTATTTTTTTTAGATACTTGAATTACTTTTGTGTTTACATTAAGAATGTCTTTAATGGTGGTTATTAGTGCGGTGGAGGCTAAGTTAGGATCGTCTATACATAGAATTTGGGAAAAATCGTGTCGTTCCATATCTGTTTTGACACTGGCGTAGTCTATCCTAGGAATTCTATATGCAGGTACTGTTGACCTTACTGAGTTCGTGTCATCAATCTTTACAAGCAACGGAAGGTGGTCGGTGATGTGAGAGTCTAGGATTAATACAGTAGTCGTTTTTTTTACTTTTTAGGATAACGTGGTCAATACATGAGTTTATTCTAGTTGGAATTGAATGGGCAGGCAGCAGGCCATGAGTAGCGCTGAGGGTTAAATAGTTGGCTGCACGTTCACTTATATTTGATGGAATGATGTCTATATTGGTGTCACCAATGAGACAAATATTTTTGGTTTTGACGAAGGTGGTTAACACGTTATCCAGACTATGTAGGAACTGCTCAAACTCCAATTTTGCTTTGTACGAGGGAGATCGGTAGACAGCAACTATTGCTAGTTCGTTGTTAATTTGGCAGGTGAGACAGTTACCATTTATGAAATTTGGTTCATCAATCGTGTGTTGAATTTTACTTTTAACATATATAACTACGCCATCGTTCTGGTTCTTAGTTTGTTTTGTGTAGTAAGTATTGTAGCCATCCAACACAGGCAAGTCTATTATTTTGCTCAGCCAGCACTCAGTTAGTATAAGGACATCACAATCAGCTTTAATCAGAGACAGCAAAGTTAACAGTTCCTCAAAGTTTCTTTTAATGCTTCGTATATTAATATGTAAAATGGTGGTAGATGCACCTGAACCATTAAGATATTTGTTGCACTCATACGGGGGACATTTATAAGCCTTCGCGACTTCAATATTGTCTAAGTCAGTGATAATATTTTCAACCAGATTAGCCATTCGTAGAATAAATAGTAACTAGTAGGTAGAGTAAAATACGTTAAAACTAAGATATATGCATCCCGACGAATTGGTGATCTTTTTACCATAATATGGTTAAAAGGGATGATGTATGTGCGTGTAGTAGTGTTTGCGACTATTATGACATTGGTATAAAATAAAAGTGTGTGTGTTTGGGAGGGTACAACATAATATGTTTGTGTGTGTATTGTGTGTATAGTGTTTGAAATATTCCTACGTAATACAAAAAAGAAAGATATATCAGCAAAAATAAAAATGGAGAGAAGATTATTACAAGATTTTGGTTCAAAATAACATGAGCAAACTAGTGTTACCAACTCCAGCAGTAGTCATATCTTATTCTGGAGCTCCTGCAGTATAGTATCCGATGTAATAAGAATTTGCTTATGTCCTAGTTGCTTGCGCAGGAAGATGTTGCCATTATTACACCAACAAAATTTATACTCATGCTGCCTGGCGAATTGTCTAGCCAGATAAAATAGTTTTCTTGCAGAATGACTCAGATGTTCGTCCAAATATACGGGTTGTTTTTGTCCAGGGAGTCCTAATAGATGCGTATTCAATTTATTATCTTTATTTGGCTGTTTATTATTGAATCCTCGTATGCGGGTGATCAATTCTGACTTGACTTGTACACTCGTAAACTCAGCAATGATTGCTTTGTTGGCCGAGTTGCCTGGGACACGGTATATGTCTCGGATATTTGTTGATGATATTGGGAGATCAACGGTCTTTCCGATATTTGACACAATTTTTTCGAGATCATTGGTCGACTCATTGGGCTGTACAGGTATATTTCGAACCTCGACTGTAGAAGAACGCGACTTATATTGAAGTTCTCTTACTGTTTTTTCCAGCGACGCGGTGTATTTTTTATATTCTCTACACTCATTCTGCAGTGTTTTCATTTCCCTGTTTATATCATCGTAAAATTGACCGATGGTGATGACTGATTTTTCTATTTCTGCATTGGCTTTCTGAATTTGGAGATTCTGCAATTTCAATTCTGCAAAATCAGAAACCAGTTTTGTGACAAGCGCTGCTTGTTCTGCCATTGCTTTCGCTGTAGCGTTATCATGATCACGCTTCCATGACGTCAGCATTTCCATGATCTCAAGCTTAAATTCCTCCAGCTGGTCACTCGTAGATACGTCTAGCCTCGGGCGCTTATGGCGTGCGGTAATGTTCGTGAATTCTGGGTCACTTACAGCCTGGACTATGTTCGGCACTGACTGAGATTGCTCTGTAGTTATCGTAGGAGAAGGACTACTCGTATTTTTCGGTGGAGTACGCCGCACGAACGCCATTTAATATTTGTATTTGTTTTGTAAACAAAGACTTGTAGATGTAACACTGATAGATAAAGTTCGTAGCAGATAGTAGTCTCGTAGCACTGGTGCGCAATGGGGCGGAGCGTATCTGTGATCGTAGTCGTAGCACGTAGCAGAGTCGATGACGGCAGTCGTCTCCGCGAGCGTAGCACTGTGACGTCGATGCGCGGCGTAGCCGATACTGTGGTCAGCTATTTATGTGTAAGCGTTCAATGTTCGTATGGCTCAGCGGCAACAGGTACGACACTCCAGCGCACCAAACTCACGCGCTCGGCAGTTCGAATCCTGCCAATCACCAAAAACGGCCTAGCGAAATTTGAAGACGGGCAAACAATATTCACTATGTCTCTTTCTAGACACGCCCAAAAGGCGTTAACAGTCCATATAAACACTTAAGGAAAGACAGAGATTTGAAATTACACTTCTCCACCAATCGGGCACTAGTAGGGAGATCGAATCGAACACACGTCCGCACTCAACGACTGCGACGAGCAGAAAAAAGAGAGGAACTTCAAGGAACAAGACTGTTTTTGTCCGATTTCTTGGATGAAAACGAAAGATTGGAAAGGAAGGAAATGCGCGAAGAAATGCTGAAAGCAAGGAAAAAAGGATTGTATGCAATAATAAGAAACAATCAGCTGTTTATAGAAGGTAAAAGAAAAGAAATACAGAAAAAGCAATCCGATATACATAGTCATAATCAACAATTAAATAACGAAGAGAACCAAACTCAACAGGATATAAATGAAGATAGCGATGATCGTAACTTTCGCACTTTTCGAAACCCCGGAGTCCCCAGACCAACAATTTAAAATTTTGTTCCAGAACATTCAAAGCATTTATAACAAACAACACCTTTTAGAAGCTTTCATCAATGATCATCCCACCTACAAAGCAATATGCATGTGCGAGACTTGGCTCTCCAAAGATAAATTAGAAACTGTGCAATTTACTGGATACAAAACTGCAGCTTCATATTGTCGCTGCTCTCGAAGTGGTGGCGGAGTCTGCATTATTTTAGAGGATAGTATAGAATGTATAGAGTGTTGTGATATTAGGGATATGTCTATTGAATACTGTTTAGAAGTATGTGCATGTAAGCTACCAAAGCAAAATATGTTATTAGTTACTATGTACTGGAATAGAAGAGAGGAAGCAATTTTTATTAGTCAACTAAAACAAATAATGCAATATATAAACAATAAATACCAAAAATGTAATGTAATAATAGGCGGAGATTTCAACATAAATATCTTAGAAAATAGCATTAAAGCAAACCAATTGATAGATCTCATGCTAGAGTTTAAATTTGTACAACATATAAAAGAACCTACGCGCATCTCACAAACCACGTCTACATGCTTAGATCTGATTTTTACAAACTTTTATGATAACAGAATGTACGCGACCGTAGAAGAACAAGGCTTTTCAGACCACTGTGGAACATTAATTCATATGATATTGGAACAACAAAGCAAACAAACAATTTGGTCAGTCAAAAAAAGACTATTTAATAGAAATAACATCCAAAAATTCAAATCTAAACTTAAGACAATAAACTGGGACGATATTATACAGCTGAATAATGATGTCGATGAGAACTATCAGTCATTCCATAAAACGCTGATAGATATTCTAGACGAATGTATCCCAATACGTAAACTTAAACTAAAAACAAAACGGAAAAGTCACTGGCTAACAGTGGGTATAAAAAAATCTTGTAAACACAAAAGACAACTTAAAATTATTTCGTCAAAAATCAATAATCCAATACTTACGAAACACTATAAAAAATATGAAAAAATCCTGAAAAAATCTGTAACAGCGGCAAAAAAACTACATTATATAAATAAAATGAATAAATCATCTAATAAAGTTAAAACCATGTGGAATATTGTAAAAGAACGGACAAATAAGCAAACTAAAAAGGAAAAACAAAATATAAAATTACAAACAACAGACCTAGTGAGTGAACCAAAACAAGTAGCAAACGTCTTCAATAACTTTTTCGCATCCATTGGGGAAAATACCACCCAAACATCTGCCTGCAGTGTTCAGGGAGAACCATCAGTGATTAACCCCACTGAAAATACGATATTCCTTACCCCAGTTGACGGATACGAAGTAAACCAGATCTTAAAGAACCTTAAAAATAAAAATAGTCACGGCATAGACGAACTCCCACCAACTCTGTTCAGGCAGTGCGCAGACGAACTGACCTTACCGTTCTATAAATTAATTAATCAATCCTTCGAAGAGGGCACTTTCCCTAAACAACTAAAAATATCTTTGATAAAACCTATCCATAAAAAGAACTCCAAAACAGACCCGAGTAATTATAGACCAATTTCCCTTCTCCCTACATCATCAAAAATCTTTGAAAGAGCAATGTGTGATCGTGTATATTCCTTTTGTGAAAAGTATAATATATTCGATGACTGCCAAAATGGATTTCGTAAGAACAGATCCACAACACTAGCTGTCTACAAATACATACAAGAAGCATTAAATATTATTAATAATAAAAAATATGCAATAGGTATATTACTCGACATGACTAAGGCGTATGATAAAGTGCAATTTAAAACACTACTAAAAAAGCTATATGGAATAGGAATACGCGGGAAAGCCCATGATTGGTTTGTATCATTTTTAAAAGACAGAGCACAATTAGTCGAGATAGAATATTATAACAAAATAGCAAAGGAAGTACAGTTCATAAGATCTGGTATTAAATCAATACATGCTTCAATCCCCCAGGGAAGCGTTATTGGCTGTCTCCTTTTCCTCATATATATCAATGACCTCCCCAAAACCATAGACGGGCCATGTGTACTTTTTGCGGATGATATCTCGATCCTGACCTCATGCCAAACAACCGATAACTTAAATGATCAACTTACGGCTATTCTTGAGAAAGTTATAAACTGGATGAGGTACCATAATCTAGAAATAAATTTTACCAAAACTAAACTAATAGCATTCCACCCCTGGCAGAAAAAAACAATCAATATAGACTTTACCTTTAATCACCAAAAATTAGAATTAGTTAACAATTTCACTCTCCTAGGCCTAACAATAGACACACATATAAACTGGAAAACACATATACAGACAGTAAAATCCAAAATTTCAAATTTTTCATATGCTCTCCGCGAAATAAAAAAGACTACAAACCAACAAACCGCACTAGCCACATACTACGCGTATGCCCACGCTTGGTTCAACTACGGTATCATCTTATGGGGAAATAGCACAGACGCCCCGTCCTTATTTACCCTGCAAAAAAAGCTAGTACGAATTATTACCAATATAGAACCAACAGATAGTTGTAAGCCTTACTTCCAGAAACATAAAATTCTAACCTTAGTTAATATATATATTTTGGAGCTATGTAAACTCGTTCGCAAATATCCAGATTCTTACAACACACGGGGAGACATGCAAACTAATTATTCGTTGCGGCACAAAAATAGATTAAATTTGCCCCCCTCCCGCCTTAAATCACACTCATCCAGTCCACATTCTATGTCAATAAAAATTTACAATAAACTGCCAGAAGACATAAAAAACCAAAATAAAACTAGCATATTTTTAAATAAATTAAAGAAATTCTTAATAAATAAAAGCTATTATACAGTCAACGAATATTTAACAGATAAATATAATAATCATTGATAATTATGGAAAACAGACATTTAATAAATAAAATAACCAAAATTAAAAACTATAATATTCTTGCACACAATAAATTATATTAAATAAATTATTAAAATTAACATTTTTTAAGCTAGTAAATAAATAAGCAATTCTAAACATAATTATATAAATAAGAAATGATAACATATTGACTATTATTATTACTAGAGACTATTAGGATTTTTATATACTTAAATGGAAAAAAAGATTAATAGTATAAGTTATAAAGCGCTTTTCCTCTCTCTATTTATTTACTTTAAAAATTGCTGTGCCCGACAGGGTCCATAATTGTTACTATAATTTTATTTACCACCATTTACCACATTATGGTTAAAGCAATAAATGATTTTGATTTGATTTGATTTGGAAAAGAAACTGCTCGCCTAGGCAATTCCGGTACCTCGACTTCATAGCCCAATTCACCACCGAGATAAGGCACATTGCTGGCAAGGACAATGTTGTCGCTGACCCCTTATCTCGCGTGGAAGAATTACAGGTGCCGGTCAGCCTCAGCACCCTCGCAGACTCTCAAGCATCAGATCCAGAACTGAAGAAGCTTCTTCAGGAAGGGTCTTCACTGGTGCTTGAGAAGGTGCAGGTCCCAGGGGAACGTACGTCCGTGTACTGCGATGTCAGTACAGCGTCTCCCAGACCGTATGTGCCGAAAATGCTGCGGAAGCAAGCATTTGACAGCTTGCACTCCCTCAGTCACCCAGGCGTCTCAGCAACTGCAAAACTAGTGGCAGAGCGCTTTGTATGGCCAGGCGTCAGGAAGGACTGCAGGGAATGGGCACGAGCTTGTCTCGCATGTCAGCGGGCTAAAGTGAGCCGCCATGTATCTGCGCCATTAGGAGCATACCATCTCCCTCGCGCCAGGTTTACTACTATCCACATCGACCTTGTGGGCCCGCTCCCAATTTCACAAGGCTTTAGATACTGTCTGACGGCAGTCGACCGATTTACCAGGTGGCCAGAGGTCGTACCTATCGTCGATATTACTGCCGAGACAGTAGCTAAGGCATTGCGCGTCTGGATGGATTGCCCGATTTGGCTGTCCGACCGACATTGTTACGGACAGAGGCCGTCAGTTCGAGTCGGCTCTGTTTGAACAATTGGCCAAGATTGCTGGTTTCCAGCACAAACGGACAACGGCATACCATCCAGCGTGTAACGGCATGGTGGAGCGATTCCACAGGCAACTCAAGGCGTCCATCACGTGCCATGCCAATGACAAGTGGACCGAGTCGCTGCCGTGGGTATTGCTTGGCATAAGGAGCGCATTCAAAAAGGATGTCCAAGCGTCCTCCGCCGAACTGGTATACGGCGAACCGCTAAGGCTCCCAGGAGATTTTTTTTCCTCCAATGATGACGGAACGACCAACGAAGTTCGCTCACAACTTGCAGCCAACTCCAGCTTCCCGTCACAACAAAGCTAGCATTTTTATATTTAAGGATCTGCAGACCACAGATCACGTGTTCCTTCGTGAAGACGCATTACGTGGCTCGCTGCAAGCAGCCTACACAGGTCCTCACAAAGTTCTGCAAAGGGGCGACAAAGTCTTTAAAATATTAAATAAGGGCAAAGAGGTCACGGTCTCAATCGACCGCCTAAAACCAGCCTACATATTGGCCGACAAAGCTGACCCCCGTGAAGATACTCCATCCGGCGACAGAACTGAGTTCACTACGCGTACCGGTCGTCGGGTCAAGTTTCCAGATTTTTATCGCCCTTGACGGTCTTTGGAGGGGGGTGGTGTAGGGAATACACCCATATTTAATTTATGTATTTGTATTGCATATTACACAACACAAGACATTTATATACAAACACATTTATTTACATGTATTTATAATATTCACTTCTTACATATCACCGGCATCCTATATTGACAACATCAATATAATGTCGGATGATGCCGGGACGCTGTACACTGGAATCACACCGCGGCCGAGCTTCGTCATCGTGACGTATAGCAAGCGAGTGCGGTGGGAAGCAGCGCGCGATCGTTGACCGTCCTCTCCATGACCTTCAGTCGGTACTAACCTCGCAACGACGCGTGCGCATAGTTCTGTGGCTCCTCAAATAACGCATGGTTTCCGTGTTGCGCTGATTTGTCTTGTGTTTACCGTTATTTATAAACCGTTCTTCTGTGTTTACTGTGACTGTGACTTTAACTATCATCTCTGTTCTCCTTCTTCTGTTTTGTGTTGTGCGTGTGAACTATTTATCTTCAATAGAACTGTAAGTACTTAGGCAGTGACTTTTATTTATACTCCTGCCTACCCAACACACTCGACAACACCTCTATATGTTCATTTGACAATATTTCGAGTTTTTACAATATCGCTAGAGATATTACAGTATAACGTATTTGACAATATTACGGTGACACATGCATACCTATGAAGCTGACACACACATACGTAAATGTATGATTACACAGCACGCACACATACCTTAGGTAAATGTGTGTAAATCAGAACTTTAGTTCACCCACCAAACTCATGGTGGCAGCACTTTCCATACATGCAAATTTTACCACAGAGTTGTCACTCTTTCCCTCTATAGTTACTCTACTCTTTGATTTATGCATTCGCGAATCTAGCGCCCCTGTGCCGGCTCGCGGGACGTCAGCGGCGGCGGCGTCGTATCGAGAACACTAGCGCCCCCGCGGAATTATTACCACAACAATGCTGTGACGCGATTGGTTGATATTTTCTTATTGTTATTGTTTTTTTTTTTATAATGTACCTACGTGTTTTTATTGGTTAGCATAAGTAAGTAAGTAAGTTTTAAAATTGTACCTATATAAGACGCGCTTTTTTGCCAAATAAATTATTCAGTAACAGTCATCGAGAGTATACTTCTACTTTCTGAACACCAAACCATCTTCCCTAAATTCCCATACAAAAATGTGTTTTAAACAGCTGTTTTCAGATAATCAGACCGTCATCTTTTTGGTGAACATGGACCAAAGAAGAACATTGTCCCGTGTTGTTTGTTGTTCGATTACTTCTTGTTTTCAATGCTCATCATCTGACTAACCTTTTCCCAACTATGTTGGGGTCGGCTTCCAGTCTAACCGGATGCAGCTGAATAGGTACTAGTATTTTACAAGGAGCGACTGCCTAATTAGATAGGCTAAATAGTAATAGTACTGGGTAATACAATACCCCCCAAAGATCTAAAAGTGATAGCCAGGACCATACCAACTGTAATTTGTGTGCTTACTCCTCGTTTTCAATAAAAAATCAATAAATGTTTATTACATAGGACCCTTTAAAAATTACTCGTCTGCAGTTTTGGAGTAAGTACTTTTAAAATGTAATACTAATTGTCTACTCGAGACACTGGAGCTTGGTGCTCAATAAAACGACGATGTCTTCACGATAATAATTAATTTAATTTTAAATGACAATGAGACAACGTTAATGCGTTCTATTATAAATTTGAACAATGCCAAGCTCATAGATATATTAAAAAATATATTGTGGACTGATGTTCGTCCGTTTTAGAAACAAGATGAATTGATTTTTACAAAAATGTCAGGTAGAAGATTTTTCTTAACAATTTATTTTGCGCGCAAACTACCGACACTTCTGAGCGCCTGATCAAAACAATTAGCAGTATTTGCCTTTGAAGAACGTCAGGCGCAAACACTAATTACGCAATTTAAAAATATATTGATTTTTAGGGAACTTTAATGAAGCACAGTACTAACCTAATAATATTGTACGCAATAATACAAATAAAAAATCAGTTTCGGTATTAAACTCTTTCTTGAACACAATATTTATAAAGGGTGTAAATAGACTCTTCACGAATCCCTCAACCAAGTATTCTGTGCATCACACTAAACGCAATAATTATTGCTGAGAAACAATGTGTATGTGCTGATGGATGGATTGAATAGTTCTGGGTCGTGGAGGTGTTTAAAGTAATAATCTGACATTACACTCATTTTATTCAAAAAAACTTGTGGAAAAGTTAGAACTTTGAGCCCCAAGCCCCCAATACCTCCGAAACTAGAACTAAAAGGTTCCCACCGAACAAAAACAGGATCGCACATGTAAGGCCTTTCGGTTTCGTTAACAGGTTCTTTACACCCTTTATAATGTAACAATAGTACATTATTACCCTAGGGGTGAAAGTAGCTTATTTAGTCCCGAGACAAGGTTTGGCGCCCGAACGTAGTGATCACGCTAATAGTTCGAGGGACTAAATAAGTCTTTAACCCGAGGTAAACACTGTGCTTTTCATTGCGAATACAAGGAAAATAAAAATAAAAACATGAATCAATCGAAAAAAAAACAAGATCTGATGGCCGCTTTCCCGCCTATTTTGTTTTGTTTGTCCGTGACCGGCCAGCGATTGAGCCTTTATCTATTTTTCATTTTCATCATTAAAATAAATGGTAAATATTTAGCCCAAATCTGTTATTTTTTTAAATTGTTTAAAACTGTATTATAATAAAGTTATTTTTAAAATACATGCTATTTAATTAATACTTAACTTTATGTTATTTTAATTTTACACCGCGCTGTATATGAGTGGCTGTAAAGAAAGTTGGAACATGGTTCTAAAGAAATGTGAAAATAGCACAAGTTGTTTTTTAAATAATTTGACAGCTGTCAGTTGAAAGCGATTCTCCCTAGGGCTGAAAAGTATTACTTTCACCTCGCTACTCAGGCAACTTCAGGCCTACTTACAGAGTAACTATAAGTAATGAAAAGTAATAATACTGCAGAACTGCAGTGGATACTTTGAACTCATGATATAAAAACGAGGCTTAATTCAGACAAAGAAATAGAGTTTGATAGTGATAGTGACAATTTACTGAATTCACGTCTTAACTTAAGGGGCCGGCGGAGCGTGCGACGTTCATACAAACCTAATACCAAAATAATTCGTAAACCAAACATATTCTTAAGAAAGTGTGTATTTATTTCGATTGGATTACATAATATCTAGGTTTCCAAATATATCTTTTGAAAGGACAATGATATTTATACGAGATATGAGGAATTTAAAATTTCTATAGAAAACTTATTTTTCTCATAACTCTTGTTTAAATCAATGTACATTCATAATAATTATGTATTTGGGATTTGGTAACCTAGATATTATGTAATCCAATCGAAATAAATACACACTTCCATAGGAATATGTTTGGTTTACGAATTGTTTTGGTATTACGTTTGTATGAACGCACGCTCCGCCGGCCTCTTAAGTTAGATGAAGATCAATAGATGCTCTGTGATGAAGATAAAACGGCCGGTCAATAACCAACATGATAGTATCAAGGTAATCAGTAGGTACCTATTGGGTAGGTGGATACAATTAAAACACCAAGTTTTTTATGAAACACTTTAATATTATGACAACCAAAAACTACATAATCACCAGTCTTAATTCTTAAAACTAAAAAAAAGAAAATGGATAAAAGAGACAGACTGTATGGAATGGCAATCATTGGAGTGAATCTTCTTCAATCAAATCATAGTAAACACCAGGTTCATCGTTAAAACTCCATGCCAACTGAGGCAAATTCAACTCTATGTTAGCGTCGACAAGGAATTCACAACCTAGCAATGTTTTACAGTTCTTAGCTTCTGGCATCACCATGAAGTTCGTCAATATACAACGGTCTTTCAGTTTGACGGGAATGCGGCCAGTCAGTACGGTTTGCGGCTTTGGGATCCCGTCCGCCAAAGTGATAGTAGTAGGTTTCTCAAGGAAATGGAAGCCGATATTCTTCAAGTAAGTGTACAGTTTATGGGATGCGATGCTTGTTCCGGCACCGGTATCTACGAAGCCCATCTCTTTTGCTGTACCGATACTTATTTCAATCATTAACAAGGATCTCAGGTCGAGGTCTATGATACCTTTCTCGGCTTCCTCGGCAGGTGATGATGGCTTTACTGCAGAGGAAGTCGGCTCCGGAGAAGCTGGAGATACAGTCTCCGGTATGGATGCAGAGGAAGTCGGCTCCGGAGAAGCAGGAGATACAGTCTCCGGTAAGGATGCACTCGCTGCTGCTTCAACCTTTTGCTTCTTTCTGCAGACTTCAGCCGCATGGCCAAAATTTCTACAAAAACTGCAACGCAACCTTTTCTTTCCAGTACGGTTTTCGGTAGTGTTCGTAGCTTGTGATTTTTCCTTCAATTTTTCTTCCCTTCTTCCTTCTTGTTCTATTTCTCTCGCAGCTTCCAACAAACCATCGACAGATTTAATACACTCTCTAGGAATTTTCTCCTGGTGTTTAGGATGCATAAAAGCATAAATCATGTCCAATTGTACTTCTTCAGCTAGTGGTGGATTCAGCTGAACGAAAAGAGCTCTTTGTTTGGTTACGTATCTCTCAGTTAGTTCATCTGGTCTCTGTCTCAATTCAGCTATCTCTTGGAAGATGATGTATTGAGGTTTTTTTGGAGCAAATGTTTTCCTAAATTGGGTCTCGAAATCAATCCAAGTGGTGATGTTACCTTTTCTTTCATTCCACCATGTAGCAGCATCGCCTTTTAGAATAAGAGGCAAACTTCGTAGGGCATCAATATCTGCTATGTTCTTCATGGCTTTGTACTTCTTGGCGGTCTTCAAGAAATTCTCCACTTGCTCGTAGTCTTTTGCGCCGTCATACGAGAAAACAGCATGCGCAAACGACCGGCAACGTTGATTCAGTACAAACCCAGTCATATTTATGTAGATGTCGCTTAATGTAACCCAAGTACGCTACCTTGTAGTCCGTTGAAATAACTGTAACAGTATGACAGCGGCGTAGTCACGAAGGCCTCGACAAGCACTGCAAGCAGGCCGGGACTGGGGAGTTGAGAATCCAAAAAGTGTCAGCTTGATACGGGTTCGAATTCAACCCATCAAGCCAAAACTCGGAGAAACGCGCGTGTGTGCGTTCAAATTCGATGCAGGCGCTTCAACGTCACGAAAACACTTGAACTCAGTTAATTAACTTCAGTACACTCACTTATAATTACTAATTAGCACTTTGATAAGTACAATGGAGCCACTTCACTGGCTGCGACTGCACGCGTTGATACGAAAACAATGATCAAATTTTTGTATGCGCGGGATGTCATCATACGCACGAAAATCTTAACACCGCGATTCAGCGGGACGACTAAACTGTACAACGCCATCTAGAGAGCGATAAAGTAAACTTTTGAAATGTTGGGCAATAGAATTATTAATTGGAATAGTGTTCAGTTACACAATTTATTTTATATAACCATTGTATTGTACTTTACTACGACTATGGGCTATCTTTTATAATAATTTCGATGGTAACACTAATTATTACAGATAAAATATTAGTTCGTTTGCTAAGTAAAAACTTCGCTATTATATTGCATAATCTGTACTGCGCATGCGCAAATATTCATCCCTACTACGGGTACTTAATTTTACGTGTTCTGACACTGACTTGCTAATCTAAGATTAAATTCTAAACATAACAAAAAAAAAGGCTTTGTTTTAACAATGACGAGACTGGATTTTTTAATATGTATACCTTATTAATAAAACAATAACATACACAATACAGACTTTATTTCCACCAAGTCTTCTTTGAGAATTAATATACGTAGTTGAACTTTTTGTGCCACCCCCACCCACATTTACAGACACCAGTTCGGTCGGCATATTCATTAATAACTATAATTTATTGTTATTCGGCGTCTCATTGCGGCCCTCGCGACACAATGATCACTGCTGACGGTACCAGACCTGGAATGGAAAAAAAAGGGGAACATAAAATATTGAATGCTTCATTATTCCATTATCATTACTTGTAAATTACTAATTTAAGTTTAATTGTGTGTCTATTGACCATCTTCATTTTTTGATAATTTTAATAATCTCTGGACATATTAATAAATTCTAATCTCCTGTGTGATGATGTTCCTTAGACATTTGCGCACCTCATCAACATCATCATCATCAGCCTATTATGTTCCCACTGCTGGGACACGACCTCCTCTCAATGAGAGGGAATCGGCTATAATCTACCACGCGGGCCCAGTGCGGATTGGTAGATATCACATGTCTTCGAATTTTTCATTCTAGGACATGCCGGTTTCCTCACGATGTTTTCCTTCACCGTTTTGAGAGCAGTGGCGATGAAATAATTTACACAAAGTAATGCGTCTGTCTGGGTTTGAACCCACGACTGAGTCTAGGTTTGCGCACCTAACATGGTTATAATACAGTGTACCTTATGAACTTTTTGTAACATCCTCTAAACCTGTGTTATGCTAATACATGATTTGTATTTGTATAGGTGTTTTATGAGTCGATTAATGATTGATCGATATGAAATTGAACTGGAATAAATTTATTATTACGTAACTTAGTTTTTGTTTTACTAACTAAACGAGCACCTGCACAAGTGTAATGTATATATAAACCTTCCTTTGGAATCACTTTATCTATTGCTGAAAACTGTATTCGAATCCATTGCATAGATAAAAAACTTTGTTGCTAAAATAAAAACAAAAAAACTAAATCTCTCTAACGAACTTCTGAAGCTAAAGTTATTATTCACAATTTTGTGTTTTTTTGAAGTCTGTTTTATTTTTACAAAAAAAGTTTTTTTATTTTTTCCATATTTCGATGTTCCCAAACAAATATTTGCCGTGAATTTATGACCGGCCTTGAGGAGAGATCTACTGGAGGATGGAGAGCTACCAGAAACCGTGTTCGTAAAATTTGATGACGAATTTATCGAGTTTAGGCTAAATGATAGTAAATAATGGTTGTACCCATACCTCCATCTAGTACTACGTTTTAGGCATTAAAAGGTTACGGAGATGTGGAGCGCCGTATGCTGCCTCTGATATCAAGCTGGGCGGTTCCATTAACTACAGGGTACCACCCTCGAAAGAGCTGTAATCGACCTTGGTAAAAAAACTTTGCAAATGGACAAATATAAAGGATGTAAAACACTACTTAACAAAGCCGAAAGGAACTTGTGGAACCTGGGAACTTTCTAGTTACGGAGATATTCAGGGTCAAAGTTCCAAATTTTTTACAATTTTTTATAGTAAGATTTTTACTTCGAACACCTCTGTGACCCCCGTACTATTCAATCCATCCATCAGTACAATGTTTTCAGTGCGTAACATTGAGTTCTACCACAAAACATATTTTTTTCACCCCAAAAAATATTGTTTGTCAGCAATAGTTTTTGGGTAAAGTAACTTAGTTTGATGTACAGAATGCTTGGTTGACGACTTTGTGATGAGGTGGTTTACAACCTGTATGTTGCACTAAGTTGTGTCAAAAGTTTTGAAGGTGTATCTTTATTACATTATAGAATTTATTATATGTTAAATAGCCCGTTTTCAGCGTTAATAAAGTGATACTCCTGGACACCTCACTCTGGAGCCCTTAGACCCCATTCAAAAATTGATGTTGCCAGTGGGCTAACTACTATTTTTTATATTTTTTAATTTTGTTTTTTTAAATTAGAGTATTTAAATGTAAATTAATATGTATAAAAATGACTAAATGACAAAAATATTTACATTTTTAAACTGAAATGGTTAATATGATAGTAACCATTTCAGTTTAAAAACTTTCAGTCTCTTCAAATTCATCATTAGTTATTTTTTTATTTTATTTATTACAGGGCAGAAGAGTTTGTTTGTTTGGTTGAACGCGCTAATGTCAGGAACTACTGGTTCAAATTGAAAAATTATTTTTGTGTTGGATTGTCCATTTATCGAGGAAGGCTTAAGGCTTACCATCACGCTACGACCATTAGGGGCGGAGCAGGAATGAAAAATGTTGCGAAAACGGGGACTTCTTTCCCTTTGGTTTTTCTCTCTTATATGATGCAGACGAAGTTGCGTGGGTCAGCTAGTTATAAAATAAGCACAAACCTAATAAATCCAGAGGTTTGTCATAGTCTTCTGTGGTGAATATCTTTTTGGGGAATGTGGTCATCAATTTGAAGCTGTCTTCTTGAGCATACTCTGCCGCATTCATCTGAAGGAATAGTCTGGAACATTTCAGTTTTGTAAATTATTACACAAGGTTAGCGAAAAATGTAATCAAAATCACAATCTGCATCGTTATTCTGGTAGGTAGGTACAAACACTTTCTCACGACATTTTCGTTTTTAAAACCATG
This sequence comes from Xestia c-nigrum, assembly GCA_916618015.1. Taxonomy (NCBI): domain Eukaryota; kingdom Metazoa; phylum Arthropoda; class Insecta; order Lepidoptera; family Noctuidae; genus Xestia; species Xestia c-nigrum. Next base: position 21,511,595 of record OU745252.1, on the reverse strand, counting down.
TCATCATCGCCCTTATCCTATTTAACTTGGGCTCGGCGCAAAACATTTTCTTCTTCGATTCTTCCCATGCAGACATCACAGCATTATTTATTCCTTTCTCTTCTCCTCACACAATCCATCTATATGTTCTTCCTCTCCCTTTCAGTCAGTTTGAATCTCTTTCAGACAGATATTGTGAGGATGACAAGATAGATAAAATATTCGATTACAACAAATCTGTGGACCAGGATTTAAAGTATCTTGTGTGTTAGGTTATAAACTATAAGTGTGCTAAATTTCATACACCCCTTTACACAATTTATTGCGTGATTGAATAAAAAACATGTTAACTCTAAACATACCAAAATTCACATTAAAAATAGTAGATACATCAAAATTGTTACACAGCTCTTTCACAACATTGAACCATTTTATAAACCTCATCGTATCCATCTCAGATGTGAAGCTCAATTCTGTTATTATACCTGACAGCAGCAAGCTGTTCCTTAGCACCAAAGATGTGCGCGAGAGTCTTCCCGTCAGGCAGCCGGATCTGTATGCGCGCCTGCTCGTACGCGACCTTGGGCGCCGTGCTTATGACGGGCGCGACTGGGGCGGGGGCCGGGGCCACCGCCGGGGGGGGCTGCCCTCCTGCAGCTAGTCTGGAAAGATGTGGATGGAAATTACTTACAAATACAGCCTTTACTACTCCCACAGCAGTATTTCTAAGACACAGGGCACTGCTCTTTGATAGGGTGGAGCCTGTTATCCACTATGAGGGCCTTATACAAATGGAAAGACGTCACATGTCCAACAATTTTGGTTCTAGGACATGGCAGTCTTCTCACGCCAATCATGATCATCATCAGCCTAGCCTTTTCCCAACTACTAAGACCACCCACTATGTTGGTGTCTGCTTCCAGTCTAACCGGATGCAGCTGAATGTCAGTATTTACATGGAGAGACTGTCTTTCTGACCTCCACGTCCACAACCCAGTTAGCACTGGGTGATATAATACCCTTCAGTTTCCGCTTGATAATGTGGTAATGAAATAAATCTCTCAGTAACAGGCCTGCGTTAAAACATATTCTGTATTACAACTTCAAAAATATGTTTGACAATTCTTGTAGAGCTAGCAAAAGCCCATATTTTATTCTTCAGACAGACACACCACAAAAAAAAAATGTTGACTTACTTTCTGGCCTGCTTATCAGCTTCAATCTGTGCGCGTACCCTCTCCCTCGCCTTTTGGTCCTCAATCTTCTCTCGTCTCCGCTGGTCCACTAACTTCTGCATCTCTTGCTCTTGCATTCGCTGACGAGCATCCTGCATCTCCTTGCCAGACTTTATGCGGATGCGTTCACGTTCTAATGCTTCAGCCTGGAAACGGCATCATTCAATTGTTTAGGGAGGATAAAAATCAGACTAGAAAAAAGAGCTGCTGAGAGAAATCCATGAAAAGATGATGAGAATATTAAGTCATTTGTAAGGATATGTAGGTTAGAAGTGGAATGAGTAGCGGGAGGCCTTTTGAGGGACAGACAGACTGCTGTGCCAAGCTAATTGTATCCCATTGGGACCTTTTGCGCACAAAATCATAAAACACATTTGTCAGAGCCTTATAAAACACAATTGCATTAGTAAAAGTTTTACCGTAATTATATACTGTTTGGTCATGTTTATGTAGAATCAGTCTGATGATCAATACAATAGTTAGGTTAATGATTAAAAAGCTAAATAAAATTAACAAATGAAAATGCTCACACCAAGATTTAACAGTAGTGTCTGGGTGTGTAATGGTGTAATTACAAAATTTCTAATCTTATCAAAAATATAAGTTATTTGGTCTACTTATTTATATTCCAACTATGAATCAAAGTTCAAAATAAATTACAAGTCTACTAAGTATAAGATTGCTTAAGATATTACTTCTTTTATGATGCAACATCTACTTTTTGCAGCTAAAAGGTTTGAAACAACAAACCTTTTCCTTTTCCTCTCTTTCTTTTCGTTTCTGTTTCATTCTTTCTTCCAGCAACATCAGTTGAGCCCTCTTTTCCTCTTCACTCAACGGTTTCTTTTCTTCAGTCGACTCAGAGAAGCTACTATGATCAGTCTTGGCGGCATGATACTCCATTTCGTCCTGATCCTTGAGCAATTTTCCACACACGTCGCATTTGAAGGATTTGGCTTCAACTTCGGGCTCAGCACCAGCTGGGTCTTGAGAAGACGTGGAGGATTCAGGCACGGGGGCCGGCACTGCTTCGACACTCGTGGAAGTAGCAATCGTTGGCGCCGCGTCAATCGCAGGATCGTCAGCGTGTGCCAACAACCACTCCATCGCAGGTTCCACCCCTTTATAACTTGTCACCGCCAAAGCCTTTTCCCTGAAACCCATAAAATCAGCCAACATTTCTAGGTTACCGAATTGGTGCAGTATTTTTATGTCGACTAGAACGCAACTTTATACTTACGCTCGCTCTTTGGAAAATCCCATTTCAATGAGTGTCTGTATTTCTGCCATTTTCTAGGTTATTTTAAAACTACAAAACTTATTAATTCATTAATTTGTTTTAAGTCACCACCAGAAACCAAAATAATCATTCATCACGCAACCGTCATCAGCTGTTTTTTTTTTCATAAAACCACAGATTCAGAATAACTATAGAACGGACAGATGAAAAAAATCTATTGCGTTCCGTTTTGCACACGGAGTAGTTGATATTTTTTTTGTGAAAATATTTTGTTTTGTTCACAATTTCACTTTATGCAGGATAGCAATCACACGCTTCCCACGCAATTTCCTGTTTTCCACCAACCACACTAACCGGTTTTTGACCAAGTGTTCTAAAAGTTTTATGAGTATGGACGATAAGGCAATAGGTCTGTATGAACAACATGGACCTAAAAAAATATAGGTCCATGATGAACAATGATCATTAGGATCTTTGCCTGGTTTTAAAATCGGAATGACAACCTGAACCTTCCACCCAATAAATCCAGAAGTAAAGCAGAAGTTAACTAGGTCTAGGTAGTATTTGTGTGCTAAAGAAGATGGATCAAAATTGCCCCACGTCCTATAACAATGTGACATATCTCAAAATAAAGATAAAAATGTAAAAAAAATTATGGCGTGCTTCCTAAGTTCATTTTTTTACACCTTCATATAAAAAAAATGCTATGAAAATAGTTCAGGCGGTGTTATGAAAAAAATGTTCGTATGGGAATTTATGGACCGATTTAAAAAAAAACTTTTTTGTTTGAAGGGTGCACCTAAGGTTATCCCACTGCCATAAAGTCAGGTCTCCGGTCTCCAGGATCTTGGAGAAATGAAAGAAAAATCTCAAAAATAAGTTCCTTTTTTTCAATTAAGGTAGTTTTTAATACAATACATTTATTTTGTTCAATCAACGATGAACTGACGATTATCTCCTTATTTGTTGAATGTTTGAATACTATAGGTACTATACTTTTTGACGATCCGAATGGCGTAGTGGTAGTGACGCTGCCTTACGTTCTTAGGGTCCAGGGTTCAAATCCCGGTAGGAGCAAATGTTTGTGTGATGAGCACGGACATTTGTTTCCAAGTCATGGATGTTTATATGTATAATGAGTATGTATATAAAACACCTCTTCACGAAGCCAAAACGCACTTGTTCTCCCCATCATTGCGAATTTTTTTTGTTCTACACCATACCTGGGAACCTTCTAGATACGGAGATATGGGGGTCAAAGTTACAACATTTTGACAAGTTTTTTTTTAAATACAAGTTTTTTTTGTAAGATTTTAACTTATAACACCACCACGACCCCCGTACTATTCAATCCATCCACCAGCACAATGTTTCAAGTGCGTTACATTGAGTTCTACCACAAAACAAGATTTATAACCTCAAAAAAACAAGTCGTTTCCCAGCAATATTTTTTGCGTAAAGTTTCTTAGTTTGATGTACAGAATGCTTGGTTAACGGCTTTGTGATGAGGTGGTTTACACCCTGTATGTATATTATACAGAATTCAATTATTACTTTGAATACTATATAATTATAATAATTTATCGGGCAACTAAGACCCTTATATAAGATACATTAAATATCAATAAACAACAGTAACAAACTAATACATAATTTTTAACCTTATACTATAACTATACACGCAGCTTGGTTGGCGTCGTGTTTCGTTGCGTGGTGTCGCGTAACTGTCCTCGGAAGCGACGATATACACCCTTCGGCCAAAAGTCCTCTTTCAAGCAGGTCTGTAGATGTTGGGTTAGAACTCGAACCACAAATGACCTAAAGTTGAAGTTGTGGCGCGATTCCAACCTTTCGACCCAAAGAATGAAGTTGGTCTTCACATTCAAGTACTGCACGACTTCCTCAGTTGTAGTGGAGTGATGCAGACGTGAAATGTACAGCTGCGTCGTAGGCACAGCAGTCCACAGCAGCAAGTTGGGTCCACTCGGTGCGGTACCGCACAGGGCATCTTCTTCTTCCTTTCTACTTTAGTGAAGCCGTCCTCATCAACCTGGCTCGTTCTTGGCACGGAGCATCGGACCGCAGTCAGGTCAGGTTTTTCCTTTTCTGGTTTGTCTAGGCTGCGACGCATCAGATTTGCAAAAGTGAAACAACATTATTCACTTGCATTTCCTTAGCTTGCTTGACGCGTCGCGTCGCTATCGTTATTCGCCTCTCTCATTTGTGTTATTGTAAGTGAAAAAACCTCTGTCGACCACTCCCTCGCGTTACCACTGACGTTTCTGTCTCATCATAATGCAATAAGTAAAAAAAAACAACAAGACAGTGAAAAACGAATAATGTGAAGTACAAAAATGAGCTTATTTTTGCGATTTTACTTTCATTTCTCCGGAATCCTGGAGACCAGAGGCCTGACTTTATGACCGTGGGACTACCTTGGGGGTACCCTTTCAAACAAAAAAAGAATTTTGAAAATCGGTCCATAAATACTCAGAGAAAGATTTTTTCATAACAGCGCCTGCACTATTTTTAAAGCAATTTTTCCATAAGAAGGTGTAAAAAAATGAAGTTAGGGAGTATGCCATATTTTTTTATACATTTTTATCTTTTTTTTGAGATACGTCACTTTGTTATAGGACGTGGGGTAATTTTGTATGGATTGTGATCCGTCTTCTTTGATCCAAATCCGTTCAGTAGTTTTTGTGTGAAAGTATAACAAACATCCATACATCCATCCATCAATACATACTCACAAACTTTCTCATTTATAATATTAGTAGGATTCTTTATAATACACTCGAATATTACAGCTCATAAAGTATATAAAAAGATTTTACTTAATGAGTAATAAATAGTATCATCTCCGTTTCAGGCCCCTTATTCACAACCATTCGATACGTTTCCGTGTCGGTAAGGAATCGTATTCGACTATCTCATTTCCGAACCGAAGAACTGTCAAAACGCTATTCACAGATCCGAACGGATGCGTTTTTTTCTATCTGATTGAGATTGTGTTTATGGGGATCGCTATAAAATGGTAGTAAATAGATGATCGTGGTAGAAAATGAAAAGTAGTAAATAAAACGGTTTATTTGAATATTCCGTTCTGTTTATATAAGTAAATATACAGGTAGTTACTTAATAGACAGCAAACGAAACAAAATGATTTTATTGAAATAAAATAATATAAATTTTCAAATAAACTTTATTTTGAATAATACCAGCTTTGTAAACAGCCATCTGTCAAACTGGCAATGCGGAAACGGTGTTTTTTTTTAAGTAAAATTTTATTTTTTCTTAAAAGGAAAAATGACTGAAAAAGTGTTTAATATCAGTGGTATACAATTCTTGCTTGTTAACTAAAATCTAGAACGAATTACACATTTTTGTAAACACATTGAATTTATGTAAATGCGGATCCATCAACGAAATACGGTCAATAAAACAACTAATAACTCACAAACAACACCGGACTATAATTAAAACTTAATTTTCTTACTTCAGACAGTGTTTAAAAAGTTTGGTATTTTTTATTTTACTGAAATAATCTGGAAATATGGTTTATTTCTTCGTTTAAATTTTGTTCGATATGACTCCCGACAGCAAACAGCTGTCGGAAAGATTCGAGTCTTCTTGTCGAATTGAACTGTCAAAATTATTCGATTGCGGATTTGTGAATAGCGTTTGGATGACATCTTCGACATCTAAGACGTTCGATTCGGTTCGGAAGCGAGTCGAATGGTTGTGAATAAGGGGCCAGCAGTGTATAGCCAGGGTTAACAGCTCTTATTTTTATTATTTTTAATTCACGTCTTTTTTCTTGGACAGCTTTCGTTGGCCAGACTCTACGTGCGTTCTATTATAATAGTAATTGTCGCGTCGTAACGCGAATGTAAATAAAATAATTATAAATAATAGAAATTACATGGCAATACCAACGCATCGTTACTCTGTAATGACAGAATATTTATCTGTGGTAAGGTCCACACACACAGAGTGCATTATAATAAGATCCCGCCAAAAGCTAATGTCATGGCTTGGAACCGACAATCTTTCGGTGTTCTGCGGATACAAGTAAAAGTGGAACTGACGAGTCGCAACAGAGTGCTGTGTGAAAGCTAAGTAGCCCCCTAAGTTCCCCCTGAATTGCGCTAAGTAGAGCTAAGTTAAGTAGCCATAAGTAGCTTTTGAGTAGTTGCTATTATGAGAGTAAGCATGAGGCTAAAGTTGTTAGCTGGTGGCGGTGCTTGTAGATCATTAGATATAATGTAGAACAAGTAACGCTGTACTGATCGAGTCTGTGTCGAGCTGGCCTCATGGGTAGCATGCGGCAGATCGACAAGGCAGGCTGATGAAAGCCACCTGCTAAAGAGCCTGTGTCAAGCTGGCCTCGTGGGTGGCACGTGGCAGATTGACAAGGCTAGTTTATGAAAGGCTCCCCCCTGAAGAGATATTATGGTACGTACCTACTGAAAATCTACCGAGCGTGCAGCTTGGCAAGTCTGGCTTATGAAAGCTTAAAGGCCTAGAGTTGGAATGGACGGCCATGAGGGTCAGATCCTAAAGAACTGTAGAGTTAAAGTAAAGTAAAGAACTGTAAGAGTTGGGGACGCCTTGGGCAGTAGAGTGCAAGGGTTGGCCAAGAGAGAGTCTGAACCTAAGCAACCGCAAGAGTCGGGTATGTATGAGCTATACAACCCCTTATATCCTTAATGGTGCATGAGTGTGGCGCTAACGCTTATTTCTATTTACAGCTTGAGAAGAAGTGGCATAGTCATAGGCAGGATTGACCGCCCTGATGATGCTTCATTCTCCCCGCCCATGGTACTGAAGTAGTTAGTATCAATGGGCATAAACACCTACAGATGGTGAACAGCAGCGGCTAGCAGCTCGCTGAAGGGTGCGGCTAGAGATGGTGAACAAGCTGTGGAAGGAAGGTGAAATAAGGACGAGAACAATAAAGCGAGGTACGATACTCAAAGTATTTATTACCATGATGAGATCATTATATTATTCGTGCGCCTGCTAATGTAAGCGAACCTAAGGCACGATTATATTACATACCCCATATGGCTTACATAATAGAGCAGGGGCGTCACGACAGTAATTATCTCTGAGACTTGCGTCCGCGTTGCCGTTATGAACATTCCATGAAAGTCACACACAGCTGCGTTTTTGCGTTTCTGCGATTTCACGTTCTCGCGATATTGCGATGTGAGTTCTTAGGACATTTGGTATTGGGACACATGCGGTCATGTGTGAATAACGACGGGACGCAGACGCTTGCGTTTCTGCGTCCTGCGATATGATATTGTCTCACTCCCGAAACATAAAGAAGAGCAAACCGTACACCTTCCTCGAAGCTTGGCTCGGCACCGGACTGCTACTGAGTTCTGGTGCAAAATGACACAGACGTCGCAAGATCTTGACCCCTACCTTCCACTTCAACATCTTGAAGAGTTTCGCTGTGGTGATGAAGGAAAGAAGCAGAGGTCTGGTGGAGAAGATCAAGGACCTCGAGGGTACGGAGGTGAACCTACTGCCGGTCATCAGTGACTATACGCTGTTCGCTATTCGTGAAACCGCCATGGGAACCCAACTCTACGCTGACAAGTCCTCAAAGACTTTGGAATACAAATCCGCTATTTTGGAAATTGGAAACCTCCTACTATACCGCCTAACAAGAGTATGGCTTCACAATGAATACACGTTTCGAAAGTTTGCAATCGGTAGAAGGTTTGAAAAGTGTCTCAAAAAAGTCCATTCCTCTGCTGATGACGTCATAATCGAGAGGAAGAAGAATTGGAAACCTGGACAGAGTGATTTTACTGAAGATGATATTTCTGTTGGTGCTAAGTAGAGATATGCTATGCTTGATCTGATGCTCGAAGCAGAGAATAAAGGAGAAATAGACTTAGAAAGAACAAGAGAAGAAGTTAATACATTTATGTTTGAGGGCCACGATGAGCGGTTGTAGCCTAGCTATTACTAATCCTCTATGGGTGACTCATATTTTATAGTAGGATATTGATTCTGACTGCTCCCAGGTTTTAATATTACCTACTGGCTGTTTATATAAACAGTACCTATAACTACTTTTCATGAAGCGATTAAAAAAGAAACATTCTGAATGCCATATGAATGCCAATTTTGACAGCGCCATTTCCAATCAATAACGAGTTCATTTAATGCTGATTGATTACCTTCACATAAAATACCTACTCTCAAATTCATATTTTCCTTTCGTTTCGAAAAGAATTTTAAGCAATTAGTAAAAAAAATAGGAGAATGGCTGAACACAAGAAAATCAAACCCAAAAGAATTCAAAACAGTGACCCAGGAAAGATATTAGACTTGGTCATGAGTTTAACTGACGATTCATGTAACGCAATACAAATGAAAATAAATACGTATGTACGTAGCTAACGATAATTATCTATTATTTTAAATTTAATAAGAAACAAAAACCAAACCAAACCAAAAAACTAGAAGTTTAGTTGTTTGCCCTAGTTTTAAAAAGCTTAAGAAAACGTTGACATAGGTACCTATGCCAAGTAAACCGATAATTATTGATTGCCAAACATTGTAAATATAATGTACCTAAAAAACATAACTTAAAAAGGAAAGTATTGTACCTATAAGGTTTCCATTGGAAAAGTTGTCGTAGTCAAAGTCCAGCCCTCTTCAAAGAAATACTTACATCTTACATAGATGCCTATGTCCATTAAAGACTTTGTTCTGCGAGCATTATAAAGCTCAAAGCTGGTACGAGCTTTCAGAACAATGTGACTACATAGTTACATCGTTCTGTCTGCTCTTAACTAAATGCTCATAATGCTAATGGTACGGTGCGCCAAAATTGTATTCTTCTTTTTCTTTTGTATCAATGGTACCTACATCTTATCAAATTACTAGCTCCTGAATAGAGCAGAAGGTTTAGTGCACTGCATAGACAAGCAAGAAAATCAAGGTTACCAACGTAGAACGAAGAATTGCTAAGCTTAAACGGCAGTGGGCAGGGCACATTGCTCGGAGAACTGATGGCCGATGGGGCCGAAAAGTTCGTTGCGTTGGAAGCCTCCCACTAGGTGGACCGATTATCTGGTGAAGGTTGCGGGAATCCGCTGGATGCGAGTCGCACGAACCAGTCAATGTGGCAACATTTGGGGGAGGCCTATGTTCAGCAGTGGATGTCTTTTGGGTGAAATGATGATGATGGACAAGCTAGCAAGTGGGGCATGGGCCATGAATCCATGATCTGGTTGAGACATTAAGCTGGCGCGGTGAGCGCGTGCACTATTCCTTACGTTAAGTTAAATGTTACAGATGTGCGATGAATGTGAAGCTGACCTGGTGTTTCAAATGATTGTGCACGTTGTTCGCAAAGAGGCATTCTTGGAAGCTATAGGCAGAACTCCTTTGCCACGGAAAATGAAAATAAAAGTATGATATTAATTCGTTTGGCTGCTTCTTTCTACTTAGCATGTCGTTGGTAATCTAAATTAAGTAGGTAAATCGAACCAGAAATTTTTGACACCTTCAATAGCGTCCTCAGTTCCTGCAGGAAACAAGATTGCATGCCTCATTTTTGAGGAATCTGTTTCTGTAGACTATTTTAACGGCACCGATCAATACCGAACAGCCTCCGTATTCACAACGCTTTGATTCGCTTCCGATTCGGAAAGTCGTATGTCTATCTGGGACGTTTTCGTAATGCCAGAAGAAGACAGATATACGAGTTGTCGAATCGGAAACGAGTCGAACGTTTGTGAATACGGGGTCAGTTCTGATCTCTCTGTACCGGGAAACCGGGTATCTTTATGCAACCACCCCAACAGTAACACAAGTCTAAGACGACGAAGTCAACGACAACAATAATATAAGCTTTTGAGTTTTGTTAGCATCGAGAGTCTCTTGTTAGAACTCACGGTTGCACGGAGCGGGTGTAACATTATATCATCACGCTTGTAATCTCCTGAGGATTTGTCAGATGTGTACACCCACATAATTATCACCAGCTTCGTTTTAGATCCCATCATAAAGGGGGGCCGGTTAAATGAATCCTTAGAATACCCGTCGTACGCGCACGTAACCACTGCTCGTACATTTTTTCAATACAGACAAGCGAGCGTGCACTCTGCCACACTGTAAAGTTAGTTAGCGTACTTACCGAAACACCTATTGTATAGGTATCTAAGCCTATAATTGACTAACAAAAGTACCTATCTTATAGTTATCGGATAAATTACTGAAAATGCTGAGGTCAGGAATGGATCAAACGGAGCTCTTTAGCAACTTCGAGCCGGATTTCCAAGAAATTGTCAAGCCTGTAAGTTTAGCTGACTGATATTACTACTAGATCCTGAATTTTTGGGACCCTTGGATAACTTCTTGGTTTGGCCATGATGTTGAGGTCAATGTAGAGACAGTTGTCCAGCGATTTATCTCCCAAGATGAGTCCCGTCGAAAAACTCTCATAAAGAAAAAGTCGAGATCATAAAGGTAAACTGGAAGCTGACTCCAACATGGTTTGAAAAAAGGCGGGCAGATGGTGACTATTGACTTTTTCATTCCCTCGATTTTTATTCAGTGTTCTCACCTTGATTTGCGGAACCTTTATTTAAAGAACAACTTGCGACCCACGATGCCGCTCAAGTTAAAGGGGAAAATATACAAGTCCGCATCAGACCTGTCGTACTGTATGGATCAGAATGCTGGGTTGTGAAGAAGATGTATGAAAAACGATTGCATGTAGTGGAGATGAGAATATTGAGATGGATGTGTGGAGTGACAAGAATGGATAAAGTAAAGAATGAGTATATTAGAGAAAGTTTGAAAGCCACCTGGCACCTTGGCACCTGTTACTGAAAAATTGAAAGGAAGGTGCTCGTCTTGGTATGGACATGTAATGAGGAGGGATGAAACGTATGTGACTAAAAGAGTGATGGCCATGAATGTTGATGGATAGAGAGGGAGAGGAAGACCAAAAAACAGATGGATGCATGTTGTGAAGAATGATATGAAAGAGAAAGGAGTAGATGAAGCCGTGACGTCTAACAGGGGAGAATCGAAGAAGGAAACGTGTACCGCTGACCCCATATAAAATGGGACAAGGGCAAGAAGATGATGATGAGATCTTTAGTTTGAGCGGAGGAGGTGTTCTCCCTACTATTCTTCTTTTTCCTGCCCTAGTCCCAATCTACTTGGAAGAAGAATACGTGTTGCGTCGACCCATTTAGAACGGGGCAAGGGCAGAAAGAAGAAAAAAGTAGAACACCTCTCGCGTTTCCGCTTTGTTACCCATAAAATGACTTGCGTTAACTTTTCAGTTTATACCCGGAGACGGTACAAAAGTGAGGCGCGTGGTAATGATGCCGCTTGAAGGCCACCCGTTCTCCGTCATCTTTTGCGTCATAGGAGCAAGGATATCGGAAAGCACTATTCCGTCAGTCATCGAAGAATGTTCACAGTACGTATTCCTTCGTATTTATTGTCTCAACTTTGCAAGTGCTAAGTGCCAATGACGTATTTCATCAAGTCGAAAATAACTACCTACCTACATACAGATTACAGACATCTAAATCCTCGGGTCGAGACAAAAAGAAGATTAAAAACAAGACATTTGTAGAGTTTGGGTATTTCACCACATCTTCCTGAGTTCCATGGATAATGGGTGACAGAGTGAATAATCCAGAGCATTATAGGGATATACAGGGTGTCTCATTCAGATCGGTCAGTATGGGAAAGTCTGAAACTATAAGACATACGAAGATCTGTTCTGAGGAACTATGTCATCGATTTTAATAAAAAGAAAAACTGCATTCACACATTTTAAAAAACATCTGTACTCCGTTCGGGAATCGAACCCAGCTGTAGGTGCTTGAACTGACCACGTTTACAATATTAAACAAGTTCTGGTATTTAAAATTGTCCCTATGGTTGTTTGTACCTCTTTGCTGATGTTGCAACTTGATACATACACCTCTTTACATACCCACACTCCCATTGGCATTGCATTAAACCATTCCGGAAGTTTTGTTATCTGCGATAATATTATCTAATATCGTGTTGAATATTGTATTGAAAAAGGCGGTGGTCACTTCGAGCACCTACTAAAATAAATTAAAGTATGTGGAAACAATGCATTTTATTCATTTTAGACATCATGTTTCATACAGACATTTACTGCTTAAGACCTACACAATCGATATCTAAATAGAAATAGTGTAGTTTTTTTTTTCAAAATAACCGGGTTTGATTCCCGAACGGAGTACAGATGTTTTTTAAAATGTGTGAATGCAGTTTTTCTTGTTATTAAAATCGATGACATAGTTCCTCAGAACAGATCTTCGTATGTCTTATAGTTTCAGACTTTCCCATACTGACCGATTTGAATGAGACACCCTGTATAGCAGAACTTTTTATGTCCTAATATTACTAAGTATGTATGTAGATTATGAATTTCGTGGATATACAGTACACTATGGGAAAGTCGGTAATAGTTATCAAATTAGATTAATTCTCCTCACTAACATACATACCATTTTTCAGTGGAATTTTCGCAGAAATTCGTTTGGCAGGCACTTATTTATCATACATTAAATTATAAGTCGTAATAATTTTGAGGCATAAACATATCCCTAAGAATTTCGTTTAAGCCCAGTGTATTATGCTAAAAAAAATGAGCAGATTCTGCCAGATAGAGGGAACCCAGAACATAGATATGTACGGTCTACCTAATTTGTTTAATTCTGTTTGTACTTTGTTTGGTTTTTAGATTCATCTGGCCGACTCTAAAGAAGGCGATCGCTTATGAAAATGAGTGTGTCATGAAAATAAAATGCCAACATCTGCTGCGCATAGCCAAAAGACTGTGTACTCAAGTAAGTCGCGTGCCCTAAATCGGAACTAACCAGGGGCCCAATAAGTCTGCTATTTTTATAAATTCGTCACTCCAACACGATTCCATAATCTGCTAAATTCAGAATGGTCGATCATTGGTCGGTCAATGGCTTCGTAATAAAATTGTGTTATTATGACATTGTCGTATTCCCAGAATTATAAAACCTTCAGTACAAATGGTTTTCGAAATCTACTACTAAATGCGAATATTTATTCATGCCAGATTAATACACATTTGTCAATATGTACGAGATTACCATTCTATGACATTTCTTTCATTAGAGTGTCAGTGGTTGACCATTGGAAAGCCATAATGACGCCATTGTATAAGTAGATTATCAAACTTGTCAAAACTTGACAGAACTTGACCATTATGAAATCAATGATCGACTATTCTGACAATAACAGTCTTGAGGCCCTGCCGTCTTGTACTTAAAAAAAAAAAACCAATGTCTGCTGAGCGTCAAAAATAAAACATGCACCACTTCTTTGACCTGGACCTGGCATAGCGTTGCTTGTGCGGAGATACAATAGCAGGTTTATACAGTTTTTAAAGTAAAAACTTTTTTAGGTGCGTTGAGCAATTTTTGGGTGAACAAAACAAATATGGTCGAATTGAGAAACCTCCTTTTTTGGATTCTGTTAAAAATCATCGAACTCGCGTGACCGTCACCTAACGTAGCACTCGTAGAAGATCCTCTACGGCGTAGCAACACAAAGGCGTGCACGGGGCACAACCCGTAGCAGATAGATTACTTTAGTTTTCACTTCATCGGCAGTCCACAAAGACTAACAGATCTATGTGCAACATCTAGGTGGCGTCAATAGAAAAGCTGCTGCGAACAACAATAGAACAAGCAAAGCACCTACTCAAGGCTGAGCACTGTGTGATCATGCTGATCGATGTAGATAAAATGGAGCTGTATGATGTCTGCCCGCCTCCCAATGACTCGGTAAAAACGGTTTTTAGGTCCATGTTCACCGAGAAGATGACAGTCTGATTACCTAAAACAGCTGTTTAAAACGCATTTTTGTATGGGAACATGTCACAGTGACAGCTGTTTTTGGATAAACAGACGGTTATCTTTTCGGTGAACATGGACCTTAGTCTGACAGTAGTCAGTGTCAGAAGGCAGTATAAGCTAGCGCGTTTTAGCGTCCCAATACAAAATGATATTGCGATACGAGTTCTTAGAACATTTGATGTTGGGACGCAGATACGCGGAATCGCAGAAATGCAAAATCGCGCGTGTAACTCAACCATTATCATCAACGTCATCATTATTTTTATCTGGTCTTTCGAATGTAGGTCCAAAACATCTAATTATAGAATAAGAACTATCATTAGATTTCAATATTAATGACCAGAATCATTGAATCTTGATCGTTATTAGCAGACAGAATTAAAATCATTGTTGTTTCCACTTATCATACCTTCGTAATCTCATAGAATAGACGGCAAAAAACCCTAAAGACCGGGCAAACGAGGTTTAATTTTTGGCCGCGAACAATTTGCAACAACCGATGGACTTCAACCAATTGATGAAGAAACAACACAACAACTAATGAACAGGAACACTGGAACAGTCATAATATAACCCATACGTGTACCTCATTCATCTTCGAATTATAGGCAGAACAGTTACATTGTGCGGGTAAGCAGAGACTTCAACGACATATGCAAGGAATATGACTTTGATCCATTTACACTTAGTGTGAATTCGGCCAGAAGGTGCTTAACCCTCAAATTTTTCAAGTAGCCGTAGGTTTTATTGTTTGTTTTCGTCTATACTTATATTATTTCTTTTTTCTCCCTTACATTAAAGCTATGTGTTTTGTGTTTTTGCGCTTACACCTTAAATAACTATAATACGTCTATACGTGAGGACTTGTAATTGGCTTTCTAGTGACTATGGTTTCCTTTTTCTTTTCCTGTATTTATTAGCTGTAAGTCTTCCATGCATTATATAAATATAAAATGTATCCGGCGGCCAAAATCCCCTGTCTGCGCAGGCCAAAGGGTGGCACTTGTTCTATCCGTCATTGCGATATTTTTTTTGTTCTTTACCATACCTGGGGGAACCTGTTAGTTACGACGATTTTGGGGGTGAAAGTTTCAACTTTTTGACAAGTGATTTTTTATGCAAGTTTTAATGTAAGATCTCCATGACCGCCGGCTACTATTCAATCAGTAGGACAATATTCTGAGTGCGTAATGCCGGAAACACACTTACGTGTTGGGGCATAGCGTGGCGCGAATAGCATATCGGTTTCATGCATTAGACGTATTTGTAAGTCGTGTCGTGTCGTGGCGCTGACTGCTTGCCACCGATTGCGCCAGAGCGGTGGCAGGGTTTTGGCGCGATACGACACAACAAGCAAATGTATTTCTAGGCCGCGTGGCTCGTGGCGCGAGCGGACACATTCAACTTGCCTCGGTCAAATCTTGCATCTGTATTTTGAAGAACGTTCGATACATGTACTGTTCAGAAATAACAAAAGAGCACGCCACGACAACACACATTAGTGTGCACAGTCACCGTCACGATAGCAAGCGCCACGCCACGCCCCGACACGTAAGTGTGTTTCCGGCTTTACACTGAGTTTTACTACAAAAAATGATATTTCACCCCAAAAAAAATCGTTTCCCAGCAATAACTTTTGCGTAAAGTCACTTAGTTTCATGTTGATGTACAAAATGCTTGGTTGACGGCTTCGAGACGAGGTTGTTTACACCCCGTAGATATTGCAGTAAAAAAAATCTTTCCAATGATTTTAGGGAAAAGAATACTTACCACGTCGCTTCGCTCTGGACAAGGGTATATGTGGCGAAGTGATCCAGACAGGGGCCTTCGTAAACGCTAAGATAGCAACAGAACACCCATCATTCAACATGAGAATTGATTCCCTACCTGATGTCAAATGCAAGTAAATAACTTTGTGTAAACGACTGTACTTTTTTGTCATATCGTGCGTAAAAAGAAGTTCTTCCTTTCTATAAAACTTTCCACCCATCAGAAATCTGCTATGCTTTCCTATCCGAGAGCAGACTGGGATCATTGGAGTAGGTGTACTCATCAATAAAATAGTGGAACCTTACTTTGATAACATGGATGAGGAGATGGCCTTGGCATTCAGCGTTTACTGTGGCGTCTGCATCGTCAACGCCGTGGCCTTCCAGAAGATTCAAGAAGCACACACCAGGAATGCCTTGGCCACAGAACTTGTAATGTATCATATGAAGGTCTGATATTTTTCGTTTCATATACTTACACTACTTATTCAAATTACTTAGTACCTTCTACAAAATACCCATTGTTGAGTAAATGATTAGACCTTTTAATAACTTGCCATACTATACTGTTGCCAGACAAATGTGAAGCGACGATCTTCCAGGATACACAAACTCAAAGTATTTATCTCCAATTAGATCACTACAGGTAGTATTTTGAATGTCAAAAACACAAAAAACGGAAGCTACAGTCACATGGCAAAATACTTACATTGTGAGAATACTGTACTTGACCATTCCATAGCGTAGACCTCGGTGAAGAAGAATGGGTAAGAAACCTCCAGTCCATGGATAAATAGGATAGTCGACGTAGGCAGTTTCTTCCTATACATATCCGATAAGCAAGTTGGATCTTGTCGGCAACATTCGGCGCTAGTTCAATACAAAGTGTAGAGACGGCCTGCGCCGACTACCTGCGCGAACCGGAATCCAATAAGCAGCGTCCCACGTGTAGGTATACGCCTTAAGTGATCAGTCCCTACTGACCCTACGAAGATTGTCGCTTCACGTTTGTCGATTCACGACACTAAGTTTTCGCCCAGGAGCTCGTGTATCGCACAGGCATCAGGATTATATTGTTCTACATCGTCTGGTTTTGACCCCCTGTTGTTTCACTTGTCTTGGATGAAGATAGGGGATGATGAGGTTGCTCGCTTGATGAACTGCTCAGCTTACCATGGGCATCCACACATGGCCAGTCTCCACTTCAACCCTCGTGCGCTGCCGTTGCGAGAGCTGCCGTGCTATACCCTGAAGATTTTAACAGATCTTGGATTTGATAGGAAGTACGTATCCTGTGTATTATGTGGTGACTCAGCAGAGTCGTTCTTAAGAGATTTTCCGGAGAATACTTCACATAAGGAGAAGTAAAAGGGTAAGGGGAAGTCCTTGCCCAACAGTGGGACTATACAGGATGATTGAGACTGTCTTAAAGAGTAGGAAACCCCGGTTAGTAGTAGATCCGGATTAAACAAGGGATGAAAGGGAGGTTTTTTACTTAGACCTTGAGGTGCCCTAATAATGCGGAGTTTCAATGGAATACGAGGCTATAGCTTACACGTTTAATAAGTAATTTACAATCGTCCCGCACTTTTCTTTACTAGTCGCCATATTTTCAAGATCGGTGGTAAACCTGTGTCAATTTAAACACGACGGTAATGCACCAGGCGCATTCAGCAACGATTTGCAAGAAGCCTCGTCCCCTTTACTTGGGTCTTAAGCATAACTTGCGAAATGTGGGTGCAGCTACTATTAGGTACACCTCTAACCCTTCGGGGATTGCGTGATGTTATGTTATCTCTTTAACTGACCAGCCCGCTTAGCATGACCACCGGAGAAACGAGAGAGACTCGACAAATATTTTGTTCATCTGTCATTGAATCGCCAAAATGACAGATGAACAAAAGGTTTGTCGACTCTCTGTCTTGTCTACGTTGGTCAAGCTACGCGGGCAGGACCTACATCAAAGGTAGGAGGTTTGAGCGAGATAAAAAATCAATAAAGTAGCTATAGCCGCTTCCTCATAGGCGGTGCATGAATATAACAAATTATTATCATCATCATTTCAGCAGAAAACTTTCTACTGCTGCACATAGACCTCCCCCAAGTGTCGCCACTCCATGTCACCAGTCCCATGAGACTCTCATCTAGCAGATCCCCGCAACTCACTAGGCACACCAGGTCATCGGGTGGGAGGTCTTTCAACGGAACGTCTTCCGGTACAAACAGCAAAATACTGAATCAGAATCGTCTTTTCTCTAGGTTCGAAATAAAGAAACAGAAGTTGGCTCGCTTCATTCTTTACGTGAAGAGGGGTTATCGAGACGTGCCCTACCACAACTGGATGCATGCCTTTAACGTGGCTCAATGGGCGTACGCCGCCATTGTGAACTTCAGGCTGTGTACTCAGGAATACTTTACGTAATTAGCTTACTTACTTACTATTACTTAAGCTCGATATTTATTAGCGACACTATCGTAATACAGGGAGCGGTTTTTGTAAAATACAAGATTCCAGCAAATGCTTTAAATATTACGAATATCTACTGCAGTTTTATTCTCTAACAAAATCAAGGTCGTGGTTGCTATACTACTTTGCTCTATTTCAAATTCCGATACAATTGGCAGTTTCGGAATTAACTCAGCTATGCCGATGTTAAAGTCACCGCGCCTGTATGTAGGTAGATGCCAGCACATTGTTACCTACCACGAACTGTCAAAATTTTTATGGTTAATTTCAAAACGGATGAGAAAATTTTACAGTTTGTAGTAATTGGATGCCTGTCGGTTGTATGAATTGATTTAACTCAGTCCGGACTGGGTTTTGAGTTTTATCCCCATAGAAAATGTAATTTGCTATTTCCTCACATAAAAAAAACTTTCGTTAGTGGCCGCCAAAAATTAAAAGGAACTATTTTTCAATTCGGGAATTCTCCTTCCCAAGTACTTAGGTTAATTTATAAAGAGTGGATGAAACTTTTTTGTTGCAGTGACTTGCAAGCATTTATGTACGTAATCGCATGTTTGATGCACACCATCGACCATCGCGGGACCACCGCTAGCTTCCAGGTGGACGGAAGTAAGTATAAAACTCTATTTTTTCGCATGAAATGTTTCCCCACAGTCCCAGTCTCTATCTCCCAGTGGCCACTGCGCCAACCGAGTTAGAGATAATTCTATTATAGTCTTTGGATGTACCTAGTCTTATTGCATAGCCGACCTCGCTATTCTTTTGTATACCTACTGAGTTTGGGGAGGTCAAGTGGTATTTCATACTTCCAAAGACTAGAAACAAGTTTTTTTTTTTAAAAAAAGAACAGTTCTTCTCAACGGGTGAAGGATTCGCTCTCGTGACGTATTTCCTAATAGTTAAGTAGTTTACCTCAGGCCACGATTCATGCAGTGAAGATAGTCAGTGGGTACCGCACGACCTCCCGCGAGGCGACGGGCCTGCTTGCCGGATTGCCGCCATGGGATCTGGAGGCGATAGTCCTTGCGCGCCTGCACGAATGGCGCGCAGAGGCACTACGCCGGGGGCAAACTGCGCTGCCGCGACAAATGCCGCTCAGCGGACAGACCTCCGGCGCGATCTAATGGCGACATGGACAGAGCGAATGTCGCAACCCCGTGAAAGGCACGCCACGATAGTGGCCATAAGTCCCCTCTTTGAGGAGTGGCTGGAGAGGCGCCACGGCGTCCTTACCTTCCGCCTGACGCAGGTCCTCACCGGACACGGATGTTTCGGGAGGTTCCAGCATCGAATCGGGCAGGAGGAAAAGCCCGGGTGTTCGCACTGCGAGGATCGACCGGAGGACACGATGGACCACATGGTGGAGGTCTGCCCCGCGTGGGCGGAGCAACGCCGTGTCCTTGTAGCGGCAATCGGCGGCGGCGACCTCTCGCGTCCGGCCCTTGTTCAATCCATGGTCCGGAGCGAGACGGAATGGGAAGCCGTCACCTCCGCGCTGCGAAGCAGCCATGCTAGCGAAGGAGGTGGCGGAACGCGAGAGGGAGAGAGCCTCTCGCCCCAGCTGCCGGGCGTCGGGGGCCACGTGGTGATTACCGGCCACCGTAGACGCGGGCCTGTGGACGGTTAGCTATTGGCTAGCTAGCCGTCCCTCCGTCTAATGACGACTGGCCGTGTCGACGGCGCGTTCGTGTTCCACGCGCGCGTCAAAGATTTGACAGCATAAAGGGAGCTTAGGAGCCCGCTAGGGCCGAAGCCTGCCGGGGTTACGGGACTGTTCGAAAGAGATACCGTGACCCCGGAACGTAAAAGGCGAGGAAGGAACATGGATAGGTTTTAGTCAGTAAAAGTCTGACACTCCCTCCCACTCCACCTAGACTGGGAGTAGTCATTTGATGATTTCCCATCCAAAAAAAAACGGCCACGCTTCATACAAAAGTCTTACAACCTCTTTCGCCCACAACTTAGGACCCATTAATGTTAATATTTATCCGTGGTGCTAGGCAACTGGACATATCCCAGTTGTGTTGTTGTTCTTTCTCCTGCTGACATGGCGGGAAGTGGAAATTACTACTCCTACTCCTCCGCTATTCTTTCTGATTAATTTCGTTGCGGGATCCAAGATAGGCGGCCCGCGAAATTAAGAAAATTTCAATTTCGCGGGCTATCTTGAAGCATCCCCCTTAAATTCATTCTCTGGGACTTCGTCGAGCTTCATTGTCTCGGCGCTTTTCTGGTGGTCACCACAGTTGATTCTGGCTTTCAGGAGTTACAGTAGTCTGGGAATAGTGAAGCGGGCTTGTCCCAATTAACTTCTTTTGCCCAACACAGAAACGAACTTAGCAACCTTATACTCCAGTGAAGGCAGTGTGATGGAGCGCCACCACCTCGCCCAGGCCATGTGCATACTAACCACGGAGGGCTGCGACATCCTGGAGTCCTTGCCACGAAGGGACTACGACAGAGCCATCATGATGCTTCGGGACAACATCCTGGCTACTGACTTGTCGTATTTTTTCAGGTAAGATCTATACTACTAGAACTCCAATGGTGTCGGACCCGATTCACGAGTTAAGGTAGTGAGTTCAATCTTAGGTAAAAGTAGGGTAGCCACTTTTGTGTAATTTATTTCGTCACTGCTACCTACTCTTAAAACGGTGAAGGCCTTCATGGGAAAGTCGTCAGAATATCCTAGACATAAAATCGACGCCTGCACGTGGGTTATCCCAAGAGAACAAAGAACCGGGACAAATAACGTCTAAACAGTACCTAGGATACAGAAAAATGATGTATGATCATCGGTAATCGGTATTCAGCTGCATCTGGTTAGGCTGCAGCTGGATGCCGACCCCAACATGGTTGGGAAAAGGCTAGGCAGGTGATGAGTACCTACGATACAAAATATCCTATGTGTTATTCCAGGTAATAAACTCTGTGTGCCTTTCATAAAAAATAGTTCAGTAGTTTTTGCGTGAAGGAGTAGGTAATAAACAGTCATCCCTCCTCACAAACTAGCATTTATACCTACCTAATAGACTAGTTTGAAAAGATTGCACTGGACCCGTGTTTAGAGAATTGCGCTCTCCCTCAGACGAGTTTTATGTCTCAACAGTGCGATCATGCTATACCTAATTTAGATCCCAAAAACAAGGTTTTTTATTACTTCCTTTCTAATTTATAGTTAAGACTTTAATAGATTCACTCATGCAGGAACAAGCAAAACTACCAGTTCATAGCGCAAGACTTCCAGAAAGGGAATAAAGTCCACTTCAGTGCGCTGCAGAATTTACTGATGAACGCTGCAGATCTAAGCGACAATATCAAGGACTGGGGATGCGTGAAGAAGGCTTCTGTTAGTTCAATTATTATTCATTCATCAACAGATGGAACCTGCTCTAATAGCCCTCCTGCATCAAAAGGTCTAAGTAGCAAAATTACCAACTATCAGATGGTCTGTATCAGCACGTCTATTTAGCAAAAAGTCATTTTTTAAATGTGTACACTCATGAAAAGTAAGTCGTTTGTAAATATATTAATTTTATTCGATAAACAAAAAACTGAGTTAAAACGCTCGTAGCCTCTAAATATTATTAGAATATTATTACTTAATGCTGATCAAATAGCATTCATGACATTAGATGTCATTCACCATTAAGAAGATATTAAGTACCTACGCTACGAGTACCTACCGACCATGTACGCAACACCGCGCTGTGGGCAAAAATAAAACGGTGAAATACCCAGAATAAATATAAAAAAGAATCATAATTCTACTTAAATGAGCTTAATAGTAGCTGGTTAAAAGAATATTAAGACTACATGACGATGATGAGTACAAAATTCCCGAAACGGTTTTCTGTCAAGATTAGAGATCCCTAAGTCGCTGTTGTATACACTCATTTTACTCGTTTAACCAGTCGTTAGAATAAAATAAAACCATTGTACAGCTAGCGTACAGTTTCCAGATGATTAGTAGACTTAAATATGGCCATTAAACAGAAAAGAGTGGGTCAAGGGAGTTTAGTGAGAATTATTGCTGGATGAAAAACTAACGCCATTTTAATATAAAGAATCAGATTATAATTATATGAAAAAACTACTGTTATCTTTTAAATTTTCATGATATTTTGAGAATTATTAAGGTAAAAACGTTATTTCATTGTTTCAAATAGATATGAATGCTCATTAATCAAAGAAAATAATAAAAATCTATGAATAATTTTTACACCGTATTTATTTTGTATAATATTTTAGTAAAACCGGATTTCGGAGGCGCCCTTCTGTTAAAATATGGCTGTTGCTCATTATATTGTTATGTCACCGTGTATGTACCCATATTTGCAAAATATTTATCTTATCTTAGCTTCAGAAGTCGGTGACAAAAAAACTAAACCAATCAAACAAAGGTCACCCACTTCTGAAGCTAAAGTCAATTTTTCACATTTTTGTGTTTTTAGAAGTCGGTTTTATGAAGATGATGATTACGTCATCATCATCATCTCTGTCCTTGTCATATGTTATTTGAGATCGGCGCAACACGTTTTCTTCTTCCATTCTCCTCTGACAACTGTAACGCTATCATTTACACCTTCTTCCTTCATATCATTCCTCCTCTCCCTCTTCATCCATCAACATTTGCTGGAAGATCGCAATTTTCCATACTGTATATTTTTTATATTATAAAGCTGAAGTTTGTTTGTTTGGTTCGTTGAACGCGCTAATCTAAAAAACTACTGGATGGAAATAAAAAAGCTTTTTGAGTCCGATAGTCCATTTATTGAAGAAGGTTTTGGTATAACATCACCCTACGACCAATCTCTAAAACGATATATCGCAGACGAAGTGGCGTGGGTCAGCTATTAAAAAAACTTTCTGGTACAGGCAGCAACTCTGAACGAGTTCTTCAAGCAAAGTGAGATGGAGAAGCTGCTAGGAGTAACGCACAACGTGGATAGGGGCAAGTGCTCCATACCCGACCTGCAAATAGAGTTCTTGAAGAATACCGTTATCCCGGTATATGAGTGAGTAAATCCCCGTATTAGGTAAAAATGGAACCGCAACACCACACTGCGGGCACTAAAACTCAAATTAATGAAGTTGTTTAATAAGCCTTAAGCTGAAGTGGGACTGGACTGGCCACGTCTGCTGCATGCCCAATGAGCTATTGGCCAAAATAATCACTCTCTGGAGACCAGACACAGATAGGAGGCGTCGCGGCAGACATGGTAGAAGATGACAGGACGAGCTGGGCAAAACCAACAACCACTGGTCTGCATTAGCCCTGGATAAAAAAAAAAAACTAGTTGTCATGGGGATCGAGGCCTTTGCTCAGTAGTGGGATTACGCAGGCCAGATAATAGTACATCTACACTAATAATATTATAGAGACGAAAAACTTGTGTGTGTGTGTATGTACATGTTTGAAATGAATAAACTCGAAAACTATTAGACCGATTTGAAAAATTCTTTCAGCAATGGATAGCTACTTTATCAGCGAGTAACATAGGCTATATTTTATCCCCGTACTCTCACGGGAACGAGAACTGCGTGGGTAAAACCACGCGACCTCCGCTAGTTTTGATATAGGTGGGGAAAAGCCAGCCTAAGTGACACCTTCAAGGGGCCTAAAATGGCCGTTTTAGCAGAACCGTAAATGAATCACGTTAAAAAAATAAATTCTTACAATGGTCTTTGTGACCATTACCATAAAGTCCATTTTAAGAATTTTAAATTTTGTTCAATAAAATCAGTCACGAAAATTTATTACGGGCATTTTAGACCCCCAGATTGCTATAACATAGGTACCGTTTTTTGTGTACATGCAACAGTAGAGATACGAATGATAACGAATAACTTCGCAGGGTGTTGGGCGAGATCATTCCAAAAGTCGCGCCGTGCACTAAAATCGTCGAGTCCCATATCGAAATGTGGGAATTCTCAAAACCGGTGTTTGCAGAGGTAAGTAGCATGCAATTTCTTCAGAATCGCAGTGCTGCAAGCTTTTTGTTGGCGCATGAATTAGCAGACAGCTCGCTATCAGCGGGCTTACCGCTGTCAATGCCAATGTAAAGTATATCTCAAGAGAAATACTTAAAGCATATATTTGAATTATATTCTTTTTGACGGGTGGGAGCGGAGTCGAGTAACTGGGCTGGGCTGGCCTTCCAGCATATATTTGACAAGACTAATCATCTGCATCGCCTTTTACCAACTATGTTTGGATCGGCTTCAGTCTAACCGGACGCAACTGAATACCAGTATTTTACATGGACGAACAGCCTATCTGACCTCCACAACCCAGTTAAGTAGTACCTACTAGGTAATACGATACCCCTTGGTAAGACTGGTTGTCAGCCTTTTTGGACCACTGACTACCTGGAACGACTGTCAAAGATTTACAAATGACAGCCGGGACCAACAGCTTAACGTGCTGTCCGGAGCACGGAGGAGACTCGGTATGTTATGGGTGGTCACCCATCCACAGACCAACCTAGGCAAGCACGGCTTAACCTAAAGCCTAAAGATCGACCCGAGCGGCTGTTATTTGCTTAGCCACGAGCTCGCAAGCAAGATAGACAAGTTTCTAAAAGATTATAAACTTGACTTAAGTTCCTACCATTTTTCTCAGGTGCCCGTCATTGCCGGTCTATCGGTTCTCTTGAGTCCGGAACTCGACGGCCTCATTGAACTGAACAGACAAGAAGCCGCCAGACTAGAGGCAGAGCGCATAGAAGCTGAACTTTTAGCGGCACAAAAAGCCCTTCTCGAAGAAGAAGAGAGCGATTAGATTTGGAGATGAATAGAAAGTAGAAGGTGATGGGCTTGAAGAAGACTTGTAGTGTAGAGTACTGGTCTCCTTATTGAGAATCCTCGTTACATTTGAGTGTTAAGCGACAAGCGAGTGGGGCTAGAAACACAAAATATAAATAAATAAATATCGCTGGACATTAATACACATCGCCACCTAGCTATAGTTTGGTTACTTTAGTTTTTTTTTGTCACCGACTTCTCAAGCTAGTTATTTTTCACTCCCTAGTAGTTCACATGTGCTTACCCCTTCACAGCGTACCGGCGTGATGTTATGTTAAGAACCAGTGTTAACAATAGACAGACATATATGAGATTTCAGAAATCTGAGTCCATTAGCTGTCATTTATTGAGGAGTTCCTTTGCCTATATCTCCGAAGTTCTTCATCATCATCATTAGCCTATAATGTTCCCACTGCTGGGACACGGCCTCCTCTCAATGAGAGGGAATGGGCTATAATCTACCACGCGGACCCAGTGCGGATTGGTAGATGTCACATGCCTTCGTATTTTTGGTTCTCGGACATGCCGGTTTCCTCACGATGTTTTCCTTCACCGTTTTGAGAGCAGCGATGATGAAATAAATTGCACAAAGTAATGCGCCTGCCTGGGTTCGAACCCACGACTTGCTGTTCGTAAGTCGGGGCCGCCACCACTGGGCCCCCGTTCTTCATCAGATCTTCACCAAATTAAAATGGGACCACGCCGAGAAAGTACTCTTCCAAAAACTACCCAAATCGCTTCAAGTGTGCCTATAAAATTTGAAGTGTTCTCTCTATATCTCCAGGATCCCATCACCATAAGGCCTGACTTGATGAACATGGGACCACCTGGAAAGTAAACCCTTTCAAACAAAAAAATAAAAATATAATATATATATAGAGTAATCAGGGAAAGGTTCCGACGAATAGAGAACCTCCTCCTTTTTGTAGTCTGTTAAAAATGTGGTGCATTAAAACACGAAACAAACAATTCGTTTTGAAATCTCTGTTCTTTTTGTAGGTATGCGGTGAAATTATGGCATGGCGTGGAGGGAGGGTACGCGTACGTTTATGCTCAGTCGTAAAACTTCGTCTGAGTTTACGTCCTGGGAAGACCGGTCATTAATATTACTCTAGTGATTTTGAGTTTCCTTTTGATCGTATACCTATTATGTTGTTACCGCAGATGGAGAATGTTTAGGTTCGCTGCTAGACCCCTATGAATTAGTCTTTGACATGATTGTTCCTAGTTCCCGGTTTTGCACGGATGAAATTTTCTAATGCAGAAAATAAGAAGCGAGATGCCAAACAAAATTCAATACACTTCCTCGTAAACTTTTCGCACTACGATTACGTTGAAAATGCAGTGTATTTCACACACGTGCGTTTTGATATTTTTTCCAAACGTGTACGGAAAGTTAATTGTTACAGATAATTCTACCTATACTTACTTAGTCCAAATTGGTTCAATACCTATAGTCAGAGGCGAATGTTTTTTCTTTCTTAAAAAAAAAAAAAATCAATACACTTCCTCGTAAACTGGTTCTTTTTGCACTACGATTACGTTCAAAATGCAGTGTATTTCACACACGTGCGTTTTGATATTTTTTCCAAACGTGTACGGAAAGTTAATTGTTACAGATAATTCTACCTATACTTACTTAGTCCAAATTGGTTCAATGTCTATAGTCAGAGGCGAATGTTTTTTCTTTCTTCAAAAGTGTATTGATAAACCTCTCGTATGGCAGTTCTCGGCTCAAAAACACCCTCGCTTACGGCCCGTGTGTTAATACCGCCTCGAACTACAATAACAAACTTTCTTCACTTGTATCAAAATGTACTAAAACCTGATGAAGATGCTTTGTTATGACTGTGATAATTTATTCATTATTTATTTAGTTAGATGATGGTCATATATTGTAATCAGGTACAATCTTATTAAGTTGTGTTCGTTGTTAGTATTTAATCATGTTACCTACTGTTTAGATTTAGTATACTAAATTCTAAAATCCTTCTTTCAATTTTACAAAACTATTGTTATTATTGTAATAAATATATTTTTGAATAATAAAAAAAGTAATACGTTTTGTGTATGGTTTTATTGTCTTAATAATAACATTAAACAATACATCATTTTAAATGCAGTTTAGACCTTTGTTAACGAAAACAATGATTAGGACTCAGGTTTACAGCAGTATTGCACAAAGCAAAGTCAAGGAATAAAAATGTCTACTTATTTTCATTTGCACCTTATTTTGTAACCCCGGCCCGACGCGAAAACGACGGGGTGTTATAAGTTTGACGTGTGTGTGTGTCTGTCATAGCGCCCGAACTATGATACTTTGAAACTCCAAGATGGCCGCCACCAAAAAATGGCAAATTAACGAATTATTTTCTATTTAACTTTTAGTAAATTGTGTCGGGGGATTTTTAAATTTTAAATTTAATTTAATTTGAATTGTTTACGTCTGCAAATTGCCGAAAATGTTGCCTAACATTTTTAGTCCTTGAACTTATCAGTGGCTGATTTCCTAGCTTAGCCTAGGCCTAATTATCAGTGTTCTTTCAGCCTAACAATCAAAACATACTGGCCTTAATAAATAAATACATAGAAAACTTTATTAAATAAAGATAAATAGCACAACAATGTTATAGAAACTTCTTTTTAATGTATTTTCCGAGGTTTTGTTCTTATTTCGATTATAGATACATCACTTTACTAAATCATGTCTCACTAAATACACCGTTAGACGTGCTACACACATTCGGGCGAGCTTGGTTCGGCACAACTGTTTGGCGAAACATACATTTGATTTTGGCATTTGATCTTTACCGAGGTACTAAGGTTTTGTAATAAAATTCTAGTTTAAAAGAGTATCCATGGAGTTTCTTATCCGTTCTTCTTAAAAGAGATCTAGTTTTGGAAAGGGCAAATACCGTTCTTTGATAGTTATAGTATGAACACTTTATTTGTGCAGTTCTTGGTGGCGTTGCTCGTCAAGAAAATTTGCATCGATATGTCAAACTTGTTTTTTTCGCCTGCACAGATGTTGGTTAAAGTGTTATTATGCCTTGTGACTAGGACTTTTTCTTGTTTTTTTTTTTTAATTAATTCGAAAGTGCCTGTAAAACTGGCCTACTTGAAATAAATGAACTTATATTGTCACTTACGGAATATCTTCACCATTTTATTTTCATTTTCTGCGTCATTATTTGATATTTTGAGCTCCCGATATTTCAACGCTGTTGCAGGCGCCATGATCGCGGGTCGCCATGGTCGTAAGTGACAATATAAGTTTAGTTTTAAACCTTGAAAGCTTAAAACAGTGTTTGAAAGAAATGCTTTGATTTTTACCGAATTAAATCGACCCGAACTTGTGTTGCACGCGTACCTACCATTTCTTCTATATCGAAACATTTATAACAATAATAATTAATCAGCCCCTATTGGCCTAGTGCTTAAAATGGAAACAAAAATAATTCGTAGCGCAGACAAATAAATTACTGGAAATCACTGGATATCTATTTTTTAGCAAACAATCACAGTTCGGAATGATTTTAATATAATTTCTTTGGTAGCAAATACCTACTCTAAAAGTTTTTTTATACAAAATAAATCCGTTTTTACAAAATGTGTTAATATTCATTGATTCCTGTTCTTGTTTCATAAATGCTACAGCTAACATATTTGCTTAAAACAATACAAATGATTTAATCTATTATAAACTAAAACATTGTGATTACAAATAACTTCGTAAAAATAATATTTGATTATACCTTGATGAAAAAACCTGTAGTAAATGGTAACATAAAATAAAAAATAAATACAAAATAGTAGACAAAGCTAAATTACTTACTTATTCAAATATTGATACATCAACTATCTAATTCTCGATACAGCTCCGAAAAAATTAAGAAATATATTCTAGGAATCGACAAAAGCTAATTGGGTGCCCTATAATCTATGTTTCAGTTCCTATCTCCTACGTTGATACAGACTTTCTAAATTGAACGAAGCGGAAACACGCTATCTGGGTCAATTTTAATAAGGTAGCGAAACTCCAAATTTGGATTACGTGTGTGGAGTTCCGCTAAATAAGATGAGGGACAAATACGAGAGGAGTCGGGAGGAGGCGCGGCGCAGAACAGTCGCGCTAACGGTGTCGGTATGGCGCGGCGCGTGCGCATTCTAGTCTTTAAACTCTATATTGTATCTAATTTCTCCTGTGCATGCCACTGCTAACTGCGGGTGCGCGGACGGCGAGGAAGTAGTGCCCTCGCCACGCCGTCTTAGTATGTGTCGCGCCACACCTCTTTACATTTTGTAAGAAATAAATAATAAATAATATCGCTGGACATAAACACACAGCGCCACCTAGTGCCACACTAAGCAAAGCTTGTGTCGTGGACACTAGATAGTTGATATACTACATATATACTTTTTTGTTTGTAAATACATACTTTTATACATATAAACATCGATGACTCGTACATATTTGCAAAATATTTATTTTATCTTAGCTTCAGAAGTCGGTGACAAAAAAACTAAACCAATCAAACAAAGTTCACCGACTTCTGAAGCTAAAGTTAATTTTTCACATTTTTGTGTTTTTAGAAGTCGGTTTTATGAAGATGATGATTACGTCATCATCATCATCTCTGTCCTTGTCATATGTTATTTGAGGTCGGCGCAACACGTTTTCTTCTTCCCCTGACAACTGTAACGCTATCATTTAGGTACACCTTCTTCCTTCATATCATTCGTCACCCAATCCATCCATCATTTCTTTGATCTTCCTCTCCCTCTTCATCCATCAACATTTCTTTGAAGATCGCAATTTTCTATACTATATATTTTTTATATTATAAAGCAGAAGTTTGTTTGTTTGGTTCGTTGAACGCGCTAATCTAAAAAACTACTGGATGGAAGTAAAAATACTTTTTGTGTCCGATAGGTAGTCCATTTATCGAAGAAGGTTTTGGTATAACATCACCGTACGACCAATCGAAGACGAAGTGGCGTAGGTCAGCTATTATAAAAACTTTCTGGTACAGGCAGCAACTCTGAACGAGTTCTTCAAGCAAAGTGAGATGGAGAAGCTGCTAGGAGTAACGCACAACGTGGATAGGGGCAAGTGCTCCATACCGGACCTGCAGATAGAGTTCTTGAAGAATACCGTTATCCCGGTATATGAGTGAGTAAATCCCCGTATTAGGTAAAAATGGAACCGCAACACTACACTGGGCACCAAAACTTAAATTAATGAAGTTGTTTAATAAGCCTGAAGTGGGACTGGACTGGCCACGTCTTCTGCATGCCCAATGAGCTGTGGGCCAAAATAATCACTCTCTGGAGACCAGACACAGATAGAAGGCGTCGCGGCAGACATCGTAGAAGATGACAGGACGAGCTGGGCAAAACCAACTACCACTGGTCTGCATTAGCTTTGGATAAAAAAAACACTAGTTGTCATGGGGAGCGAGGCCTTTGCTCAGCAGTGGGATTACGCAGGCTATCAGCATCAGATAAAAGTACATCTACACTAATAATATTATAGAGACGAAAAACTTGTGTGTGTGCGTGTATGTTTGAAATGAATAAACTCGAAAACTACTAGACCGATTTGAAAAATTCTTTCAGCAATGGATAGCTACATTATCAACGAGTAACATAGGCTATATTTTATCCCCGTACTCTCACGGGAACGAGAACTGCGTGGGTAAAACCACGCGACGTCCGCTAGTTTTGATATGAGTGGGGAAAAGCCAGCCTAAATGTCACGTTCAAGGGGTCTAAAATGGCCGTTTTAGCAGAATCGTAAATGAATCACGTTAAAAAAATAAATTCTTACAATGGTCTTTGTGACCATTACCATAAAGTCCATTTTAAGAATTTAAAATTGTGTTCAATAAAATGAATCACAAAAATTTATTACGGGCATTTTAGACCCCCAGATTGCTACAACATAGGTACCGTTTTTTGTGTACATGCAACAGTAGAGATACGAATGATAACGAATAACTTTGCAGGCTGTTGGGCGAGATCATTCCAAAAGTCGCGCCGTGCACTAAAATCGTCGAGTCCCATATCGAAATGTGGGAATTCTCAAAACCGGTGTTTGCAGAGGTAACTAGCATGCAATTTCTTCAGAATCGCAGTGCTGCAAGCTTTTTGTTGGCGCATGAATTAGCAGACAGCTCGCTATCAGCGGGCTTACCGCTGTCAATGCCAATGTAAAGTATATCTCAAGAGAAATACTTAAAGCATATATTTGAATTATATTCTTTTTGACGGGTGGGAGCAGAGTCGTGTAACTGGCCTGTGGTTTGTCGGTGTCTCTTCCAGCCTATATTTGACAAGACTAATCATCTGCCCAGCCTTTTCCCAACTATGTTGGGGTCGGTTTCAGTCTAACCGGATGCAGCTGAATACCAGTATTTTACATGGATAAACAGCCTATCTGACCTCCACAACCCAGTTAGTACCTAGGTACTGGGTAATACGATACCCCTTGGTAAGACTGGTTGTCAGCCTTTTTGGGCCACTGACTACCTGTAAAGACTGCCATTGATCTACAAATGACAGCCGGGACCAACAGCTTAACGTGCTGTCCGGAGCACGGAGGAGACTCGGTATGTTATGGGTGGTCACCCATCCACATACCAACCTAGGCAAGCACGGCTTAACCTAAAGCCTAAAGATCGTCCCGAGCGTCTGTTATTTGCTTAGCCAAGCTCGCAAGCAAGATAGACACGTTTCTAAAAGATTATAAACTTGACTTAGGTTCCTACCATTTTTATCAGGTGCCCGTCATTGCCGGTTTATCGGTTCTCCTGAGTCCGGAACTCGACGGCCTCATCGAGCTGAACAGACAAGAAGCCGCCAGACTAGAGGCAGAGCGCATAGAAGCTGAACTTTTAGCGGCACAAAAAGCCCTTCTCGAAGAAGAAGAGAGCGATTAGATTCGGAGAAGAATAGAAAGTAGAAGGTGATGGGCTTGAAGAAGACTTGTAGTGTAGAGTACTTGTCTCCTTATTGAGAATCCTCTTTACATTTGAGTGTTAAGCGAGAAGCGAGTGGGGCTAGAAACACAAAATATAAATAAATAAATATCGCTGGACATTAACACACAGCGCCACCTAGCTATAGTTTGGTTACTTTAGTTTTTTTGGTGACCGACTTCTCAAGCTAGTTATTTTTCACTTCCTAGTGGTTCATATGTGCTTACCCCTTCACAGCGTACCGGCGTGATGTTATGTTATGAACCGGTGTAAACAATAGACAGACATGAGATTTTAGAAATGTCAGTCCATTTGCTGTCATTGAGGAGTTCCGTCGCCTATATCTCCGAAGTTCTTCATCATCATCATCAGCCTATAATGTTCCCACTGCTGGGACACGGCGTCCTCTCAATGAGAGGGAATGGGCTATAATCTACCACGCTGACCCAGTGCGGATTGGTAGATGTCACATGCCTTCGTATTTTTGATTATAGGACATGCCGGTTTCCTCACGATGTTTTCCTTCACCGTTTTGAGAGCAGCGGTGATGAAATAAATTGCACTAAGTAATGCGCCTGCCTGGGTTCGAACCCACGGCTTGCTGTTCGTAAATCGGGGCCGCCACCACTGGGCCACCGTTCTTCATCAGATATTCACCAAATTAAAATGGGACCACGCCGAGAAAGTACTCTTCCAAAAACTACCCAAATCGCTTCAAGTGTGGCTATAAAATTTGAAGTGTTGTCTCTATTTCTCCAGGATCCCATCATCAAGGCCTGACTTGATGATCATAGGACCACTTGGGAAGTAAACCCTTTCAAAAAAAAAAAATATAATACAGGGTGAAATTGAATAGATGCGACAAATTTAAATATACAGTGATACGTGTTGCCAAGAAAATGTATAAAATATTAAATGTAAAATTAAAAAATAATTGATCAGTGTTACGAAAACCTTTAAAATAATAAAAGTAAAAAAAAATCTCGTCCGACTCATCGCAGTGCTCAATAAGCGGTCATTTACCTAATTTTGCCTTATTTTTTCTTATTTATTTCGCATATTACTGGAATACCGATAATTCGTACTTAAATAAAGATAATAACATCAATGGACCTTTTGAAAACGATAATCGCGTAATTTTTTTTAACGATTTAGATTGTAGAAAAAACGGTTTATAATTACTATGTTACTGTAACTGAAGCTCAAATTTCATTTTGTCGCATTTATTAAAATTCACCCTGTATATAGAGTAATCAGGGAAAGGTTCTGACGAATAGAGAACTTCCTCCTTTTTGAAGTCGGTTAAAAATGCGGTGCATTAAAATTAAAACACGAAATAAACAATTCGTTTTGAAATCTCTGTTCTTTTTGTAGGTATGCGGTGATATTATGGCATGGCGTGGAGGGCACGCGTGCGTTTATGCTCAGTCGTAAAACTTCGTCTGAGTTTACGTCCTGGGAAAACCGGTCGTTAATATTACTCTAGTGATTTTGAGTTTCCTTTAGATCGTATATTGTGTTGTTTTCGCAGATGGAGAATGTTAAAGATTCGCTGCTAGAACCCTATGAATTAGTCTTTGACATGATTGTTCCTAGTTCCCGGTTTCGCACGGATGAAATTTTCTAATGCAGAAAATAAGAAGCGAGATGCCAAAAAAAATTCAATACACTTCCTCGTAAACTTTTCGCACTACGATTACGCAGTGTATTTCACACACGTGCGTTTTGATATTTTTTCCAAACGTGTACGGAAAGTAAATTGTTACAGATTATTCTACCTATACTTACTTAGTCCAAATTGGTTCAATGCCTATAGTCAAGAGGCGAATGTTTTTTCTTTCTTCAATAAAAAAAATCAATACACTTCCTCGTAAACTGGTTCTTTTTGCACTACGATTACGTTCAAAATGCAGTGTATTTTACACGCGTGCGTTTTGATATTTTTTCCAAACGTGTGCGGAAAGTCAAATTGCCACAGATAATTATAGTACGTATACTTAGTCCAAATTGGTTCAATGTCTATAGTCAGAGGCGAATGTTTTTTCTTTCTTCAAAAGTGTATTGATAAACCTCTCGTATGGCAGTTCTCGGCTCAAAAACACCCTCGCTTACGGCCCGTGTGTTAATACCGCCTCGAACTACAATAACAAACTTTCTTCACTTGTATCAAAATGTACTAAAACCTGATGAAGATGCTTTGTTATGACTGTGATAATTTATTCATTATTTATTTAGTTAGATGATGGTCATATATTGTAATCAGGTACAATCTTATTAAGTTGTGTTCGTTGTTAGTATTTAATCATGTTACCTACTGTTTAGA
Source organism: Xestia c-nigrum (assembly GCA_916618015.1). Lineage (NCBI taxonomy): Eukaryota > Metazoa > Arthropoda > Insecta > Lepidoptera > Noctuidae > Xestia > Xestia c-nigrum. The sequence goes on along the minus strand of OU745252.1, from coordinate 21,476,868 downwards.
TTTAGTATACTAAATTCTAAAATCCTTCTTTCAATTTTACAAAACTATTGTTATTATTGTAATAAATATATTTTTGAATAATAAAAAAAGTAATACGTTTTGTGTATGGTTTTATTGTCTTAATAATAACATTAAACAATACATCATTTTAAATGCAGTTTTGACCTTTTCTAACAAGAACAATGATTAGACAAAAACCGGACTCGGGTTTACAGCAGTATTGTAAGCAAAGTGAAGGAATAAAAATGTCTACTCATTTTCATTTGCACCTTATTTTGTAACCCCGACGCAAAAACGACGGGGTGTTATAAGTTTGACGTATGTGTGTGTGTGTGTGTCTGTCATAGCGCCCGAACTATGATAAATTGAAAATCCAAGATGGCTGCCACCAAAAAATGGCGAATTAACGAATTATTTTCTATTTAACTTTTAGTACATTGTGTCGGGGGATTTTTAATTTAATTTGACTTGTTTACGTCTGCAAATTGCCGAAAATGTTGCTTAACATTTTTAGTCCTTGAACTTATCAGTGGCTGATTTCCTAGCTTAGCCTAGGCCTAATTATCAGTGTTCTTTCAGCCAAACAATCAAAACATACTGGCCTTGATAAATAAATATAATTATAGAAAACTTTACTAAGACATCTAGCAAATAAAGATAAATAGCACAACAATGTTATACAAACTTCTTTTTAATGTATTTTCCGAGGTTTTGTTCTTATTTCGATTATAGATACATCACTTTACTAAATCATTTCTCACTAAATACACTGTTAGACGTGCTACACACATTCGGGCGATCTTGGTTCGGCACAACTGTTTGGCGAAACATACATTTGATTTTGGCATTTGATCTTTACCGAGGTAGGTACTAAGGTGTTGAAAAAAATCTAGTTTAAAAGAGTGTCCATGGAGTTTCATATGCATTCTTCAAAAAAGAGATCTAGTTTTGGAGAGGGCAAATATCGTTCTTTGATAGTTATAGTATGACCACTTTATTTGTGCAGTTCTTGGTGGCGTTGCTTGTCGAGAAAATTTGCATCGATAATGTCAAACTTGTTTTTTTCGCCTGCACAGATGTTGGTTAAAGTGTTATTATGCCTTGTGACTAGGACTTTTTCTTGTTTTTTTTTTTAATTAATTCGAAAGTGCCTGTAAAACTGGCCTACTTGAAATAAATGAACTTATATTGTCACTTACGGAATATCTTCACCATTTTATTTTCATTTTCTGCGTCATTATTTGATATTTTGAGCTCCCGATATTTCAACGCTGTTGCAGGCGCCATGATCGCGGGTCGCCATGGTCGTAAGTGACAATATAAGTTTAGTTTTAAACCTTGAAAGCTTAAAACAGTGTTTGAAAGAAATGCTTTGATTTTTACCGAATTAAATCGACCCGAACTTGTGTTGCACGCGTACCTACCATTTCTTCTATATCGAAACATTTATAACAATAATAATTAATCAGCCCCTATTGGCCTAGTGCTTAAAATGGAAACAAAAATAATTCGTAGCGCAGACAAATAAATTACTGGAAATCACTGGATATCTATTTTTTAGCAAACAATCACAGTTCGGAATGATTTTAATATAATTTCTTTGGTAGCAAATACCTACTCTAAAAGTTTTTTTATACAAAATAAATCCGTTTTTACAAAATGTGTTAATATTCATTGATTCCTGTTCTTGTTTCATAAATGCTACAGCTAACATATTTGCTTAAAACAATACAAATGATTTAATCTATTATAAACTAAAACATTGTGATTACAAATAACTTCGTAAAAATAATATTTGATTATACCTTGATGAAAAAACCTGTAGTAAATGGTAACATAAAATAAAAAATAAATACAAAATAGTAGACAAAGCTAAATTACTTACTTATTCAAATATTGATACATCAACTATCTAATTCTCGATACAGCTCCGAAAAAATTAAGAAATATATTCTAGGAATCGACAAAAGCTAATTGGGTGCCCTATAATCTATGTTTCAGTTCCTATCTCCTACGTTGATACAGACTTTCTAAATTGAACGAAGCGGAAACACGCTATCTGGGTCAATTTTAATAAGGTAGCGAAACTCCAAATTTGGATTACGTGTGTGGAGTTCCGCTAAATAAGATGAGGGACAAATACGAGAGGAGTCGGGAGGAGGCGCGGCGCAGAACAGTCGCGCTAACGGTGTCGGTATGGCGCGGCGCGTGCGCATTCTAGTCTTTAAACTCTATATTGTATCTAATTTCTCCTGTGCATGCCACTGCTAACTGCGGGTGCGCGGACGGGTTGTTGTACATTCGTCACAAAGTAAATTCGTCACGAAAAAAAGTATGTGTAAATTTGCCACAATTTCTAATATATTATTATTTTTATTGTAAATTCGTCACATAGGTTTTATTCGCACCGATAGCAAAAAAAATAAACAAGAAGTAGAATAAAATGTTGTATATTTTTCAGAATCAGATCAAGTTTAATAATTTAGCTTACATCTACATAACAACAATCACAGTTCTCGAGTGAACGATTTGACTAAAACTTAACAATAATAAGATAAACAACAGAAAGACATTAAAAAACAGCAATAATCATCTTTTTTTTTAAATTTAACATAACATTTATAAAGAATCACAGATCTCGACTTGCTGACTTGCCTACAACAATATAAATAAATACAGGGTGAATTTTAATTAATGCGACAAAATGAAATTGGAGCTTCAGTTACAGTAACATAGTAATTATAAACTGTTTTTTCTACAATCTAAATCGTTAAAAAAAATACGCGATTATAGTTTTCAAAAGGTCCATTGATGTTATTATCTTTATTTAAGTACGAATTATCGGTATTCCAGTAATATGCAAAATAAATAAGAAAAATTAAGGCAAAATTAGGTAAATGACCGCTATATTGAGCACTGCGATGAGTCGGCAAGATTTTTGATACTTTTATTATTTTAACGGTTTTCGTAACACTGATCAATTATTTTTTAATTTTATATTTTATACATTTTCTTGACAACACGTATTATTGTATATTTAAATTTGTCGCATCTATTCAATTTCACCCTGTATAATAACCTAACATCTACGTAAAAATCATAGTTATCAAGTGGCTGGTATGCCCGTAACATTACAAATAACAAGAAAAACAGTCCAACAGATTTTGAGTGGCTGATTTACGAACAACATTACAATTATAAGGAAAATAATTACATCACAGTTATAATCACTTTTTTTCTTAACCTAAGTAAAAATCACAGATTCTGAGTGGCTGACTTGTCCATAACTGTATAAAAATAGTAAGACTTATAAGTATATAAACTATGTAAAAAAAACTATCACTCATCCTTGGCTGATTGAAAAGCTACTTCATACATTTGAGGCATAGGTGGTGGCATAGGTGGTGACACTTGTGGGCCGATTCATGCAAAATCCTGATGTCATGTTTCTCCAAAATTTTAATATTTGCACTACATGAACGATTAGTGCATCTCCAAACAGTGCCAATCTTAGTTTCACTGTGGAAATTGTACGTATGACCATGTCTTACAAGCATACGCTGCCCTCTTTCTGTTTTAGTCAAAGTGATCTGAAAAAAATATAAACGTTTTTTAATTAACGAGAAAAACATTGAATATATTTAGAAATAAACTAAAATTTACTTTACAAAAAAATAATTTGTTGATGAAAGTTCATAGGCAAGTTATATGTTTCTGTTATATTTGAGTTAAAAACATGTGTATTTTCACAAAGCTTCAAATTCTGTGTAACCGATCACGTCGCCCGCCATTTTGTTTTGGTTTCTCGTGCTCGTATCGAAAGCAAGCTATACACGAGTATTATTTATATAAAATACTCTTACATTTATTCACAGTCATCCTAAATACATGAAATAATTCAATTTATATGGAAATAGAATTATTTCCAGAAGTAGAGTATAGAGTGGCGGTAACAAATATACTTCACGAACCTGAAGCGGGGACAATGTCGTTAAAACTGTCAATAATCATAATAGTAGTATATGTTATAGTATAATATGTTTTTATTTTGAAAACTACTCATCCTGCGCCCAGAGCCCTATAGTACATACCTTATTAAATCTAAGAGATAGATTAGTAATGATTTGTACAATAGCATTAAATAATAAAATACTTACACCATGGCTTCCCGAGCTTGTACCAGGTTGATCAAGATACATTTTTTTAAAGACGCACCTATCACAAATCACATTTGAAACAGATCACCACAGGCATCGACAAGGCCAAGGGAGTCACTGAGCTAATAAGTTGTTAGATGCGTTTGACCGATACTGTTAGAATGGAACGAGCGAGCACGATGGCGTGTGCAGGAGTATATTTAATTTCAAGGAGTATATTTAAAAACTTGTTTGCTATCGCTACTTAAAGAATTTTACAATAACCCTCATGAACCTGTGACGAGTTTACACATATTTTTTATACATGTGACGAATTTACTTTTAATGTATGGATTTTTCAAAATATGACGAATTTACTTTGTGACGAATTTACAATAACCCGCGCGGACGGCGAGGAAGTAGTGCCCTCGCCACGCCGTCTTAGTATGTGTCGCGCCACACCTCTTTACATTTTGTAAGAAATAAATAATAAATAATATCGCTGGACATAAACACACAGCGCCACCTAGTGCCACACTAAGCAAAGCTTGTGTCGTGGACACTAGATAGTTGATATACTACATATATACTTTTTTGTTTGTAAATACATACTTTTATACATATAAACATCGATGACTCGTACATATTTGCAAAATATTTATTTTATCTTAGCTTCAGAAGTCGGTGACAAAAAAACTAAACCAATCAAACAAAGTTCACCGACTTCTGAAGCTAAAGTTAATTTTTCACATTTTTGTGTTTTTAGAAGTCGGTTTTATGAAGATGATGATTACGTCATCATCATCATCTCTGTCCTTGTCATATGTTATTTGAGGTCGGCGCAACACGTTTTCTTCTTCCCCTGACAACTGTAACGCTATCATTTAGGTACACCTTCTTCCTTCATATCATTCGTCACCCAATCCATCCATCATTTCTTTGATCTTCCTCTCCCTCTTCATCCATCAACATTTCTTTGAAGATCGCAATTTTCTATACTATATATTTTTTATATTATAAAGCAGAAGTTTGTTTGTTTGGTTCGTTGAACGCGCTAATCTAAAAAACTACTGGATGGAAGTAAAAATACTTTTTGTGTCCGATAGGTAGTCCATTTATCGAAGAAGGTTTTGGTATAACATCACCGTACGACCAATCGAAGACGAAGTGGCGTAGGTCAGCTATTATAAAAACTTTCTGGTACAGGCAGCAACTCTGAACGAGTTCTTCAAGCAAAGTGAGATGGAGAAGCTGCTAGGAGTAACGCACAACGTGGATAGGGGCAAGTGCTCCATACCGGACCTGCAGATAGAGTTCTTGAAGAATACCGTTATCCCGGTATATGAGTGAGTAAATCCCCGTATTAGGTAAAAATGGAACCGCAACACTACACTGGGCACCAAAACTTAAATTAATGAAGTTGTTTAATAAGCCTGAAGTGGGACTGGACTGGCCACGTCTTCTGCATGCCCAATGAGCTGTGGGCCAAAATAATCACTCTCTGGAGACCAGACACAGATAGAAGGCGTCGCGGCAGACATCGTAGAAGATGACAGGACGAGCTGGGCAAAACCAACTACCACTGGTCTGCATTAGCTTTGGATAAAAAAAACACTAGTTGTCATGGGGAGCGAGGCCTTTGCTCAGCAGTGGGATTACGCAGGCTATCAGCATCAGATAAAAGTACATCTACACTAATAATATTATAGAGACGAAAAACTTGTGTGTGTGCGTGTATGTTTGAAATGAATAAACTCGAAAACTACTAGACCGATTTGAAAAATTCTTTCAGCAATGGATAGCTACATTATCAACGAGTAACATAGGCTATATTTTATCCCCGTACTCTCACGGGAACGAGAACTGCGTGGGTAAAACCACGCGACGTCCGCTAGTTTTGATATGAGTGGGGAAAAGCCAGCCTAAATGACACGTTCAAGGGGTCTAAAATGGCCGTTTTAGCAGAATCGTAAATGAATCACGTTAAAAAAATAAATTCTTACAATGGTCTTTGTGACCATTACCATAAAGTCCATTTTAAGAATTTAAAATTGTGTTCAATAAAATGAATCACAAAAATTTATTACGGGCATTTTAGACCCCCAGATTGCTACAACATAGGTACCGTTTTTTGTGTACATGCAACAGTAGAGATACGAATGATAACGAATAACTTTGCAGGCTGTTGGGCGAGATCATTCCAAAAGTCGCGCCGTGCACTAAAATCGTCGAGTCCCATATCGAAATGTGGGAATTCTCAAAACCGGTGTTTGCAGAGGTAACTAGCATGCAATTTCTTCAGAATCGCAGTGCTGCAAGCTTTTTGTTGGCGCATGAATTAGCAGACAGCTCGCTATCAGCGGGCTTACCGCTGTCAATGCCAATGTAAAGTATATCTCAAGAGAAATACTTAAAGCATATATTTGAATTATATTCTTTTTGACGGGTGGGAGCAGAGTCGTGTAACTGGCCTGTGGTTTGTCGGTGTCTCTTCCAGCCTATATTTGACAAGACTAATCATCTGCCCAGCCTTTTCCCAACTATGTTGGGGTCGGTTTCAGTCTAACCGGATGCAGCTGAATACCAGTATTTTACATGGATAAACAGCCTATCTGACCTCCACAACCCAGTTAGTACCTAGGTACTGGGTAATACGATACCCCTTGGTAAGACTGGTTGTCAGCCTTTTTGGGCCACTGACTACCTGTAAAGACTGCCATTGATCTACAAATGACAGCCGGGACCAACAGCTTAACGTGCTGTCCGGAGCACGGAGGAGACTCGGTATGTTATGGGTGGTCACCCATCCACATACCAACCTAGGCAAGCACGGCTTAACCTAAAGCCTAAAGATCGTCCCGAGCGTCTGTTATTTGCTTAGCCAAGCTCGCAAGCAAGATAGACACGTTTCTAAAAGATTATAAACTTGACTTAGGTTCCTACCATTTTTATCAGGTGCCCGTCATTGCCGGTTTATCGGTTCTCCTGAGTCCGGAACTCGACGGCCTCATCGAGCTGAACAGACAAGAAGCCGCCAGACTAGAGGCAGAGCGCATAGAAGCTGAACTTTTAGCGGCACAAAAAGCCCTTCTCGAAGAAGAAGAGAGCGATTAGATTCGGAGAAGAATAGAAAGTAGAAGGTGATGGGCTTGAAGAAGACTTGTAGTGTAGAGTACTTGTCTCCTTATTGAGAATCCTCTTTACATTTGAGTGTTAAGCGAGAAGCGAGTGGGGCTAGAAACACAAAATATAAATAAATAAATATCGCTGGACATTAACACACAGCGCCACCTAGCTATAGTTTGGTTACTTTAGTTTTTTTGGTGACCGACTTCTCAAGCTAGTTATTTTTCACTTCCTAGTGGTTCATATGTGCTTACCCCTTCACAGCGTACCGGCGTGATGTTATGTTATGAACCGGTGTAAACAATAGACAGACATGAGATTTTAGAAATGTCAGTCCATTTGCTGTCATTGAGGAGTTCCGTCGCCTATATCTCCGAAGTTCTTCATCATCATCATCAGCCTATAATGTTCCCACTGCTGGGACACGGCGTCCTCTCAATGAGAGGGAATGGGCTATAATCTACCACGCTGACCCAGTGCGGATTGGTAGATGTCACATGCCTTCGTATTTTTGATTATAGGACATGCCGGTTTCCTCACGATGTTTTCCTTCACCGTTTTGAGAGCAGCGGTGATGAAATAAATTGCACTAAGTAATGCGCCTGCCTGGGTTCGAACCCACGGTTCGCTGTTCGTAAATCGGGGCCGCCACCACTGGGCCACCGTTCTTCATCAGATATTCACCAAATTAAAATGGGACCACGCCGAGAAAGTACTCTTCCAAAAACTACCCAAATCGCTTCAAGTGTGGCTATAAAATTTGAAGTGTTGTCTCTATTTCTCCAGGATCCCATCATCAAGGCCTGACTTGATGATCATAGGACCACTTGGGAAGTAAACCCTTTCAAAAAAAAAAAATATAATACAGGGTGAAATTGAATAGATGCGACAAATTTAAATATACAGTGATACGTGTTGCCAAGAAAATGTATAAAATATTAAATGTAAAATTAAAAAATAATTGATCAGTGTTACGAAAACCTTTAAAATAATAAAAGTAAAAAAAAATCTCGTCCGACTCATCGCAGTGCTCAATAAGCGGTCATTTACCTAATTTTGCCTTATTTTTTCTTATTTATTTCGCATATTACTGGAATACCGATAATTCGTACTTAAATAAAGATAATAACATCAATGGACCTTTTGAAAACGATAATCGCGTAATTTTTTTTAACGATTTAGATTGTAGAAAAAACGGTTTATAATTACTATGTTACTGTAACTGAAGCTCAAATTTCATTTTGTCGCATTTATTAAAATTCACCCTGTATATAGAGTAATCAGGGAAAGGTTCTGACGAATAGAGAACTTCCTCCTTTTTGAAGTCGGTTAAAAATGCGGTGCATTAAAATTAAAACACGAAATAAACAATTCGTTTTGAAATCTCTGTTCTTTTTGTAGGTATGCGGTGATATTATGGCATGGCGTGGAGGGCACGCGTGCGTTTATGCTCAGTCGTAAAACTTCGTCTGAGTTTACGTCCTGGGAAAACCGGTCGTTAATATTACTCTAGTGATTTTGAGTTTCCTTTAGATCGTATATTGTGTTGTTTTCGCAGATGGAGAATGTTAAAGATTCGCTGCTAGAACCCTATGAATTAGTCTTTGACATGATTGTTCCTAGTTCCCGGTTTCGCACGGATGAAATTTTCTAATGCAGAAAATAAGAAGCGAGATGCCAAAAAAAATTCAATACACTTCCTCGTAAACTTTTCGCACTACGATTACGCAGTGTATTTCACACACGTGCGTTTTGATATTTTTTCCAAACGTGTACGGAAAGTAAATTGTTACAGATTATTCTACCTATACTTACTTAGTCCAAATTGGTTCAATGCCTATAGTCAAGAGGCGAATGTTTTTTCTTTCTTCAATAAAAAAAATCAATACACTTCCTCGTAAACTGGTTCTTTTTGCACTACGATTACGTTCAAAATGCAGTGTATTTTACACGCGTGCGTTTTGATATTTTTTCCAAACGTGTGCGGAAAGTCAAATTGCCACAGATAATTATAGTACGTATACTTAGTCCAAATTGGTTCAATGTCTATAGTCAGAGGCGAATGTTTTTTCTTTCTTCAAAAGTGTATTGATAAACCTCTCGTATGGCAGTTCTCGGCTCAAAAACACCCTCGCTTACGGCCCGTGTGTTAATACCGCCTCGAACTACAATAACAAACTTTCTTCACTTGTATCAAAATGTACTAAAACCTGATGAAGATGCTTTGTTATGACTGTGATAATTTATTCATTATTTATTTAGTTAGATGATGGTCATATATTGTAATCAGGTACAATCTTATTAAGTTGTGTTCGTTGTTAGTATTTAATCATGTTACCTACTGTTTAGATTTAGTATACTAAATTCTAAAATCCTTCTTTCAATTTTACAAAACTATTGTTATTATTGTAATAAATATATTTTTGAATAATAAAAAAAGTAATACGTTTTGTGTATGGTTTTATTGTCTTAATAATAACATTAAACAATACATCATTTTAAATGCAGTTTAGACCTTTGTTAACGAAAACAATGATTAGGACTCAGGTTTACAGCAGTATTGCACAAAGCAAAGTCAAGGAATAAAAATGTCTACTTATTTTCATTTGCACCTTATTTTGTAACCCCGGCCCGACGCGAAAACGACGGGGTGTTATAAGTTTGACGTGTGTGTGTGTCTGTCATAGCGCCCGAACTATGATACTTTGAAACTCCAAGATGGCCGCCACCAAAAAATGGCAAATTAACGAATTATTTTCTATTTAACTTTTAGTAAATTGTGTCGGGGGATTTTTAAATTTTAAATTTAATTTAATTTGAATTGTTTACGTCTGCAAATTGCCGAAAATGTTGCCTAACATTTTTAGTCCTTGAACTTATCAGTGGCTGATTTCCTAGCTTAGCCTAGGCCTAATTATCAGTGTTCTTTCAGCCTAACAATCAAAACATACTGGCCTTAATAAATAAATACATAGAAAACTTTATTAAATAAAGATAAATAGCACAACAATGTTATAGAAACTTCTTTTTAATGTATTTTCCGAGGTTTTGTTCTTATTTCGATTATAGATACATCACTTTACTAAATCATGTCTCACTAAATACACCGTTAGACGTGCTACACACATTCGGGCGAGCTTGGTTCGGCACAACTGTTTGGCGAAACATACATTTGATTTTGGCATTTGATCTTTACCGAGGTACTAAGGTTTTGTAATAAAATTCTAGTTTAAAAGAGTATCCATGGAGTTTCTTATCCGTTCTTCTTAAAAGAGATCTAGTTTTGGAAAGGGCAAATACCGTTCTTTGATAGTTATAGTATGAACACTTTATTTGTGCAGTTCTTGGTGGCGTTGCTCGTCAAGAAAATTTGCATCGATATGTCAAACTTGTTTTTTTCGCCTGCACAGATGTTGGTTAAAGTGTTATTATGCCTTGTGACTAAGACTTTTTCTTGTTTTTTTTTTAAAATTAATTCTAAAGTGCCTGTAACTGTCCTATTTGAAATAAATGAACTTATATTGTCACTTACGGAATATCTTCACCTTTTTTTTTCATTTTCTGCGTCATTATTTGTTATTTTGAGGTCCCGATAACATGATCGCGGGTCGCCATGGTCGTAAGTGACAATATAAGTTTAGTTTTAAACCTTGAAAGCTTAAAACAGTGTTTGAAACAAATGCTTTGATTTTTACCGAATTAAATCGACCCGAACTTGTGTGTTGCACGCGTATCTACCATTTCTTATATATCGAAACATTTATAACAATAATAATTAATCAGCCCCTATTGGCCTAGTGCTAAAAATGGAAACAAAAATAATTCGTAGCGCAGACAAATAAATTACTGGAAATCACTGGATATATATTTTTTAGCAAACAATCACAGTTCGGAATGATTTTTATATAATTTCTTTGGTAGCAAATACCTACTATAAAAGTTTTTTTATACAAAAGAAATCCGTTTTTACAAAATTGTTTCCTGTTTTTGTTTCATAAATGCTACAGCTAACATATTTGCTTAAAAAAAAACAAATGGTTTAATCTATTATAAACTAAAACATTGTGATTACAGATAACTTCGTAAAAATAATATTTGATTATACCTTGATGAAAAAACCTGTAGTAAATGGTAACATAAAATAAAAAATAAATACAAAATAGTAGACAAAGCTAAATTACTTACTTATTCAAATATTGATATATCAACTATCTAATTCTCGATACAGCTCCGAAAAAATTAAGAAATATATTCTAGGAATCGACAAAAGCTAATTGGGTGCCCTATAATCTATGTTTCAGTTCCTATCTCCTACGTTGATACAGACTTTCTAAATTGAACGAAGCGGAAACACTCTATCTGGGTAAATTTTAATACGGTAGCGAAACTCCAAATTTGGATTACGTGTGTGGAGTTCCGCTAGACAAGATAAGGGACAAATACGAGAGGCGTCGGGAGGAGGCGCGGCGCAGAACAGTCGCGCTAACGGTGTCAGTTTGGTGCGGTAAGGGCGCATAGAATGCGCCCTTACCGCACCAAACTGTCTTTAAACTATATATTGTATCTAAATTTCTCCTGTGCATGCCACAGCTAACTGCGGGTGCGCGGACGGCGAGGAAGTGGCGCCCTCGCCCCGCCGTCTCAGTATGTGTGGCGCCACTTCTATACATTTTGTATGAAATATCAAACAAGTGGCGCCACGCCATCACCTCGCCCGCGCCGCGCCACCGTTAGTAACTGTGGTTATTGACACAACTAAAAAAAACTACTTCGCGTGTCGACGGACTCAAATACAAAATAGGAGTCGATTTTACCTTCATCATCATCAGCCTATTAACCTTTTGGACGCCATTGTCGCATATACGTGACAAGCAAGCGCGTGCCCTGTACGCCAAACGACACAAATATGTGACAAAATAGTAGATGAAATTATGGCTTGGCGTGGAGGGCACGCGCGAGCGTTTATGCTGTGGCGGTCAAAAGGTTAATGTTCCCACTGCTGGGACAAAGGCCTCCTCTTTATGAGAGGGAGGGGATGAAACCCCGAATTTATAAATTAGAGCGTAATTTTTCATTGGTCGGGTTTTTTAGCGGTAATATGATTTTTTATCAAAAGGTGATTTTTAATTAAATTAGGAAAGTTGATTTGTTGTTGATTTTAAAAATCATGCTGGTACATACTGGCGGATTTTATTTTTATACACGCTATGAAGAAGTATGGCCTACTAAAACCTGGAATGTACCACCGGAAGTTTGTTGAACACGATCAGACTCGAAGATATGTTGGTAATAAGTAAACTGTTCCAGTTAACCTAACAGACCATTCTCTTTGGGTTGCAGCAGTTCTTCTACAAACTCCTTTACGATCACTTGCAGTTTTGTGTTCGTGGATTCTTGTTCGCTGTAAAGATAAAAGTGTAGTGATGAGAATTCAAATGAATTAAGCTTTTGTTTTGTTTGAGAGCTGTGAATATTTCTTATGCTGGGGCCACACTAACGAGAAATGCCATTAATTATTGCAATAATGGACGTTAACCGTAGATGTAGCCACTCCTTAGATCCTTCCTTCCTTATATCTAAAACAGCTGTTTATAACACATTTTTGTATGGTAAATTGTCACGGTGACAGCTGTTTTTAGATAATCAGACTGTTATCTTTTCGGTGAACACGGACCTTAACGCGATAATTTGACAACAGCATTAACATTGCCGTTTGGCGTTAGGCGATAGCTCAAGTGGCGGTACATGAAAGAGATTAACGCAAGAATTAAGGCGATGAAGCGGACAAACTACGTCAGTGTATATAGCGCCCTCCACACGTACAGTTCAGACCGCGCATCTTGGACTGCGTTCCAAACCGCAGTTAGATCTGTACAGTTTGGACTGCGGATCAAACTGTTGTGCTAATTACGATTTAAAAAGCATTCATGGTTTGGATTGCGGATGGAACTTACATAATCTAGACAAACGTTCCGAACTGTGCTTGTAAATTGATTTTCAAGAGTTTGGACTGGCGCGTGGAACGTTGTAACTTTTAAAAGTTTTTTTACGCAGTACAGTATTAAGAGAAATGGACGATCGTTTGGAGCGAGGGATGGAACGGCACGTGTTGTTTCCCGCGGTCCGAACTTTACGTGTGGAGGGCGCTAATTTGCGTCGTGATTACGACGGGATCGCACGTGTTTGTCTTTGAAATATGTACTATGGCTATGGAGTGGAGTAACGAGAAAGTAATAAAACTCATGAAATGCAGAACCCTGTCCACAACTTGATTTAATTCAAGAGAAAATTAACGCCGTTTTTATCGCCAATGATTGGCATTCACGTTGACATTTCAAGTGTAGCCACACACCTTAACGCGTTTAAAATTATCGCGCTAGTGGGCATTGACGTTAGCTCCTAGTGTGGCCACAGCATTAAGCGCGGTTTGCAATAAATTCAAACATATGGCGATGCATAAGAGCACAGATGTCTCGAAGCAGTGTCCCAGCAGTGGACACATTACAGGCTTTATTAAACTGAAAGAGTTCTACAATATGTGCTTACTTAGGTCCATGTTCACCAAAAAGATGACAATCTGATTATCTAAAAACAGCTGTTTAAAACACATTTTTGTATGGGAACACGTCACAGTGACACAGACGGTTATCTTTTCGGTGAACATGGACCTTAAGGAAGATCAAAGAAACGATGGATGAACTGTGTAAGGAGTGATATGACAAGGTGGGGTTTGTCGCCCGGCGGACTCTCCGTCCGCATACATCGACATATCGTACTGTTCGACGAGGTGGGCAAGCTGTGTGAGAGTGATTGTTGCCTCGCACGACCACCTGACGGGGATGTGACCGAATCTTGCGGAGAATCAAATATCTCTGGACATTAACACACAGCGCCACCTAGTGCCACACTAAGCAAAGCTTGTGTCGTTGACACTAGATAGTTGTTATACTATACACCTGCACATATGTTCCTGAGGTTATACATTAACTTCGGCATGTTATTCAGACCATTAAATTGACCATTTTTTACTTTTTTTTTATTTTTTACCATTTTTTTTCAGTTTTAGTGGCAATAAGTAAAAAAATATCGTGTTCATCTTAGATTACAAACTCATTTTATCACAACACAACACAAAATGCCTCTAACTTAGGTTATTTTGTTCACAAGTGAACTTTAATATTGCCATTTGAAATTCAGTTTGATAGTTTTGGTTGCACAAAGTGGCAACATCTCACAAATAAAGACTCTTTCTCACAGCACAACATAATTTAATTGGTTAAACTTAAATTACCAATAACTTAAAAACTATGCAATTTAAACTACTACTTCCTTTGTACGATATGTTTAACAAGAGCTATAGAAGTATTATTCAAAATTAATGTATATCCTCAGGAACATGGTGTATATATACTTATGATACATATAAACATCCATGACTCGGAAACAAATGTCCATGCTCATCACACATACATTTGCCCCTACCGGGATTCGAACCCAGGACCTTAAGAACGTAAGGCAGCGTCACTACCACTACGCCATTCGAGTCGTCCAATCAGTTTGGTTTCCGTAAGGGGCGCTCTACGGTAGACGCCATCACGACGGGGGATGCGATATCCCGGGGCGGAGTTGTCTTCCCTTCACCTCTCTGCCCTGGAGCTGCATCAGGGAGACCTACCTCCGTCGTACTACCTCACCTACCTTCCTACTGAGATAAGGGCAGAAGAATTGTCTGCTTACCTCCTAGTGGGAGCGTCGCACACTAGCTCGGAGTAGTACTTCAGCTTGGGTTCCGTACCGCTCGTGCGGATAGTGACCGTGAGTCCGTTACTGCATCTGAATATTATCATCTCGCCCGATGTGTAGTCTTGGTCCAAACCGGTACCGAGGACGTCTAGAAATAGGATAATTAATGTTGTTGATTAACAAACGGCCTATAGGTTTTCCAATATTCAAAAACGACTTAAGTGAGTCCCCTTATGGGCGGTCATCATCATCATCATCATCATCATCATCTCAGCCGAAAGACGTCCACTGCTGGACATAGGCCTCCCCCAAGTGTCGCCACATTGACCGGTCCCTTGCTACTCGCATCCACCGGATTCCCGCAACCATCACCAGGTAATCGGTCCACCTAGTGGGAGGTCTTCCAACGCATCGTCTTCCGGTTCGTAGTCGCCACTCCAGAACTTTTCGGCCCCATCGGCCATCCGTTCTGCGAGCAATGTGCCCTGCCCACTGCCACGTAAGAATTGCTATGGGCTGTACAATAAAAAAATAACTAATTTGATAAATCAATTAAAGGTTGTAAAAAATATCTTCCCCATTGCTCTTTTTTGACGAATCCAAAAGGGTTCCGTTTTTTGCCAATTGGCTACGGAACCCTTTTGGATTCGTCATGTCTCAGTCTGTCCGTCTGTATGTCACAGTCACTTTTTTCCGAAACTCTAAGAAGTATGCTGTTGAAACTTGGTAAGTAGTTGTATTCTGTGAACCGCGTTAAGATTTTCACACAAAAAAAATAAAAAAACGAAAATTTTGGAGGGTTCCCCATACTTAGAACTGAAACCACACCACAAACCCATACGTGTGGGGTATCTATTGATAGGTCTTAAAAAAATATATTGAGGTTTCTAATATCATTTTTTTCTAACCGAATAGTTTGCACGAGAGACACTTCCAAAGTAGTAAAATGTCCCCCCCCACCCCCTGTAACTTCTATAATAAGAGAATGACAAATCTAAAACAAATATGATGTTCATTACCATGTAAAGTTTCACCGAAAATTGGTTTGAACGAGATCTAGTAAGTAGATTTTTTTAACACGTCTTAAATCGTAAACTGCAATTTACCTTTCATTCAATCAACTCAACTTTTATATTATGTTACTTGCTGCTACGGAACCCTTCATGGGCGAGTCCGACTCGCACTTGGCCACTTTTTATTTCTAAAAACTCTCGATAATGAATATTCATTGATCGACATCATGCTTTGAGACCAGTGGTTTAGGTTATGCTTTGTTTGTTAATGTTATCAATACAACATTGACAAACAAATAATGGGCTGATATTTCCAATTCTAAGCCCGTATTCTGCGTGGAAAATTTAAGCATTTTGCTTGCTTTTGTCTACTTAAAATAAAGGGTGTAAAACACCTCTTCACGAAGCCGAAAGGCACTTGTTCTCCCCATCACTGCGATCATTTTTTTGTTCTACACCATACCTGGGAACCTTCTAGTTACGGAGATATGGGGGGTCAAAGTTACAACGTTTTGACAAGTTTTTTTTAATACAAGTTTTTTGTAACATTTTTACTTTTAACACCTCCACGATCCCCAAACTATTCAATCCATCCATCAGCACAATGTTTGAAGTGCGTTACATTGAGTTCTACCACAAAACATGATTTATAACCTCAATAAAAAAAAAATGTTTCCCAGCAATAATTTTTTGCGTAAAGTAACTTAGTTTGATGTACATAATGCTTGGTTAATGGCTTTGTGATGAGGTGGTTTACACCCTGTATGTATTTTCATGAAGATAAAACTGATTATCTACAGCAATTATCGCTTAAATCTGTGACTATCACCAGTTTAAGTAACTTACTCAGGTGAGCTTCTCCGTTGACATTCTCAGGAATCTTGACGCCCGCTGTGAAGTCGTTGATGTACACGATCTCACATGAACCCACCTTCTTAGGATACTGGAAAGAAACATTTCCTGTATTGAGTAAATATCTGGTTATAGCAGTAAGATATAATTCGGTTTAAAGAAAAATCTTAGACGAATGTCTTCTTTTTATTTAAATGCTTTTGATTATGAATACGCCGTGAACCCCGAGCAGAGGGGAGCATAGGGGAGCAGAGGGGAGCAGAACTCAAACTCAAATCATTTATTTCAACTAGACCATTACGGCACTTTTGAATGTCGATAAAACGACAAAAATCATTTCATCAGCAAGACATTTAAGCGAGCATGACATTTTCTCAGCCACCAAGGCATATTCAAGTCAATGAAAGATAACTAAATGCAAATAGTAGCATGCAGAGGAGAGCAGAGGGCCGCGGACAGCTACGACCTCCGACGCGACACCACGTCACAGTGAGCAAACATTACTTACGTACCAATTTAAAACTATGCAGAACGAAGAATAAATACAATACATAAAAATGTGTTTATCTGAAGAAGACCCTACCAACAACAGCTGAAACCCAAACAACAGCTTCAACAGATTATATTGAGTCACGTCATCATCACGACCCGAATGGCGCAGCGGCAATGAGGCTGCCTGACGTTCTTAGGGTCCCGGGTTCCCGGTAAGAGCAAATGTTTATGTGATGAGCATGGACATTTGTTTCCGAGTCATGGATGTTTATATGTATAATAAGTACAAACAAAAAGTATTTATGTAGTATATCAACTGTCTGGTGACCACGACACAAGCCTTGCTTAGTGTGGCACTAGACGGCGCTGTGTGTAATGTCCAGCGATATTTATTTATTTATATTTATTTATCATCTCCCTTTCCTTGTCATGTTACTTGCGGTTGGCGAAACACGTTTTTTTCTTCCGTTTTTTAATGTGTTCGTCACGCAATCATGTATTCCTTTTTTCATATTAATCCTCACACAATCCATCCATCGTTTCATTGGTCTTCCTCTCCCTCTTCATCCATCAACATTTATATTCATCACTCTTTTAGTCAAGAATGGAAAAGGTAAGTGTGGTGTTTAATGGCATCCCCCACCACACCACGCATAACTCATTTAATGAGTTATGCGTGGTGTGGTGGGGGATGCGCCGCGCTCAGTGTAGTCCGAGCAGACCTAGCGACACCACGACTAACCCACTAATATTCGAAACTGTGTTTTATTGTAAAACCCTGAACAAAGACACCACACTGAGATTCGGTGGTTTACTCTAGGCCCTAGAAACACCAAAGTAAGGAACGAGTTTATTAGAGGAAGATTAAAATTTGCACCCGATACAGAAAAGTTGGAATAATAGTATATTCTATAACGAGGGACTAAACGAAGCCATTATATGTACCCGAGATGGTTTGACTCCCGAGCTTGCGAGGCAGGCAATGAAAGCGAGGGTATATTAAATTGGCGTTTAGTCTCGAGGTGCAAACTGTACTTTTCACTTCGAGTGCGAGAAAAATAGTCATTTAAAACCGAAAAAATTTACACTCGACTAAACTTCTGAACTGAGCAGTCAGATTTTCTTCTATCAGGTCAGTCACAGATTAACAATTTAAAACACAACACAAACTCTCAACATTCTCGCAATGAAGATGATCCACACTCCACAGATAATTATAGTACCTACATTACTGCAGCGGCTAGCAACAGAGGCATTCCACATACTTTTTCAAAATCAACGATGCACACAGACAACCATACATTTTCCCGCGTTGAAGAGTTCCATTTGTTTTTTTTTTCAGTATACCGCTTTCTATTTGCAAGCCAATTCGAAATTTAAATAAAACCTTGGACAAGTTACTCTTTTGTGACCATGTTTCAGAGTAAAAGATCGTTCCATTTTTAAATTACTTTTTACTCCCTAGGGAATAAACGGTCACTTTAATCCCGCTTCGTAGGGCTATAATGGCGTACTTTTAGAGCATGAGAAGTGAAAAAGGAATAAATGATAGTGTGGCAGTTAACAGAGGTGAATAGAAGTAAAAAACGTGTTGCATCAACCCCAAGTAACATGGAACATGGGTAGGAAGGTGATGATGATAATGACTATTTTATTCACATGTGATTCGTCCCTTCTCGTCAAATATCCACACTAAGGCGGCGTCCTAATTGGGAGCGATCGTACGATGGTGCGATGCGTTTTTCATCTCACGATCCTGTGATCGTGCGATGACCTAACAGGTGTCCTATGGACTTCACGCGATCTATCGCGTGATGTCCATCGTGTGATGCCGTCGGTCGATGGCTGGCGTCGCGCTCAAGCCACTTTAACGATGGCTCTTTATAGAGATATACAGTTTTTGCTGTCGGGCAATATTGCTTTAAAAGCAAATGACATTGAAAAGAGATTAGGACACTCAAAACAGATCCGTTGCTTTATTTACATGATCGCACGATCAAACGCATCGTACGATCGCTATTAAGCATTTCATGTGCTTGCACGATTACTTGTGAGGTCCAGATAGGACACTCTGATGAAATCTGTATGTTTGAACTCATCGCACGACGAGAACGCAACGTGTCATCGTGCGATCTTCGCCAATTAGGACAACGCCTAAGACTTCCTCGAATGTACTCGTTCCGTTCTATACCCACGTTGATCCACAATTTCAAAAAACCCAAAACAATAGTACTAGTGTAATATCACCTCTCCAGGTCCGGTGTAGTTCCTGATGCGCCTGAATATGCTCTGTATGATGGCGGACTCGTGACAGATGTAGTAGTTGTTGTGCGTCACGTGGTACCCGTACTGTGCGTACAGAGCGTGCAGCTGTTCCAGCACTGACGAGCCCCGAGAGTACAGGTGGGACGCTAGGGAGGCCACCTGAAATATAAACTCAATGTATGACATATAACAAAATGACAAATAACACGTTTTGTAAACGAGAAAGTCAGTGACTTTATGAATTTGTTTTTAGATTATATAAGAACAACTAACTGACCCACGCAACTTCGTCTGTGTCACATAAGAGAGAAAAACGAAAGGAAAAAAAAATCCCCGTTTTTGCCACATTTTTCATTCCTGCTCCGCTCCTAATGGTCGTAGCGTGATCTTATATAGTCTATAGCCTTCCTCGATAAATGGACTATCCAACACAAACAGATTTTTTCAATTCGAACCAGTAGTTCCTGAGATTGGCGCGTTCAACCAAACAAACAAACAAACTCTTCTGCTTTATAATGTTATATATAGTATAGATTTCCGACATTCACGCAGACGACGATGCGTGAAAAAAGACAGCAAGGTCACACAGTAAAGATGCTTCACAAAAGATAGTATAGTAGTTACACTGGTGTCTCGCAAGGATACGTCGCGCGTTCTTTCTGTTACTCGCACGTTTGGACCATATTATCGAATTATTGAGTAATCGTATTGTGTAGTACCTGTACGGCAGCGGAGACTCCGTCCTTCTCCGGTACGCGATGGTCGCACATGTAGCCGATAGCTTCCTCGAACGCGAACAGAGGCATCTTGTTCTGTTGCGCTAGCAGCAGTGTGGTGTTACCTGAAAGATTATTGATTGTACGGGTGTTATGTAAATAAGCTTCAATTTAAAGACGACGTTTAAAAGGACCTTTCAAAATCAAAGCCTATTGTTTCCTAAAATACAGATTGTTATTTCTTCTGCGACATTAGATTGTATGTGACATAAAAAATACGACTTTCTTATGATCATCATCTGCCTAGCCTTTACCCAACTATGGGGGTCAGCTTCCAGTCTAACCAGACGCAGTTGGAGACCAGTATTCTGCATGGACACTACACTACACTAGAAATGGAAAATAAAACTAAAATTAACACCAAGAAAAGGCGACTCCACATAGCAACATTGAATACAAGATCATTAAAGTCAAAAGAATGTTTAACAGAACTTGAACAAGCGTTACACAATATAAATTGGGATATTCTTGGCATAAGTGATGTACGGAGATCGAAAGAGAATATTGAAGAGCATAAAGAATACATAATGTACTATAAAAATGAAATACCAGAAATATACGGCGTGGGTTTCTTAGTCAAAAAATACCTGAAAAATAACATAATAGAATTTAAAGGAGTTTCAGATAGGATAGCTGTCTTAAACATTATACTTCCTGGTCACAAACACCCGACATCAATAGTCCAAGTATACGCTCCTACTGAGGTAGCGAAAAAGGAAATTAAAAATAGCTTTTACGAAAACCTAAATGAGACAATGGAGACCCTGTATAACAACATTATTGTGATGGGAGATTTTAATAGCCAAATTGGCCAACGAGGAAAGAACGAAGACAAAATACTTGGACCCTATACAACCGGCAAGCGTAACGATAATGGAAAAAGACTGATAAACTACGCGCTAGAACATAACTTGCATATTATGAATACTTTTTATAAAAGAAAACCTAAAAGAAAATGGACGTGGGAATCCCCCAACGGCCAAATAAGAAATGAGATAGATTTCATAACTACAAATAAACCGAAGCTTTTCTTAAACGTGGCAGTCCTTAACAAATTTGACTATTTTACTGATCACAGATTACTCCGAGGTCAATTACACCTAAATGAACCTAAAAATTCTAGAAAACATATTCAAAACACTAAACAACCAATCACACTACCATTACCAATCCATGTTCTAGAATCCTTAAAAACTAAATTAATACCAATAAGCGATCTAAGAACAGTCCAGGAAAAATATGATACCTTAGAAGAAGAACTAAAAGGAATTAATAAAATCTTAGAAAAAGACAAACCATTCAAAGATAGCATAGGATCTGAAGCAAGAAGATTAATAAAACAAAGAGCACTTTTATTTGAGAACAGGAAGAATAACAGACAAAACATAATTAAAATTAGCAAAGAAATATACACTGAAATAAGGAAATACAGAAAAACACAAAAAACTAAATTAATACAACTCCACATTATAAAATCAGCTGGAATCAAGAGTGCGTGGAAAGAACTTCAAGACCACTCAAACTGGATTACTAACGTAACACATCACAAAACCCAAAAAAATAAATCTAAAAGAAACGAAATACTAAATACAGCAACTGACTTCTATCGTGATCTTTATCATGACGAACCAAGAACATCAATTAGCGAATCAATTATGAGTACCGAAGAAGAAACAGTTCCTAATATATTGAAAGATGAAGTTATTAAAGCTATCAAATCACAGAAAAGAGGGAAAGCACCCGGCGAAGATAACATCTCTAATGAACTTTTAAAAGGAGTATCAGAGACTATCATAGACATACTTACAAACCTTTTTAACGAAATTTTAAGAACTGAATATATACCTATTCAATGGACCACATCTACAATAATCTTACTTCACAAGAAAGGGAGAACAGATGATATATCGAACTACAGACCCATTTCGCTAATGTCAAACGTATACAAAATTTTCTCCAAGATAATACTGGACCGGATTACAAAGACCATAGACGAGAATCAGCCGAAAGAACAGGCAGGGTTTCGAAGTGGCTTTTCAACCATCGACCACATCCATACCATAAAACAAATGATCCAGAAATGCAACGAATATGGAATAAACTACTACTTAGCATTTATAGACTTCAATAAAGCATTTGATTCGCTGAAACATGAGAAAATATGGGAAGCCCTCACCGCACAACGGGTCCACAGTAAATACATTAACATAATAAAGAATATATACTTAGACATGAAAGCCAAAATACGCACAGAAAAGGTAGGAGAATGTTTCCCTATTAGGAAAGGAGTCAGACAGGGAGATCCCTTATCACCCAAGCTGTTTTTGGCAACCCTAGAACATATATTTCGACAACTGGAATGGAAGGAATATGGTATAAATGTTAATGGAGAATTGCTAAACCATCTAAGATTCGCAGATGATCTTATATTAATATCTGGTGATCCAAACACTCTGCAGATTATGATTGAACAACTGATAAACGAAAGTGAAAAGGTGGGACTATCAATAAATACCGGTAAAACTAAGTTAATGACAAATTACACCAAAACTCCCATTAAACCTGAAAATGCTGCAGAGCTGGAATATGTAAACGAGTACACATACTTGGGCCAAATAATATCTCCAACAGACATCACAACAAAAGAAATTCAAAATAGAATAAACCTAGGATGGAAGAGATACTGGGCTCTAAAAGACGTAATGAAAAACCCGGATATACCAATAGAAGGCAAGAAGAAAATATTTAATACATGCATTCTACCAAGCATGACGTACGGATGTCAAGCATGGAGTTGTACAAAGAAAAATATCAAGTCACTAGAAACTTGCCAACACCGAATGGAAAGAAGCATACTTAACATAAAATCAAGAGACAAAATTAGGTTAAAAACAATAAGAAAACAAACCAAAATTATAGATATAAAACACCAAATCAAACAACTGAAATGGAAATGGGCAGGACACCTAACAAGAAGTAGGATAGAAAAGTGGACGAACGAAGTGACGGAATGGTGCCCTAGATATAAAAAGAGGAGTAAAGGCAGGCAACACCGAAGATGGGAGGATGATATCAAGGAGGTAGCAGGACCATGCTGGATGAGGATAGCAAGGGACAGATCGTTGTGGAGAACACTTGGGGAGGCCTATGCCAAAGAGCAAGACAATCACGAAACCGGTGTCTAATACAAATAATAACATTTAATTACGTTGCTTTCATAAACAACCATAGTTAATATTAGTAGTACATAAGCAGTTATAAGATGAAATGTAACAAGTAGGATTGTTAATAAAGGCTTTTATTATTATTATTATTATTATTATTCTGCATGGAGCGACTGCCTATGTCTATAAAAATACCACTTTTTGAACCGACTTTAAAAAGGCGGAGGTTCTTAATTCTTCGGAAAGTTTTTTTTTAATGTATGTTCCCTGATTACTCGAATATGGCTGAAGCGATTTGAATTATTATTTATTTGTTTAAAAGGGTATATTTCCCAAGTGGTCCTATAATCATCAAGTTGGGATCTGATGGTGGGATCCTGGAGAAATTAAGAGAACTCTTCAAATTTTATAGGCACATTTGATGTGATTTGTGTAGTTATTGAATAAGTACTTTTTTAAAGTAGTCCCATTTCAATTTGGTGAAGATCTGATGAAGAACTTCGGAGATAGGCAACGGAACTCCTTAATAAATGACAGCAAATGGACTGGGATTGCTGAAATTTCATGTCTAACTATTGTTTACACCAGTTCATAACTTAACAACACGTCGCTATGCTGTGAAGGGGTAAGCACAAGTGAGCCACTAGTAAGTGAACAATAAAAACTTTTTTGCAAAAAATAAAACAGACTCCAAGAAACACAAAAAGTAAAAAAATAATTTTAGGTTCAGAAGTCGGTGACCTTTGTTTGATTGATTTACTTAGTTTTTTGGCACCGACTTGTGATGCTCAAGTTATTTTTCACTTTTTGTGTTTTTTGTAGTCTGATTTTTTGTTTATCAGACGGAATATTGCTTGCGACAGTATGCTAGTTAGATATTTATTGTATTTCTATTTTGCATTTTATGAAATAACCTATCTTCATTGCATCTATTCAGGGAACATAATTGAAATGTATTGTCACAACGCAGTATAGTCATCATCATCTGCCTAGCCTTTTCCCAACTATGGTGGGGTCGGTTTCCAGTCTGACCGGATGCAACTAAATACCAGTATTTTACCTGGAGCGACTGCCTATCTGACCTCCACGATGGATCGTGGAGGTCAGATAGGCAGTCGCTCCAGGTTAATACTGGGAAATACGATACCACTTGGTAAGACTGGTGTCAGACTTTTTGGACCACTGACTACCTGTAACGACTGTCAAAGATGGACAAATGACAGCCGGGCGGGACCAATACCTTAACGCAGTATAGTATCGAGCAGTATTTATTACTTCGTAGCCTTCTTATAAGGGCATTTATAGCAAAACATATTAGTAGCTTAATTTTAATTTAATTTTGATATACTACTTTTAACTATATACTAATTGTTTTTATTTTTATTTTAAATTACTTTTAGTTTATTTTTAAATTATCTTATATCTTTACTACTAGATTAGTTCACTTTGTACCACGTTCGTTCTTCTTTTTATGTACATAACCTATCTGGAAGGCGCTGGTGTCTGTGATACAATAATTTTAATCATTAGTACAGGCACCAACGATTCACTTTGTCTGAAATGTTCACTTTTATTTGAAAATTGTTTTTCTTGTGAAACTTATATGTGTCTTTTCTGATAATAAATTATTATTATTGTTACGATCTGGGTATGAGATAAATTAATTACTACCGATTAAACAACACAATAACTTTATTAATGACAAAACAATCAAAACTTAATCACAAATACACTACTGTTCACTATTCGCTTCGATATCGCACATTTAGTTCACTTCGATTCGCTTCGTTGTGTAGCCAAAACAAGACTGACTG
This sequence comes from Xestia c-nigrum, assembly GCA_916618015.1. Classification (NCBI taxonomy): domain Eukaryota; kingdom Metazoa; phylum Arthropoda; class Insecta; order Lepidoptera; family Noctuidae; genus Xestia; species Xestia c-nigrum. Next base: position 21,451,487 of record OU745252.1, on the reverse strand, counting down.
TCGCGGGCCTGAGCGGTGTATTTATACTCGCCAACAGACACACCAGAATAACCACGAATATTCTAGAGGGTCATAAAAAACACTGACAAAAGAATAGTAGGTAGGTAATAAAAGTAGTAGGTATAAGCTACTTGTACAAAACAAACTAATATGAACCGTATGCCCTAGGCGTACGGTCGAAATTCTAATGTCTTTTTATAAATAGGTCGCGAATTTGTACCTACCTAACTTTAAAAGTAATAATAACGGAACGCACTCGAAATTCCAACGTACACACACTGTAATCACGTGCTTTCTCGAATGTTCTAGTAAGTCCGATGTAACATTATTATTTATAGACGCGTTTATGTCTGTACGACCCCTAAGTTTGCACTCACCCATCCACTTGAAGCCAGTGAGCGTCTCGACGAACTCGCCGCGTCCCTTGACGATGGCGCGCAACATCTTGGAGCTGACGATGCTGGCCATGATGTACACTTCGGATTCCGGCATGTGGTTCACTCGCTTGCAGTACTGCTCTAGGAGCCACCAGCCGAGGAGAGCTCCCATCTCGTTGCCGGTGAATATGTGCCAGGACTTTGTGCTAAAAAAGTGGAGTTTTTAGGTCGACTGGTGAGCTGTTGAGCTCCTGGGTCTGATTTTCGGGTCGGGCAAAGTTTATAGGGTTTTTCCATCAGAAGTTTTTAATAGCAGCCACGGAGTTTGGATTTGTGAACGTTATATGGCAATATACTTGTCCTTTATTGCAGGGGATTTAAAATATAACTGGCGAAATGTGGCTGTGCTATTAGTTACACCTCTGTCTCACCTTCCGGGTATTACAAGCGTGATGTTATGTTAAATAACAATATTGAATATAACATTGATTACTTATTATTACCATAAAAAATATGCTCCAAAAACCAAGGAACACATAATATCATATCCTGTCTGTGTTTGGTAGCACATTTTATGAACACTAGCTTCTGCCCGCGACTTCGTTCGCGTGAAGTTTTGATATTGCAACGCATCGCCTGCTCAACGGAAGCTTTTTTCCCGCTTGCAACATATCTTAGCATTGCTGCTCCGCTCCTATTGGTCATAGCGTGATAAATGGACTATCCAACGCAAAAATAATTTTTCAATTCGAGCCCGTAGTTCCTGAGATTAGCGCGTTCAACCAAACAAACAAACAAGCAAAGTAAACTCTTCTGCTTTAAATTATTAAGTACTAGCTGACCCACGCAACTTCGTCTGCGTCACATAAGAGAGAAAAACGAAAGGAAAAAAAAAATCCCCGTTTTTGCAACATTTTTCATTCCTGCTCCGCTCCTAATGGTCGCAGCGTGATGTTATATGGCCTTCCTCGATAAATGGACTATCCAACAAAAAAAGATTTTTTCAATTCGAGCCGGTAGTTCCTGAGATTAGCACGTTCAACCAAAGAAACAAACAAACAAACAAGCAAACAAACTCTTCTGCTTTATAATATTAGTATAGATACATGATGGACTATTGAAGGTGCCAAGCTTGTACCCAAAGTCTGCGCCCATTTTTATTTAATAATCGATTGTTATGAGGATACACTAAGAATCGTTAATAAGACAGAACACGTTTGTTCGGTATTATTACAAAGATAGCACGTGCACAGTGCTTGTTTGTGACGTGATTGCCATGTGGTAACAGCGTGAAAGTACTGTGACCTCGCAATAGAGAATTATACGTGTCCTTGCACGTTTGCTCGTTGACAGATCTAAATAGCTATACAGGGTGAATTTTAATAAATGCGACAAAATGAAATTGGAGCTTCAGTTACAGTAACATAGTAATTATAAACTGTTTTTTCTACAATCTAAATCGTTAAAAAAAATTACGCGATTATCGTTTTCAAAAGGTCCATTGATGTTATTATCTTTATTTAAGTACGAATTATCGGTATATTCCAGTAATATGCAAAATGAATAAGAAAAATTAAGGCAAAATTAGGTAAATGACCGCTATATTGAGCACTGCGATTAGTCGGACGAGATTTTTTGATATTTTTATTATTTTAACGGTTTTCGTAACACTGATCAATTATTTTTTAATTTTACATTTGATATTTTATACATTTTCTTGACAACACGTATTATTGTATATTTAAATTTGTCGCATCTATTCAATTTCACCCTGTATAGAATGAGTCATATACCAATTTAATTATTTGCAATGGCAATAACACGGCAATGTATATTAAACTTCGCAGTTTATTTTCCCTTTCTTTTTGTTTTTTTTTCGGATGGGAAATCATCAAATGACTTCTCCCACTCTGGGCGGAGCGGGAGGGATCTTCCGTAGAAACAGCTTTCTACGAAGAAAGAATCGACAAAATGGCAGATTTCTTTTCTTCATCTGTCATTTTGTCGATTCTATTTTTGAAAGAAACCCGTGTCTACGGTGATCACATTACGCGGATTGGTCTTGGCTGTAGCAAAGACATTTCAATGTATAGTTCTTACCTGTCATCATATTCAGCGACGGCCAGTCTATCGGCGTCGGGGTCATTGACCAGCACCAGTTTGACTTTCTTCTCCTCTGCCAGCTGGTTGCTAAGCTTCAGACATTCTAACTCTTCAGGGTTGGGGAATACTACTGTGGGGAATTCGGGGTTCGGGTCTTGTTGCTCTTTGACGCTGATTGGTGCCTGTAAGTGAATAGTATTTGTGTGTATTTATTTAGCTAGCAACATTGGACATGTGTCTTAGCCAGATGACTTATGGCGCATTTACAGTAGGTCGGTCACCGAAGGCGGCGGCCGCATTCGGTTTAAAACTGAAACGCTTACCTAAATTGAGTTGTTTACATTGGTCGGTTAACCGAATTCGGCGACTTGATTGATTTTTCGGCGGCGATTGTATATTGAACCAGTCGGATTGCAAGCATCGTCATGAACTTCGTCTTGTGTTAGAAGGATTTTTAACTGTGTGGCTCGACCGAATACGGCCAAACGAATACCTGTTTATATTAGTCGGTGACCGAATACGGCCTGCAGCCGAATACGGTCTGACCGACTAATGTTATAAATGCGCCATTAAAACAATAGAAAAAAGACAAGTTGAATCGAGTGAATGATAATTATGGCTAATGCAACTAAAATTAAATTGAGGAAAGGGCAGGCAAAAGGAAGAAAATACATAAAAATTCCACATATGATCAATTAGCATAATTTGCCTCAATTTTCAAACTCTGCGATTGTACTACGACTATTCGGCTCCGGACACTGACACAGGCACAAATTGTACAGAAGTACCTATGAGTCAGTGTCCATTCGCAATTGGTCCGTACCAGTTCCATGTTTAATGGGACTCAATATGTGTTAGCGCCTCACATATGAATATGAGTGGATAACCGCGGGGACAGCGCGGGGCTAGGGGTTCCTCACCGGCTGCGCGAGCGCCATCTCTGAGCTCACAGACTCTTCTCTCTCTTACTTTTTACATTCTTCATACGTTGCAGTTATAGTCATGTTAATTATGGAATTACACCCATATTTATAATCCACTAATTTCATCATAAAGTCCCAACCAATTCTATTCAATTTGCATTAATGATTACCTAGAACATGCACTGTCTATAGTTTTCCAAGAAAATTCTTACCTTCAAATTAGCAGTAGCAAAAGCCTTCAGAATATACTCATACCCCACGCCATGCATGGCACTGTACACCACATCTATTGCGGCCTTCTTATTCTCCTCCAAGACTTCAGGACTGAGGCTGATGATGGTCTCCATGTATTTGTTGGTCACCTCGTCCTGACAGTCCTTGAGCAGGGGGTTGGAGCGAATATTCTTGATGTCCCAGTGTTCGTCCGGTATGCTGGAAGAAGAGTAGACGGGTTTTTGAGCAAGGCGAGAACTGCTTTCTTTATTGTTTTCACGTAGAGGTAGATTTTCTCCATGGTATATCAATGAAAGTACTACCAGTCAATGTGTTTTGATGGTTATTTTACTGTTCAACTCCAATATGGCAATTTACTTCGAGTCTTGTACGAATACCTATATTTAGAATACGCTCAAAGCTTGGCTGAATAGGACGTCTTCGGTAGCGACCATTAGTCTCTTCCATTACAGGATCCGGTGAAGGGATTATTACTTTTCTTAAACATAATTTCTTAATTAGAGATAGATTTCATTCGTGGCTAAATAATAACAGCCGCTCGGGCCGATCTTTAGGTTAAGCCGTGCTTGCCTAGGTTGGTCTGTGAATGATGACCAACCCATACATACCGAGTTTTCTCGTGCCTCGGAAAGCACGTTAAGTTGTTGGTCACGGCTGTCATTTGACCATCTTTGGCAGTCGTTACAGGTAGTCAGTGGCCCTAAAAGTCTGACAACTAGTCTTACCAAGTGGTATCGTATTACCCAGTCAAAGTCAAAGCCAACATTATTTATTTGCAATAAATGTGGTACAAAAGATGGTAAAATAATATGTAGTGCAATGAGACATTTCGCCATAAAATTGGCATGCAAGTATTAACTGGGTTGTGGAGGTCAGATAGGCAGTCACTCCATGTAAACGGGTATTCAGCTGCATCCGGTTAGACTGAAAGCCGAACCAAACATAGTTGGAAAAAGGCTAGGCAGATGATGATGATGAGATAGATTTCATCTATTTTAAATTAATTTGCCACATTTCCCACCTTCGGTAAACAAATGGAGCACAATTCATACCCTGATATTAAAACGGTATTTTGTATATCTAGTGTGGTTGGAAAATGTCGTGAAAAAAGGTTTGAGTATGAATGTGGATGGGTATTTGAGTAGAGGAAGACCAAAGAAACGATGGATGGACTGTGTTAAGAAGGATATGGTAAGAAAAGAAGTGTATGATGAGATGACGAAAAATAGAGGAGTATGGAAGAAGAAGACATGCTGCGAGTTAGGCAATCACCTGAGTAACGTAATCGCTGACTAATGCAGCGGATGCGCTCGTGCGTCATTAACAAATTGCACAATTGCAGATTTGCAGATTTTGTTATTAAGTTTTAGTTATTAGAAATATTATAATTGTAAATTAGTCTTGTAGAACATTCCAATCAATAAACATTGTTTTTAATTCAAATAAATATTTTTTAATAATAATCTCGTTCGCCGTAACTTAACTGGCGCAGTCGGCAGTGGTCGCGACACTCTAATTCGAATAAAACTCTTCGGTAAGAGTGAACGGTACCTATCGTTATCTTCGCGATCCCAAATTGAATCTACGAAGGCGAGCAACCTGCGGGAGTCCTGGAGAATTGGGAGCCCTGCTGTTCTACAAGGCCCGGCTAGAGATGCAGAAGATACTGTGGTGAGTGCTTGTTGTATACCCAGTTTCCCATGCTATATTTCCTGCCGTATTTTTATAAATGTTACCCGTGTGTTTGTTTATAGGCTAAAATCGCTATAGGCAAATTACGTTAGTTATATGAGTTTATTACATTCATTTTAATTTAGGTGTTTATGTATGCGTGCTAAAATCGCGGTATACATTTCGCGCTCACAGCAATTCATTCTGTAACAAGAGATATTTACTCGTTGACGTATTCGCTATAATCGTGATTCGTACAACATAATTAAATAACTTCAAGCTAACTTCTTAGAGAGTAGGCAGTTAAGGTATTGGACATAAACTTTAGAAGTGAATTAGAACCGATTTCTTTTGCATTCTTGTTTTAGAATTAAATCACAATGGCTATGGCAAGCATTGATCTAGCGACTTTTAAGTTCGTTTCAGAGCTGTTGCCAAAATACGAGGGCAATCCTAAAACATTAAATTACTTCATTAGAGAAGTTGAAAATGTGATGCTATTACTGGATCCACAAGTTAGGGTGAACCCTGCTATTGTTAGTTTAATAAAAAGTAAATTAAGCGGTTCAGCGATCAGCGCAATAGCATCTGAGGAAACAGTGGATAGCTGGCAGACAATTAAGGCTGCGTTGACGCGTAGATTAGGTGAACCGCGTAACGAAATTCAGCTGATGCAAGAACTAACGCGTTTGCGTCGTAATAAAAACGAAGACGCTGAGACGTTTGGTAAACGACTGAGGGAAATCTTAGATACTTTAAACGTAGTAGGTAGGCATACGGATAAGTCATACTATGAGAGTATGGTCATAGATCAATATGTTAACCATTTGGACTTTCATGTTTCTATTGGCGTGCGGATTGCGCAACCTACGACTCTTGAAGCAGCTATAGTAACGGCTAGACAAGAGGAGACACGTTTAGCGTTCAATAGATTTAACAATAGTTTTAATGCACGTTCCATCCAAAACCAACCTAAAGAAATACCCAAGCCAAACCAAACGGTACCCCAAAATAATAACTTTCCCCCGCGTAATAGCTGGAACATAGATCAGAGACAACAGAGGGGACAAGACATACCCCAAGGAAGACACGCTTCAGGTAACGTAAGACCTAGTGGTTCTGGTACTGTCAGAAACTCGGGTAATTTTAGATCTCAACCGAATATACCTCGCCAGCAGGTGAACCCGCCACAGAAAGTGTCTGACGTCACCATGAGATCGGTAAGTAGGCCCGAAGCACCGCGTTTTGCTCCCGAAGAAATGTTTTATACACAGCACAACCAAGACCAGAGTTACCCTGACTACAATGCTTACTATGAAGGTGAGTGTAGTAATAATTTACAACTTAATGGTGAAGACTACAGCTACACGCAGGAGATGCCTGTGGAGGGACCAAGCCATCAGGATTTTCCCCAGAACGAGGAGCAATGGAACCCAAGCTAGTAAAAACTGTTCACCTCAACAACCAAGGTAAAGACCATCTTCCTTATATAGAGTTGCCGGAATTTCATGGTAAATTTTTATTAGATACTGGAGCTTCGCGCTGTATGATATCACCTGACGTAATAGCCGGTACTAATCTTGAACACTGCGTTGAGCGCGAGCCATTTCAAGTAAAAACTGCGCATGCTATTACTCGACATGAACATGTTGCTATTTTACCTTTACCCCCACAGTTTAAGACAGACATATTTCATAAATTTTTACTTTTCGATTTTGACCCAAAGTATAAAGGACTAATAGGGATGGACTTGTTAAAAGAATTAGGGTGTAACATAGATTTTAAAAATAAGTTATTGCGAACTTATCACACAGAAATACCAATTTACTTTGATTATCCAGTAAAAAGACTCAAAATTGACCCTAATTGCGAAAAGTTTATAACGGTAAAAACGAATTATATGGACGGTAATTATATCTGTGACGACTTCAATTGGTTTAAAGGACTCAAGTCACCCGCCGCTGTAGTAACGGTAAAAAATGGAATATTTAAAACATCTGTAATTAACTTGACTGATAAAGAACAAGTAATTAGTAATAATTGCCACCTACCCCTTGAGCCTTTACCACCACAATTGACAAATCAAAATAAAACGCACAAAATTCACACCCTTCAAACTAAAACTGACATTGACAAAGAACTTTACGAAAACTTAAAGAAAATTAGAACTGATCATATGAATGAAGAAGAAAAACGTGAGGTTACGAAAATTTGCTATCAATATCGTGACGTATTTTACTCTGAGAATATACCGTTATCTTTCACACATACTGTAAAACATGAATTAAGACTAACTGACGACACACCCATTTTTGTTAGAAACTATAGACAAGCCCCGCAACAACGTACCGAAATTAAAAAACAAGTAGATAATTTATTAAAACAGGGAATTATACGAGAAAGTATTTCACCCTGGTCTTGTCCTGTCCATATCGTCCCGAAAAAACCCGACGCTTCAGGGAAGGTCAAATGGAGACTGGTCATAGACTATAGACGACTGAACGATAGAATTGTTGAAGACAAGTACCCGTTACCGAACATCAACGACATACTTGATAGATTAGGACGTGCACAGTATTTTACAACCCTTGATCTAGCAAGTGGTTACCATCAGTTGGAAATGCACCCCAACGACATAGAAAAAACAGCATTTTCTACAGAAGGAGGTCACTATGAGTTTTTAAGAATGCCGTTTGGATTGAAGAATGCTCCGAGCACTTTTCAGCGGCTTATGGACCATATTCTTAGGGGAATAGATAACGTATTCACCTATTTAGATGACGTCATAATTGCAGCCACCTCACTTCAGAGCCATAACGAAAAACTGAAGTTAGTACTGCAGCGATTCAGAATGCATAACCTCAAAGTGCAATTAGATAAGTCGGAATTCTTACAAAAACATATGAATTTTTTAGGACATGAATTGACTGACCAAGGACTACAACCCAACAAAGACAAGATAAAAGCAGTTTTAAACTTCCCCGTACCACGAACACAAAAGGACATAGTCTTTCTTAGGATTAGTAGGTTATTACCGAAAATTCGTTAAAGATTTCGCGAAGCTTACAAAACCGTTAACAGCTTGTCTTAAAAAGAACGCAAAAGTCGTCCACAGTAACGAATTTTTAGACGCAGTTAACAAGTGTAAACAAATTTTGACTAATGCCCCAATATTACAATACCCTGACTTTGACAAACCATTTATCTTAACAACAGACGCATCAGACTTTGCTTTAGGCGCAGTTTTATCGCAAGGCAATGTTGGCGCTGATAAACCAGTAGCTTTTGCTTCAAGGACGTTATCAGAAACCGAGACTCGTTACTCGACAATAGAGAAAGAGTTACTCGGGATAGTTTGGGCCATCAAATATTTTAGGCCTTATTTGTACGGTCGGAAATTCACCATCTATACAGACCATAGACCTTTGACATGGCTAATGTCTCTAAAAGACCCCAACTCAAAGTTAACACGTTGGAAATTAAAGCTAGCGGAGTACGACTATAAGGTAGTTTATAAAAAAGGTAAACAAAACACTAACGCTGACGCATTATCTAGAGTTAAAATCTTTCACAATAGCATAGATTCCCTAGCTGTAAATTTTGACGATAACGATGACGATGAGATTATAAACAGAATATTTGAGAACGCCCGTAGACAAGCAGAGACAAATAACAACCGAGACGACAACAATGACGGACATAGCAATAATAATACTAATGTACCTATCGACAATAGTAACCACCCTGGTAGTAATAACGATGTAGAAGAAGGAAGTGCTAACCACCCCCACACTGATAATGGAACAGACTCAATGAGCATTGTTACGGTTGACCCTGATCAATTAGTCTCGACAAATCATACCCAACCCGATAACGAAAACAACGGCATCCCGATTTTATCTGATGCAATAGATAAACAACTTAAACAATTTTATATTAGGTCTACCCCGGGTTCAACATATAGAGTAGAGAATAGATCAACTAACTCTAGGACTGTTATTAAAGATGTTTTTATCCCCGTAAACAATACGGAACCCGAAATCATCAGGTTCCTAAAAGAACACACAATAGCAGACCGTATCTTCCACTGCTATTTCTACGATGAAAATCTGTACTTGGCTTTCTCGAGAGTCTACACTACAATTTTCAATGACAGAGGTCCTAAACTTATAAGATGTACGTCACGAGTTACCCTTGTTGAAAACAAAACTGAGCAACAAGAACTCATTAAGCGTTATCACGAAGGCAAATCATCGCATAGAGGTATTCAGGAAACGTATAAACAACTCCATAGAAATTATCACTGGCCTAATATGCTATTGTCAATCCAAAGATACATTAATCAGTGCGACATGTGTTTAAGAGCTAAATACGAAAGAAACCCTTTGAAACCCCCACTAACGTTAACAGAGACACCTACGAAACCGTTTCAACATCTGTTTATGGATCTATATTCCACTGGAGGTGCGACGTTCCTGACAATTATAGATAATTTTTCAAAATTTGCCCAGGCTGTACCGCTAAATGCTTCAAGCAGCGTTCATATCGCTGAAGCTTTGTTACAAGTATTTTCCATACTAGGATTACCTCTGAAAATTACCACAGACTCAGACACGAAATTCGACAACGACGTCATAAAGGAAATATGCGCGTCTCATGACATTAATATACACTTCACGACCCCTTATAATCCGAATTCAAACTCGCCCATTGAACGCTTTCACTCTACCATTGCTGAAATAATAAGAATTCAGAGAATGACAAATAAAGATGACCCTATACAATTACTGATGAAATACGCCGTTATTGCTTACAATAATGCCATTCATTCTACGACTGGCTACACACCGCGTGAGCTTTTATTTGGTCATACAGCATCCAGAAATCCACTAGAACTATACTACCCTAAAGAATTCTATCAGGACTATGTCCTTAACCATCGCAAAAATGCAGAAGCAGTACAGGAGTGCATAGCAGCTCACGTATCTAAAAATAAAGAGCAGGTAATAGAAAAACGGAATCAGGCTGCTGAGACAATCATGTTTAAGGTAGGTGAAACTGTATACAAACAGGTTGCAAAGACTACGAGGAGTGACAAAACGAAGCCAGTATTTAAAGGTCCGTATAAGATCATTCACCTTCATCCTAACAATGTTGCCGAAATCGTAGGAAGCCACCCCAACTCAAAATCTATCAGAGTTCATTACAAACTCTTACGAAGACAACATCTTGTTCCAGGACCCTCGTCACAGGAACCTTCCTGCTCTACGCAACCGCCGATCTGACTCTTAATCCCGTAGATAACGTCAATGGCATTCTTTTATTAAAACAAGGTCAAATTTTGAAGCAAGTAGATACGTTTAGTTTGGCCTGCGTGTATAACATATCCTATTTACACGAAACAACGTTAAAACTTATGTCCTTATATGCCAATACTAAAGCTGCAGAAAATAACGAGCAATTAAATAGGGCATACAAAGATCAAATAGATAATAGTTTAAATTTAATAGGTAAGAAAATAGTGTTTATTGCACCGCACCATAGGTTTAGACGTGGTTTTATTAACGGCCTAGGTTCCATTGTTAAAACCATAACAGGCAATTTAGATTATGAAGATGCTATTAAATTCGAAAATGAAATATCACAATTACGAAATTCAGTAAATAAAATTAATGTGTCTCAAAAGCAATCATTATTCATAGCAAAACATGCAGTCGAAGAGTATAGTAAACAGATAAAGCTTTTAGATGAGAACCAGAAAAAACTAAATCTAATGTTACGAAATGGCACTTTTAATAATAATATTATAGTAAATAGGTTGCACTTTCTAGACTTATATATACAAATAGATTTCAGTTTGCAATTGCTGTTAGACAAGTTAGTAATTTTAGAAGACGCCATGACTTTTGCTCAGTTAGAAGTAATGCATCCAAGCATTGTATCCCCACACATTCTTATAAACGAAATGTTAGCTATTCAGAAATCATACAATTTTAGACCAGTGGATAGCGTTACTATTAGCAAAATACATAGCTTAGAGAAGTCTATTAGTGTAAAAGCTTATAGCACAGATCACACGTTAACGTTTATATTAGATATCCCTTCCATCGATACAAACCAATACGACCTAATCCATCTATACTCCATTCCCGACAAGCAAAACCTGGCAATCATTCCTAAATCCAAATACCTCGTACTGGGCACCAATGAGTACTCGTACCTAGAAGAAGACTGCAAACGGATAACACAAGATACACAACTCTGCACGTCGTTGAACACCCAGCCTGTCGATAAATCAGATGACTGCATAATATCCCTTGTGAAACACCAACACACAAACTGCACACGAGCCAAGATAGACCTCAAACATGGAAGAATCCAGAAACTCCAAGACAACAAGTGGCTTATCATCCTGAAAGAAGAAGAAGTCCTAAGAAGTAAATGTGGAACTAAATCTGAATACAAGAGGATATCAGGAATACACATCGCTAGTATTACAAGTGATTGCCAAATGCGAGTACTTAACCGAACACTGACGACAAACATCAATACTGTCGCAGTAGACGAAATCATACCACTTCCTAGTAAAGCCGTGATAACAGAAGAGAACATCCATTTCAACCTACAATTGGAAGACATATCACTGGACAGCATTCACGAACTGATAGAACGAGCCGATAACTTAGAAGAACCCACTATTGATTGGCAAACTATGATGGCTACCCCCAGCTGGTCAACACTAGTACTGTACCTCATCCTGATGACAATCCTTCTATGGAAACTTTGGCAGTGGAAACAGCGACGACCGATACAGAATCAACCTCGCACCGAGGACGCTGCGGGAAGCTGCGGGACGCGCTTCCATCTTAAGGAGGGAGGAGTTAGGCAATCACCTGAGTAACGTAATCGCTGACTAATGCAGCGGATGCGCTCGTGCGTCATTAACAAATTGCACAATTGCAGATTTGCAGATTTTGTTATTAAGTTTTAGTTATTAGAAATATTATAATTGTAAATTAGTCTTGTAGAACATTCCAATCAATAAACATTGTTTTTAATTCAAATAAATATTTTTTAATAATAATCTCGTTCGCCGTAACTTAACTTGCGCCGACCCCAAATAAATTGGGATAAGGGCAAGAGAATGATGAGTGTTGTTGGCGTCTAACTGTGTAAGAGTTTTAACGCCACCCATGGACCTCAGACTTGGCTTTACTGTACATCATCATCACTTCAGCCCGGGATCACCCACTGTTGGGTGCAGAACTACAGGCGTCTCGTTTTTTCTGCAACACTTTTCGGTTCTGCATGTGCTTCCCTCATCCAGGTGTTTCCCGGGACCCTGACGATATCGGCAACCCAACGGGCTTTTACATGCCGTCAAAAAATATCTCTCAGGTACGGATTTTTCCTACTCCTCCGCTATATTTTCTGATTAATTTCGTTGCGGGAGACAGTTAAATTCATTCTCTGGGACTTCGTCGAGCTTCATTGTCTAGGCGCTTTTCTGGTGGTTGCCACTGTTGATTCTGGCTTTCAGGAGTTACAATGGTTTGGGAATAATGTGGCGGGGTTGTCCCAAAAAGAAATCTCTCAGGCATGCTGGTTTCCTCAAGATGTTCGATCACCAAAGCAAGTGATAATTATACAATACCCACAATAAAACCAGCCTAAAATTCATACACAAAATAACGAAAATACTCACTCCAAACACTGCTTAATCTCATCCAGGACATACTCATCAAGCGGCGTAATGATCTGGCATCCATTCCTCCAGTACACTTTATACCCGTTGTCTTCCTTCGGGTTGTGGGAGGCGGTGACCATCACTCCCGCCACCGCGTTGTACAGGATCGTGCCGAAGGACACCAGTGGCGTGGCGCATACTTCGGTGAAGATGTGCACGGGGATCGATGATGTTAGGAATACTTGCGCTGTTAGTTCTGCGAATCTGAAGAATAAAGGTGAATGTAAATATCTATATCAACATACAATAAAACAAATTGATGTGTCTGTCTGTAACTTCAAAATAACTGCTTTTTACTAAATGCATATGAAAGTTTAATACGGTTCTTGTACCAAAACAAAAACCTTTTTTAATTTTTTTGTCTGCTGATCTTCAAAACGATGAACCACCGATTTTGATGAACCTTTTACTGGCACAAAGCTGATTTTATAAGGAGTAACTTAGATTTTAATTTTATCATAGATACAGTTAGAAATAGCACGACTCCCTTTATTACTTCTGTACTACTGTAGAAAGGGAGTGTGGAATGTTTCAAGATGTTTTTTTCTTTATAGAAGGTGACGTGGTTCACGGTTTTTTACCTATAAGCCGGGAGCAACGAGCGGAACCAGAATCATAATATAAATACGTAAGTTTTTATATTAAATTCTACCGTCTATGCTTGTCATTTCATGTTGCTAAAAATAACATAGGCGTTTTATATAGAAGACCTTGCAATTAAAGCAATTAGTAATGCCCTCTTTTTTGTAACAATTAACATTGATGTTTATTAGCATCCTAATGATTCAGTAGGACCCAATCAAAAGCTATTTTGGTGTATAGAAAAACCGTGATTCCCATTTTACGTCTACGGAACCGCGCATTTCTTTATTTAGACCACACCAATACACAAATAGCCTCATACAAAGGAAACCATCGGCGTTGTAACGCAAATTCGCGAAACTCTAGAAGCAAATCGTAATTGCTAACACGTTAAATACCTACAAATAAATTCATCGAGACCAATTGAATTGAAGACGCATACAATTGGAACAGACTGCACCTAGCTAGAATCAGTTATTCGGTCTCCTAGATCGATTCAATTGAATAGAATATTAAGCGTTTATTGGCACTAATTATTTTGTTAGCACTAACATGAAGATGGACGTCGAATATGATCTTGTAATTCGAGAGGTATCAGTTTTTTTTTGTGACAAACTCGCTACGCTATTCCCAAACCACTGTAACTCCTGAAAGTCAGAATCAATAGTGGCAACCAACAGAAAGGCGCCGAGACAATGAAGGAATGAATGAATTAAACTGTCTTGGATCCCGCAACGAAATTAATCAGAAAACTATCGCAGAGGAGTAGGAAAATACCTTAATTTCCACTTCTCAGTTCATTGATTATTGGACTTCGAGCTCCATCTAGAGTTTCTCTTCGAGAGTTCTCGAACCGAGAATTCCCGGGAAATTTTACCTTACTCGAGACGAGAAAAAGAGGTCGAGAAATCGAGAAATCGAGAAATTCAGTCAAAAATTTTAAAAACTTAATAACGCGCGCGCGAAAGATCGCTGTCACTGCCTTGTCCAGAAATGTTTTCTTCTAAAGCTTGATTTGTTGGTTCAGTAACATCAACTTCGCTTGTATCATTTTTGTTGCAAAATGTAGCCAACACAGATAAATGGATAGCGTGATTTAAGCATAGGACCATTTCAGCTGGGCTTTCGCGTCCAAACTTTACCATGACGTTTGGTCCATCACTAGTCACAGCTACGACTTCTTGTTCAAACCATAATAAATAAATATATATCGCTGGACATTACACACTGCGCCATCTAGTGCCACACTAAGCAATGCTTGTGTCGTGGTCACCAGACAGTTGATATACTACATAGATACTTTTTGTTTGTGAATACATACTTATTATACATATGTTTAAACATCCATGACTCGGAAACAAATGTCCATGCTCATCCATCACACAAACATTTGCTCCTACCGGGATTTGAACCCGGGACCCTAAGAACGTAAGGCAGCTTCACTACCGCTGCACCATTCGGGTCGTCCAAAACAATTGAAAAGTTTGTAGTACAGACAGAGACTAAAGTAAATTATTTAAGTGACATGATGACATTGTTTTTAGAAGATATTTGTATTTGTTTTTTCAAAGAAAAATACTATTTAGTCTTAAAATTGTTTGTAGAAATAATGATAAAAGATCTCGATAAAGTGTTTTTTGATTAATTAAAGTTTTCTATAGTTAAGTTAAAGTCACATGAATGAAACTAAAAATAACCGTTGCTGAACAATAAATGTTGTTGAATATTGCATAAAAAGCGTAGTTTTATTGTTAAATCAAACATATACAAAAAAATAACATATTTCTCGTAAACCCGGGAATTCCCGGGAAATAGTGGTCGAGAATTCTCGTGCTTCGGGAAATAAAAAAGGTCGAGAAATGAGAAACCCTAGCTCCATCGTACAGTCTACTGTTTGCAAAAATTTAGGCTACGTGCGCACTGACATGTGGCATGAGCCTAGCGAGTCGACTTGCGAGTAGCGAAATGAAACAAACGTTCAAGAATCGTCGCAACCGCCCGGTGCGCTTGGTGCCTTTGCTCGTTGGCTGGCGTGTATCAAAGTAGCGCACAGTTTGTGGCCTTGCAGTTTATCATGGAAGCTTCATCATCATCATCATTTTAGTCGAAACACATTCACTGCGTATCGTAGGTCTCCCCCAAGTGTCGCCACATTGAACGGTCCCGTGCGTCTTCCAGCCAGCGAATCCCCGCAACCTTCACCAGGGCATCAGTCCATCTAGTGGTTGGCCTTCCAACGCAACGTCTGATCTACGTGGAAGCTTAAAACATCATTATCTGCCTAGCCTGTCCCCATCTTGGTTGGTGACGACTTCCATTCTGACTATAACAGCGAAGATCGTATGGCAAAATTAGATAAACCAGCAAAAACTATGAAAGGGGAAATCCCTCGCCGTCAAGAACTACGGAGGTGGGCCCTGGCCAAACTCCGTCAAAACCTGATCCCAAATTGTCTATAGCAGACTCGTGCATTATGAATCACATAGCAGGACTATTACACTGTCTGCTGTCATGTCTGGTTAACTACGGTGGCATATAACAACGAAAGCCAATAAATATAAAGCGGTCGGTTACTCCAAGTTCCAAGAATGTGTATAATGTCTGACGTAGATACGAATACCGGTGTCGGATGAAATGAACAGTGTCTGTTGTGTTGTGTGGCCCGACTGAAATCGTTTCTGTGTACTTTTGATGTACCTACTTATGTTTGATAAAAGTATTACACTTGGATGCTATTAGGTCAGGATATGTGTCATAAACTATAAAAGCATAATCAGTAATAATCCCTACTATTATATTCTAATCCCTACTATATCTATACTTATCTTCTTAATATATATAAATCTCGTGTCACAATGTTTGTCCTCAATGGACTCCTAAACCACTTAACCGATTATAATAAAATTCGCACACCATGTGCAGTTCGATCCAACTTGAGAGATAGGATAGTTTAAATCTCAAATTATGAGACGCAGACGAAGTTGCGCGAGTCAGCTAGTAATATTATAAAGCAGAAGAGTTTGTTTGTTTGTTTGTTTGGTTGAACGCGCTAATCTCAGGAAGTACCGGCTCTAATTGAAAAAATCTTTTTATGTTGGATAGTCCATTTATCGAGGAAGGCTTTAGGTTATATAACATCACGCTACAATCATAAGGAGTGGAGCAGGAATGAAAAATGTTGCAAAAACGGGGACGTTTTTATCCTTTCCGAAGTTGCGTGGGTAAGCTAGTATTAATATAAATGTGAATGTAAGTTTGTTTGTTACGCTTTCACGCCAAAACTACTCAACGGATCATCATGAAACTTTGTACACATATTCCTGGAGGTATTAAAAGAAACATAGGATAAGTACTTAAGTACCTACTTTTTATTAAAAAAAACTAACCCTCACTCGCAGACGAAGTTGCGCGGGTCAGCTAGTGGGTGTATAAAAAGCAAGCCGAACGGCCTTTGTGCTCCACGTCATAGCATTTTTTTTTTGTTTTGGACCATACCTACCTGGGAACTTTCTAGTTACGGAGCTATTGAAGATCAAAGTTTCAACATTTTCACTTATTTTTTTTTTAAATACAAGTGTACTTACTTTAAATACTTTCACTACCCCTGTTCTATTCAATGCATTCATCAGCAATGTTTTGAGTGTGTTATATTGAGTCCTACCGTGAAACGTACTAATCCCTCCCGATAATGACGCACTAAGTCGAGGCCCGAACCCCATAGAGGGTGCTCTAGTGATCGTCATTTAAATGTACATATTTTTAGTTTGTAAGCCCTGGCTGGGGGCCTTAAAGTAATTTTTGGCCACGCACAGGATAGTTCGGTTAAGTAGTTAAGCAACCTTATCGAGTTGCAACTACGAGTGGTCAACAAAAAGAAAAAAAAAAAGAAAAAAGAAACTTACTAATTGACCTCAAAAAAAAATTGTCGGCCAGTAATAATTTTGATTGAGGTAGGTATATTCCACCACGCGTTTCCAGCGTGAGCAAGTTTCTTCATAATATATCGGACAAGTATTATCATTACGATCGAAGGTTTGTATGTGTGTTTGTTACGCATTCACACTTAAACGGCCTAATTACGATGAAGTTTAGCACAAAGATAGTTTGTAACCTGGATCACATAGGATATTTTTTATAAGTAGGTACCGACAATTATCAAACTTCACGCGGGAGAAGCCACGGACATAAGCTAGTTTCTTTATTTAATATCGAACAAGTATCATAATTCATCATACTCGTATAAGTCAAAACAGGTCGACTCAAAGGCGAAATGATTTGCAGATGTCTTAAAATAAACGGTCGAAAATTCACCGGCGTTTATTCTGCTCTATGAATAAAATAATGACACCGAAAATAGCTAAACACTCGCCAAGTGCGAGTCGGACCCGCGCATAAAAGATTCCGTACAATCGTAGCCATCTTTAATTTTTAATTTGTTGTTAAAGCGGTAGGTACTTAGGAGAAAATATAAATAAATAAATATCGCTGGACATTAACACACAGCGCCACCTAGTACCACACTAAGCAAAGCTTGTATCGTGGACACTAGATAGTTGATTTTTTGTAAATACACACTTATTATACATATAAACATCCATGCTCATCACACAAACATTTGCTCCTACCGGGATTCGAACCCAGGACCCTAAGAACGTAAGGCAGCGTCACTACCACTACGCCATTAAAAAAAAAAACATTCAACGATCTACCTATTGCGGATCATGAGATATAGCCCTCTGACAGACAGGCGGATGGACCGGATGGACGGATGGATGGATGGATGGATGGATGGACGGACGGACGGACGGACGGACGGACGGATGGACGGACGCACGGATGGACGGACGGACAGCGGAGGCTTGTAATAGGGAACCCTAAAAACTCGTTATAGCATTAAAGAAACCAGTGTTATTTTGACACATAGTAACACTTTGTCATTATTTACCTCATATGACGTTATTTACGACAGACAATCATCATAATTCTAGTATTTTCCTTATTCGGCACTTAGGCGTATAGATATCTATCTCATCTTAACCTTGTTGCAAGGATTGTCTTACTCACTGCTAGATTTAGTTAATTGTTTGATAATTTGAGTTGCAATCTTACTCGTAGTTTTAACTTTGAAATTAACCTCCGATGATTGGGGACTTTTTAGCATAGCAGGAAAGGTTGTTAGGAAAATCGTGGTACATAATATAGTTAGTGCTAATTAAGGCGACAAAAGCGGTCATTGACCTATCCCTATAGAACCATGTATTTCAAGACTTGATCAGGTTTATTATTGGATTTCAAAGTTAGAACTTTAATAAATGTAGGTGGGTCAATGACCGCTATTGTGATCATAATAATGGTAGCAAATACAGTTATCAACATTTTTTTGCGATTTCTGACATTTTAGTACTCCAACCCGGTTTGGTCCCGTAGGAGTGTATGATCAGTATTAGAAATAGTAGGTATCGATTAACAACAACAAAAAAAAATGATTAAAATTTTCAAACAAAATGTGAGTATGGGGACAGTTTTCTACAATTTCTGACTTTTTGAGTACCCCTCATAACAAAAAGTTCAACTTTTTGATCGGTATTGAAATAGGATCGATTGGCATTAAAAAATGTTTTGTGTAAAATGGCAATTTTTTTACTAACTGTAATTTTTAGGGTTCCGTACCTCAAAAGGTAAAAACGGAACCCTTATAGGATCACTTTGTTGTCCGTCTGTCTGTCTGTCAAGACCTTTTTTCTCAGGAACGCGTGGAGGTATCAAGCTGAAATTCATATCAAATACTCAAGTCTATGGTCTCTTGGAGCTGTGAAAAAATCAAACTTCTAAGTCAACGCGATCAAAAGATACTCCCGTTTATGCCGCAAATTTTCGACACTCGCAAGGGAATCAAAACCTACAGGGTACTTCCCGTGAACTCAGAATCTTGAAATTTGGTACGAAGCAACGTCTTATAACACAGATAAAGGAAAAATTGCGAAAAGCATAAATTTTTAGTTACATCATATAATAAAAATATTTTTAATAATTTTACTTATATACCTACAGGTTTGTACGGAACCCTCGGTGCGCGAGTCTGACTCGCACTTGGCCGGTTTTTTTTTTATTTGTTAACGGGTATCAAAATTTCACAAAAAAAAATATGAGTGGTTTTATAAGACCATTTTGAACGGTAGGCAACGGTTAAGGTACCTATAGCTCCCCTTTCTGCACCGTTTACCGTTTCCACCCTGTATAGTATTCATGATATACCTAATCCGCCTATCTTAATCCCGTTTATCTATACTAATCACTATCACTTAAAACAAAGTCTCCCGTCGCGTCTGTCTGTCCCTACGTATGCTTAGATCTCTAAAACTACGCAACGGATTTTGATGCGGGTTGTTTTTTTAATAGATAGAGTGATTCAAGAGGAAGGTTTTAGTATATAATTTTACGCGGGCGAAGCCGCGGGCATCGGCTAGTAATATTATAAAGAGGAAAGATTTGTATGTTAATAAACTCAAAAACTATTGAACCGATTTGTATAATTCTTTCACCGTAGGAAAGCTACATTCACCCTGAGTAACATAGGCTACATTTTATACCCGTACTCCCACGGGAACGGATACTACGCGGGTGAAACCGCGTGACGTCATCTAGTTTTAATTATATTCACTTATTTTTAACTAGCTGACCCACGTAGCTTCGTCTGCGTCACATAAGAGAGAAAAACAAAAGGAAAAAAAAACGCGTTTTTGGAACATTTTTCATTCCTGCTCCGCTCCTAATGGTCGTAGCGTGATGTTATATAGCCTAAAGTCTTCCTCGATAAATGGACTATCCAACACAAAAATATTCAATTTGAACCAGTAGTTCCTGAGATTAGCGCGTACAACCAAACAAACAAACAAACTCTTCTGCTTTATAATATTGGTATAGATAACTTTTCGACAGACAGACTGGTGGTATAACTGGTGAAATGTTGGTGTACCTACTATGCACAGTTCTGCCTAATCCTTCGGGGATTATAGGCGTAATGATATGATATGTAAAATTCGAGGTATGAATTCGATTGGAGACGCCTATGTAAAGCAGTGGACTGCAGTAAGTACGTAATTATGGTACCATTCTACCTTAGAAATAGGCTTGTGTCCTGAAAAAACCGAACTAGACCGGCAGTTAGATTATCAAAAAATACTTGACCCGTATATTTTCTTTTGTTACGTAAACCAAAATTGACGAAGATACGACGCTTTTAAAATTCGCAATACGTCACGCCGCGCGCCGTGCTATAGTTTTTAGTTAGTTGTGACGTCACGAGCCCCCACTCCCGAGTTTTGTTTTTATCTTTGTCAGTATTCATTGATTTACAAAAACAAAAAATACGGTTGCATTATTTTCCAATACTCTATCTGAATAATTAGATTTGTAAGTTATTGATGGAAACTAGCCTATTGTTTAAGTTTACGCAGACTACACAATATGACATTGATCTTCATAAAACACTGCAAAACCGTCACATTTGTAACTACGTTTACGTAAACCATCGACTGAATACAGACAAACCCAAACAAAGAAAATCGTGATAGTGCCATTAGTGTTCTCTTACAAGAACATAATCTAAACAAGGTATTTATCCTTCAACAACGTTCTGAGTACGACATTTTACTGAAGTTCGTAACGAATATCTATTTAACCAACCAAACAGGCACCTTGGCAAGGGTATTGAGGTTAAAAGTCTAATTCGTTTAAGGCGACGACATCAGCTAAATAAGCAACTCTATTTGTGGTGGTTCTCTCTGGTGGAAATACTGTTAGAATAAAGTTCTAATTAGCTTGCACTACAAAGTGGTTGTTACTTCAGTCACTGCGGGCCGAATAGTGCGAAATGAGTATTTTCGATCGATTTAAAACTAGAACTTAACTAATTAATAATAATTAATCCATCAGTTAGCAGTTAGTAGTTTAGCATTTGAAATTTTTAATTATAATTATCATTGTCAATAAATGGCTAAACTGCTTTGAAAGAAAATTAAGAGGTATGTTTGAAGATTTTTTTGGTGCATTAAAGTTTGTCAAATTATGTTTTGAGTTCCATCAGTGTATGCAAAAAGGACTTCAAAATATAAAGTTTTTTTTATTTGTTGAAATTATTTACAGTTTTAGAGATACACTGCTTTTAAAACTGCCTTTTCGACCGTTTTCAAGAAATCCGCCTTAAGTATGATGTTCGATTGTAGCTCAAAAACTATCGGATTCTAATGACTGAGGTTTATTCTTTAGCGTAATGGTCGTGAGCTATTTTTTACTCTTCAAGCCACTTCTTCTTAAAGTGTCGGTGGCAATTTTTTCTGCACTAATATTATAAAGAGGAATAATTTGTATTTTTGTGTGTATGTTTGTAATGAATAAACTCAAAAACTACTGTGCCGATTTCAAAAATTCTTTCACCTTTGGAAAGCTACATTCACCCTGAGTAACTTAAGCTACATTTTATACCCGTACTCCCACGGGAGCGGGACTACGTGGGTGAAACCACGTGACGTTCGCAAGTATTAAATACGTTTGGACCAAAATTCAGCTATGCGAACTCCACTCGCTGATGCAGTCATAAGATCGTCAAGTGGGCGCGATTAAAAAATAAACTCTGCAATAATGAAATTTCATACATTTTGATTGCTGTAGCTAGAGCATTAAAGACTCGCTTTGTACTGAGTTTTTAGTGTTGTTACGATGAAATTAAAGCATAGTTGGAAGAAAATATATTTAATTACACACATAACTACTCTTTAAGTTAGAGGCGACGAGTAGGTAGTAGGGATGAAAATTGGCCAGAAGTGTGGGAGGACGTCTAACGGTCTAATTAAGAAAAAGGCAATATAGGTTTATAGACAAGATTTGCTAAACATGACTACCATGATTCATACATATTATTAAGCTGATCGATGTAATTAAGGGTGGTATTTTTGCGAGCAAAACCAGGTACTGATGGTTACTAAGATGAATAAACACTGTTTTAATCTTTCACGGGTTTAAACTAAAGTTACACTGTTTGTGATTATCAATTATTCTGAGGTCCCGATATTTCGACGCTGTTGCAAGCGCCGCGATCGCGGAATGACATGATCGCGAGATGACCTGATCGCGCTCAGAATCTATACTAATATTATAAAGCAGAAGTTTGTTTGCTTGGTTGGACGCGCTAATCTCAGGAACTACCGGGTCGAATTGAAAAAATCTTATTGCATTGGATAGTCCATTTATCGAGAAAGGCTATAGGCTACATAACTTCACGCTATGACCATTACAAGCGGAGCAGGAATTAAAAATGTTGCAAAAACTGGGTTTTTTTTTCCTTTCGTTTTTCTCTCTTATGTGACGCAGACGAAGTTGCGTGGGTCAGCTAGTAGTTGATAATCACGAAAGATCCCGTAAGTGGCAGTGTAAGTTTACCATGATGATATTACAGCGAAAAGTCGACCACCATCGACATGAAACTACGCTCCCCCCATTTATCTCCAACCCTCATAGATATCATGGCTAAACTACCAAAGGAGAGGATTGTACAGGTCACTAAGATCACATTCGCGGTCATAAGTATTTAATAGTCCGACACAATAGGGGGCGATGGACACCGCTTACATGTGAGTAGTTGAGTTCCGGTGCCCCGGTGGCCACATAGCTCTACTAGAAGATTGATCAGTCAACGTTTCGAAATATTTGTAACTAGCTGACCCACGCAACTTTGTCTGCGTCACATGAAACGAAAGGGAAAAAAAAACCCGTTTTTGCAACATTTTTCATTCCTGCTGCGCTCCTAATGGTCGTAGCGTGATATTATATAGCCTATAGCCTTCCTCGATAAATGGACTATCCAACACAAAAAGATTTTTTCAATTTCAACCAGTAGTTCCTGAGATTAGCGCGTTCAAACAAACAAACAAACAAACAAACTCTTCAGCTTTATAATATTAGTGTAGATTGAGTGGAAAATAATATGGATTCGTTGGACGCAGCTCACTTCTGCCCTTTACCTGAGACTGCGTTTGTATTAGCCCAGTCATAGCCTTTTCCCAACTATGTTGGGTTCAGCTTTCAGTCTAACTGGACGCAGCTGAATACCAGTATTTAACATGGAGCCTGCCTACCTGGGCCGGCAGTCTTGACGGAGATAACGACAAAATCGCTAACATTCGATCGCTGATTACTAACGAATAAATTCAGTTGCAATAATGATGTTTGCGAATAATGAAAGACTCTACATCCTAGACGCGTTTCCCGCAAGCAAAATTATTGACACCAAATTAATTCGTTCGTTATTAGCAATCGAAAGTTAGCGATTTTGTTGCTATCTATGTCGAGACTGGCCCTGGTCTCTACAACCCAGTTAGTGCTGAGTAGTAAGATACCCTTGGTATACACTTATATTGTCACTTACGGGATATCTTCCGTGATTATTTGTTATGTTGAGCTCCCGATATTTCGACGCTGTTGCAAGCGCAACAAGCGTGTTGAGAGCTCAACATAACAAATAATCACCCTTGGTATAAGACCGGTTGTCAGACTTGTCGGCAACCGACTGCTTGTCACGGGCTTAACGTGCTTTCTGAAACACGGAGGAAACTCGGTATAGCAATGGAACCTAAAGATCAATTCAGGCGGCTGTTATAATTTGGCCACGAGCTCCTTCTCCATTGGCAAAGGCGATAAAATACGCGAGTACTAAAGAATCATCTACGAATTCTTCCTAACAAATATATTTGTTAGTAAGTGACCTGCAATGACATCACGATAAGCTCAACTAACTTGATAACAATATATATTATGACTATTTGCGAGTCTCACCCATTGGTGGTGTATCTGATGCAATAGTCGCATGACTAGGACGCCGAGTCTCTGACCAATTTGGTGTGACGTCATTTTATGGAAAACTAGCTGACCCACGCAACTTCGTCTGCGTCAAAAGTAAGTACTACCTACCTACTACTACCTACTACCGACCTACTCCTACCTACTACCTACCTACCTACTACTACCTACCTACTACTACCTACCAACTACTACCTACCTACTACTACCTACCTACTACTACCTAACGGGATAAAAATCCTATGTCCTTCTCCTGGCTCTAAACTACCTCCCTGACAATTTTCAGCTAAATCGGTTCAGCCGTTCTTGAGTTATTATAAGTGGAGTAACTAACACGACTTTCTTTTATATATATATAGATTATTACGATGCACTGTGGAATAATCAATGTTGCTAAATGCTTGATAGCACAAAAAAAGTTCTAATAATAGACAATCGATAAATGTTGTCGACAGGTTCGACCGAGCAGTCTAATAAACAATAGCTTTAGCGAGATTATTTTAATAATGGTATATTCTGAGTCATATCATAATATTCTGTTACTTCCTTTATAAATGCAAAAGTTTGTGAGGATGGATGGATGTGCTCTTTTACGTAAAAAATTGCTGAACGGATTTAGATGAGAATTTGCACAAATATACGATCATATACTGGATTAACACTCGGATAATTTTTATCCCCGTAGTACAATATTATCGAACGTCATGCGGGCGAAGCCGCGGGCATAAGTTAGTATTTAAATACGACTCAAAGTCTGACAAAAGACGGACTCAAAGTCTGACAAAGTCGGGCTCAAAGTTTGACAAAGTCGGACTCAAATTCCTTTCACTATTTTATGTCTAATTCCTAGCTCAAAAATAAATAATTTCTGCAAGGAAAATAATTGAAAATATGATAAGCTCTTGAATTACAAGTTAAGGAGAATCTACTAGAAGTAACTGGCGCTTTTGAATTGTCGAAACAAAGATGAAAATTAAATCTACGTACAGTCCCAGTCACAAGACATAAAAACTGAAAGTACTGTAGTTGCCCATTCCCTAGCGTATCTCTATGGAGAAGAACGGGTAAGAAACTCCATGGACACTCTTTTAAATCATAATGTTGTTACAAAATTGTTGTTGTTGGTGCATCATGTGAAAACACGAAAAACACAATTCAAAAATAGAAAAATGTCTTACCTTTTGCTGTTATATCTGCCATCGAACCCGATCACCACTCCCTTCTGAATCTGACTGGCGTTGCAGACCTTCTTCAAATATGAGCAGAGACCCTGTAAACAAAATATATTGTATTGAAAAGCAGTCTGACTGGTCCAGTCTGCCTCTAAACGGATAATCAGCCTGTATGAAACGAGGCTCCATCTCCATAAGAGGAAATTCACCAAGCCGGCTCAGCGCGTGCTTTCACTTATGAATTTTACTTGTTTGTTATTTTTTTCATCATTTACATATTAAATTTTTATTTTTATATTCCACTTCTGTTAGATTTAATACATCATTCCAGCATACCCGTACGATCAAGTTATGTCTTAAGTAGCAGTGGGCAGAGCACATTGCTGGCAGAACGGATGATATTTATTTATTTATTCTTCAACAAATTTACATTTGTTTCGAACAGTGGGTTTTGACAATAATTGTAACACAAAAACAAATAATTAACCATCACGAAGTCAGAAAGAAAATAAAATAATTTAGTAATAATACATTTCACATTGTTCACAACATTATGAGTCATAATAAAAGAATATAAGAATTAAAAATAAAAATAAAAATAATCGTACTCGAAATAAATGTCATAAAACTAGATAATGTCAATTGTCAATATAAATTCAAATAAATGTGTGACAATAAATAATAAGTTGTAATATTATGATAGAACGCTGAAATACATCACCTAAAAACAAAAGTATAATCACATAATTATTAGTTCAAACCACTATTCTTTATGAAACTCTTCTATGCTGTAATAACATTTCTTCAACAACAATGACTTTAATTTTCTCTTGAATTCGTTTGGATTCAAGGAGTTTTTAAGTTGTACGGGCAATTTATTGAATAATTTTACTGATTGGACTCTTGAGGCATGTTTAACGACATTAAGCTTAGGCTGTATAAAGTTAGGTAGATCCTTTCTCCGCAATGGCCGATGGCCGATGGGGTCGAAAAGTTCTGGAGTGACGACCGCAAACCGGAAGACGTTGCGTTGGAAAACCTCCCACTAGGTGGACCGATGCATCGGTGAAGGTTGCGGGAATCCGCTGGATGCGAGTTGCACGGGACCGGCCAATATGGCGACACTTGGGGGAGGCCTATGTTCAGCAGTGGCGGTATTTCGGCTGTAATGAAGATACAAGCTTTTGCGACTTCGCCCGCTTGGAAGTCCGAAATTATACTATAAGATCGTAGTACTACTGATACTGAGATAAGAAACATTCATAGCTGACCAGATGGGTCTTATGTCAACTTTGAACATGTCATGTTAGTTTATGGAATGGGATTTCCTTCCTCAATGAATTGTTCCACGTAAGATATCTCGAATTCAATGCATTTCAGACTAATTCGTGACTTATGTGTATTCTTCCTTCTGCTGCATTCTATGGGGAATTGGGGGATCACCTTCAAGTTTTAGCTCGTAACTTACTAAGCTATTTGTATTGTAGGTATTTCGAGTTTCTTCTGCAAATCCACGTCCAAGGTGTGTACCTACTTTGCGTATGGGTAAGTACTTATTTATTTCATTCAACTATCTCTTCAGTTATCTATCGTAGTTGGCCTTCATTTGCTGCCACTTTCAATAACTTACTCGCCGTTTTCGTTAGGTTGCTATCTCTTGACTGTTTGACATTTTGATTACTGGACGGTTAGAAAAAAAAACGTCACAGAAAAGCTTTCTTTGATTTTTCTATGAATGAAGTGACAGGTTAGGTGAGACGGATAGCATATTCTTTGTTTATAGGAACACCGATAGCTACCGAAGAAGGCACATTAACCAAGAGTAATACTTAAGGCGATTACATGAGCTAAACGCAAGTTTTATAATTCCTAAAAGTATATGATTCACTGCTATAAACAAGACCAGAAAAATATATGATATTCTTCAGGATATATGCTAGCATGATACTGTTTTGAAAACATAATACAATTAATTTGGCTCGTTAAAAAGAAATCGCGAACTTATCTCTAAAAAAATCTTTCAAACAATAAAAATATAACATACTAATATGCATGAGATCATTCTGATTTTTTGGCAAATAATTCTACAAGCAATATATTAGCATGATACTGTTTCAGTTTTTTAATCCAATCAGCAGTTTTTTTGTAAATCGATCGAAACCACTCATTTCGCGCTATTTGGCCCGCAGTGGCTGACGTACCAACCACTTTGTAGTGCAAGCTGATTAGAACTTTATTCTAAAAGCATTTCAAACGAAGTTTGAACCACCACAAATAGAGTTGCTAATTTAGCTCGTCTTAGCGCCTTAAGTAATATTTAAAAAACGGCCGTTAATTTGCCGTCATGTCACGCGATCTATTTTAATTCTTCATTCAATCAATTCATTGGAATAAACAATTATGCCTAACCTTCATCGGGCCTGCCCTTTCCCAACTTTGTCAGCTTTCATGGGTCCTCACGATCAGAATTACTCGTTTTGGGAAAACAATCCCAAATAAAACTTCGTTATAAACGTTGTCTCTATCTATGTACGAGTAAGTAAGGTCAAATGTAAGGTTCAAGTTTGACATTCACTGATAATGTTATCGAACCAAATCACCTCCCGTAGCGATGTACTGTAAACTATTTATATCCCTATCTCTAATCATTACTCAACTGAAATTATAAAGGGTGTAAAACGACTCTTCCCGAAGCCCAAAGGCGCTTGTTCTCCCCATCAAGATATATATTTTTTGTTCTACAGCATACCTGGGAACCTTCAAGTTACGGAGATATGGAGGGGACCTCCACGACCCCCGTACTATTCAAACCATCTATCAGCACGTTACATTGAGTTCTACCACAAAACATGATTTATAATCTCAAAAAAAAAAGTTTGCCAGCAATAATTTTTGCGTAAAGTTACTTAGTTTGATGTACAGAATGCTTGTTTAACGGCTTTGTGATGAGGTAGTTTTCACGACGATCAGAAGAGTGAATGACAGGTAGGTACCTACCTACAGAATTACAAGACCCAGGTGACGAATCTGACGTTTGTGCAGCAGCAGAATCCTACCAATGAATGTTTGTTACTCAAACACGCAAACACGGCTGAACGCATTTAGATGACAATTGACATACAGATAATTTATAACTGTATACTACCTTCTGCCAGCGGCTTCGCCCGCGTGAAGTTTGATTATTGTCCCATGGGATCTTACTACCGGGATTAAAAGTATCCAATGTTCTAATTCAGGTTATAAACTATATGTGTGCAAAATCATCCAAATCCGTTCAGTAGTTTTAGCGTGAAAGCGTAACAAACAAACTTACATTCACATTTATAATATTAGTAGGGATTATAGTAGGGATAAAACAAATTAATTCCTTTGCTAACCATAGCCACAATTCGCAGAAACAATTCAATGGCGACTGTTCAATATTCTGTCGACTTTCCTAAAGGTCAGATGAATTGTTCATTGATGAGTAAGTAATAATTACCTCGGCTCGGTCAGCTGACGCCCGTCTATCTCAGCATGAAGGTAGACCTAGATACTATAGCATATTTGATAGTAGGTAGGCAGACAAACTAAAGATACCTTGACGGTGGCATTTGATTTTACAGACGGGCCGAACATTTTGATTGATTATGGCTAACATATTTTTATCAAATAACATAAACCTGCGCAATTTTTAATAGATTTTCATTGGGTTCTGGGTTCGAGTCCCGGTAGGAGCAATTGTTTGTGTGATAAGCATAGACATTTGTTTCCCAGTCCTGGATGTTTATATGACTATAATAAGTATGTATTGTCTACGACACAAGCCTTGCTTAGTGTGGCACTAGATGGCGCTGTGTGTTAATGTCCAGTGATATTTATTTATTTGAATGAAAATGCCGGGATGCCCTAGAAGAACATATATTGATCTTATTGGTAACATTCTTCCCAAAGGTCAGGTTCGTACCCACAACCAGCAGCGTGCGTGTATGACCAGTTGTGTGAACGTGGACGAAGCGACAGGTTTCTGCTTTCCCTCATGGGCAGAAGGCATAAGTTTATGTCTTCATCATCATCATCAGCCTATTAATGTTCCCACTGCTGGGAAACAGGCCTCCTTTCTGTGATAGGGAATGGGCTATGATTCACCACGCGGGCACAGTGCGGATTGGAAGATGCTCGACATCTTTTTTTAAGTTTATGTATTATCTAATATCTATAGGTATCTATCTATACTATAATATATAATCCTACTACTATTATAAAGGCGAAAGTTTGTAAGTATGGATGTATGTATGGATGTTTGTTACTCTTTCACGTAAAAACTACTGAACGGATTTGGATGAAATTTTGCACACAGATGGTTTATAACCTGGATTAACACATAGGATACTTTTTATCCCGGTAGTAAGATCCCGTGGGATAATTTCAAACTTCACGCGGGCGAAGCCGCTGGCAGAAGCTAGTAATATTATAAAGCAGAAGAGTTTGTTTGTTTAGTTGAACGCGCTCATCTCAGGAACTATCGGCTCGAATTGAAAAAATATTTTTGTGTTGGATAGTCCATTTACCGAGGAAGGCTTTAGGCTATATAACATCACGCTATGATTATTAGGAGCGGAGCAGGAATGTAACATGTTGCAAAAAAGGGGATTTTGTTTCCTTTCGTTTTTCTCTCTTATGTGACGCAGACGAAGTTGCGTCGATCAGCTAGTGTACTTATAATGTATGACAAACCTGTGCTGTCTGCAACACAACGACGTCGTTCATAGCCTTGTAGCCGGCCCCCATGCGCCCGCGCAAGCCAGCCGTGCCGAACTTGAGGCGGTGCAGCATACAGCCGCGGAGCTTATCCCAGCGAGCGTTTGAGATGTCATCGAGGACCTCCTTGCGGGTTGTTGGGTTCTATAAGAAGGTAATTGGGGTTAACATCGGCAAAATCTTGTTATCTTGGTATATATTATGGATTCCGTAAAGCTGGATGAGCAAAAATCACTACTTATAAAACAAAGTCCTCCGTCGCGTCTGTCTGTCTGTTCGCGATAAACTCAAAAACTACTGCACCGATTTTCATGCTGTTTTTACCAATGGATAGAGATTCTCGAGGAAAATTTTGGTATACCTATAAATTGTATGCGGGCGAAGACGCAGGCATCAGCTAGTCAGCCACTGTTGGGTCACAGGCCTTCATTTTTAGTGAGTAGGCATATATATGTCACCGTAAAATTGTCAAACACGTTATATTACGTTATGTCTCGAATTATTGTCAACTGAACATAAGGAGGTATCTCTGCCCCCATAATCGGAACTCGAGGCACCCCCCGTTAGGTTAGTTAGGTTCCTTTAAACCCTGCACTCGGAAATAGGGGCCCCGCGAAGCGGGGCTCCGTCGGCTACGCTTTTTAGGGGGAATATAAAGTGTTTTAAGGTTATGTTATATTAATCGGTATTTCTCAGGAATGGTGCATTATCTTTTCATGAGAGTTGAGCCACTGGGCAAGGGGGACCCCTCCTTCCCTCCACACCGCGTAAGTTGACTACCATCGCATGCATTTCACGAAAAATAATGCGTTTTGTTGTAAGCAATATGTTCATTTGACAATAATTCGAGACTTTACAATATCGCTAGAGATATTACAATATAACGTATTTGACAATTTTACGGTGACATATATACTACTTCCTCTTGAATCACTCTATCTATTAAAAATCCGCATCATTCTGTTGTGTAGTTTTAGATCTAAGCATACATAGGGAAAGACAGACGCGGCGGGAGACTTTGTTTTATAATATGTACTAGCTGTTGCCCGCCTAGGCAGTGCAGCTCGTGGAGTCAGATGTCTCGAATTTTTGAATCAAGAACAAACTTGTTTTTCTCCTGGGGGTTCAGGTTTACTATTGTGTGGTTAGTGCCTATCCCGGTGTCGGAATTTATATGCTGCCCATGGGCCTGACTTGGGTTTACATGCCTTCGAGAAATATCTCTCAGGAACGCTGGTTTATTCACTGAAGCAGGCAATAATTATACAATATGAATGTGAATCCAAGAAATCGTAGGTGCATGCCTTGGACTCGAACTCTCTGCCTCTGACGGTCACTCTACTAGACCACCCAAACAGTAGCTATCACTGCTATATAATAGTGATATATCACTACTATTCACTACATATTATAAAACAAAGTCCTCTGCCGTACAACTACTGCATTAATTTTCATGAAGTTTTCACCAATGGATAGCGTTGTTCTTTAGGAAGCTTTTGGTATATAATTTGTACGCAGCCAAAGACGCGAAAACGGCTAGTAATAGTGATAAAATACATTACATAAACTAACACGCCTGCAGCAAAAGCTAGTTAGTCAAGACGAAACTGCTACTTCCTTCAATGCATATTACTCATACACTGAGTGTTGCAATAACTTAAAATTCTAAACCTATTTTTTTTTATCCTACTTGTTAACCAACATTAGGTTCTAGGGGTACTGGGATGTTTTTAGAAAATGAATAAATTTTGAAAAAAAAAAGAAACATCCTTAATGCTCACAGGGTTGCAATAAGGAACATAGGCAAAAAAAAAGAGCATGGCCCTATGAATTTCATGTTTTAATTTTTGATTTTTCCCAATGTCCCCACACACAGACTGTTTCAATAATATTTACCGGTTTAGCATTCTAACAATAGTCTCGGTAGGTAAATTTGTATAATAATTTAACATACCTAGGTACCTACAGGGATGTCATTACTATCGCCATTATTGGTATTATATGCATTTGTGTTAGTTACAGTAAGACTAATGCAATTCCCAGGTGGAATGTGTGCATTTATAGATTTATGATTAAATTACTGGCAGAATTTTATTCATTTTTAAGTAGGTATCTGAGTCTGGCAAAAGTTAAATGGAAGGGCTTTTTAAATCCTGATCTTATCATGTTTACATTACTTTCATATAAGAGCTGATAATAAAATATTTAAATGATAAAATACTAGATAATGTTGAGTAATCCATCTTCAATGATTTCTCAATATTTTCATCATTTTCATCTTGATACACCGGTTCTTTCACCGGTTCTGGTGGTACCTACCTAATTTGTTTTACATGACATGTTTCTTACTCGACCTGCACAATATCAATATAAATAGGGCCAGAGGTGACCAGTCAAGGCTGTAAAACGATCTTAACATCCTCTAGATTCTCCATACATCTAAGAAATATTTCAGCACAAACCTTGTCATGTTTTAACCAGCCGTTTACCGCTGCATCTAGTTTTGCATCTCCACTGTCACAGACCGACATTTTTGTAAAGATTCTTTGAGAAACGGAGTATCTTTGTCTTACAAAAGAGTTAACACTCGATGTTTACACGATATTAATTTTAAAACAGTCGAGTTATTTCAGGAATTTGATAGCGAGTAACCTATTCACGCGTCGGTTTCCGGCTACACACAGAATTTACTGAATTATCACGAACAAACTACCGATTTTACAAACTCCGCGAAATAATCACAAAATTGCACTTTATTACAAATTGTATACCATGCTACTAAAACGTAAATTGGACTTTACTCACTGCTGTTAAGGTCGAAGTACGCAGCATCAATAAAATTGCAAGTTTGGATCTGTCAGCTGACAGCCGCTTTGTTCGGATACACGTAAATTTAATCGTTTCTGAACGAATCAGTAGCAAAAACATTGGCTTTCAAATCAATTTTTAACTGAAGTTACATATTATTACCCTAATTTTAAAATAGTAAATACATTCATTTAGACGAGATTGTAGTCATCAATGAGCAGCATTTGAAGAAAACCAGGCAGAATGAAACGCCTGCTTAGAAAGTAAATGCAAAGTAGCATTTGCGACATTACGATGAAAATAAATAAAACATGACAGGAGCTAGTGACACCTGGAGCTGAAAAACGATTGTTGGATGATTTGTATATTGATCAGTCTTCCTCTCTCTGGGAAGCGTGGTAAGGGTTGGCCATCTTGTTGTTGGTATGAAATGAAAGAATGAAGGAGACGCAATGGGTTTCTAAGCATACTCAGACACTCTTCACTTGTAGTGCGATTAGTTTACCGCTGCCCTACTCTGGTCTCAAGACATTAAAACGCTTTTTCCCAACCATGTTGGGGTCGGTTTCCACTCCAATTTCTGACCTCCACAACCCAGCTGGGTAGGAAATATGATACCACTTGGTAAGACTGGTTGTTAGACTTTTTGGCCCACTGACTACCGGTAACGAATGTCGAAGATGAACAAATGACAGCCGGGACTAACAGCTTAACGTGCTTTCCGAGTCACAGTGACGGAGGAAACTCTGTACTATGTAAGGGTGGGTGGTCACCTATCCACAGACTTAACCTAGGCAAGCACGACTTAACCTTTCGATCGACCCGAGCGGTTGTTATTATTTAGCTACGAGCTCCTCTTTCATCATCATCACCATCATCATCATCAGCCTATAATGTTCCCATTGCTGGGACACGGCCTCCTCTCAACGAGAGGGAATGGGCTATAATCTACCACGCGGGCCCAGTGCGGATTGTTATATTCCTTCAATATGTAGGTACTCATATTGAGCTCGCGTCAAATGGGCTTCAATTATTAAAATAACTTACACTAAATACTGTGTTAACTATCACGGTTCACAACAAGTGACATTGTAAGCAGTTGGTGCGACAAACGCGCCGCTTCGCCGCCGCAGCGAGCGATGCGACACGAAACGTCTAAATGAGGGATTTTCTTTTTCAACTCTTCCCTAGTCGCTGGATAGATGGCGCTAGTCTGACTACGATACTGCAAGGAGCAGAACGTCACATAACATAATATCACTTGGACCTAATGATTATATTCGGAAGCTTATGCAAACGAAAGTATCAGTCAACGAGCGTATATGATGTGTGTTTTTTCAAGCGTTTTGGCTTTGGCACCCAGTAACGTAGTCGGATTAACGCTATCTATCGAGTCCATGGACACAATTTTTTTTTAAAATTGACAAAATGAAAACCTCTCATTGAAAGCACCCAAAGTAGATATTTGAAAGGGAATGAGGAATATTATCTATCGAAATGAGATGAGGAAAGTGGAGTGATGACTGGTACTTATAGACCTAACGATTTATTTGCATTATTTACTACTTTTTTTTTTTTTTTATTACAACAAAAAGCTACTTAAGAATATTTTATATATCTTCTGCCAAACTGCAGGACAATTATGTGGTGGGTTTTTTTTTATAAATTTTAGTTGTTAGACCCTTTAGGTACCTACATGACATAGGTATAATTTTATTCTGTCACCTGATTTCAGATTGTGTTATAATAGAGTTTAGTCACGTGTTGCTTTTTTTACACTAAAGGTTAGTTTTTACTAGCCGATGCTGCCGATGGCTTCGCGTAAAACTATACAGGGTGTAAACCACCTTATCACAAAGCCGTTAACCAAGCATTCTGTACATCAAACTAAGTAACTTTACGAAAAATATATTGCTGGGAAACAACTTTCTTTTTTTTAGTTATAAATCATGTTTTGTGGGAGAACTCAATGTAACGCACTTAAAACATTGTGGTGATGGGTGGATTGAATAGTACGAAGGTCGTGGAGGTGTTAAAAGTTAAAATCTTACAAAAACAACTATATGTATTTATATACATTGTATAATCAAAAAAAAAAATTCGATAAGTTGTTACTTTGACCCTTCCTTCCCTCCACACCGCGTGAGTTGGCTACCATCGCATGCATTTCACTAAAAATAATGCTCTTTATTGTAACCAGTATGTTCATTTGACAATATTTCGAGTTTTTACAATATCGCTAGAGATATTACAATATAACGTATTTGACAATTTTACGGTGACATATATACTAAAAATTTCCTCTTGAATCACTCTACTTATCTATTAAAAAGTCCGCATCATTCTGTTGTGTAGTTTTAGATCTAAGCATACATAGGGACAGACAGACGCGGCGGGAGACTTTGTTTTATAATATGTACTAGCTGTTGCCCGCGACTTCGTTCGCGTGAAAATATCGATGGGTCATGTGTGAGACTGCATCGTAGCTCAAGTTGTCGCAAGCGCTACTGAGCATGAGGTCCTGGGTTCGATTTCCGGGACGGGCAAAGTGTTATTAAAATGATAGAAATAACTAAATGTGCGAAATGTGGGTGTAGGATTAGATACACCTTTACCTAACAGTGGCGAAGGGTGTAAATACTGTCAGGGGAAGCCGAAGAAAAAAAAAGAGATTTTTTTTTTTGCTTCGGTTACTTTTTTTCCCATGTTAATTTTGACCTCATCTTCATTATTAGAGACCCCAAAAAGTAATAGAACGCAGAAGAATTAAAATTCCGTCGACTACGCTTTTAAGGGGAATATAAAGTGTTTATAGTTAGGTTATATTAATTGGTATTTCTCAGAAATGGTACATTATTATTTTCATGAGAGTGGTACCATTGGGCAAAGGGGACCCCTGCTTCCCTCCACACCGCGTGAGTTGACTACGATCACATGCATTTCACGAAAAAATATGCGTTATAATATAAGCAGTATGCTCGTTTGACAATATTTCGAGAGTTTACAATATCGCTAGAGAGATTACAATCTAACGTGTTTGACAATTTTACGGTGACATTAACATGTAACTTGATTTGATTTTTATGAAATCTCATAGATGGCGCTGCTTTAAAATTGTCTATGGACTACTAACATTCTTTATACTATGATGTTTCTCTGTCCAAGTTACTTAAATGGCGTAGTTTTTCTTGTGTAAAGCTAGATTATAGCACGGCTTACTCAAAGACACCATATAAATATGCATCGTTAGATTACACGCTGTCAGAATGCGTAAGAAAAATAAAAATTCACAGCTCCTCCCCCGTAGGTGATAGCGTGATAATATGTAGCCTATATGTTGACCCGACCTCTTAGTAATATTCATGCAAAATCTGAAGTAAATCCATGCAGTACTTTTTGAGTTTATCCCGGACATACATACAGATACAGACAAACAGACATACAGACAAACAGACAACAATTCTTAAAAAATATATTTTTGGCTTCGATATCGATTGTAGATCACGTCCCAAGTATTCTTTAAAAAAAATATTCAATGTATAGTTTTGACTTTCCAACGATTTTATTATATAGATATGTTACGGCTAATACCCGAAGTGCGGCTGCACCTAGTTTTAGCCGGTTAGAACTAGGTGTAGCCACTTACTCTTGGTTAAACCTAGTACAATCCGATTGTTTTCGGGTAAAACTAGGTCTATCCTTCATCATGCCGGCTACAACTAGGTTCGGCCATTCCCTGTTGGATAAAACTAGGTCTATCCGATATCATTCCGGCTAGAACTAGGTCCAGACAATCCCTGTTGGATAAAACTTAGATGCGTGTCCCGCCAAGCCTTCCGCCCCTCGTCACACTCATGACTCACCGCATCTGCAGCAGCGGCGCGGGGTGGAGGGCATAGCGAGGCACGCGCCTCTGTAGGATGTGAGCGCCAGGTGCTGCCGATCTAAGCCTGCCGGGGTTGCGGGCCTGTTCGAAAGAGATACCGCGGCCCCGGAACGTAAAAGGCGAGGAAGGAACATGGATGGTTTTTAGTCAGTAAGAGTCTGACACTCCCTCCCGCTCCGCCCAGAGTGGGGGGTCATTTGATGATTTCCCATCCTTAAAAAAAAAAAAAAAAAAAAAAAGGTGCTTCCGATCTACTGCAGGTCTACTAGCGAGTGTGACTCACAGCGTCTGCAGCAGCAGCGCGTGTCTTAGTTTTATCTAACAGGATTGGCTGTACATAGTTGTATCTATGCTATCGGCAGAGCTTTTTTAGATATTAAAAAAAACATCCAATAAAAAGAAACGTAGAGAGTTTTTTTAATCTTATACTTAAATCACATTGTAATAATTAACATAAATTATTAGGAGTACAATTTTTAAAACAATAGGAACAATCAGGAACATTTTTTTAACAACAGACCATAGTTGCATATTACAATTTAAAAAATGTTATTATAATTATAAATCACACTTTTATAAAGTAACATAAACTATCCAGGCGCCTGTTACTTGTTTCAACTTGTTTGCATCTAGTTTTATCCAACAGGGAATGGCTAGACCTAGTTGTAGCCGGCATGATGAAGGCTAGACCTAGTTTTACCCGAAAACAATCGGCTCGTACTAGGTTTAACCAAGAGTAAATGGCTACACCTAGTTCTAACCGGCTAAAACTAGGTGCAGCCACACTTCGGGTATTAGCCGTAACAGATATACATAGATTGAGTAGCCGTAAGTTGTTTTTCTATTTATCTGGTTTGCAAACCACTGTTGTATTGGGGTCATCCTGTAAAGATAGTGTGTGTTAGACAAGTTTAATAATCTTCTATCTATCTATACTTATAATAAATCTGTAGAGAGGTCAATTCTGTACATGAAATATATTTACAAAATAACTATCGGGGGGTGATTAGTGATCGATACTGATGCCAAAAATGCAATCAGTAAAATTTTTGTCTGTCTGTCTGTCTGTCTGTCTGTCTGTATGTTATTTATAGAAAAAAAAACTACTCGACGGATTTTAACGAAACTTGGTACAATTATTCTACATACTCCTGAGCAGGTAATAGTATACTTTTCATCACGCTACCATTAATAGGAGCAGAGCAGTGAAAGGAAATGTTGGGAAAACGGGAGAAGTTACTTGGTTTTTTTAGCTTCCGTCGCGTGTGCAGCCTTAATGGTTAAAGCTACATAGAAATCATGTAAAACGGAAATATTCCACATAAAATTATATAAAAAATATCCCAAGACAGCATATGTCTATCTTTTATAGTTGACTCACAATAACACGTGTAACTCCCGATAGCTTAGCAGTTCGGAGATTTGTTATTATTATATTTGTTTACTCTTACGTTTATAATATTCTCACTCAACCCCAATTTTGAAACTTCACGCGGGCGAAGCCGCTGGCAGAAGCTAGTAAATAATAAAGTCCCATGTAATAGGGGGCGAGCCTATTGTCAGCAACAGGAAACGAATCCAGACTCAGTGACTGCTACTTACAGATACAATTCTGATGGTAAAACCCAATAACATTTTGGCCCACCCGGGAATCGAATACAGCAGGATCTCATGATCAGCAGGCGCTCTTGCGACCAATGTACCGACGAGGCAGTTTTTAATCAATTTATAATATTCCCTAGCTGGGACATAAATAATATGTTGATTAAAGTCATACCTCGAATATAGCAAAGCAATCAACTGAGCAAACCAACGTCCCCAACTCCCACCCACTACCTTTCTGACTTGGATGGAGTACCCTTCCTTATAGATATGTGTTGCGTTGTTGTTTAAGAAATCTATTCTCAGAGAAAAGCTCTGGAACATAATCATTCATTATAAGCACCTTCGTAGGTACTCAGTGAGTTCTGTTAATATCATTCTGTATTTCAGCCAGAGTAACTTTCAGTTAACTACACATCTCCTTTTTGGGAGAGTGTTGTTAGGATAAGAAGAAGATAGTAGGTAATTACGCGTAAAATAAAATCACTTAAATCAGTGTTTTTTTTGTTTGGATGTTAAGTTAAACGTACTAAACGGTGTATGGGACCTTATATTTATTGA
Organism: Xestia c-nigrum; assembly: GCA_916618015.1. Lineage (NCBI taxonomy): Eukaryota > Metazoa > Arthropoda > Insecta > Lepidoptera > Noctuidae > Xestia > Xestia c-nigrum. Next base: position 21,412,227 of record OU745252.1, on the reverse strand, counting down.
TTAGCACGGACTAAACTTTTTCTTTTCTCAGACAGAACTTTCAGCATTTAAATTATTAACTCTTCGGACAGAGTTGACTTCCCATAAAAAACGACTCTAAATTCTTTATCTGGATCGTTTTAATTCAAAATAGTTTGAGCGACAAAATATGGTTGAGCTTATTAAATGACCTTACTATGGAAACATCATCATTTTCGTCCCAAAGTTAGTTGGAACTTGGAAATAGAGCGGACATTGGGAATATTTTCATAAAATTCATCTCGAACATTGTGATGTTAGAGAAAATGGATCGGATGGCACAAATTTTGGATGCCATCCGACAAGAGAGCGTATGAAATTAGACTAGGTACAGCAGAGAATCCACTGCTGGGCAAAGGCGGGGAGGCCTTTTTTGCCTTCCACTCTTCTCTTTGTGCTGTTTTTTCCGGCTATCTCGCACAAACGAATCTAAGTCGTCACGCCAGCGTTTTCTAGGTCTCCCTCGGCAACCACACCCGACTTCAGGCACCCACTGCGTGACGACTCTGGCCCATCGGTCCGGATGCATTCAACAGACATAGCCCGCCCAATTCCAATTGAACTCAGCAGTTTTGTTGCCCACATCAGCGGTTCCAGATTTTAAGCGTATTGTGGTATTGCGAATTCTGTCGCTGAGCTTAGTAGGTACATAATACGCTACGTTCCATCGCCCTTTGGCAAACCTTGAGTTTGGACTTTTGCGACTAGCTCAGGGACCATTTTCAAACATGGTCCCTGACCTAGTCGCAAAAGTCAGTTAAGATAGGCAGAATGCACATGTTGATGAGTTTACGCTTTAGGGATAAAGGTAGGTCACCCTTCATCAGCGAGTTCATTGACCAGTAGCTCTTCCAGGCGTTCTCGTTTCGACGGTCGTTTTCTTTGTCTTGCCTGTTTTCGAATTAAACTAGCTGGCCCAAATAATAAATGCACTCGTCGACGTAGTGTATTTCTTGCTCATCTACCTCAACCCTACTTTTTGTGCTATTGGTATCATCAGCGAAACGAAGGTTAGTGAGTTTTTTGCAACCGACTGTTATACCTTTACTGGACCATAGGTAGGTCTACTAGGTGTTTGAATACCTCCTCAAGGATACTGGTAAATAATTTAGGAGAGAGCGGGTCACCCTGTTTCACTCCTTTCATCATCTCAGCCGAAAGACGTCCACTGCTGGACATAGGCCTCCCCCAAGTGTCGCCACATTGACCGGTCCCTTGCTACTCGCATCCACCGGATTACCGCAACCTTCACCAGGTCATCGGTCCACCTAGTGGGAGGTCTTCCAACGCATCGTCCTCCGGTTCGCGGTCGCCACTCCAGAACTTTTCGGCCCCATCGGCCATCCGTTCTGCGAGCAATGTGCCCTGCCCACTGCCACTTAACTTTAGCAATTCTTCGGGCTACGTCGGTGACCTTGGTTCTCTTGCGGATGTCTTCATTTCTGATTCGATCACGCAAGGAAACTCCGAGCATAGCCCTCTCCATTGGCCCTTTGAGTGACTTTAAGCTTTTTGATGAGGCCCATTGTGAGCGACCACGTTTCGGTCCCGTATGTAATCACTGGCAACACACACTGGTCATAGACTTTTGTCTTGAGACACTGCGGTAAGTTGGAAGCTGCGCGAGCCGAGTCGGATTCGACGATTGACCTCTTTCTCGAAGTTAGACCTACCTAACTGGACCGTTTGTCCTAGGTATACATAATCGTCTACAATTTCGAGTGTAGAGTCCTTTACTTATTTTGCACCGGTGAAAGCTTCGGCACTCCTTTTTCTATTTTGAATTTTGATTCGGGGACAGTTGAGTTTAATGATTGCTGTGCTATATTTTCTTAACATATAGAAAATCTCGTATCACAGTGTTTGTACGAGTATGTCTCTTTTTTTTGTGTATATTAGGCTATATTTTAGTCTCACACATATGACACATACACATCAAAATTTCCTCGCGAAAGAGGTCACGGTGCAAACAGCTAGTAAAATAATATTAGCCAGACCCACTTGTTAAAAAAGTAATAACAATTAACATCATCATCATAATTTCCGCCGAAAGACGTCTACCGCTAGACATAGAACTCCCCCAAGTATCGCCACATTGATCAGTCCTATGCGATTCGCATCCAGAGGATTCCCGCAGCCTTCACCAGGTCATCTGTCATCCCATCAATTTCTCGTAAATATTTGAATGTTTTTGGTAGACACGCACATCACTCGTTTTCTGTCATCAAATCCATTGCCCCGTCGCATCTAAACTAAATCCTTCACCCACATTCCCTGAGCGTCACCGGTAGAGTTTATTAGGAAACTGTTAGTGCAATCAATGGGCAATCATATAATTTGTAATTGCCTGCGGAACCGACCACTCCAAGTCCTGGCCCTGAGGGGGGGAGCTTCCTTCTTGACTGACCGATTTATGTTTGTGCTACAGGGAATTTAATGATGGGTTTTTTGTTTGTGGACTGATGGGAGATTCAATCCTAAAGAAAATAATGGTAAGAATGTATATGGAATGTGGAAGTGGAAACGGCCCAGACTTTCCATGCTATATAATTTATACGAGCATGGACCCTATGTTCTAAAACCAATTAATCGCTATGGTCTTGGGTTTGAATCGTCGGAGGTCGACGTAGACGTTTGAAACGTCGGTCGTGGAAACGGCCCAGACTTTCGACTTATAGGTCGTGGGTTTGAAACGTCGAAGGCCGTCGTAGACGTTTGAAACTTCTACGAGGGCCTTCGAAATCCGTTGCCTAAATTTTTCGATTTTTTAGAGTTTCGCGATCAACAATAGTGTATGGAGCAGCTGATTTTTTGTGAAATTTCATGGTCGCTCCCATACTAAAAGTTGTTAATTATTTTTTATGATTACTACTCGTCCTTAAAGTATTGCCAAAATTTAACTAATCATCCAGTATACACCCATCATAACAAACCTTTTAATATATTGATCGAAGCATCAATAAGTAATAAAGTTTGTAATAGACAAGCACGATAAATAACACATGCACTTGAATCTGCATATATAAATAAATATGGGAACATAAATAAACTAGGGCGGCTGGCGAACTATTGGCACTTGGGCAGGCCGATTTCAATAGTTTGGGCGCGATACTGTACCGTGATAAGAAGTTTTTTTTCTGTGCAGTTTGTGGTTGATTTATTTTTGTTTTAAAAATTTTGTGATTTGCTGTTTGTTTGATATATTCTGTGATGGGTGCTGATGATCCCAAAGCGTTGGCTGCAGTGGAGTTTGAGGTTTATGGACAGGTTCAAGGTTAGTAGCTAAAATATACACTCGAGAGCAATGAATCCGGGTCACTTAAAGAATGTTAAAAATCTCGGAAACTAAAAATGATAGGTTAATGCAATAAATTGTATTTAATAGACTATGTAATACTCCTTAAATGAAAGTAAAAAAATTTGAGTCACCATACATTTTATTAACACAAAATTACATAAAGAAAAAAACTGCTGATCTCTCCTTAAAACAAAAATAGGAAACATGAAATTTTTGAACTTTATTACGATTTTCTTGAATTTTAATACTTCGTATTGCCTCCTCGTGCTTCCATTACTGCGTTTACGCGGTTTGGCATGCTGTACACCAAGTTCCTTATACGATTTTGGGGAATATTCTCCCATTCCTCTGTGAGAGCAATTTTGAGCTCACGAAGCGTGATTGGGGGAGGGTTTCGTTGTTTTACGCATCTGCCTAGCTCGTCCCAAGCATGCTCGATCGGGTTGATATCCGGGCTGCGCGCTGGCCACTCCATACGAGTAATGTTCATCTCTTGAAGGTAGTCATTCACAATCCTACCTGTATGAGGTCGGGCATTGTCATGCATAAATATAGCATCCTCACCTAAATTGACCATAAATGGACCAACGTGATCATTGAGGATTTCTTCCACATATCTTACGCTAGTTAAAGAGCCGTTTTCTATGATCACCAGCTCTGTGCGACTTTCAGAAGAAATTCCGGCCCACACAAGTACAGACCCACCACCGTAGGCTACTTTTTCTTCGATGCATGCTTGCTTGAATCTTTCCCCTGGTCTTCGATACACTCTGTGTCTTCCATCGTGCTTGTAGAGCATAAATTTTGATTCGTCGGAGAACATAACTTTTGACCAATCTTCAATACTCCAATTTACGTGGCTCTGGGCATATCTTAGTCTTGAAATACGATGCCCACGCTCCAGTTTAGGGCCGTTTGCAGGTCTAAGGGATTTTAAGTTAGATTCAGCAAGCCGACGTCTTACTGTCCATGCACTTGGGTTACTTCCTCCGAGGCGTCGAAACTGATTTGTGAGTTCAGTTCCTGTGAGAAAGCGATTTCGAAGCATGGTGTTCACCAAGTATCGGTCTTCTCGTGCTGTGGTACACCTGGTTCTGTTCTGCGTAGGTTAGAACCAGTTTCTTCGTAACGTCGGAGAACTCTTTGTACTGTTGACAGCGACACACCGACAGTCCTGGCTGTATCGCGCTGACTCCGGCCGGTTTCCAGCATTGTAAGTATTCTGGTGCATTCTTCAGGCGTAAGCGACATAATTTCAGCTTGAATAATGAATATAGAGCACTATCAACATGGTTTATGTACCCACATATATGACAGATTACAAACAAAAGCAAAACCAAATGTTGTAATTTCGTAGATCCATCTTCGAAAGTGGCCCTTTTTCAAATTTGATTTTTTATGATATAACTTTACAATAACTAAGAAGTTTTAATACCTTCGTTTAAGGAGTATTACATTGTCTATTAAATACAATTTATTGCATTAACCTAGCATTTTTAGTTTCCGAGATTTTTAGGATTCTTTAAGTGACCCGGATTCATTGCTCTCGAGTGTATTATGCAGCAGCAGCTTATTTTGCAGTTCGGAAATTTTATTTAAAGTCTGTCTAAATTGTTTACCAACTAGCCTAATTATTATAAGGTTTCTCGTATTTCGGACTATTTGTATGTATTTTAATATATATTAGTTTATTTTACATGCTTATTTATGTATTAGTATGTAGGTTTCATTTATGTGTTTGATTTTATTCTTGCAAAATGGTATGTTTATTTTTATTTTTAGTATACTCGATCACAATGCTGTCTTATTTGACCCAAAGGTTGACTGGTAGAAAATGCCTTGTGTCATTAAGTCCGCCTGTGTACCACTATTGTACATGAAGTTTAAATAAATGAATATTATTATCTCTAAAATTAAGTGGGTAAGTAAACCCCTAATTTGAGGATCATGAGTACGAAATACTAAGAAAACCATTTGTGTCACCAGATGTTTTTTACTTATTATTTAGATTTCCTCATTTTTGTCCAGTACATATTGTTTCCCAACGGGAACAAAACAAAATGGATTCTGAATTATCGTAGCACTAACTCTCACTAGAACTGACTGACAATATCGTTTAGTAAATTTATTGAATCATTGCGTAAGATCAGAATTATGAACGTAGAAGAAGCAAAAGGATAATGTATATATTTCTGCCTATCCTCATGCGAAAAATGTGTGGGTCTTATATTGTATTCTATGAAACAATAGGTAGATACATCGACAGCTGATCTAAAGAAAGAGCTAATCAGTCAATCGTTTATAATTAGAGTAGTTGCATGTAGGTCGATGTCACTGAGTGATTTGGACGTGAAATCGGCCACAACAAACATCGAAATGTCTGTATGCATGTGACACTCTCCCTGCGCGGCTAAGGCACCCTTTCTGTGAAAGTCTGTAGTTTGTAATCCACCATGTGCCCATTGCCCTTTGTCGGCTCTCGTTGGTGTATTAAAAACTACAGTTGTCCAATGATGGAGCGCGATAGTAGATTGGTTTTTTTAAATCAGGCAAACAATTAATAAATATAAATAAGAGCGCGGACCACCACGTCTGCAGTAGAAAATTAATTATAAAAAAACCACCATGTGGTAGGTATCTATGTATGTACCTATTAGGTAAAATGTATGCAAGTTTAATGGATGAAATGAACCCCTTGGTAAATGTAGGAACTTTTGAAGAACAAAGAGATGTATCAGCTCAACATTGCCGCAAGCAACGAGTACATCCTCTTTTCATCCCATCTATTCGAAAAAGACGACTTGGTTCGCCTTTAAGTGCACCCAAAGGTGGTGTTTTCTATAAGAAACTTTTAGCGGGCAGTAATGAGTTTTTAATCCTCTTTATAAGTGCGCCGCAATTATCTTTGCCGCGCACTTTTTGAATTTGGAACATCTTGTGTTCAGCGCCCAAGAAATCGAACGCAAATATTGTTTGAATAAAGACTGGCTGGTGCGACGGCCCATAGTAGCGCCGCGCGCCGGCTGAATACAAAAAAAAAAGAAATAAAATTAAAAACGCGCGAACTATAGCCCGCGTTTTCGTCAATTTTCACGGATTGATAGAAATTCATGATTTTGTTTTGAAAAATGAGTTCTTCAAGTGACAGTGAAAGTATAGAATTAACTCCTGATAGTATTAGAACTGACGCAAGAAATGTGATGGATAATCTACTACCTGCAAAATCCCGGGAGAAATATATGAAAGCTTATGGTAATTTTATTGAATGGAGAAATTCAAGAGGCGCCAAGAATTTTTCAGAATCTGTGTTTTTGGCCTACTTCCAGTACTTAGCCAAAACTAAACAACCTTCCACACTTTGGAGTACCTACTCAATGCTAAAATCAACAGTCAGTTCTAATAACGACGTAAAACTGGACACATATTCGAAATTAATAGCGTATCTGAAGAGGATGTTTGATGGATTTAAACCTAAAAAATCCAAAGTGTTCTCAGTCAAAAACGTGGAGACTTTCCTTAATGAGGCACCCGACAACATCTTTCTTGCCGTAAAAGTAAGTAACTATGTATGTGTAAATGGTGGATTAGTAAAGTATAACCAGTGTTTTAAAATGCGCATTTTATTGTAACCTGTACTTCGATAGATAGGTACTTGTCTTATTCACATTCGGTTTTGTTACAGGTGGCTTTAATTTTCGGAGTACATGGAGCTTGTCGTGGCAATGAACTTTTAAAAATAACTGTTGATGATGTCGAAAATCACTCGGATAATTTACTGTTAGTAAAGCTGACAGACACAAAAACAAAAATTGACCGATCCTTCGTAATCCGAGGAGAATACAAAACTATTGTACAGAAATACCTGGACCTGCGTCCTGCTGAGATAAAGACCAATCGGTTTTTCATCCGTTATCAAAATGGCAAGTGCTTCAAACAAGTTATGGGAAAAAATAAAATTTCTTACATGCCACAAGAAATCGCTACTTATTTGAAGTTACCAGATATCAAGCTATATACAGGACATTGTTTTCGTCGCACTTCTGCTACCCTGTTGGCAGATTCTGGAGCGGACTTAACTGTTCTCAAGCGACATGGAGGATGGAAGTCGAGTGCTGTAGCAGAGGGATATATAGAAGATTCCATTGAGAACAAGGCGAAAACATGTGAACGCATCGTGGAAAACATTAAATTGCAACCTTCAGTTAATCCATCCATGCCACTGTCGCCGCGCCCATCTACATCCAAACAAAGAGATTCACCGTCACATTTTCCTCAAAATGAGCCACATTCTGACATTATTTCAAACACGCAGAATAAAATTAAATCTACAACAATCTCTATTCCTAATAAAACTGTAACAATTAATTTTCAAAATTGTGAAAATGTCTCAAATGTAAATCATAAGTTAATATCATAAGTTTTTAGTTGTTTTATTATTAGATACTACTTAATTTCAATTTAGTTGTTACTCTGTTTCATTAAATATCAATATTACAATAAAATATGAGGCGCCTTTTATTTTCTCATAGTGGGTGATGAAAAGTAGAGTGTATCACTCGGGCGCAAAATATATTTTTGGCTCGGGCGACGTACTTTGAATCCCTCGCTACGTTCAGGATTCTACTAAAGAATCCCTCGCTACGCTCGGGATTCTACTCTAGAATCCCTCACTTCGCTCTGGATTCAAAAAAGCGCCCTCGCCGTAAAAATATTATTTTGCTCCCTTATGATACAATCTACTATTCTCTTGTCTTTATTTGGGGACAAGCGTAGCCAATCAATATTTCTTCCTTTAATATTTATGTATTAGTCGTCTCATTTCAGAAGACACCCCTTTTCTAGGCAAATCATCTTACAACGGTCCATATCATAATTATAGGACATTGGTATCATCTTTTATCTACCCAAATATCATAAACCCTCTATAATGCGTTCAAAAACCATAGGCAATGACCAGCATTACCAACCAGCAGAAACAAACGGAACTGTAATGAACTCATAACCTACTGAAAATAGTAGGTTATGAGTTTAAATTTGGAACAGGTGTCAAATTCAAGTGAGTGTGCTATTCTAGTATCTACATTAAATCAGATATCGATACGAAACCATTATGATTTTAATTATAAATCGCACGACATTTTGATCTCGAGTGACACAAGAATAGTGACTTTGTTTGTTTGCCTATGATTTAAAAAATAAAGACAAATATCCGAAACGCCGCCATTTCGAGCTGTCATTTGTTCATTAGCTTTTTATTTCCAGTTACGAGTAGACAAATTTTCTGATAAGTTCTTTATTTCTGTCGAAAATGAGTGATAGTGACTCAGAAATTGACATGAACACTCCGCCAGATATCGTAAATGCAGCGACGAATGCATATATATTCAATTTATTTTTATTGCATTACACTGGTACCAATGCTGGTCATTTCCCTATGGTTCCTGAAGCCATCATAGAGCCCTTATGATATTTGGGTAGATAAAGTAGTGTATGTGTTATGGACCAAGTGATGAATTGGGCATTATACATAATGCCCGGTCATTATGAAAAATGGCCAATATAAAAGTGCAATTTGATAAGAATTATTCAAATAATCAAATTGACCGGGCATTATACATATTGTTCATCACCTTTTGGGCAGAGTAATACAAACATATTTAATTACTATTTCTTTATTGTTATGATCATAAATATTGAACCATTGAAATAATCAGACTCATTATTAGGATTAATCAAATCATATTAAAAATATAACATAAATAATATTAAAAAATCAACAATTTTACAACATGTCTACGTCTAATATTGTTTTATAGAAATGACTTATTATTATCCTATATATCCAACATATCCTACTCATCATCATCATCTGCCTAGCCTTTTTCAAACTATGTTGGGGTCGGCTTCCAGTCTAACCGGATGCAGCTGAATACCAGCATTTTACATGGAGCGACTGCCTATCTGACCTCCACAACCCAGTTAACTCTAGGAAAACGATACCACTTGGTAATACTGGTGTCAGACTTTTGGGGCCACTGACTACCTGTAACGACTGTCAAAGATGGACAAATGACAGTCGGGACCAACGGCTTAACGTACTTTCCGAGGCACGAAGAAAGTCGGTATGTAAGGGTGGTCACCCATCCACAGACGAACCTTGGCAAGCACGGCTTAACCTAAAGATCGACCCGAGCGGCTGTTATTATTTAACCACGAGCCTTTGCCTTTGCCATTTTGGCTTGGCGACAACTATACTATCAGAATTCCAACCATTTTTACAACCACATCTACTATAAACGTTTGTGATGAGAAAATAAAAATATGTATTATAACCTTGCCCTCCGCATTTAGAGGACATTCTGCAACACTTTCTCAGCGAAATCTCTGTCTCTGGAACATCTTCAGGCAAAATAAATCTTAATTTCGTAATGCAGTGTCAACACACTCGCGTTGACACTGAGTTACGAAACTGAAACCCATCCGCGTCCGTCCATATTCGCTTACATTGCAAAACTAAACAAAAACATTAGCGCTTGAAGTCAGCCGCACGAGCCGCGCGCTGCATGGCGGTCTCTGATTGGTCAAAGCGTGCCACGCTATGCATGCCTCCCTCCCCGCCCTCACACCGCGTCAAATTTAGCTTTATTATCAAATTGCCCAATTATCATTTAGCAATATAATAATGACCGTGCAATGTGAAAAATAATGAAGTTAAGATAGTATTAATCACTTAGCCCGATAGAGATAGCCATTATTCATAATGCTTGAACATTATGTATAATGCCCGCATTAATCACCTGGTCCATAACATATGCAACTATACATAATTAGGCATTACAACACTCGTGTGATGCTATTAAGAAACGAGCCGAAGGCTCGTGTTGTAATGCCCTTCATTATGCACAGTCGCATAAACTACTATTACACTACCGCAAGTACTAATTGATTAAAATGAACAATAGACATGTAACTCAGTCATGTAACATCTATTTATTTGAAAACATTGTCCAATTAATAAAAGAAAACATAAGGTAACTTTAAAAATAAATTACAAGGGATCAAAGGAAACATTCATAATTTACGATGAAGTCGTAATCAAAAATTAAATATTCATTTGGTTCACTTCTTTATCCCGCCAGTGTAATGGAAATTGGCATTAATTATAATTATGATTGTAATCATAATCATAGCCCCATTTATTAATTAGTCAAAACCCTACTTAATAGGGTTTTATCGCGTTTTCCTAGAACATAGAAGACAAAAAAACCATAACTTAGGCCCTGCAAATATTTACCTAACTGTAGTATTTATTTGATCGCATTAATCACCATGAAAAGTTTTTGGACAAAAAGTGAAGTTCACAACAGTTGTGAACTTCAATTTTGGTAGCTCTTGCAAGGTTTGAAGGGTGTTGGGGTAAAAGTAAAAGCCCACGGTAAAAATTAAATTTAGGTAACGAAAACGGAGCTTTCTGAAACCTCTGCACCTGCCTACCTAGATACCTGCGGGTCTAAAATGGCCGCTTTAGCAAAATCGTAAATGGAAAACGTTAAAAAATTTAATTCTTAAAATGGTCTTTGTAACCATTGCCTTGTTAAGTCCATTTTATTGAACAAAATTTTAATATTCTTTAAATGAACTTATGGTAAATTTTTTAACGTGATTCATTTACGATTCTGCTAAAGCGGCGATTTTAGACCCCCTGGTACGTACTGGTAAAATGGCGGATACCATGAACGAGATTTGAAGTCCACGGTGCGATGAAGTATATAGCTGGCTAAGAAGTATATGAATTACTAGCTGACCCGCGCAACTTCGTCTGCGTGTTTGTCATTAGAGAGAAAAACAAAAGGAAAATAAATCTCCGTTTTTGCAACATTTTTCATTCCTGCTCCGCTCCTAATAATTATAGCGTGATGTTATATAGTCTAATAAAGCCTTCGTCAATAAATGGACTATCCAACACAAAAAGAATTTTTCAATTCGTACCCGTAGTTCCTGCGATTAGCGCGTTCAACCAAACAAACAAACATACAAACTCTAAACTGCTTTATAATATTAGTATAGATTTAACTAAAGATCTGATGGTGCGAATTGTCATAAATAAATTGTAGGATTTTTTTTTCAACAAAACTTTTGCAGGTTTACTTTAAAACTAGAGTTGTACGTTAAACTTACTGTCCTTTTTGTCCATCAGGTTGTTATTTCACAAAGTTTTGTAAGGAGGCAGCAGAGTCGCTTAACGTTGGTGGTTGGGTGAAGAACTCTAAGAAAGGCACCATTGTTGGCAAGATAGAAGGCACAAAGGCACGTCTGGATCAGATGTTAGTATTAACTGAATCTACTTTAAGTTTCGAGACTGTATGGTATCACCGTGGATATAGTCTCGCGAAGGATTGAGGAACAAGAAACTTTTATTAAATCGGAATACTATTCCTTCGTTCTGAATTTAAAAAAATGAGTACTGCAAGTGTGATAAAATTGAAATTGCGTCTAACAAATCTAGGGAGTGCCACAGGGTAATGTTTTAGGTCTCGCGGTGATGTCTTACATCTGTTCGTCATCGCTATATGGATATAAAATAAAAATAGGATCTAAGTACGACTAGACAAATATTCATAATGAATTTCTCGAATTCCAGGATTAACTGGCTCAGCACCATCGGCTCTCCTGGCTGCAAGATCGAGAAGTGTGACCTCACAAACTGGGAGTACACCACTAAGCTCGCTTACACTGACTTCACTATACGGTTCTAAGGGCTACTTCTGTAATGTTAACTTCTAACTTTAAGATGTCTTTTTTTGTAAAATAAATATCAAAGTATTATGTGAAATTATGATGTCGTTTCTTCAAGTCATTGTTTACTGTTCTACTACTTGCAATTTTCAAGAACTATTGCATTTTTGCATCGTTAGTATTTTCTGATCCAAAGTAACAATAATAAATCTCTCGTCATGCTTCTAGCCATGCCACTTCTTACTTTCTCATGTCGCTGGCGGAACGCGGACAAAAAGTAGTTTGATTTAAGTGATGATTCAATGATAAGCAGTATTTGGTCTCGTCCAGATTAAAACTTAGGATGAACAAACCCACGTGGAACTCTTAGTGTACACAAAAACAATGAGTTACATGATACATTTTAAAACAAAAACATTGTCTGCCGCGTTTGTGAGCATATGTCTTCAGATAAAGGGAGTATCGTAAATTATATCAATAATGCAATATTTACTACTTAAATCGCGTCGTGGTAGGTACACTGTGTATGTAAGATAGTTGATGAGTGTGTTTGTTTGTGGAAATATACGGCATAATTAGGGTCTGAATTCATTTGGAATATTTTGGATATCGATTAGTTTACTTTCTGTCTTCCTTCCATCCTCTCCATGCATCCCAATTAGGGTATCGATCTTTTCAAATATATTGTCAATATGTCGATTAGAGTATTTGCGATTCTCATTTTAAAGTTCCTATATGTTTATATTTCAACAGTTGCTGTTAAATACTGTTGATGGGTTCCCAGTTGTTGCCTCTTATAATAGCAAGACACAGAACTCTTTCAGGAAACATGAGCTCATGACACGAACGTCTTCTTTAAAACTATTCCAGAGCATGGTATTTACTAGGGGATGTTACTCGCAAAACTTTAGAATGATTATAGTTTCTACTAAAAGAAACTTGTTAATATGTAATGGTGTTTCGAGGATCGGGATAACCACACCTCCAGCGATCATCATAACCGTGAAATAGCTAAGCCGTGATTCCAGACCCTCGGGTAGCTTAGCATTGCTTAAAAAAACTTCAAGAAAACCTGGCTGCAAAACTAAAGTAGACATACGAATCTGTCATAAAACATGTAACCTATGCGATAACGTATCACCATTGTCGTCTCAATGAATCTGCGGACTTACTTTTGTTTTGTAGCACTATCAACCTTAGCGCCTTCATTATAAGAGTCACTGTAAAAGCAGGGTTGTGTGCATAAGGTTTATTAAGGTCGAGGACCTCTGGTTTTCTTCCAAGGGTTATTAATAGACTGCCGGGGAAGTATTTCTGTTTTGATCGGCTGGAGTCCCATTAATTGTTATAATTGTGAATAATTGCCCGATAGTTCGCTTTTACTGCTTCAACTAAGGTTTAATTCAATACAGTTCATTGATTGAGTGTTCTTAATTGAATGAAGATAGCGGTTTTTTCAATGAAAGCGTAGTGACGTTATTAATGAGGTGGTTGAGTAATTTAATACTATTTATTGAATGAGATAAAATAGCCAGAGTGTTTTTACCGCTCTTGATATTACCTGCCCCATTCTATAAAGCTTGGCGTAAACATTGGCAGCGAAAAAGCATATTATAACTCAGACCAGATTAGGATGTAGTTCTTAGTAATTACTACACCGAAGCTTTATCAGAGCAGAAGACACTTCCTTCATGTTTGAAAAGAAAAGAGTTTATATTTGCTCATAACAGATTAGTATGTAATTCTTGGTTCCCAAATCAGATTTATAAAATCACTTCCGATATCTTTATTTCACAAGTGATAGAAATCAACACTAGAATTAACCATAAGAGGCAATGATATAGTTTTTGATATAGTAGGATTACCATCAGAGTCCTTATTGTGAAAATGGAGTCGGACCCAGGATACTTGGCTTGATATTCCGATGGTAAATATCACTCAAGCATGCTGGTTTCCTCAAGATTATGATAACAATTGTGAATATTTCTAGAACTTCTAAAATATATATTTTCAATAACCAATAAATAAATAAAATAATAAATATCGCTGCACATTAACACACAGCGCCACCTAGTGCCACACTAAGCAAAGCTTGTGTCGTGGACACTAGATAGTTGATATACTACATATATACTTTTTTGTTTGTAAATACATACTTATTATACATATAAACATCCATGACTCGGAAACAAATGTCCGTGCTCATCACACAAACATTTGCTCGTATCGGGATTCGAACCCAGGACCCTAAGAACGTATGGCAGCGTCACTACCACTACGCCAATCGGGTCGTATAATAATAATAATTTTATGTTGCGTTGTGCTTCTTTTAAAGTTCACAAACCTGTTTTCTTTGACATTCAGTAGTGAAGTTTACGTTTATGTCCCTTTTTCTTATAAAATAGGCGGGTATTATAAAATAAATGGGTATGTACCTTTTTAATATTCTCTGCAAATTCTACACTTCATTCACCACAACAAAGTGAGATATCGTACCACACACAACGCTTTCTTCTCCACCGCCGCCGCCGCCGTCGCCGCGACGTCATTCGACGTAATAAATCGTCGTAATCGATTTAATTCAATAACTAAAGTTATTAATAAAACAACTGATAAAATAGCAATACGTTTATTATGTATCGTTCAACAGTTACTTATAATAACTTAGTGCTTACAACATTATTGTACCATATTTACATATTCTGCTTTTACAAACTAGTAAAGACTTTGACACCGTGTTCTAATTTAAGCCATCTTCGCTGGAAATCTCGATCGTCACCTCGGTCAATTTGTTCGGTGAAACTGAACGCCTCGTTGTAGCGACAGAGGGCGTGGTCAGCTTTTGGGTGGAACAAACAAATGACTGATAATTGATCGCGTATTGGCACGACGATCGCTTATATTAGGACACGGATTATAGATAGATAGTTTGACTTAGAACGAATACTTATTTTAAATTAAGCTTAGGGTTGAAATGTGAAACGCAGTGATGATTCTCCAAACAAATACAATTCATAATGATATTACTACAAAATCAAACATTTTAACATTTTCATACAAAACAATATTAAATAAGGTACGTATATTTTTAAGAAAAATGTGTAAAATGATTTAAGGCGAATCTTTAAACAAGATGAAAAAAGAGGTAGTTATATTTTAGAGTATACGCACACTGTATTGTTTAAAATAAAATAGCCAACTCGAAAAAAAGGAGGAAATTCCAGGATTAGATTTCTTATCTACGTTATGTGTGCGCACCTACAAAAGTACAGCTTATATATAAAACATCGATATAATTCATTGGCATTACAATCCACGACAACTCTTCATAATAGTAGAAAATACAACAACATTTTGTACAACAATAAAAAATACAATATTTTTGTTCGAACTTCCAGCGCTGAGCTTGATCAAGTTTGAAATCTAGATTTTTCTAGAAGGTTACAGCGTCTTTTGTTTTTCAAACATTTTTAAAATCTAAAGAAACTGTAGTACCTCTCGGCCTCTTTCCCACTATGTAGTGATGATTATCATTGGTTTTTATTTCGCAAAAGTCGTGGACGACAGTAATCGTGTCGTCCAATAGGTACGACACCTACGACACCTAAAACTACGATTATCTGTCGTCGTGACAGTGAGAACGGGGCCTTACAGTAACAAGACAGCCAGAGTGAAAGAGTTCATAGAGTTTTATAATTATTAAGGCTACGCGGCTACGATGCTACGACATTTGCTACGAAAATTTTCGCTACGTCGTAGCCAAATCTTTGGAAATGCTTTCTGCTCAAGTGTAAGAATAGGTAGCTGCTTATGCTTAAGTCCCACATAGGTATTTTTTCTTTTGTACTAGTATCCCTAGCTAACCATTTATCCTCAGTCACTTCAGAAACTAACACTGCATCACTGGGGGCTCTAATCATACAACAAAAGTTCCTTCAAACATAATCTGGAACCACTCTCCGTTCTTCACTATACTTTCTCTTCTGGAATTTGGAGAGGAAGACTAGCATCTTCTGGCTTTCTTCCAGCTGCTGCAGCAGCCTGTAACGCTCTTCTGTGTCTCTTCTTGGTCCGTTCTTTATGGAAGAATAGCCGGAGATAGTGGCAAGGGAACACCACGCATTCTCCCGCGGGTTCTTCTGCGTCGATATAGACTCCTCTCACGATGACTGAGTTGGAGCAGTTCAGGAGGATGAGGAGTGTTAAGCTCACGATGTGAGAACACCAGTTGCTGAGCTTTGGTGTTTCTGTAAAAGGCATATTGGTATGATTAGACATGTTAAGAGGTTTTACGAGAACAATAGAAACTAGATTTACCAAATATTTTTATTTAGTATAATAATAGTACATTATTTACAATTTGCTAAAATTAACTAAACTAACTAACTTCAACTAAAAACATAAAAATGGCGTCAAAAAACTCCTCCTCTACGCTGTCAACTGGTAATATCCCCAAGAGACTGGCAGAGTTACCACGCTGAATGGCAACGCTAAGCCTTTGACCAAGGTAAAAGCCAGCCCTACGGTCACGGGAAGTGTCAACTAAGCGTTTTGAAATTTCCTTGAAAAGGCTGTAAGCACTCGGACCCCACGGTCCTAGAGTTTCAACCCCAAACGGCTCGTAAATATAATTACCAATAAGGTTACTATATTTACGCCACTTGAGGTTCTCCGCAGCCGCAGCGGCAGCCCCTGCACAGCACGATGAGCTAGGAAGATGGGAAGTCGGAAGAGTATCGACACAGCGTCCCGCACTAGAGGCCTACCCATCTTCCATGGAAACAAAGACATACCGTTGATTTACCTAGATTAATAACAGACACAATTTCGGAGTTTAAGGATTACGGTCATGAGTAATTGTGGATCTGGAAATCAAATTCCTTCTTCAGGACGAATGTTACCCGACTGCATGACTCATGATTTTAAATAGTTTAATGGTTCTGTATTTTACTAGCTTGATGGTTTGTTTAAAAATCGTACTTTTGCATTAAATGCAGATATAAAAGGACTGGGTCTAAGGCCTTAATGACCCCGAGCTTTGAAACGTGGAGCTTTTAAAAAAAACTCACCAGGAAAGAAATAAATATCAAGCAGTCCCCATACCCCCCGCCAGACGTTGACGGTGGCCAGGAATGAGACGAAGTGGTACACATCAGCGAGTAGCAGTCTTGGTGCCCCGTGTAGCCGAGCAGCTGACCAGCGCACCGGGGCCTGCAGCGCGAACGTCACTATCACCACCGCGTAGCCAGCTATCTGTGGACAGAGATGAAGGTTGTTTGATTGACATATCGTAACATCACGCCTTGATATCCGCAAAAGTTTAGACAGAGGTGCACCTAATATAGTATCACGTACCCACGCTTCAAAGTAGTGATACTTATGTTTACTTTAAACTAGTGTTATAATCACAATTTTACTATTTTTTTTATTTTTTTATTTATGTATTGTCCTGTCGGGCTAATAAATGCTTTTTCTTTCTTCTTTCTTCAGCCAGTTATGTTTAAGTCCCATGGTATAGGCGAGCCTTTTTAGCGAATTTCCTGATTGTCAAACCCAATAACATTTATTTTCCAGACTTGGAAATTGACCTCGGAGACGCAAGTTCGAATCGCAGCCAGCATTCCTTGCATGACACCGTAAAAACGATGTCGATTCTTCCTTCGAAGAAAACCGTTTCTACGGTGTCGTGCTACGTAGGCAGTTCAGCAGTCGGTGAGGCAAATTAATTAAAAGTATTTATATAATTATTCATTTATTTTTATTTTTTTTGTATTTATTTTTTAGTATTTTTTTTTTCCAAAAATCTTTCCATTTATTCTTTCAGGCTGCATCTGTTTATTGTTTTGTACATAGTAATTATTATACTAATTAGTAGACATTGCGTAAACCAAGGCGCCTCGCCTGCAAAAGCCTATTTACATTTCCTATCTATAACCATAAAAGTTAAAACCTAATGTCGTCAGCAGACCAATTTTTATCACAGGCATAGCTATGTAAACACAAGTTTTAATTAACTGTAAACTTAAGTTTATTAACCGTAAACAGAAGTTTATTAATTGTAAACTTGGCTTTAAATAACGATTCTGTTTGGCAAAGAGTGGAAACACCCGTGAACAATGATGAGAGATAGTTATGTCAATAAGGAAATTTAATTTTAGACGAGATGGTTGATAATAAAAGGAACTAAGTACAACGTTGTTATGCTTTCCCTTTCCTTATTGGTGGATGATTTGAGATAGAAATCTATATCTATACTAATATTATATCTATACTGATATTATAAAGCAGAAGAGTTTGTTTGTTTGTTTGGTTGAACGCGCTAATCTCAGGAACTACCGACTAGTTGGAATTGAAAAAGTATTTTTGTGTTGCATAGTGATGGACATAAGTATTGATGGATGGAGGGGGAGAGGAAGGCCAAAGAAAAGATGGATGGATTGTGTAAAGACTGATATGAAAGAGAAAGAAGTAAATGATGCCGTCACGTCTAACAGGGGAGAATGGAAGAAGAAAGAAAGACCTATTCTATTCTATTCTATTCTATTCTAAAACGTGTTGCGCCGACCCCAAATAAAATGGGACAACTGCAGGAAGATGATGAGAGTCCATTTATTGAGGAAGGTTATATAAACTATATTATGTGACGCAGACGAAGTTGCACGGGTCAGCTACTAAGGT
Organism: Xestia c-nigrum; assembly: GCA_916618015.1. Taxonomy (NCBI): domain Eukaryota; kingdom Metazoa; phylum Arthropoda; class Insecta; order Lepidoptera; family Noctuidae; genus Xestia; species Xestia c-nigrum. Next base: position 21,393,497 of record OU745252.1, on the reverse strand, counting down.
ACAAAGTTTATCTGCTCATGGTGCACTGTCACCTGCCTAGCATTTTCCCAACTATGTTGGGGTTGGCTTCCAGTCTAACTGGATGCAGCTGAATATCAGTGTTTTACATGGAGCGAATATTTAAACTCCACAACACAGTTAGTACGGAACGTAAAAGGCGAGGAAGGAACATGGATGGTTTTTAGTCAGTAAGAGTCTGACACTCCCTCCCGCTCCGCCCAGAGTGGGGGGGGTCATTTGATGATTTCCCATCCTTAAAAAAAAAAAAAAAAAAAGGGTTAAATACGATACTCTTTGGTAAGACTGGTTGTAAGACTTTCGAGTCATTATCTATCTGTAACGCCTGTCAAAGATCTACAAATGACAGCATAGACGTTGGCTTTAACGTGCTTTGTGAGACACGGAGGAAACTCGGTATGTAATGGCACTCAAAATAAAGAATAAAACATTGTAAATATCCTAATTTTAGTGTTAATAATAATGTTAGTGACCATGACAGTTTAAAAGTCTTATTATCAAATTGTTTGCTTATTAATTACAACAAAAACATCCAAACGTACTCAAGCTAGAGGTTTCACAATGTTAGACTATACACACAAAAAATCTTATCAGTTTGGAAAAATACTAGACGTGTCCGGTCTAATTACCCACATCGTTACGAGTATATATATAACTAACATGCATTATGCACTCAATGCACTCATTAACAAAACAGTACCAGGAATCGCCCGAATGGATGTAAAACAAACACGTGAATTGGCTTCTTTACTTACTTCTCTTGACTAAGATCCATGTTCACCGAGAAGATAACAGTCTGATTACCTAAAAACGGCTGTCAATGGTGTCGATTCTGTTGTGCACAAACTAAACTTAATTTAAACTATTGCTATCTTTTAATAAAAGGCAGTGCGAGAAAAGGACGGCTATAGCTATGCACTAAGTTAGAGATGTCAAACTAGTTTATGCCTTGCGCTTCACCGTGTTGACACAGTCGACATGTTTTTACGTGCACCCTTCATTTGTATGGAAATATTAGTTCGAATTAAATTTGACAGCTCTAAATTACGTCCGCCTCTTTCTCGTTTTATTAGTGAGAAAAAGATAGTGATAGCCTAAATTAGGTTTCGTTTGTGCACAACAGAATCGACACCAATGTGACATGTTCCCATACAAAAATATGTTTTAAACAGCTGTTTTTAGATAATCATCCGTCATGTTTTTGGTGAACATGGACCTTAGGCTGTTATTTTATTTTTAATTAAGAAAAACTATTTAAGATTTATCTACTTATATCGCTGCACTGTATCATTACCTGCCTTGCCTTGTCCCAGCTATGTCGGGGTCGGCTACCAGTCTAACCGCATTCAATTGCATACCAAAATTTTACATGGAACGACTGCCTCTCTGACCTCCACGAACCTGTTAGTATGGGGTAATAAGACACCCCTTGGTAAGTATTGTATTGTACAACGGGCTGGTGTCCGCAACTCTACGTCAAAGCGCGTATATTGCGTATGGGCTATAATCTACCGCGCTGGCACATTGCGGGTTGGTAAATGTCACATGTCTTCGAATTTTTGGTTCTAGGACATGCCGGGTTCCTCACGATGTTTTCCTTCACCGTTTTGAGAGCAGTGGTGATGAAATAAATTACACAAAGTCATACGCCTCTCTGTGTTCGAACCTACGACTTACTATTCGTAAGTCGGGGCTGCCACCACTGGGCCACCGCTGCTCTCACCCCTTGGTAAGATTGGTTGTCAGACTCTTCAGGTCTCTGACTACTTAACGACTTTCAAAGATCTACAAATAACAGCCGGGATCAACGGCTTAAAGTGCTTTCAGAGGCACTTGGAAACTCGGTATGTAATACCCATCCATGCACAAAATCTAGTGAAGCGCAGCCCACCATGAGCGGCTGTTATTATTTAGTTACAAGCGCGTTTCCGCGTTGTATCGCTTTATCAATATCTAGCCCATCATGATCAAGAATTGAATTTATCCACCATAGTTGCGGTCGCGGTTTGGTGGAAAAAATGGAAAAACTTAATAATCTTGATCTGTTTTGCTGAATCTGTCTTCTTGAATTCGGTTTTGAATGTGAAGGTTTATAGTACGGCAACATGCAAAACTCTTTTTATTTATTAAATACTAGCTTCTGCCCGCGACTTACGCGGATCCTGTTGCTAATTTTTTTTTATGTATAAAAAGTATCCTATGTTACTTCTAATACCTCCAAGAATATGTGTACAAAGTTTCATGATGATCGGTTGAGTAGTTTTTGCGTGAAAGCGTAACAAACAAACTTAAATTCACATTTCACACAGTTTCTAAAACATCAATTAATAAACAACTAATTGTTTTACGTTGCCTGTTTTTGGGGTAACGGAACGCAATCTCAATAACGTGTCGTCCTCGATAACGTTGAGGTGTCGTCAAAGGTGGCAAAAACAGTTTTATTTAAAAAGTAGTAAATTTCACTAAAATTTTCATTTTAATATCGTTATCCCAAGTTTTGCTTGAATAAAGCACATACTATTAGTCAAACTACAATAATAAGTGACAATTACGAACCTTTGAGCTGTCATTAGAAAATTGCAAGATAAGAGTCCTATTATTTTTTATTTTTTTTTGCAAATTTTTGATTTTTACGTCCTGGATCAAATTATTTCGATCGGCATACACAAGTGGATTATTATTGACGAAAATATTGTGTCCAGCTCCTTCCTCGTCCTGTCGGGGTTGCGGGCCTGTTCGAAAGAGATACCGCGGCCCCGGAACATGAAGGGCGAGGAAGGATCATGGATGGGTCAGTAAAAGTCGGACACTCCCTCCCGCACCGCCCAGAGTGGGAGAAGTTATTTGATGATTTCCCATCCTACAAAAAAAAGGTCCTTCCTGGTCCAGCGGTCGCGTGTCAATGACTTAAAAAGAGGAGCGAGCTTAATTGATGCAGAATTTAGAATACTTTAATTTTATTTATTGAAACGTTGTCTTATTATACTGACAAACGAAAACTAATAAAACGTATTCATTGAAGCCCAAAGTTTTATATCAAATTAATTAATTTGATAAAATTGAGTTTATTTGGAATGTAATGGCCGCTGAATCAAGACATTTATGGCTTAAATTAGGCTTTGTAACGATTTGTTTCGTGAAAATTCTTGAACTTCGACATTTAAGAAAAACATTCAAAATTAATCTTTTAGTAATTTTAGCTTTTTTAAGAATTGAACTTAACTAACTATGTGAATTTGAGCGTTAAACTTTCATCGCCGACGGTTTTCCATGCTAATTGGGTTCGTAAAATATTTATAGTTAATTACACGAAAAGAAATATGAAAATGTGTAACTCCAACTTTCAACAAAGACAATGGCACTATCGCTATTCATAAATCATAAGCAAAGAATTAAAATATCTGACTGCTGCTGAAAATTACAGCGTCAAATATCATGAATTTGCGTAAAAAGTGTAATATGACTCTTAACATTACTTTATAGTGACAATCAGTAGTTGAACTTAATTTTTAGTACTTTTCTTGGGTTGATAACAGAAAATTTTATTAATTAAAGTGGAGAAAAAATTACATGCATATTCCCTATTATGAGTATAAAGACTGGCGTGAATAGCAAGTGGGCAAGGTTGGTCGCAAAATGACAGTAAAATGCAATTAGTTCCAAGAACTTGATAACGACGCTCAAGGAAAACCTCTGCATGATGACCACATTACCAGCTCATCATTAAATTATCTTCACTTTAAAGCTAATTTTATTAAACGACGCTCACTCCTCAACCTAACTAAGGAAATTGTAGATTATCTGATGATGTACTCATCACCAATAAGGAAAAGAAGTCGAAGCAAAGAGGTACAGGCATCCTGTTCGCTAATTTAAATATACTGCGATCGCCAATCTGACCAGGAGATGATTATGGTAATATTCGTGACCGTTCATTGGCCTATTAGGAGGCCGGGTAGTTCATGATGTGACTTGCGTCGTGCTGAGTCGACGACCTCTTCATATAAAAACAAGGTTTAAACAGAGTCTTCGCGAATCCGTCAAAAAAGCATTTTGTACGTCAGAATTACGAAAAATTATGAATTAACGATGACGATAATTTTTATGTGTTTTGTCCGGTACGGGCTATAATAAATGCTTTTTCTTTCTTTCTTTCTAACCTTACGCAAAAAATAAATCTCGTTTTACCATTAAAATCAATGAAACGAATTCAAATACTGTGCTGATAGACCGACTCTAATAAACATCACATATATATAACTAACTTGCGAGCGAAGCGAGCTCGAAAATTTAAGTATCCCGCGGTCCTGCCTGGGATAAGTTAAGTTTCTTTTCTTTTGACAGCCTCTATCTTGAACAGTTACAGGAACTTGGGGGGCCCCTTGGGTCACGGGGCCCTGGCCAAGTGCCCAGAGTGCCCAGTGGGCCCTGGGTATCGGTTGTTCACAACTGCCACCAGCAAAGCGCAAACATTCCTCCACAACAACTTTCTTCGGTATGCATGCACCTTTACGTTCATATGCACGTTCGTACTAGGCCCATTGTCTCAACAACTAAAGTACAATGACGTCTTGAACTTAAAAATAGTCCGGAAAGAGCATTTATCCAATTTGTATGCAAGTGCAAAATGTGTTCGGTTTCAGGAACTCGCAATGAGGTAAACGGTTGCGCAGTTCTGTTTACAAATGACACGCGTATTTCTGTCAGGCTTAACCACCCACGTGCTTCAATTTGCTCAATGTCACCGTCTTGGTAATGGACGAGGTTTGAGTAAACTTGAAGTGGTCTTGGACCACAAGAGGAGCAATTGCAAATTAGATTGTTCACGTGAGTTCAACTGACTATTGTCACGTGTGTGAATGACATGATGTTCATGTTTGGATTGCTTTGTTGATCAACAAAGTTAAGAACACGCTTTTGGGAAGGTAATGGCGGCCCGAATGGCACTGCGGTAGTGAGGCTCCCTGCTGCCTTACGTTCTTAGAGTAGCGAGTTCGAAGTCCGGTAGGATAAATGTTTATGTGACGAGCATCGGCATTTTTATCCGAGTCATAGATGTATAATGTCAGAATCAGAATCGGAATCAGATCTTTATTATTTTTTTATAAGTATGTTTTTACAAACAAAATGTATTATATTATCAACTATCTGGCGTCCACGACACACCCCTCCTTGCTCAGTGTGGCACTAGATGGCGCTGTGTGTAATGTCCAGCGAAATTTGTTTATTTATTTAAATACAACCTTCTTTTTATGTCGCTAACAAGACATGTGCTTCAATTTTTGTTGATCTAAAACTACGTCACTTTCGCGACAACTTTGGTGGTAGCGCAGAAGTCTCTTTGACTACATGGTTTTGCGCACATAGTTATAGCTGGATAGCAGGTGAGTGAATAGGCACATCAAACTATCCGAAACTGTAAAATTTTCCCAATCAACTTCAAACCTAATGCTTTAACGATATAGTTGAAAATCTATTAAAGAGACATAGACTGTCTGAACAATAAATCCATGTTGACCTAGGTCCACATTCTAGTGCAGCATACGCTGTGACGTCATCCGTTCCGTGTTAAATCTATTCATTTACTGATGGCAGACTTTGTGGCGCGATTTCAACAGGTACTTTGAGCAGTTCAGAAAATATACTTTCATGCTACCGTGTCCAAACTTAAATCCAAGTGCTAGATATCAAACTGAAATCATTTTATTAATGGACGCCATGTACGGAGCTGCATTCGAGGATATGTACTAGCGAAAATTACTAACACACTATTCATGAATGTCCAAAAAAAATATAAGTGGTTTTTATTTCTTTAAGTATAGTTTGCACAAACACTTTTTAACAGACTTCTAAAAAAGGAGGAGGTTCTCAATTCGGATGTTTCTATTTTTTTTTATGTTTGCTCGCGCATAACTCCGTCGCTTGCCACCCGATTAGAAAAAATCTTTGTTTGTGGGAAAGGATATCCTTTCCAAGTGGTCCCATAGTCACCAATTCGGGAACTGATGATGGAATCTTGGCGAAATCGAGGGAACTCTTCAAATTTTATAGGATAACGTACAGCGATTTTGGTATTTTCTACAACTAGTGAAGCATTTGCGTTCAATAAGAACCATTCTACCATCACATCTGATGATGAATCAAGAGTCACGGAACTCAATAATGAGACAATGTATCCTAGTCATGTTTGGGCTTGTTGTAATTGTAACGGTATGCACTTTCCATGTGTACCAAGCACATGTAAACCACTAAAAAGTGAATAATAAAAACTTTTTTGCAAAAAATAAAACCAACTTAAAAAAAAAACAAAAAGTGAAAAATAACTTTAGCTTCTGAAGTCGGTGACAAAAAAAAGTAAATCAATCAAACAAAGGTCACCGACTTCAGAAGTTAAAGTTATTTTTCACTTTTTGGTTTTTTTATAACTACAAGTTATTATTTAATAAACTACATGACGTGGGTCGTGTTCTCTACTCGGAGACGAAAAGCTAAAACAAATCCAGAGGTCACAGTCTCGTTTAATATTCAGACAAGGTCTAGTTTTAAAATGTCATGAAGGGCATCGAACAGTCCAAGTTACCCATTTGTTTACAAAATGGTCCGTCCTAATTCGTGCAGAGTTAAAATCCGATACAACGCTACTACATACGGCTGGGGGACGCAAGACGAACGAGAGGAAGACCCAATTGCGTTCACGTAAGTGGACACTCACTCAGTGCCGTGTTATAACCTATATGCGGAAAATGTACCGGTTTTTTGAGGGATTTCTATAGAATATCGAGTTTGGAATGATTAGAAAGTATGTTTGTATATCTTCTATCTATATTATAAAAATGAAACCCGTTTTCCGTTGTCACGACATAGCATGAAAACGGATTGACCGATTTGGGTGATTCTTTTTTTGTTGTGTTTGTTATTGTCAGGAGAAGGTTCTTATGAAAAAAAATGTAGTAGTAGTAGGCAGCTTTTTCCCTCTTATGTGACGCAGACGAAGTTGCGTGGGTCAGCTAGTGTAGATTTAGTGCTATATTGGAGAAATGGGGAGATCAGCTATCCAGTCACATAAGCTTTGTAGATTCCCAGATGCTTGCTAACTCTTGTTAATATTTAGCCTGTTTTAGGTTTTTTGTATAGTAAGCAACGACCTATTGTCGGGCCTACGCTGTCCCCTGATACTAAAGTACTAATACTATAACATAATATTGTTGTAATACCAAATGATTTGAAAAGAGTAAGTATAGAGTTACTTGTCGGTTCTTCTCCATGGAAACGCGAACGCGAATCGTGCACCTTTTTCGACGTTTCATAAGTGCCCATCTGGGCCTATGTGAAATTAGATATTTGATTTTAATTTTTCTCAAAAGGGGAAAATAATGCGAAACTTAATAAATACTCATAAGAAAGTTGGTGCGCATGAAACAGTGAAAGGTTTTAAACAGTAGAGGAACCTTGGAATGTAGAGTAGAATATGAAGGTCGCGATTTAAAAGAGGTCAAGGATTGGTCGTCAATGGAGAGGGTTGCTCCTGCGACAGGAGCGAGTGTCAGAGTTCTTCTTTTAGTGGTGATGGTACTTGTTTTGCTCCTAATCTACATATTGTCTGAGCCCGGTTTAATGTCTCGTTAAAGTCATAGGCATACTAAGGAATAAAATAGATTTGAAATGTGTAATTTCTTGTGTAAATTGATCTAATGAGTAATTGATCTAGATTCTCAATTAATGTATTAAACAATAATAAGGACCTGGATGATACCTACAATGAAGGTAATCCAACGAGGCAAAACGAGTACAGATATTTGACTTGGAAAATTATTTTTCTGTGATAAAAATTGACTTTCTCCTATCTAAACAACTAATAGAAGTTCTTAAATCATTTTATTTGTCATGCTATTAATCTGCTACGATAGTTCTTCCGATGAATCAGAGTAGACCATTTTTTTATAGTTACTAGTTTTCAAATTTTAGTCATGTGTTCTTTAGTTTCAAAATTACACCGGGGTTACAAAAGTGCGTTTCGGTACGTACTCTTTGTCCTACTCTCAGTGGCTTATTACTTTTGATCATTTACAAAAATAACTTATCAAATAGAATAAACATCCAGTAGGTATTATCATAGAGGAAAATACCCAAAAATATTCTCTGTCTTCTTAACTCAAATATTAATCATAAACTTAAAATAAGTTTACGACATGGCTTAACTAATCTTACCTAATGTATACCTTGACATATTTTTACAATATTTATAAACAGAAAACATTTCGTCACAATGGCTTAATTAAGGTTTCACGTAAACAATTTACAAGCTATCAAAAAGGATTAAACAAGTACGTAACATAGATAGTTGTTGTTTTTTAATCTTTATCGTCATGTTGTTATTGTTCAACGGATACCTACTAAATCTCAAACACAAGGGCTACAACACTAGGTATGTTTTCTTCTAATTTTAATTTTGATTTTAATTTTGACAAGAAAATATAAGTATACGTTCATCATCATCTGCCTAGCCTTTTCCCAACTATGTTGGAGTCGGCTTCCAGTTTAACCGGATGCAGCAGAACACCAGTATTTTACATGGAGCGACTGCCTATTCGACAACCAACGAACAAACTTATTACTGGGTAATACGATACCCCTTGGTAAAGGCTGGTTGTCAGACTTTTTGGGCTACTGACTACCTGTTACGATTGTCAGAGATCTACAAATGACAACCAGAACTAACAGCTTAACGTGCGTTCAGGGGCACAGAGGTAACCCGGTATGAATACCCTATCAGAATACCATCGCTGTGACGTTTTTTTTTTAATGTTACAAGACCATGCTGAGATAGGAGCCTTTTGGCCTCGTACAGGACGAGCATCGTTCTATTAATTTTTTAAATATATATTTGTTTTTTTCTGTGTAAGTTTTATACAGATAATTTTGATGTGTTTTGTCCTGTGCGGGCTAATAAATGCTTTTTCTTTCTTTCTTTCTTTGTATGTAATGGGTGGTCACTCATCCACATAAAAACACGGCTGAACCTAAAGATTGACCCGAGAGGCTGTTATTATTTAGCCACGAGTTCCCCGAGTTTTAAGACCTGCCATTACTGCCTACATTACTACAGTTTAAAGATTGGTCATTAAATTCACAGGATACCATGTGAATTGATGTGTCTTGAAGCCCTTATTTAAACATCGTCGCGTTCTAGGTTTTCATTATTTTTCACGTTTAAGTTTAGTATATGCCTATAAATAAGGGGACTATCCTGGGACCATTTTACGACTGTTTTGCATAATCGTAACGGAATCAAAGAAAGCACATAACCCACTAAAGGCAGGGGGGATCTATTTTTAGTGCAGGGCACCTATAAATAACCGAGCGGACATATCACAACACGCAATTGTCGAAGTGTTTAACGTGTACGATCAATAGATACTGAAGTTTTCTAGAGACTTTATAACATTCAGGGCAGTCTGGTATGAAATTTTCAGCCAAATTTGGCTGTTTCGTTAAAACAAGAGTCGAAGGCTCAAAGACGTAAAAACCGCCGAACTTCCATACTAAATTGGGCATTGTCCTTTCAGACGCGGCAGAAGTAATCTGTCTGTCCACGGCGTCTGCAACTTGTCCACTGACTCTAACTACAACAAAGGTGTGTTCAGTCAAACTGTTTTAGTTTGACTGAACACACCTTCGTAAAAATTCAGCTCAAAACTCACCAGTGACACCCAACACGATTTGCTCTTGTCGTCAGGGAACAGGAAGATGTCTAACAGCGCCCAGGAGCCTCGCCACACGAAGACCACTAGCGAGCCCACCACTGCTACAGAGAAGATGCAGTCCAGTATGTACAGCATTGTTTCTCGGCTGTTCTGTAACAAATAGCCAATGTTACACAGCTGTAAGAAGTAGGTATGTTGGTAGATAGATGGCTCTCTCCAAATACATTGCAAGTATTCCGCCTGTATTCGGTGGGACTGTTCAGATATGAGAATATCGTAAGAACAGGCATGCCTGTTTACGATTTTTTGGTTCTAGGACATGTCCTAGAACCAAAAAATTGAAGGCATTAAGACATAATGAAACACCACGAAATAAATTTGACGGTTTTGAACTATCCAATACGTTATGTTATGCCGTTCCTAGGACGGTTCACAAACGAAAATTGCACGCTGGCAGATTTATTTCAATGGGCACTAGCAAGTCCGACTCTGGCCTGCGTTTCGCCTGTTTGCAGAATGGTCGATTCCTACAATAGAAATTTCGAGCATATTGACATTTTTGCCGATCTTTGGGTTAAGCCGTGCTTGCCTAAGTTGGTCTGTGAATGGGTGACCGAGTTTCCTCCATGCCTCGGAAAGCACGTTAAGCTGTTGATATCGTCTGTAATTTGTTCATCTTTGGCAGTCGTTACAGGTAGTCAGTGGCCCAAAAAGTCGTACCATTATCGTATTACCCAGTATTATATATATACCCAGCGACTGCCTATCTGACCTCCGCAACCCAGTTGGTTGCGGAGGTCAGATAGGCAGTCGCTCCAAGTAAAATGCTGGTTTTGTAGCTGCATCCGGTTAGACTGGAAACTTACTTCAACATAGTGGGGAAAAGGCTAGGCAGATGATGATGTACCAGATAAGAAGACCTGTGTTTTTGTAAAGAAAACAACTCGAGGTAACGATAACAGTGAATATTTAGGCTGTTTTATCAACATGAAAGCTCTCTAAATTGTTGGAGATAGAAAATAGAGTGAACGTGAAATTTTAGTAGGAAATGCGGCGTGGATTAGTGCAGCCACTACAGGGTGCAGTTATTATTTTTAACTAGTCTATGTACGTCGCGTCTCGCCTAGAATTTCGACTTGCAGATGGGGTTTTTGAAACCCCTCCATGAAATGTAAATAGCTTTTATTCATGTGATCGTTTGCTTGGAGATCGGAAATTATCCCCAGAATATGTTTAATACTGAAATAAATTGCATTCTATACTACCCCGGTCAGTATTGAATTTTTAACTCAGAGGAAACATTGTTTTCCGTATATCCGTGAAGTCGTGAAAACATAATAACAAACAGACGTACTAACTTACTTTTACATTTATATTATTAGTGCGGTGCGGTATGACTACTATAATCTGTCAAAGAAGATGGAAAACGGTGGGCCAAAATATTATAAATTCATTTCTGTTATCTATTTATGGCTACCAGTCATTCATACTCAATCATAAAATGACTTTTCAAACATTGTCCACTAAATATAGCATACATTCGTGCTTAAAGAATGTATAAGTAATTAGCTCTTTTATAAAGGGTGTAAAACCCCTCTTCACGAAGCCAAAAGGCACTTGTTCTTCCCATCATTGCGATCATTGTTTTGTTCTACACCATACCTGGGAACCTTCTAGTTGCGGAGATATGGGGAGTCAAAGTTACACCTTTTTGAAACTTTTTTTTAAAAAACAAGTTTTTTTGGAAGATTTTTAACACCTCCACGACCCCCGTACTATTCAATCCATCCACCAGCACAATGTTTTAAGTACGTTACATTGAGTTCTACCACAACACATGATTTATAACCTCAAAAAAAAAGTTGTTTCCCAGCAATAATTTTTGTGTAAAGTTACTTAGTTTGATGTACAGAATGCTTGGTTAACGGCTGTGTGATGAGGTGGTTTACACCCTGTTAAGACTGTAACATATCCTCACTTTTACTTAACTTCAAATAACTCAGCTCTCAGATTGTCAAAACGTACAGAATTTTCAGCGAGGGCCTGATAAGTCTGAATCTATTAATTCATACCGTTTCCATCTCGTTACATAAATAAAAAAAATAAATATCGCTGGACATTAAACACAGCGCCATCTAGTGCCACACTAAGCAAGGCTTGTGTCGTGGACACCAGATAGTTGATATACTACATATATACTTTTTTGTTTGTAAATACATACTTATTATACATACAAACATCCAAGACTCGGAATCAAATGTCCATGCTCATCACACAAACATTTGCTCCTACCGGGATTCGAACCCAGGACCCTAAGAACGCAAGGCAGCTTCACTACCACTACGCCATTCGAGTCGTCAAAGCATGAATCCATGCATCCAGGCCCAAGAATGTATGTAATCGTTTTAGTCTCCTTTATTCAATAGATTTCAACTTTATCGCTAAAGCATTGTATTGAAGGTTGATTGGGAAAATTTGACAGTTTCGGGTAGCTTGTTGTCCTCGCGTTTGTATGTGCAGATAACGACGAAAAGGCAAAAGCAATACAAAGCATTAAATCTAAATAAAAACTCCCGTTTGCCAATTCAACGTATGTTAGTATAGCAATCAGTGACGTCACGGGTTATTGTAGTAGTAGATTTGTAGACGACAGACTACGAGGTCGTTACAATTTGAGCACAATGGTCTCTTATAGGAAATCGCCAAGATGTGGAGTTTGCACCTCCGCATTCCAACCTTAAATATGATTGCCCGTCAAAGCTACCTAGGACATTATAGACAGACAGACGTAACTGGTCATAAAATTAATAGAGAATGATACCTCCAGATGCCTAGACTGATGTCACACAATTTTCGTCCCTGCGCGCCCTGAGCACCAGCTATCTTTCTTATTTACAACTAGGAAAGTATTTAACTGTTCTTTAAGACTTGAGTAAAAGACATACAAATAGGAGAATAGAAGTGGTAACCCTGCATCTTAACCTGCCCTAACCAAAGCGATCTGTCGCACGCATAGGTACTATCTTAACCGTTGCAACTTCACGGAAATTGTCTTAGAATTACTATAACACTATAACAGTCCAAAAATTTTCGTGAGAGTTTGATCCCGTCCACAGATTTTCGAAAAAAAATATAGTAAGCAAGAAAATTGCCACTTTACAGAAACCATTTCATTGATGACATCGATCCTGTTTTTAGTATTGATATGAAACTTCTATGGGTGCCACCCAGGTTGGAGTACTTACTGAAAAAGTCAGAACTCTCCAAATAACAAACCCATATTTGCAAATTAAACTATTCTGTTCTATTCTAACCCTGTTGAAGGTTGTTACAGAAATACCTTTAGAACGTTTAAATAAAAACTGGTATAGTCCGAACTGAAAACAACACATTTGTTATAAACTAATCTACACGTGGGTGGCAGCGTAATAGGCAAATGAGGGGGTCATTATAGAAATAACCAAAGTACTTATGCAAGAAATAATGCTATTAGTACGAAGCTATATAATATTTATCAACTAGTGCGAGTCGGACTCGCGCACGAAGAGTTCTGTACCATTATTATCAAAAATATCACGTTCGTTGTGAGAAGCCATTCTGATTTTAGTATTTGTTGCCATAGCGGCTACAGAAATACATCATTTGTGAAAATTTCAACTAGCTATCACGGTTCATGCGACTATACAGTGGTGACAGACAGACGGACAGACGGGCAGACGTGCAGACGGACAGACGGACAGACGGACAGACAGACAGATGAACAGACGAACAGACGGACAGACAGACCGTTTTTACCCTTTGGGGTAGGGACCCTAAAAATGGAGATTATCGAGGGCATGTAATGAGGAAGGACTATGTGGCAGTCGGATCTGACTAAAATATTGATGGATGGAATTGGAGACGGAGAAGAAGACCAAAAAGATAAATTGTGTGAGTAATGATTTGAAAGAAAAAGGAGTAAATTATCGGGTCGTCACCCTATCATTCATATCGTACTCCTCCGTTTGGGGCGAGAGGGGGGGGGGGGGGCAATTTATAATAAAATACCTATGTTTTTTTGAACGCTCGGCGCTCAGCGTTGAAGGTCCAAATTCCATTAGTGTGTGTATGTTATTAATTTAAGTGTACTAAATCTGAACTATACCTAAATTAATCTCTAAATATTAGTAGTCCAAAAAACGGGTAGTAAAACAATATGCAATAGACCTCCGAAAAATATGTCGCTCATGAATTATCAAAATAAATACATTAATTGAGTTCAACAAATAAGTTTGCTAGTTGCTATCCGCGATTTGGGCATAACAACAGAGTATTAATGTCGAGTAAATAAGTAGAATATTTATATGTGGCATATAATATAAGTCAGGACACACTAATACGGTTTAACAATGTTTAACTAAGATAGTGAATAATAAAGTAATCATGATCATCATAAACATTAAGTAAATGACAAACATCAGCTGACGCGAAGGAGCAGCACTTTTAGATGAGTAAATAAATAGATACGTGGATTTCATTATAAAGAAACTAGCGCTCCTGACTTCGTCGGTTTGATTTGGTAGTTTCCCGTATGAACTTCGTCACTCTCTACGTCCTGTTCAGTTTTGGAGACTTAGGGTTTTGGAGCTGTTTAAAACACATTTTTGTGTGGGAACATGTCACAGTGACAGCTGTTTTTAGATAATCAGGCTGTTATCTTTTCGGTGAACATGGACCTAAATCATTCCGATCTTTATTGTTTATCAAGTTTCGATATTCTTAGGGTCAGCTATCAAGAAATGCATAATCACAGAAGGGGCAAGGAGAGGTAAACGAAATACCCAGTTTTCGCCAATTACGTTTCACTCCCATGTAATAAGGGCGAGAGCCATCAGCATTTATATTTATCTTTCTTATACAAAAATAGAGGACTCCATTTCATCTTTTCTGTAACTCTCTCTCTCTCTCTTGTCCATTTTCAACCGACTTACAAAACGACTTCTCAATTCGACTCTTTTTTTTTGGTTTTTGCTATCTCAGAACATTCGACTGGGTGAACCGATTTTGATGGTTCTTTTTTATGAAAGCTGGTGCTTCCCGTGTGGTCCCATTTCTTAAGATCGAATGTTAAGATCTGATGCTGATCTTCGGAGATATAAATGGAACTCTTCAAAAATAGACGGCAAATTTGCAGTGATTGCTGCAATCGCTTGCTTGTTTATTATTTATACAACATCATGACTTTACATCACGCCTGTATGCTCTGAGGGAGTACGCAGAATTGTACAATACACCCAGATTTTGACAGTTAGATGTGTTAAGTTCCATTTATTGGAGATAAGCCTATTACCGTGACATTTATTGTTTATTTTATTTTATTGGAAAGGATGTACGAGTACTTCAAGGGTAGTTTGATGAGAGTTGGGTTAGGTTCTGATGAATTTCAATTTTTAGGAGCAAATAAATTAACGATACTCGGCTGAAACTTTTATGGGCTATCCGGATACTTGAGTCACCAACCATAAGAGCGATTTCACATTACGTCCGATCCGAATTCGATCCGAACCCGGTCCGGAGTAATCGTAGAGCTATTTATATGGTAGTTTACGCACTAGATCCGGCGTCCGTATCCTATTTATATTTTTTTTTTATTGTTTGAAAGGGTATCCCATAATCATCAAGTCAGGATCCGATGATGGGATCCTGGAGAAAAAGAGAGAACTCTTCACATTATATAGGCACACCAGAAGCGACTCGAGTAGTTTTAGAAAGCGTACTTTCTCGAAATGATCCCATTTCAATTTGGTGCAGATTTGATAGAGAACTTCGGAGACAGGCAATGGAACTCCTCAATAAATGATAGCAAATGGACTGGGATTGCTGAAATCTCATGACTATCTATCTTTTACACCAGTTCATAACAGAAAATCACGCCAATACGCTGTGAAGGGATAAGCAAGCATATTTCACACATTGATCTGAACATTCTCATCTGCTACATGCAATCTTTTTTCATCCACTTTTCCTCACTGCCTAGCATTCCGATCCATACAGGACGAATCATTAGCTTTGTAATCTAATGTTATGATAATAAAGAATGTATTTATTCTCCTTTGTTATTAAATCTTAGCGTGTGGTTATTTATTTTGAATGATACGTTAACAATTTTAATTATTCATTGTGAAAAAGACACAATAGAAGATAACATAACCATTTCTCTATCTGACAGAGCCGTTAAACATTACGTAATTAATCATGAATAGAGTAAACTGGTTAGTAACGCTAATTCTATATGCTGTGGAATGTTATAAGAGGCGGGAATCGGATTTTTTGTCTAAACCCTAATTAACTAGGGATATTATGGTCCATGTGCACCGAAAAGATAACCGTCTGATTATCTAAAAACAGCCGTCACTGTGACATGTTCCCATACAAAAATGCGTTTTAAACAGCTGTTTTAGATAATCAGAGCGTCATCTTCTTGGTGAACATGGACCTATGAGTTACGCTGATGAAGTTCACAAAAACCATAAACAAGACTCAAGACAGTCGGACTGTCAGTTTAAAACAAAGCGTCTGGGCAATGTGGAAATAACGGAACACCTTTGAACGAGTGTCTGTTAATGATATTGTGACCATGTGATGCCAAGTCACCACGCCTTCCAAACATTAACAATAGCAGGGAGAAGTAAACGGAGAAGAAGTGTTCTGGCGGCGAGATGGGCAGACGACATTGTTGTCATAGCGACAATTTTCTGGATGAGACCGACAAGAACGTGGATCTTGGCACAAACAACGAGAGGCCTGTACCCAGCAGTGGGTAAAGTCGGGCTAGGATGATGCTGATGATGAAATAAACGGAAAGAAAAGATATAGCACTCCATCCTCTTGACCATTTAACTTTTAAAAATGAAGGGTAGGTAAATGCTTTATCACAATCCCAAAATAGGACTGTCTTTTAAATATATCCAAAACACAACAATTTTTGATGCCTCGAGTACTCTATCATACGTTACCTACGCGTAAGTATCAACGAACACGCGCGAATGAATGAATGAATGATCAGCTGGTCCTGTATGTCAAGTACGCACTCCACTAATCTGTGCTGTTTATTTCTGTACCTTCAGTGAAAAGTGATACATGTCGACCCAGATCGGTTTTTATATTCTCTGATTAAACTTATTAAAAAAAAATTAACTTAATTTCTATCTTATCCCCGTTGTTATAAGATTAAAAATGAATGAGATTTTTATGTGTACATTGATATAAGTAAGCTATTTGTTATTGAAATTATTGTGTAAAATAATACTTTTTGATTCATAACAAAGTGCTCCGAACCGATATTTATATTTCTAAAATGTATTTTAATACGACTCGAATTACCACATCTTCGCGAACCGAAAGCTTTTACTTAAATTAATCCAAAGTGATACAATTGAAATCCTATCACAAAACATAAAAAAATTGAAACAATACATTCTAGTGAAAAGTGTTACATTAGTACATGAACCATACAAACACAAATTTATTTTTATAAAAATATGTGACTAATGATACAACTGCTAATCAAACAATTTACACGTAATTTATGTAGCCAATTTTGATGTGATTACAAATTTAATATTAATTCTATTAGTAAGAACATAAGGGAAATAGGACATATGATTACGTGAATAATGATACTAATATAGTAGAATCAAAACTGCATTGCGTTTTAGAACTAATTTAGCAAAAAAATACGTAGTACAGTGATACAAGTTCGCGCAGCTCTTACGCACCCCACTCCCTACTTCCCCGCGGGACGCATGGAAAGAGCGTAGGCGACGCGGGATTCTTAATCTCGGGCAAAGACTACAATATATATAATGAGAGTCTCGGGCGTGCATCAGGACAGACGCGTCGTGCGTTACAGCACACAACTACGATGCGTAAGGTAGGACTTGTATCATTTTACACGAATTATGTAACAACTTTGTTATTTAAATGTTTACAAAGAACATGTATTTTATATTGATTTAAGAATTCAATAATATTGTCGTATTATACAGTAATTTATAAATGCCTATTTTAAAACAATATTAATTAATTTATAAGAAGAATACCTAATTTTCGAACTTACTAATCGTAAAACAGACTATTTTGACAATTAATAATTAATAATAATAATATAGGTAGCCTAACAATGTATTTTAATTCTTATTTATTAAATGCTAACTGAGTATTCAGTAGGTATAATAGGGATAGGCAGACGTTGTTGTTAATCAATTGTCAACAATACTTTAAATCAAAACATAGATATCTTTGCTCTTTCCTGGTGTAGTTTCATTGCACGTATGCTTGTACGTCTTATAAACATTTTGTAATGAATTATATTAATTATTGCATGTATACTATATTTGCGAGGTTTTATAAAAAAAATCCGTGTAGCAGTTTCGGTGTATCTCAAAAACAAAAATCAGCTAGTGGGCCTAACTTTTTTCCTGGCTACATTTTATCAATTTGTTCTTCAAACTGTGCGAGCAAGGGTGGTGGGGGACCCTATCAAATAAAGCCCGGAAACCGGTTAAGTAACCGGTTTCCGAGCCCTGGTTCTATCTGCTCTTCTTTCTTTTAAGGTGTAAAATCGAGCCAAGCATCAGCGTCAGTGCGAAATGATAATGTATGGATGGCGGAACTGGGCCGTGACGCCACGTCAGCCGCTGAGTGCCACCGTCCATACATTTTCATGTCACACTGACGCTGACGCTCTGCTAGAAATTCTACCTTGAATGGCTTTAATGTGACGCTTCGATATTAATTTGAACTGTTATTTTTACAATCTATAATGAAAAACGAATAGATAAGATTATGGAAGGCGTTCAGCTACAGAGGGATGAAAAAAATATGGTACATGAAGAAATAATAAATGATAAAAAATCTAATCAGCCCGGAGAGACAATAGAAATAGAATCCTGTAAAAAAACGGCCTTAGAAGAAGTGGATCAATGTGAAGAGGAGATAGAAGAAAACACTTGAAAAAGACGATCAATATCTGGTCAGATTGTATGGAAACTGGACTAAACTATACCTAGAATTTTAGATTTCAGCTCGGGTAGCAGTGATGATTTTATACCAAACAATGAAACCGACTCAACTGAAACAAACACGTCGACTGGTAATGAATAGTTGCAGTGCTACAACATATCTGTTGTTCGATTTTTGGAAACTGATTTCATACGACTTAAGACTAATTCGATCTCTGTTCAAGATTAACCATAAGTAGGTCAAAAGTTGTGTTTTTTTAAAAGGATGTTATATTGTATTTTATAGCGAAAAGTTGAAGTGCTACATGAACAACACATTATCTGTTAGTTGATTTTTTGAGACTGATTAAATACGCTTTAAGACTGTTCAAGATTAATAATAAAGATGTTTAAAAGTTATGTTTTTATAAGGATGTTTATTATATTGTTTTATATAGCGACTAGTTGAAGTGCTACAACAAATCTGTTGTTTGATTTTTTGAGCCTGTTTTACTATGTTTAAAGACTAACGATACCTACTCGGATGATCAGATGAACGATAAATACCTACTTAGGTCTAAAAGTTATGTTTTAAGTTTGATTTTTTTAAATATTTTATTGTTTTGCTACTAATCGTAATTCATAAAAAAGTGTATATTCAAGAATTCTTTATTAAAGAAACGCTTTTTTTAATTTAGTTATTATTTTATTATGATATTAACATAGTTTTACCCTTTCTATGACAGAAACGTTTGAAAATACTTATTACTTGTATCAATAAACACTTCGATGTAAACAAAATGTATCACAATAAATTCTAGCTTGTAGCATTAATCACTTACTAGTTTGAAAAATACATTGGTGTTTAGGGGTACAATTGAATATTTACGTAGGAATTTTAAATAAAACTATGAAAAAACGTTGCTGATAATCAAAATGATCATATTAGTTTTACGACTTTTTCTCACAACAACTATTGGCAGGCAAAACATGCCAAAACACAAGCCTTATAACATTTCACACAAAACGGTAACTAAATGTGTAAAATAATTCATTTCATTATAGATTTAAATACACAAAAATAAGCAAAGAAAACTATAGTGTACGGTGATATAACTGGCTATTTTTACTAATTACTTAAATTCCGTGCAAAATAATGTATTCAAACCAAGCTCTTTATTATCTTTAAAATATTATCTACACGTACCACATATCGTTTTTTATTTTAGAACGTTAGAAAAATAACGAGATTTTTTTAAATCTTTAACCTTAAATTACTCAAAACTATGATTTTTCACTTATATCACTTTTCACTGAAGGTACAGATTTGTCATACTCACTCAAAGGTTTGATGAACCTTAGGTTTGCAGGAAATCTCGAGGAGGTAGGAAATGATTCAATAAGTTCTTGTGTTGATAACCAGCATCACGTAAAACGATGATGCGCTGATCTTTTGGCAGGTTTAAATTTTTCGAGCTAGTTACTTTACCATAAATATCACCAGTCTGCGTCAGTTATGTTTGGCTAAAGATTTCCGAACCATATAGAGGAGTTGATCCCATAATGTGATAGAGTCATGTTTATGCGAGTATGGGTAAATGGAGCAGGGGAGTTGATTGAGAATAGGCGCAGCGTTTAACGGAAATAACCAAACATCACACCGACTGTTCTGAAGAGACTGACCTGACCAAATAGAAACCGAATTCCTTGTTCAGGAATTAGTGATGGAGGTGTAAGAAAATGAGCAGTTCTAAATGGTACCAACCACACGGAACATAGTGGGAACATCGAAATAGTCCTGCGGCGAGTCTACGGCGACGGCAAACGGTGCGGCGCAGATGTTCCTTAGCGCGCGCAAAGCCGCGAGCGACAGCGTCGCCGCCGCCGTGGTGGAGAGCAGCGTGCGCGCGCTGTCACCCGTGCACTCGTTGAGCAGGTTCCACACGCCACGCCACGCGCCTACGCACGCCACGCCCGCGATCGCCGTGCACATCCGCGACACCACGTAGTATGTCAGCCGGCCGCGCTCCGGCCGCAGATGTTTGCTCAGTTGCGTTTGGAACACCGAAAACAACAAGTCACAGCACAGTCCGAAGGCGGCACACGCGGCCGCGCTACCCACGGGCTCGTCGGGCAACACATACAGGTCCATGAGGGTCCAGGTGGATTTCCAGTAGGTTACCACGGCGGGTGCGACAACGAGACTCGCGAAGAGCGCGTCTGCGCACTCCAGGAGAACGGCGTGTGCGCGCGACCCGCTCGCCAGCGTATCAGCCAGCCCCGCAGTGCTTCCGCGCATGTCTGCCGTGTGCCTGTACGCGCCTCACTGACAGACTGAGTCCCACCGGCACAACGCACCGACAGATTACTACAAGTAATTGCATTATCACCCGTCCCGCGCTGACGTACCCGTATTTTCCCCTCCCGTCCCGGTCGTCGAGGCGTACAGTCACGTTTTTGAGTGCTCGCGAATTAATTGTTAAAAATCAAGTTTAAAATATGTTTACCAATCTCAAATATATTACATCACATGAACAATAGTCTCAACAACATATCAGAGACAAATCAAATCTGTATGTGAAAATTCAATGGCTTTTTTAAAGCAAAAACAATAAAGGGTGTAATAATGATATAAAGGGTGTATAACACCTCTTAACGAAAAGGAAAGGCTCCGACATGCCCCGTCAGGTCATTGCGATAATTTGTTTGTTCTACACCATACCCAGGAACTTTCTACTTACGGAGATATTAGAGGTCAAAGTTTCAACTTATTGACAAGTTTTCTTCTATGGAAAGATTTTTACTTTAAACACCCCCACTACCCCCGTACTATTTAATCCATTCATCAGGATAATGTTTCGAGTTTCGTTGAGTTCTACCACAAAACAGGACTTTTGACCCCAAAAAAAATGTATTTCCCAGCAATACTTTTGACGGCTTCGTGGTGAGATGGTTTACACCCTGTTGTGTCAAACGACTTGTGACTTCCAAAAGTGAAAGAGACGACCGCCTCGACAGTGATTTTGAGCAACACATAAACTATTTCAATAATTTTCGCTAAGATTGTGTGGTCTAGGAGCCGTAGCCCGTGTACATAGAGACTACAGACAGTACTAAACTACGGTAAGGCACTACAGTTCAATTTCCAACTACTGAACTATTACGCTCTTTGTGATATGCCTACCGTCAGACACGAATTTCTGCTTGCTGTGGTACAGCGTAAACACTCGGACCTTCCGTGTGATCCTGTTATCGGTAGCCATCAGTTCCATCTGACAGAGTCTGCCAGGTGGAATTTGCCATGGTTCAAGTTGTACAGCGGCAATATAACAATATTAACTAACTCAATGATAGAAAGTGGAGCTGAGATTGCTATCTCAGCTCCACTTTCTACAAAGCAGCAAATTATTATTTGCTCAGGACTCAACGGTTGTGCGGATTATTACGCTGACCCAATGTCGATGTCTTCTTCCTAGATCTTTAACCAGCTTAAATAGTTCATCTAGGCGACGGATTCTGTTTGATGAGTTTGATGACTCAAGTCATCGACTGGCTGATTCCAAAGTTGATGATGAAGACCGACGAAACTTCCGAGAAATACTCTACCTTATTGGTATAATGACGCAGAGAGCTTTAGTAGGCAAGTACTGTAATTTTATAAAACTTGTGGCCATCGATCATGTATGTAATTACTTAATTTGTTTACACGACCATCTTCATTATGGTAATCTTTCCTTTGTAAGATATTTGAGTTACGCCCGCCCTAATTGTGTCCAACATTTCAGAATCTGTATTGTAATTTACATTGCAACCAATCACGAGATTCGATGGGTTGAATAGGCCATAAACTTTTAAATAAGGGCCATCTGCTCGAGCAATTTTCGTAGTTTCCAGTTTAAATCCAGTATGCTTCACTAAGCATGCTGGATTTAACCTCGAAACGTAGAACTGGAACTATTCAGAGAGAGATTTATAGATAAGTAAATATCATCAAGCACCCAAGTTTCAGTCGCAAATGCGACTCGTTGACGATTTTATTTAAATAGTTGTTCCTGTATTGGATTCCTAAATCAGCTACGTGAGGTGTTATAAAAGTTAATTAGATATTCTCCAGTAGCCTACACAGTGTCCGATTTGTTCTTGATGTACTCTATCTCTCTCTTATTCATGGTTCACTGTAGCTGATGGACTGATATAAAAATTGTCTTCGACACCTTAAAAAGAAGAAGATTCCAACTTTGTTGGAATTGTTGTCTGGATGTAGCCGAGTTGACTTCTACAGAACAGTTACTAGGTAACACCGTACTCCTTGGTAGGTTCATAGGCTGGTTGTCTACCTGCCGGGGTTGTGGGCCTGTTCGAAAGAGATACCGCGGCCCCGGAACATAAAGGGCGAGGAAGGTACATGGATGGGTTTTAGTCAGTAAGAGTCTGACACTCCCTCCCGCTCCGCCCAGAGTGGGAGAAGTAATTTGATGATTTCACATCCCAAAAAAAAAGGCTGGTTGTCTATCATACCTGTAAACTGTTCAGGATTGGCTACTTCAGCAGCCATATACTGCAACAGAGGGTCTGTTGCAGGTTTTTGCTTAATTGACTAACAGCACAGCCACATCATATACATACACACTCATGCACAAACACACATGCACAAGCACACGCATACTATATATACACACATACCTATACCACGTAAGTAATTATTATAAATTGTTTTGTTTTGTTCTTACTTCATACTTTTATTTCTATTTTAATACCTTATTTTTAACCCCTGACGCAAAAACGACGGGGTGTTATAAATTTGACGTGTCTCTGTGTTTGTGTGTGTGTGTGTCTGTGGCATCGTAGCGCCCGAACGGATGAACCGATTTTGATTTTGATTGATTGTTTGAAAGGTGAATATAAATTATTCGGGAGTGTCCAATTAGTCCAAGATGGCCGCCGCCACAAAATCACGGAATACCTACATATTTATTAAATGACTCCCTCAAATGAAAAGGCTTGACTAGTAGAATACTGTACAATATGATAAAAATAAAAAATCCAAGATATCCGCCACCATAAAACGGCGAATTAACAAATTATTTTCTATTTAAATTTTAGTACATTGTGTCGAGGGTTTTTTAAATTTAATTTAACTTGTCAATTTATTTACCTACCAACCTTTAACATTGGCACTTGATAATGATACTGTAAAATGCTTTCCAAGTGGAAAACTGGTGACCTGTAATACAGGTGTTTTCACTACCTACCACAGGCACCAGTGATTCACGGCCATGGTCTTGTTTTTAACCGACTTCTAAAAAAGGAGGAGGTTCTCAATTCGGATCTTTCTATTTTTCTATGTTTGTCCGCGCATAACTACGTCGCTTGGCAACCGATTTGAAAAATTTTTTTTTGTTGGAAAGGGTATACTTTCCAAATGACCCCACAGCGAGATCGAGGGAACTATTCAAAATTTATAGGATGTACAGCGATTTTGGTATTTTCTACAAGAAGTAAAGCATTTGCGTTTGATAAGAACCATTCTACCATCAGATCTGTTTATGAAGCCAAGAGTCACGGAACTCCATAATGAGACAATCCTATTCGTGTTTGGGCTTGTTGTAACTGTAACGGTATGCACTTTCCATATGTATCAAGCACATCTGAACCAGAAAAAAAAACTTTTTTGCCAATAAATAAATTTATTTTAATTTATAAGTACTTTTTGTCTATCCCTTCAGGGAACACAATCGTGCTAGTACTTGCACGTAATCTGTGCTACAGCAACCGTTTATCTGTGCCCTCGCGATCTTCGTAAGAGTGACCGTGAAGATAATAAGACAATCGTTCAACGGATCACGATCAGTAGGCCAGTAACTACGCACTTCCTAACTGATTCAAAGTTAAGTGTTATAAGTACATATGTGGTCAGCATTGACCGTTGATCTCTGTTACTGGAGGAGTTTTAAGTGCTTTTTACACTTGGCTGAAATCAGTCGCCTTTTAAGAAGGAGGGGAATTTGGAGGTATGAAGAACAGGGAGTAAAGATCTTCATCCCCCATAGAAAAAGGAGGATTCTCCGACCAGACGGGTGTTATGCCTGGTGGACTACTGCCCAACGGTTGTTGTCGGGATCTCGTATATGCTCAAGTTAAGTCGTGGAGAATGTTGCTTGCGCGATGTAGGAATTCTGACGTATTTCGCTTGTTAGTTCATCATCTCTCTCATAGATGGCGCTGTAGTACTTTTTGTTCAATGTAGCTGAAGCACTTTTTGTAGTGCCGCTACAGAAACATTTATCAGAAAGTTTGTGCACACCATCTGCCTAGAATTTTCATTATTTCGTTGGGGTCAAGTTTCACTCTAACCGGATGTAGAATCCACGACCCAGTTACTGAGAAAAATCTTTTGTTACAATATGCTGAATTTTCCCACCTTTCCAGCTGCCCGCAACAACTGGCACAGATCTGTAAATGACAGCCATCACAGGAGCGCCAACCGTGATTAACGTGATTTCCGAAATACGAAGGGATCGCAAAGTTTCACCGTTCCCAAACCGCTGCGGCAAAGTTAATCTGATGGACCCGAGTTGCGGTTATTACTTATAGCCATGGTCGAAATGTAACCTAGACGAACGCAAGTTTTCTTCTAGGGTAGATTACAAAAAAACGAATCAGTCCATCAGTTAGATTATCAAAAAATACTTGACCTGTATTTTTTCTTTTTTTAACCGAGATGCGACGCTTTTAAAATTCTCAATACGTGACGACACGAGACGCGGTACTTTTCTTTGCGGCATGTTCGCCGCGCACACGTTGTGAATTCGCGGCGCACTTGCCTCGCTTTCTTAGGCGTGAAAAGGTTACAAACAAACTTACTGTCGCATATGTAATATTAGTAAGAAAGGATAAATGTTTGGTTATTTATAAAGGGTGTAATTCACCTCTTCACGAAGCTGAAAGGCACTGGTTCTCCCCATCATTGCGAACATTTTGTTGTTCTACACCATACCTGGGAACCTTCTAGTTACGGAGATATGGGGGGTCAAAGTTACAACTTTTTGACAAGTTTTTTTTTAAATACAAGTGTTTTTGGTAATGTTGTTACTTTTACCACCTCCACGACCCCTGTTCATTCAATCCATCCATCAGCACAATGTTTTAAGAGCGTTACATTGAGTTCTACCACAAAACATGATTTATAACCTCAAAAAATAAAGTTGTATCCAAGCAATATTTTTTGCGTAAAGTTACTTATTTTGATGTACAGAATGCTTGGTTAGCGGCTTTGTGATGAGGTGCTTTACACCCTGTATGTACTTACAGAAATCTGGAACCTAGTAGAGAAAATGTAGGTGGGCTCCTTTCCGTCGGTGACTAGGAAGTATGGCGACGCGAGCAGGTTGCGGGACGAGCGCAGGATCGTGATCGCGATGTAGAAGGACAGTGTTATGGCACCTATCAGCACTGGCCTGGTGACAGAAGAGTAGAAAATATTAAAATATGCGCATAGGCATGTCAGTCTAAGCTTGCCAATTGTATTCAACTGTTACTGAAGTTAGATAGCACAACACAATACAATAAAGGGTGTTAAACACCTCTTAACGAATACGAAAGGCACTTGTTCTCCTCGTCATTCTGATCATTTTTTTGGTCTACACCATACCTGGGAACCTTCTAGTTACGGAGATATAGGGGGTCAAAGTTGCAAGAATTTTACAACGTTTTTTTTTTAAATACCACTTTTTGTCGCCCGATTTTTACTTTAAATATCTCTACAACCTCCGTACTATTCAATCCATCCATCCGCACAATGTTTTGAGTGTGGTACATTGAGTTTTACCACAAAACATGATTTATAACCTCAAAAAAAAAGTTGTTTCCCAGCAATATATTTTGCGGAAAGTTAATTAGTTTGATATACAGAATGCTTGGTTAACGGCTTTGTGATGAGGTGAAATACACCCTGTATAACTGTTACTGAAGGTAGTGGCTTAGCAGTTTTAAACGAAAAATATGATTTGTTTAATACTAGCTGATGCCCGCGTAAAAGTTATATCCTGAAACCTGCCCCGAGACCCATTTAATCCATTGTTGAAAACAACATGAAAATCGGTGCAATGGTTTTTGAGTTGATCGCGAAAAGACAGACGCGGCGGAGGACTAATTTGTTTTGTGATATGTAGTGATTTTCATGTGAGATTTATAGTCCCGCCGCTTCTGGCTTGTATTCATTTTGCTCGGCTCCTGTTGGCCGTAGTATAATGTTATATACCGTCGATAAATTGACTATCCAACCCTAAAGTAATGTAGTTCCTGAGATAGCGCGTACAACCAAACTCTTCAGATTTATAACGTTAGTATAGCGTAACGTGCTCGCGTAACGTTAATATAGAGTAACGTGCTCGCGTAATGTTAATATTAGCTTTGTTTTGTGTGTCATAGAGCGTTAGTAGAGATAATCTATTTTGGGAAAAGCCTGCCACACCATGGTAAATTCTTAAAGCCAGAATCAACAGTGGCGACCACCAGAAAAGCGCCGAGACAATGAAGCTCGACGAAGTCCCAGAGAATGAATTTAACTGTCTTCGATCCAACGAAATTCATCAGAAAGTATAGCGGGGGAGTAGGAAAAAACAGACACACACACAAAAAAAACACACACAAAAAAAAAACCTAATAAATAAATAAAAAGAAGGAAGATAATATTTATGTAGTTTCGAGTAAAGAGTATTCATTCCTTTCCTTCTTCATTCATTTTCCAGCAAGCACCAATTTGACTAGTCCCTATAAGTAATGCCTTAATACCTCTACAATACTCATCCGAGTAAGCGCTCTCCGTTGGAATTGTTAATTAAAAATTGGGGACTGCCGATAAAAGTGAAAACTAAGTTATCAATATAGGGTAGGTAGGTTGTGCCCACGCCCATAAAGGGTGTAAAAGACCTCATAACGAAGCCGAAAGGCACTTGTTCTCCCCATCATTACGATCACTTTTTGGTTTTACACCATACCTAGGAACCTTCTAGGTACGGAGATATTGGGGGTTAAAGTTCCAACTTTTTGACAACTTTTTTTTAAATTACAAGTTTTTATTGTACTATTTTTACTTTAAACACCTCTACGAACTCTGTACTATTCAATCCATCCACCAGCATAATGTTTTAAGTGGTTTACATTGAGTTTTACCACGAAACCTGATTTTTCACACCAAAAATAAAGTTGTTTCCCAGCAATAACTTTTGCATAAAGTTACTTAGTTTGATGAGGTGGTTTACACCCTGTATAGTGGTATTACGCCGTAGTGGATCGGCTACGAGTGCTACGAAGCGTTACGATACGATTTCACGATTTTTGTTAACCCAAATCGTGTTCAACGCGTCAAAAAAAATCTTACCTTCAAAAATAAAAAACCGCGACTTACCTATGAGGATCATTAACATCAGGCAGGATAGCATCCACAGACATATCAAGTAGACCCCATCCTCCCCGCCAGTGCATGATGTTGCTCAGGATGAAGATGTATGTGTACACTCGAGACAGGATCCTCTCCCTCACCCAGGATACTGGCCCACCTTCCGGGTTACTCCAGGCACCGGCTGAACGGGATAGGAGTCTTTTCCTGGGAATGTTAAGATTTGGTATAGTTCATCATCATCATCATCATTCTCTTGCCCTTATCCCAATTTATTTGGGGTCGGCGCAGCATGTCTTCTTCTTCCATACTCCTCTATTTTTCGTCATCTCATCAGACACTTCTTTTCTTACCATATCCGTCTTAACACAGTCCATCCATCGTAATAAGTCATAGTTATAAGTAAGTAATACCTTCACTATGGGCCCTATCAGAAAACCAGCGCTGTGATTTTTTTTAATGTTA
The DNA here is from genome assembly GCA_916618015.1 of Xestia c-nigrum. Lineage (NCBI taxonomy): Eukaryota > Metazoa > Arthropoda > Insecta > Lepidoptera > Noctuidae > Xestia > Xestia c-nigrum. The sequence goes on along the minus strand of OU745252.1, from coordinate 21,364,929 downwards.
CAGCACCATGCTAAGATAGGAGCATTTTGGCCTCGCACAGGACGAGTTTCGATTCTTTTTATTTTATATATTTTTTTATCTGTTTAATTTTTATTCATCATCTCAGCCGAAAGACGTCCACTGCTGGACATAGGCCTCCCCCAAGTGTCGCCACATTGACCGGTCCCTTGCTACTCGCATCCACCGGATTCCCGCAACCTTCACCAGGTCATCGGTCCACCTAGTGGGAGGTCTTCCAACGCATCGTCTTCCGGTTCGCGGTCGCCACTCCAGAACTTTTCGGCCCCATCGGCCATCCGTTCTGCGAGCAATGTGCCCTGCCCACTGCCACTTAAGTTTAGCAATTCTTCGGGCTACGTCGGTGACCTTGGTTCTCTTACGGATGTCTTCATTTCTAATTCGATCACGCAAGGAAACTCCGAGCATAGCCCTCTCCATTGCCCTTTGGGTGACTTTAAGCCTTTTGATAAGGCCCATTGTGAGCGACCACGTTTCGGTCCCGTATGTAATCACTGGCAACACACACTGGTCATAGACTTTCGTCTTGAGACACTGCGGTAAGTTGGACGAGAAGATACCGCGCAGCTTCCCGAACGCTGCCCAGCCGAGTCGGATTCGACGATTGACCTCTTTCTCGAAGTTAGACCTACCTAACTGGACCGTTTGTCCTAGGTATACATAATCGTCTACAATTTCGAGTGAAGAGTCTCCGATCTTGATAGGAATGGGTGTGACATGGGCATTCAACATGACCTTCGTCTTGTCCATGTTCATTTTTAGACCCACTCTTTTGGAGGCTCTACTGAGGTCATCGAGCATTGTACTGAGGTCCTCCATGGTCTCAGCCATGACCACAATATCGTCGGCAAACCGAAGGTGAGTGATGTACTCGCCATTGACGTTGATGCCTAGCCCTCTCCAGTCCAGAACCTTGAAGACATCCTCCAGTGCAGCGGTGAACAGTTTCGGAGATATGACGTCTCCCTGTCTTACACCTCGCTGCAGAAGGATAGGTTCCGAGGCTTGGTCCTGAAGTCGGACTGACATGGTGGCGTTTTTGTACAAACATTGTCACCCTTCTTGAAGAAGAGCACCACCACACCCCTGCACCATGCCTGTGGCGTTTTCCCCTCGAGTATGACGGAATTGAATAGCTTTTGAAGGGCCTTAAGTACCGGTTTTCCACCCGCCTTCAGGAGTTCGGCAGTAATTCCGTCATCCCCCGGTGCCTTGTTGTTTTTGAGTTGTTTCAGAGCCATCCTAATCTCGTACAGGCTGACGTCCGGGATATCTTCGGTATAGTGTCGGGTTAGTCTAGCTCTTGGGTCGTTTGCTAGATCGACAATGGGTTTGCTGGTTGACGTGTACAACTGTCCATAGAAGCTCTCGATCTCCCTCAGTAGCTCCGGTTTGGCGGATAAGATCCTGCCATCGTCGGTCTTCAGTTTCGTGAGCTGGCTCTGCCCAATAGCCAGATCTCTTGAAAATACTTTTGAGCCTTTGTTCCGCTCGATCGCGTCTTTAATACGCTCGGTATTAAAGCGGCGGAGGTCGCTCTTTAAGGATTTAGAGATCCGTCTATTGAGCTGCCGGTATTTCGACGCCTCATCTGAAGACTGCAGGATCAACTCACGCCGCTCCTTCATGAGCTCGAGGGTTTGATCGGAGAACCTCTTTTTCTGATCTGTACGACGAATTTTTATTAGTAAGTTTTAAATACTGATCATTAACCGACTTCTAAAAAAAAGGAGGAGGTTCTCAATTCGGATGTTTCTATTTTTTTTTTTTTTTTTTTTTATGTTTGTTCGGGCATAACTCCGTCGCTTGCCAACCGATTTGGAAAATTCTTTTTTTGTTGGAAAGGGTATTCTTTCCAAATGGTCCCATAGCCACCAAATCTGGATCTGATGATGGAATCTTGGCGAAATCGAGGGAACTCTTCAAATTTTATATGAAAACGTGTTGCGATTTTGGTATTTTCTACAACAAATAAAACATTTGCGTTTGATAAGAACCATTCTACCATCAGATCTGATGATGAAGCCAAGAGTCACGGTACTCCATAATGAGACAATGTACCATAGTCGTGTTTGGGCTTGTTGTAATTGTAACGGTATGCACTTTCCATGTATCAAGCACATGTGAACCACTAAAAAGTTAAAAATAAAAACTTTTTTGCAAAAAATAAAACCGACTTCAAAAAAAACAAAAAAGTGAAAAATAACTTTAGCTTCTGAAGTCGGTGACAAAAAAACTAAAGCAATCAAACAAAGGTCATCGACTTCAGAAGCTAAAGTTATTTTTCACTTTTTTGTTTTTTTTGAAGTCGGTTTTATTTTTTGCAAAAAAGTTTTTATTTTTTTTGATGTGTTTTGTCCTGTGCGGGATTAAAAATGCTTTTTCACTTCTCATGCTCCAAAAGTACGCCATTATAGCCCTACGAAGCGGGATTAAAGTGACCGTTTATTCCCTAGGGAGTAAAAAGTAATTTAAAAATGGAACGATCTTTAACTCCGAAACATGATAGCAAAAGAGTAACTTGTCAAAGGTTTTATTTAAATTTCGAATTGGCTTGCAAATAGAAAGCGGATATTGAAAAAAAAAAAAAACAAAATAATGAACTCTTCAGCGCGGGAAAATTTATGGTTGTCTGTGTGCATCGTTGATTTTGATAAAGTATGTGGAATGCCTCTGTTGCTAGCCGCTGCAGTAATGTAGGTACTATAATTATCTGTGGAGTGTGGATCATCTTCATTGCGAGAATGTTGAGAGTTTGTGTTGTGTTTTAAATTGTTAATCTGTGACTGACCTGATAGAAGAAAATCTGACTGCTCAGTTCAGAAGTTTAGTCGAGTGTAAATTTGTTCGGTTTTAAATGACTATTTTTCTCGCACTCGAAGTGAAAAGTACAGTTTGCACCTAGAGACTAAACGCCAATTTAATATACCCTCGCTTTCATTGCCTCCCTCGCAAGCTCGGGAGTCAAACCACCTCGGGTATATAATGGCTTCGTTTAGTCCCTCGTTATAAAATATACTATTTCTTTCTTAATATGTTTGTGACTTGATATGATTATCGTTGGTCTTGTGGTCGCAAGCGCTACTGCTGAGTATGAGGTCCTGTTGGGTTCGATATCTGGGTCGGGTAAACTGTAATTGGGGTGTTTCTGCGGAAGGAATTTTCTCAGTAACAACCACAGCGTCTGGATTTGTGAATGCTTGATGTCAATAGGCTCGCTCCTTATTACATAATCGGCGAAATATGAGTGTACTATTGGGTACACGACAGTCTAAACCTCCAGAGATTATGGTAGGTCTGGCCAAGTTTTTGTTTAGCAGCAGCTAAGATAACGGATGATAATGGCCATGGGATCGCCATTACAACTTCTACCGAAGTCTGAGTGTACTATAAAGGGTGTAAAACACCTCTTAACGAAGCCGAAAGGCACTTGTTCCCCTCATTGGGACATTATTTTTTGTTGTACTGGGAACCTAGGAGTTACGGAGATATTGGATATTTGTAATGATATTTTTCGAAATCCCAAATTTTTCACTTTATTTTAAATATCTTCAAAGCCCGTTAACTAGTAAATGCGTCCATAGGTACAATGTTTTCGGTGCGTTACATTAGGTTTACCGTACCTATAATATACTTCTTCACCCCAAAAAAAAGACAATTATTTTTTAATGGAGTTGGGTATCTATTTTGATGTGGTACAGCATGTTTGGTTGATGGGTTCTGTTTGTGCCCTGTGTGTGTCTACATACACACATGTCTACCTAAGCATATTGACTCTGCATAAAGTAGTCAGTTAGATGTAGGACTATATGCGGTCTTGCTACACTCCAAGTCATCTAGCGTAATGGGTAGTTTTTCATATAAACTTAATACCAAAATAATATGAAAATCTACATATTCGTAATGTAAATATATATTTCGATTGTATTATAGAATATCTATGTTCCCAAATAAATATTTTGAAAGGACCTTCGATCAATAATAGTACGAAAGGACAATGAAATAAAGACGAAGAATTACGACGAGGAATTAAAAATAATTTCTATAGAAAATTGATTTTTCTCATAACTTTTGTTTAAATCGGTGTACGTTTAAAACATGTGTTTGGGAACCTATATATTCTGTAATCCAATCAAAATAAATACACACTATCTTAATAATAATTTTTATTTTTATAAATTATTTCGGTATTACGTTTGTATGAAATTCGCATGCTCTGCAGGCCTCTTAATGTCTCAAAATTGCCGACAGCTCAAAATTGCCGACACAGAATGCCATGAATGGCTAAGGAACACAATTTCAAGAAGTCTACGTAAAAGTTTATTTCCAATAACATTCTGAAAATATTTATTCACTGTTCCGAGTTTCCACGAGAGTACAAGATAAAAAAAAACATATTCAGTCAATAAATTAAACTGACGACAAACGAATGCGTGGCAGATAGTAAAACCATATAAGTAGCCATTTAATTTATTTGGATAAATAACCTACTACCAACTAACTGTATTATTAAGTATTCTGTGCTCAGACCTACGAAGAATACCATCGTCACTGTTTCACTCACATAGCAACCAGACGTGTGGGTAGCGATCTCAAATTGATTGCTGTTTCGTTTTTCACAGGCGCTAAAGTAATTGAGTGCAAATGAAGACGATGACGACAATGATTTGGAGAACTTTTTCGGGGTTTCATTTATTAATAAATAAATATAAAATTCTCGTGTCGTGTGTGTTAGTTACCATACCCCTCTGAAACGGCTTGACCGATTTTTATGAAATTTTATAAGAATACTCTGTAGGTCTGAGAATCGGCTACTATCTATTTTTCATACCCCTAGGTGATAAGGGTTATCCTCCCCTAACATTTTTTTTGACTAGAAATAATTTATATGGCAAAACAATGTTTGCCGGGTCAGCTAGTGGTTCTCTATAATTATTATTTTGTATGTTAATAGGCAAGATCAGTTTCTAACTAATTTCTATTAATTTTTAATTTCAATCAATAACTTTAATTTTCTTCTGTTAATCGACGGCTAGACAAATAAATTACACACTAAAACACGTAGAAACAACGTGTCATTGACACAATATTTTATTTCATTCATTCAACCCACTTGGGAGGCAATTATTTGTGTTCTTTCTAATCCGAGGTAACATGTTTTTAATCTGATGTAACAACTTATAATCGCCTTTTACGATACAACAAGGTGATAATAATATTGCCCTTTAATTGTGTGTGTTCCCACGACTCACATTTGCATAATGCAAAGAAAACATTTACGTAATAATAAACAAACACAATTTAAGCGTATGCAAACTAGATTTTCTAAGATACAACCTTTGTTGTATAATCCTATTATGACGGCTTGCTCGGAGCATTCACTTCAGTTACATAGTTATCTTGTAACCTCGAACAAGAATACAGGTGCTTTACATAAAGGGTGTAAAACACCTGTTAACGAAGCCGAAAGGCACTTGTTCTCCCCATCATTGCGATATTTTTTTTGTTTTTCACCATACCATACGGTGGACCGATGACCTGGTGAAGGTTGCAGGAATCCGGTAGATGCGAGTAGCAAGGGACCGGTCAATGTGGCGACACTTGGGGGAGGCCTATGTCCAGCAGTGGACGTCTTTCGGCTCAGATGACACCATACCTGGGAACCTTCCAGTGACGGAGATATTGGGGGTCAAAGTTTCAACTTTTTGACATGTTTTTTTTTAACTACAAGTTTTTACAGTTACGAGTTTACTTTAACCACCCCTACGACTCCCGTACTATTCAATCCATCCACCAGCACAATGTTTTAAGTGCATTACATTGAGTTTTACCACAAATTGATTGTGATGATTTTTCACTACAAAAAAATAAGTTGTTTCCCAGCAAAAATGTATGCGTAAAGTAACTTAGTTTGATGTACAGAATGCTTGGTTGACAGCTTCGTGATGAGGTGGTTTACACCCGGTTTATATGAACATTACGTCTGTAATCCCCAAAAAGTAAGACAGAGGTATACTTAATCTTTTAATCACATATCGCCAGTTATGCATACCTAAGTCCCATGTAAAGGAAGCCTATATTGCCATCAACCGGGCCAAACCCAGTCTTCCTGGCTGCTAATGAGAAATTCCTGATGTTTAAACCCATGACGCTTTACCCAACCCGGGAATCGTCTTTAAGGCGATTACATGAGCTAAACGCGAGTTTTATAATTACTAAAAGTATATGATTCACTGCTATAAAAAATATATGATATTCTTCAGGATATATGCTAGCATGATACTGTTTTGAAAACATAATACAATTAATTTGGCTGGATAAAAATAAATCACGAACTAATCTCTAAAAATATCTTCCAAACAATAAAAAACATACTAATATACATGCGATCATTCTGATTTTTTGGCAAATAATTCTACAAGCAATACAGGGTGTCTCATTCAAATCGGTCAGTATGGGAAAGTCTGAAACTATAAGACATACGAAGATCTGTTCTGAGGAACCATGTCATCGATTTTAATAACAAGAAAAACTGCATTCATACATTTTAAAAAACATCTGTACTCGGTTCGGGAATCGAACCCGGTTATTTTGAAAAAAAAACCTACACTATTTCTATTTAGATATCGATTGTGTAGGTCTTAAGCAGTAAATGTCTGTATGAAACATGATGTCAGAAATGAATAAAATGCATTGTTTCCACATACTTTAATTTATTTTAGTAGGTGTTTGAACTGACCACGTTTACAACATTAAACAAGTTCAGGTATTTAAAATTGTCTCTATGGTTGTTTGTCCCTCTTTGCTGATGTTGCAACTTGATACATACACCTCTTTACATACCCACACACCCATTGGCATTGCATTAAACCATTCCGGAAGTTTTGTTATCTGCGATAATATTATCTAATATCGTGTTGAATATTGTATTGAAAAAGGTGGTGGTCACTTCGAGCACCTACTAAAATAAATTAAAGTATGTGGAAACAATGCATTTTATTCATTTTAGACATCATGTTTCATACAGACATTTACTGCTTAAGACCTACGCAATCGATATCTAAATAGAAATAGTGTAGGTTTTTTTTTCAAAATAACCGGGTTCGATTCCCGAACGGAGTACAGATGTTTTTTTAAAATGTATGAATGCAGTTTTTCTTGTTATTAAAATCGATGACATGGTTCCTCAGAACAGATCTTCGTATGTCTTATAGTTTCAGACTTTCCCATACTGACCGATTTGAATGAGACACCCTGTATATTAGCATGATACTGTTTTAGTTTTTTAATGCAATCAATGGTTTTTTTGTAAATCGATCGAAACCACTCATTTTGCGCTATTTGGCCCGCAGTGGCTGACGTAACAACCACTTTGTAGTGCAAGCTGATTAGAACTTTATTCTAACAGCATTTCAAACGAAGTTTGAACCACCACAAATAGAGTTGCTAATTTAGCTCGTCTAAGCGCCTTAACGTTTTCGTTAAACAAAATAGCAATCACAGTCACAATGAAATCGAAATACCACCTCATTTAGGTGGTTGTGATTGTTAGAAATTCCGCGTCACTAGTATGGCACGCTATAGAAATACCTGATTTATAAAAATAGTATTCATGAGAATCCAGTTTTAGTGGCTCGACTAATAAACAGGATTTTTATAGATCCGTAACGGTGGGTATGCACATTCAATCGTAAGCTCTCTCTATGGCTCCGCTGAGACGTCTCGCATTAACCCATACTAGAAAGATAGCAAGCGCGGAACACCGAAGCTAGACGAGAGCTAAGTATATACTCGCGCACTAGCCCTACCTCATAGTCTTGACGAGAATGTGCAGCTACCGCTTTTATTTTGAGACATATTTGGTAATTTTGCAAAACTTTGATACAGCTACAGAAAGTATTGAGTATGACGGGTGTAGATAAAACGTAAAACAAAGACATGTTTGACGTCAGCAAAAAGGAAAGCGTTCTCGTTGAAAATGCCTCATTTATGCCAGACGTAAGGAACTACGAGTAGCAAATTTTGGGCGAACTTACAAACCGATTTTCTCGGGTTCCCCGCTAAAGAAGAAAGAAGTAAGAACAACGAAAAACCGGTTCACATTACCGATGCCGCGATTCTGCAACCGTTCTCCGACAGTCGTTTCTCCTTTGGACTGTTCACCGACAGGACGTTTCGTTTTTGAGAGATTCGTCGATAGAACGTTTCACCTATGGATGTTTCGCCGACAGAATGGTTCGCATTTGTTAGTTTCGACGACAAGACTTTTCAACAATGGAATATTCGCCGTCAGATCGTTTTGTCTACGATTGTTTCGACATGGCTTTTTCACTATTAAACTACAAAGCCACCAAAAAGCTACTAGCTTGCTACAAAGACATGAAGAAAGAAAATGTTTTAATGGAAGACCGCCTTTACTTTTAATGAATGGTATTTATCTATTACCTATCCATATTCGTTTATTTTGTTATTGCAAACATTGGGGAAATAATAAAACAAAAGATTAATGAAACGTATTTATTTATATTTTAAAGTGTGGATAACACACATGGTGTGTTAATTATTATTGAAAGAAAACAACATGTTCGAATAAATGGTGTCAATTCACAGGGTTTGAAAGTAAAAATGGGGGATCCGCAAGGCTCAATATTGGGTCCTTTCCTTTTTCTAGTCTATATAAATGATCTACCCTTTTTATTGAAAAACCAACCACAAAATATGGTGTTATTTTCTGATGACACTTCCCTAATTTTTAAGATAAATAGACGGGCCCAAAATCTAGATGACGTGAATAATGCCCTTCTTCAGGTCCAAAATTGGTTCACAGCAAACAATTTGGTATTGAATGAAAAGAAAACTAAATGCATAAGATTTTCATTACCGAATGTTAAAAGTAGTGATTGTGAGATAATATTGAATAAAGAGAAACTCGAATTCGTAGATAAAACTGTTTTCCTGGGGCTTACGCTTGATTCAAGGCTACAATGGGGGTCTCATTTAACATCGCTTGCGGGGCGCTTCAGTTCAGCAGCATATGCCATCAGAAAAATTCGTCAATTCACTGATGTAGATACCGCTAGACTGGTCTATTAAAATATTTTAATAGACCAGTCTTAATAGTTATTTTAATAGTTCAGTTTTAGTTTAAAGTCCATCCTAAATATATAGGATGGACTTAAAATCATATTTAAATGGATGGGCACATATTTGTCACCTAATGAAATAATTTTCTATTATTTAAACCTTGGTATACTTAACTACTTACCTACTTATAATAAAACTGTATATTGAAGATATATTTTTTTTAATCACATTGTAATCCACACTTTATAATATAACTAAATACGTTTCATTAATCTTTTGTTTTATTATTTCCCCAATGTTTGCAATAACAAAATAAACGAATATGGATAGGTAATAGATAAATACCATTCATTAAAAGTAAAGGCGGTCTTCCATTAAAACATTTTCTTTCTTCATGTCTTTGTAGCAAGCTAGTAGCTTTTTGGTGGCTTTGTAGTTTAATAGTGAAAAAGCCATGTCGAAACAATCGTAGACAAAACGATCTGACGGCGAATATTCCATTGTTGAAAAGTCTTGTCGTCGAAACTAACAAATGCGAACCATTCTGTCGGCGAAACATCCATAGGTGAAACGTTCTATCGACGAATCTCTCAAAAACGAAACGTCCTGTCGGTGAACAGTCCAAAGGAGAAACGACTGTCGGAGAACGGTTGCAGAATCCGATGCCGCTGTGAAGGTAGCGAAGTTTTGGACCAATCAAATGAAGTTGGTTGTGTACCCCAAAACCCGAATAAGGCAGCGCAAAGAAAATGACACAAAACAATAATTTAGTAAACTCATCTCGCGGGACCAATTTACTAAAGAGCCAGTGAGGCTGACATTTTTTTCCGATTGTGTAGACCACTTCATCACGAAGTCGTCAACCAAACATTCTGTACCTACATCAAACTAAGTAACTTTACTCAAAAATATTGCTAGGAAACAACTTTATTTTTTGGGGTGAAAAATCATGTTTTGGGGTCGTTCCGTAGTTTCGTGCAAAAACGATTTCCAGACCAATTTACCCATGGTTTTCATTTCTGTATTTTTTTTTTTAACCAGAATGGGTAAAGACTTAGTTACTTTAAAAGGAGTATCGATAATATTAGGTTTTGATTTGTTATTTTATTTAATCCAAATATATATAACTCAAAGGTGACTGACTGACTGACATAGTGATCTATCAACGCACAGCCCAAACCACTAGACGGATCGGACTGAAATTTGGCATGCAGGTAGATGTTATGACGTAGGCATCCGCTAAGAAAGGATTTTGATCAATTCTACCCCTAAGGGGATAAAATAGGGGATTAAACTTTGTGTGAAACTTTGTCAATTTTAAACCGATCGGGCTGAGACTTTGCATGCATAAAGCTACTATGACGTAGGCATCCCCTAAGAAAGGATTTTGATGAATACTGCCCCTAAGGGAATAAAATAGGGGATTAAACTTTGTCAATTTTAAACCGATCGGGCTGTGACTTTGCATGCATAAAGCTACTATGACGTAGGCATCCTTTAAAAATGTATTTTGATAAATTCCACCCCTAAAGGAATAAAATAGGGGATGAAAGTTTGTATGAAACTTTGTCAATTTTGAACCGATCGGGCTGAGACTTTGCATGCATAAAGCTACTATGACGTAGGCATCTTTTAAGAAAGGATTTTGATGAATACTACCCCTAACGGAATAAAATAGGGGATGAAACTTTGTCAATTTTAATCTGATCGGGCTGTGACTTTGCATTCATAAAGCTACTATGACGTAGGCATCCCTTAAGAAAGGATTTTGATTAATACTACCCCTAAGGGAATAAAATAGGGGATGAAACTTTGTCAATTTTAAACCGATCGGGCTGTGACATGGCATGCATAAAGCTACTATGACGTAGGCATCCCTTAAGAAAGGATTTTGATAAATTCCACCCCTAAGGGTATAAAATTAGGGATGAAAGTTTGTAAAAATCTTTGAGATTTTTGACTGATTGAACTGTAATTAAAGATTGGAAAAAGTAAACCCGCAAAAACTGTACCTAATTAATAATAATACTTCTTAACGCGAGCGAAGCCGCGGGCAAAAGCTAGTAAACTAATAAAACTGCGTCTAAATTCATTCCTCTCTGTTTCCAACTAGGGACCTCGGCGTTTGTTTTCATGTTTATTTGTCTACAGTCGAATTGATAGCTTTAATTAATACGGTTTGTAAGAACCAAACCCCTGACCTATTCTTTAAGTATTTTAAATATACCAATAACTTAGTAATAGTAGAAAAAAAGCTATTTTTCTAATTGTCACAAAAAAAAACATCATCGCCATCCGTACTCGGAAACTTAGTAATTTTGTTGTGGTTTATTCGGTCCCTAATATAGTGCAGGTCACAACGTGTTTCTACTGGTCGGTCAGCCGCGGCAAACAGAGCAAAGTTGACGTACGCCTATCGCTGTCATAATTATTTGAAATCTTCGTATTGTTGGTAGTGCTTCGTCCAGAAATAATTTCATCACATTCCTTCTATTTCACAAGGTACTGTAGTAAACAAATTATTATAAATACTAAATATGTTTGGCTTTCAAATTGATTTTGATCCTATTTTATTACTGAGTGGCTAATGTATTCGGTAACGAAATAATTAAACAAAATGTTAGAATTTTTCATTCATCTCCACTTCATCACCTTCCGTCCCCTCCAGTTTTCCTGAACATATATATCAGAAAAAGAAAACAAAGACAAACTGGAAGGTAATGAAAAGTGAAAGGATTGTAATGAACTACGGCGCGATGGTAATGATGTGAAAAATTAAAAAATACTTAATTCGTCACTATCATCTGATCCATCATATTTATATATATATTATGAAATATAATATCATATAATATAATGACGGTGATTATTGAAATTATACTGTTTTATTTAGCTGTTTTAAATTACCGTCTTTTACGGTTCATTAACATCCTAACCCGACTTACATCATTACCATCGCGCCGTAGTTCATTACAATCCTTTCACTTTTCATTACCTTCCAGTTGTTAAATTTCAATTGTCATTTTCTCCGTGAATAAACAAGATAATAACGTGCCTTCCACTTTAAATTAATCTGGTGACAATTTGTGACTCGTGTATATAAAAGAAAAACCTAAAATGTAATATTTATTTTTATTCTGCGGAACGGTTCTATTTGCACGAAACGACGGAATGAACCTTTGGCGTAGATCTCAATGTAACGCACTTAAACCACTGTACTGATGGGTGGATTAAATAGTACAGGGGTCGTAGAGGTGTTTAAAGTAAAAATCTTGCAGTGTAAGTAAACTTGTATTTTTATAAAAAACTTGTTGAAAAGTTGGAACTTTGACCCCTAATATCTCCGTAACTAGAAGGTTCCCAGGTATGGTGTAGAACAAAAAAAATATCGCAATGACGGGGAGAACGAGTGCCATTCGGCTTCGTTATGAGCTGTTTTACATAATTTATGTATGCATTTACAAACAGAAGTATCTATGTAGTATATCAACTATCTGGTGTCCACGGCACAAGCTTAGTTGCTTAGTGTGGCACTAGATGGCACAGTGTGTAATGTCCAGCTTTTTTATACGAAAAAAAAGAAGCAGAGAGACTGACCTGACAATAGCAAAGCTGATATGTATCACAATGCCGAGCAGGTAGATCTGCGCGAAGGGGAACAACTGCGGCTTCAGCTCCATCAGCCCCCACGTGCCTCGCCACACGCTCACCACGTTCGGAGCCACGAGGAAGCAGGAGAATACTGCGTCTCCTGGGGACGACAAAACATATTCAGGTCAAAGTAATGTGGAGGCGATGGTGGCAAGAGTGCCGACACGTCGTTGAGACGGAGGAAAACAACGTTCAAGACCTATCTACATCTGCCGGGGTTGCGGGCCTGTTCGAAAGAGATACCGCGGCCCCGGAACATAAAGGGCGAGGAAGGAACATGGATGGGTTTTAGTCAGTAAGAGTCTGACACTCCCTCCCGCTCCGCCCAGAGTGGGAGAAGTCATTTGATGATTTACCATCACAAAAAAAAAAGGCGATGTTGGCAAGAGTTCCGACACGTCGTTGAGACGGAGGAAAACAACGTTCAAGACCTATTTACATCAAAATTCTATTTTTATTTAAAACTAGCTTCTGCCCGCGACTTCGTTCGCGTGAATTTTTGATATCGCAACTCATCGCCTGTTCAACGTAAGCTTTTTTCCCGCTTGCAACATTTCTTATTGCTGCTCCGCTCCTATTAGTCATAGCGTGATGTTATATAGCCTATAGCCTTTCTCAATAAATCGTTTATCCAACACAAAAAGAATTTTTCAATTCGAGCCAGTAGTTCCTGAGATTAGCGCGTTCAACCAAACAAACAAACTCTTCTGCTTTATATCATGTGGGGTATTCTTTGGGGACTGCCGACTGAAGCGAAAACTAAGTTATCTGTGTCTACTACGGGTTGTACCCCGCGCACGCCTAAGTGGTGCTACGCCGTAGCAGATCGGCTACGAGTGCTACTAAGCGTTAGGTGACGGTCACGCGAGATCCATGATATTTGTTCACCCAAAAAGTGCTCAACGCGCCTGAAGTTTTCAGATCAAAAACCTTTTCCATGTTATTCTATTCTATTGTAACAATTATGACGTTGACAGCTTTGAACGCGGGTTAAATGGTCTTATCGCGTTTCATTTGTGAATCTGAACCATTTATGTAAGGCACTGATTTAAAGAGGCAGTTGTAAAAATAGCGGTTTTAGTAAGTTAAAATAAATGGCACGTTTAATAACTAGTTCAGCAGTTAAAACTAAGCAGTAAAGTAATCAAAAATGAGTAATAACATATAATGAAATGGATCAGTGAATATATAATTGAGCAGGAGAATAATTAAATGGGCGGTAAATCGTAAGTAATAAATCGGAATTTGTAGGTAAGAAATCTCAATGACATAGAATTTGCTTAGTAGCAGGTAAAATAAACTTATTATATAATAAGGCGTAGTCGACGGCGTATTTCCGAGTGCAGGGTTTAAAGGAACCTAATTAACCTAACGGGAGGGTGCCCCAAGTCCCGATTATGGGGGCAGAGATACTTCCGTATGTTCAGTTGACTTACCGCTCATTCAGTTATTGGACGGCTCAATTATTTGTAGAATTGACATTGTATGATAAAATAAAAGACTAATTGATTTTTATTACTGTCCATGTTTAACTGTCGCAAAAATTAGTTTTCTTTGTTATACACCCTAAGTCTGTGTTGGGCGCTATTTTCCACATACAATTCAGAATCTTGGACAAATAGAGAAGTATTTTCCGTTCACCAAGAAATATACTCAGAGGTTTTAATATGTAGGATTAATCTGAATGTTGGATTAACTGAACTAATTAAAAAAGATAAGCCGAATTTTATGACACAGGACCATACCAGAAACCATATACTCAGAAATAAATAAATCTTATCTTATATTATCTTACATTGCGTAATACGCTACAGTTGGCTACAGGGATACTGTAAAAATAAGATTTTAGATTTTGTTGTTAGTTTTCGCCATTAGGTTACAAAACCACCACTTCACATCTGCGTATTTTCGCATTTTGTGCTTGTGTACAGGGTGTAAACCACCACATCACGAAGCCGTCAACCAAGCATTCTGTACATAAAACTAAGTTATTTTATGCAAAAAAAAAATAAATCATGTTTTGTTGTAGAACTCAATGTAACGCACTTTTAACAATTGTGCTGGTGGATGAAATTAATAGTACGGGGGTCGTGGATGTTTTTAAATTAAAAAAATATGATTAAAATCTCTTACCATACCGTGCCTTATTACTCTTTATTCCTACTAATCTATAGGGTACAAAATACCTCTTAACATAGCCGAAAGACACTTGTTCTCCCCGTCATTTCGATCTTCTTTTTTGTTCTACATTATACCTTCTAGTTACGGAGATATTGGGGGTCAAAGTTACAACTTCTTTACAAGTTTTTTTTTTAATACAAGTTTTTATTGTAAGATTTTTAAACTTAAATACCTACACGACCCCCGTACTATTCAATGCATCCAACAGCATAATGTTTAGAGTGCGTTACATTGAGTTATACCACAAAACGTGATTTTTCACTCCAAAAAAAAGTTGTTTCCCAGTAATCGTTTTTGCGTAAAGTTACTTAGTTTTATGTGCAGAATGCTTGGTTGACGGCTTCGTGATGAGGTGGTTTACACCCTGTAGACAGACCGAGTTACTAGTTTTCGCAATAATAATGTGTAGATACAGAAGAACCCCCCCATTAACAATAAAAATGTTCTTCCTTCTCATAGAGAGTAGGCTTGTGTCCTAGCAGTGGGAGCAGACTGATGCTGATGACAGTAAAATCTATCTATATATATAAAAATGAATAGCTGTTCGTTAGTCTCGCTAAAACTCGAGAACGGCTGGACCGGTTTGGCTAATTTTGGTCTTAAAATATTCGTGATAGTTCAGGGAAGGTTTAAACGGTGAGAAAAAATGGAAAGAGTCACGAAAAAAAAACCTAATACAACGCCATCTCTAATTAAAATGTCATTATAAAATGAATTATACTGGTTCTGGTATGCCAGTAGATGGCGTTATCCTTACTATTAGGCGGTACGAAGTTCGCCGGGTCAGCTAGTTAAATATAGAAATGTGAAAATGGAAAATCAATTTGAAAAAGGTCAACATAATAACCTATACCGTAGCTAACTTCATCGCAGCTGCAATCAGGGGGGGCGGTGGAGGTGGCGCACGACTCCAAAGACTTGGTCTTCTCCAGCTTCCGAGGAGTTGCCTCTGGTAGAAGACTCTCCGATAAGTTCGGTGGCATCTGGAAGGGAACAACTTTAAGTTTTTTTTTATACTATAATATTAAGAACAAAGTTCTTAAAATTAATTACGATCTAGCCTAAAAGACTAATAAGCAATTTAACTCTAACTTAATATGTTACGTGATAGAATATTTTAAAACTAAGAATAGTGTTCATTTGCACTTTTACACAAGTCTGTAGCATTTTCTTGTAGTCTAATATAATTTATAAAGCACTATGTTCATGTATTACATGTATAGCACAACATTGTTACCATTACTCATTCACTTTGTACACTACACTAATTCAAAAGGTTTAGTTCTGTTTAGCCTACGCACAAAAATCATGTGCGGCAGTCATTGAGAACTGAAGATAGAAGTCAAAATTAAGTATCAATATCTGCTACGGGTTGTGCCCCGCGCACGCCTAAGTGGTGCTACGCCGTAGCGGATCGGCTACGAGTGCTACGAACGGTCACGCGAGTATAATTTACCAAATTCTTGGTAGTGTCCATTGGCCGCGGCCGCGGCAAGTAAACATTAATTGCCGAAATATGGATGTATACTAAAATAGGGTACAACTCTGCCTAACCCTTTTGGGATTTCAGGCGTATGTTGTGTTCTTGCCGGGGTTGCGGGCCAATTCGAAAGAGATACCACGGCCTCGGAACATAAAGGGCGAGGAAAGAACATGGATGGGTTTTAGTCAGTAAAAGTCTGACACTCCCTCCCGCTCCGCCCAGAGTGGGAGAAGTTATTTGATGATCTCACATCCTAAAAAAAAAACAGAAAAGGCGTATGTTACGTTATTTGTCAATGTCCATTGTACGTAGCCGGTACGCAGGTACCTCCGTATCGATTTAACTGAACCTTTATACGACTTGAGCGTCAAGCCATTCATTTTCATTACAATTCGGCAGCGCTTAAGTATAAGTATTCATAATGGACCCCATTTTTTAACTTTTACTTTTAATTATCTTTTAATACTTGCCTCACCAACATCGTCCATTACTTGTTTTAGTAATTAAATGACCAAACACTGCGTTTACAATGTTAGACTTGACGTAAAATGCTTTTTTAACTACGTTTTCTGATAAAACTTACGCCGCGACCACTAATGACTGGTGGTTTCGCCCTACTGTTACAGTAACGTAAACACAGCTAAAAACGATCGATATTTTAGTGTCAAGATGGTATCAAGTTAATGAATTATGTCTTGGTCAGTACCTACCTGCTTAAAGAAAATATACTTTCTTAAATATTAAATGTTGTCACTTACGCTACAGTTAAGTGAATTTCTAAATATTGTTAGGTACACTGTGGTAAGTCTCGGTGCCGAGTCGAGCTTTGAGAATCCAAAATTGAACTTTTATTTAGGCATTAGTTTAGGCGTGTCTTAGTTTTAGTGAAAGCAGGCAAAATAATCCTACTTCCTACTAATATTATAAATGCGAAAGTTTGTGAGGATGGATGTATGTTTGTTACTCTTTCACGCAAAAACTACTGAACGGATTTGGATGAAATTTTGCACACAGACAGTTTATAACCTAGATTAACACATAGGATACTTTTTATCCCGGTAGTAAAATCCCATGGGACAATTATCAAACTTCACGCGGGCGAAGCCGCTGGCAAAAGGTAGTATAATTATATTGGATAAGTTACTAGTGACTGCCTCGTTGGTCTAGTGGTCGCAAGTGCGGCTGCTGAGTAGAGGAGATCGTAGGATCAATACCCGGGTTGGGCAAAGTGTAAGCTATCAGATTTTTCCTCCAAGAATTTCTCAGTATCAGCCCTGGAATCTTGAATTGTTCCCAATTGATAGCAATAAGCACGTCCCCTGTTATATGGGACTTAAATATAACTGGCGAAATGTGAGTGTACTATTAATACTATTAGGTACACGGCTGCCTATCCGTCCGGGACTACAGGCGTAATTATACGTAATTTATAGTCAGTATCAAACAACGTCATTAAGTTATTGATCTTGAACGCCCGCTCGAAGGGCACCGTCAACCCTATTGACCCTATACACGAACGTGAGCTTCACTTTCCCTAATGAATACCTAATAATGTATATTGACAGATCAAGGCGACTCATCATCATCTGCCTAGCCTCTTCTCAACGGCTTTGTCTCCACCGATCACAGTATCAGATCACGGTAGCCAAGGATCACGGCGAGTTGCAATGTACCCACTATGTTGGGATCGGCTTCCAGTCTAACCGGATGCAGCTGAATACCAGTATTTTACATGGAGCGACTGCCTATCTGACCTCCACAACCCAGTTAGTACTGGGTAATACGATACCACTTGGTAAGACTGGTTATCAGACTTTGTGGGCCACTGACTCCTGTAACGACTGTCAAAGATGGACAAATGACAACCGGGACCTACAGCTTAACGTGCTTTCCTGGAAACTTTTTATGTACCTATGGGTAGTCACCCATCCACAGACCAACCAAGGCAAGCACGGCTTAACCTAAAGATCGGCCCGAGCGGCTGTTAATATTTGGCCACGAACTCCTCCTCCTTTGACTACAAGAGCTAATCGCGAGATTTATAATGCCTGAAAGCGTAAATGATTCACTGCAACAAAGAAAACCAGAAAAATATAAGATATTCTTCTGGATATATGCTAGTACGACAGTTTAATTCAAAACATAATACAATTAATTTTACTTCGATAAAAAAATCACGAACTTATCTCTAAAATTTTCTCTGAACGATTAAAAACCATACAAAAATACGATCATTCTTGTTTTTTGGCTAATAATTTCTACAAGCAACATAGTGTTTTGTTTTTTACTCCAATCAATAGATTTTTTGTAAATTAGACACTGTTCGGCCCGCAGTGACTGACGTAATATCCACTTTGTAGAGCAACCTGATTACAACTTTATTCTAACAATATTTCAAACGAAGTTTGAACCACCACAAATAGAGTTGCTAATTTAGCTTCGGTAGTCCCCTAATACAGATTATGTTTCAACTTGAACATGAGCCATACACTTTCCCTAATGAATACCTAATAATCTATATTGACAGATTAAGTGGGTAATTCCATAACAATACCGTCGAAATTATCTCGATTTTTCTATACAGACTAAATTCAAATTTTCTTAGGTTTTTTGCAATTAACAGGTCAATCTCAGGTTGTATGTTGATAAAAATTTGATTCGCGCAAGTAGTACGTATGAGTTACCGAATTATATTCATTAAAAACATCAATTAAACTGTTTAATAAAACCTTTATAAGTTAAAGTGCATTTAATACCAGGAATTGACATGTAAATTGCAAAAAAAAATGTTTTTTTTTTTTAATTTCGCGGGCTAATTAGTTTAGTTAATTTTTGTGTCAGATGGGTTAAGTAGGAAGATTTACTTTTGATCTTCAAATCCTTACATCTATATCTATACTAATATTATAAAGCAGAAGAGTTTGTTTGTTTGTTTGGTTGAATGCGCTAATCTCAGGAACTACCAGCTCGAATTGAAAAATTATTTTTGTGTTGGATAGTCCATTTATCGAGGAAGGCTTTAGGCTATATACAATCACGCTACAATTATTAGGAGCGGGGCACGAATGAAAAATGTTTTTTGTCGGGGTTTTTTTTTCCTTTCGTGTTTCTCTTATGTGACGCAGACGAAGTTGCGTGGGTCAGCTAGTGCAGTGATAAACTAAGGGCGATCCGACGGCACGAATGGGGCAATGGTATTGAGGCTGCCTTAGGTTCCATGGGTCCCGGGTTCAAATCCCGGTAGGAGCAAATATTTGTCACCGTCAGGTTGGCTAGACCAAACGAGATATGTACATGAGACCATGTGCACTGTTTACTACCTATTTGATACTATTTAATACCTTTAATGAAGTATTTGGTACCTTTGGGTTAAGAGAGTTATCAAAGAAATAAAGTGGTCAGCCATTCTGACGTCAGGTTGGCTGACCAATTTCAAGTTCTCATACTTTTAGCGTTGTATTAACTGCGTCGTTATTGTTAATATTTAATACCTATTTGGTACCTTAACATATATTTGTTACACAGCTTTAGGAAGCTCCTATAAATTGTTATTAGAAAAACCATTAAAACGCCTGTACATAAATTATTGACGTCTTTTCTTCTCAGAATTATTGCTAACAATGTTTTTGCAGGCGCTTAGTGGCTTATGAACAACTTGTTTCTGGATATGCATAGTTAAGTTTTATCCATTTGTATTATTATTTAATTATTTACATATCGCATTTTTTCTAAGGAATATAAGTATGTACTTGGATATGATTGAATACGGTATTTTTTTTTATTGATTGCTTGATTTTGTATTTCTCGACGGCATGGCAAGCCAAGTCAGAGGCCTATGGGTACCTATGGTGCTATGAACCAGTTAGCCACTAACCACACGATAAAGTAATAAGGGTTTTATTAAATTTAACATGATCAAATTATGATAGAAATTGAATGAATGGCCGAATGGCGTAGTGGTAACGAGGCTGCCTTACGTTCTTAGGGTCCTGGGTTCGAATCCCAGTAGCAAATGTTTGTGTGATGAGCATGGACATTTGTTTCCGAGTCATGGATTTTATATGTATAATAAGTATGTATTTACAAACAAAAAAGTATACAACATTATTTTTTGTTTATACTAAACCCGAAAAGGGGTCATTGTACTCATCATTTTGAACAACTTTTGCAATGGGACGAACCTTGAAATCGCAAAAAAAAATCAGCTGTACCCTACATTTATGTTCGCATAACTCGTCACAATATAGGGAACAGCTGATTTTTTTGTTTTCTGTGAAGTCGGTTTTATTTTTTGTAAAAATGTTTTTATTTTCACTTTTTAGTGGTCCACATGTGATTACCCCTTCACAGCGTACCGGCGTGATTTTCTGTTATGAACTATGGTGTAATGTAAACTATAGACAGATAGGAGATTTCAGCAATCCCAATAGCTTTCATTTATTGAGGAGTTCCGTTGCCTATCTTCGAAGTTCTTCATTACATCTTCACCAAATTGAAATGGAATCACTTCGAAAAAGTACACTTCCTCAAACTACCCAAATCGCTTCTAGTGTGCCTATAAAATGTGAAGAGTTCTCTCCATTTCTCCAGGATTCCGTCATCAGAGCCTGATTTGATGATTATAGGACAACCTGTGAAGTATACCCTTTCAAACAATAAAAAAAAACTAAATCGGTCCATCCATCTTCGAATAATCGGGGAACATTGAATTGAAAACCTCCTTATTTTTGAAGTCGGTTAACATCGACGTTATGGTAAGTGACTCAAATATCCGGATAGCCTATAAAAGATTCGGCCGAGTATCGTTAATTAAGAATTTAAGAGTTCCGTTTATTTGTCATGGATCTCATAATCAGGATTAATTAGAACCTAACCAAATTGTCATTAATGTACCCTTTTTTTTCTTCGGATCGGAAATCATCAAATGTCTTCTCTCACTCTGGGCGGAGCGGGATCCCAGTCATGTCAGACTTTTACTGACTAAAACCCATCCATGTTCTTTCCTCGCCATTTATGTTCCCAGGCCGCGGTATCTCTTTCGGATAGGCCCGCAACCCTCATTAATGTACCCTTAAAGTACATCCTTTCCAATAAAATAAAAAAAAAACAAAACATGTCCAGGTAGGTCAATCGTCGAATCCGACTCGGCTGGGCAGCGTTCGGGAAGCTGCGCGGTATCTTTTCGTCCAACTTACCGCAGTGTCTCAAGACGAAAGTCTATGACCAGTGTGTGTTGCCAGTGATTACATACGTGACCGAGACGTGGTCGTTCACAATAGGCCTTATCAAAAGGCTTAAAGTCACCCAAAGAGCAATGGAGAGGGTTATGATCGGAGTTTCCTTGTGTGATCGAATCAGAAATGAAGACATTCGCAACAGAACCGAGGTCACCAACGTAGCCTGCAGAATTGCCAAACTTAAGTGGCAGTGGGCAGGTCACATTGCTCGCAGAACGGATGGCCGGCGGCGACTGCAAACTGAAAGATGATGCGTTGGAAGACCTCCCACAAGGTGGACCTATGACTTGTTGAAGGTTGCGGAAATCCGTTGGATGCGAGTCGCAAGGGACCGGTCAATGTGGCGACACTTGGAGGAGGCCTATGTCCAGCAGTGAACGTCTTTCGGCTGAAATGATGAAGTCAAGGTAATAGGGCTTATGCCCAATAAATGGAACTTAACACATCTAACTGTCTAAATCTGGGTGTATTGTACACATCTGCCTACCCCATCAGAGCATACAAGCGTAATGTTACGTCATGATGTAGTATAAACAATGAACCTACAAGCGATTGCAGCAATTACTGCAGAGTTGCTGTCTATTTTTGAAGAGTTCCATTGTATATCTCCGAAGATCAGCATCAAATCTTCAGCAAATTAAAATGGGACCGCACTGGAAGCACCAACTATCAAATAAAAAAAAATCATCAAAATCCGTTCACCCAGTCGAAAGTTAGGTAACAAACAACAAAAAAAATACAGTCGAATTGAGAACCTCCTCTTTTCAGTAGTCGGTGTAAAATATTACAAATGAATAAAACTTAACTATGCATATCCAGAAACAAGTTGTTCATAAGCCACTAAGCGCCTGCAAAAACATTGTTAGCAATAATTCTGAGAAGAAAAGACGTCAATAATTTATGTACAGGCGTTTTAATGGTTTTTCTAATAACAATTTATAGGAGCTTCCTAAAGCTGTGTAACAAATATATGTTAAGGTACCAAATAGGTATTTAATATTAACAATAACGACGCAGTTAATACAACGCTAAAAGTATGAGAACTTGAAATTGGTCAGCCAACCTGACGTCAGAATGGCTGACCACTTTATTTCTTTGATAACTCTCTTAACCCAAAGGTACCAAATACTTCATTAAAGGTATTAAATAGTATCAAATAGGTAGTAAACAGTGCACATGGTCTCATGTACATATCTCGTTTGGTCTAGCCAACCTGACGGTGACAAATATTTGTGTGATAACCACGGACATTTTGTTTCCGAGTCATGGATGTTTAATATGTATAGTAAGTATTTATTTACAAACAAAAAAGTATACATGTAGTATATCAACTATCTGGTGTCCACGACACAAGCCTCGTTACTTTGTGTGTATTCGTCATTGTATGTTCTTTTATGGCGTTTCTATACCTTGTGAAAACCTTTTGTTATACGCCTTCCACGTACCCTCTCAACATGACCAAACTGTCTAAAAACACACACTTTATTTATAACTAGCTTCTGCCCGCGACTTCGTTCGCGTGGTTTTCCCGATTGCAACATTTCTTATTACTGCTCCACTCCTATTGGTCATAGCGTGATGGTATATAGCCTATAGCCTTCCTGGATAAATGGACTATCCAACGCAAAAATATTTTTTCAATTCGAGCTGGTAGTTTCTGAGATCAGCGCGTTCAACCAAAAAAAACAAACATACAAACTCTTCTGCTTTATAATATTAGTATAGATTCTGCTAACAAATATAATTTAAACTTACTTCCATATTTTATCTCACAATACTTGATTACAATATTCACTTGTTAATTACATAATATTAAAAACTTCGTAAATTAACTACCACATTCACACTAACGTTACTATTAGAGGACGGCTTTCAAAACAATCAAAGTACTTGCACGCTGCAGTCTCAATTTATGCTTATTCTAGAATATTCAGATTAATTTAATCAGGTAAATTAACTATCATCTAATACTAGTGCAGCATAAATCACTCTAGATATTACATAACAATGATCACACAAAG
Organism: Xestia c-nigrum; assembly: GCA_916618015.1. NCBI lineage: Eukaryota > Metazoa > Arthropoda > Insecta > Lepidoptera > Noctuidae > Xestia > Xestia c-nigrum. The sequence continues at coordinate 21,341,254 of OU745252.1, read as the reverse complement.
CCGGATTAAGTGTATGTAGATTATTATAGGAAAAACGTGCATTTCCAAGAAAATCTAGTTATTACATTGTCTATTTTGTAAAGAGATCATTAATCTCGTAATCATTAATATCTGAAGACGTTTCAGCAGTGTATAACTGTCAAAAGTACTGTCAGAATAACTGTCAAAGGAGACAATTTTTTTTGTTCGGGGATTAGGCCACCCACATAAATTGTAGCATCAAATCAAAAGTAAGGAAGAAATCAATGAAACTTACATTGATTTCTTCCTTATAACCTCTAGATTCCAGTGGTTAAATTAGCTAAGCATTGTCTAACCGGAATAAATGCAATAAATCTGCAAAAACACAAGAATCACGAAAACCAAAATAAACAGAAAAAGTAAATGTCAAAATAATTAAGTTGTCTGTCAATCACTAAAAAAGTGGGTTCATAAAGTTCCGTGCCAATTTGATTGTTTAAACCAATTTTAGTGTAAACCTTTAAAAATACGAGTAGCATTAAAAATGCTCACAGTTTAACAATATTTATTTTTATGTTCTTTCTGATCCTATAATAATTCTAGCAGATATGATTACCAACGGGTAGGTACCGTATTTTTTTAGTAAACAGAAAAAACGCCCCTATTCACGTAAGTATTTGCTGTCAAATGACATTGACCACAACAGGAGTGATTTGACTCGCAAAAAAATATCATAACATAGCTTATTTATTATGATTTTTAGATTTCGTCTACATTTCTACGTAATATTTCATTTAATACCATAGTAAAATGGTTACTATTTTTGGTGTTATTATGAATAATAAATGCAACGACCAGGTGGGCCCAAAAAATTTATCTCCTTTGACAGTTATTCTTAATAAAATGAGTTTTGTGGAGTCAACAACTCATTTTATCAAGAATAACTGTCAAATTTATCTAATCGAGTCCTATCGAATCCTACGTACTTGTACTGCTGACTTGATTGCAGCTGCTGCCAATACTTGACTTGCCATCAGCCATCTCCTACTATTATCCCAATTTATTTGTGCAGTCGGTCGGTCGCGTACGAGAATACATTGTATTCTATACATATAGCACGAATACGACGTTGACGTCAGCCGCGAATGACAGCTTTTGTTCTCGCTGACGTCACGACCAACCGTCCGCGACCGACCGTCCGCGACCGACCGTCAGCACGACAAGAATTCAAGCCTAAGGGCTAACAAGACCACAAGCACATAAAGCAATAAGACTGTAACGGGTAACCTCAACATAATGAAGAGTAATAATTTGTAGGGCCAAAGTGGTTTTAAAGTACCGCCATTTCGACATTAACGACGATTTGACGACCCGCATGGCGCAGCGATAGTGAAGCTGCCTAACGTTCTTAGGGTCCCGGGTTCGAATCCCGGTAGGAGCAAATGTTTGTGTGGTGGGCATGGACATTAGTTTCCGAGTCATGGATGTTTAAATATATGTATAATAAGTATGTATTTACAAACAAAAAGCATGTAATTAAATATACTTTTTATGTAGTATATCAACTGTCTGGTGACCACGACACAAGCCTTGCTTAGTGTGGCACTAGATGGCTGCGTGTAATGTCCAGCGATATTTATTTATTAGGTCGGCGCAGCATGTGTTCTTCTATATTTCTCTATTACCCGTCATCTCAGTAGTTATCTCTTTTCCAGCCATATAATCCTTATTTTAGGGGACTACAAGAGCTAAATTAGCAACTCTATTTGTGGTGGTTCTAATCAGCTTGCACTACAAAGTGGTTGTTACGTCAGCCACTGCGGGCCGAATAGTGCGAAATGAGTGGTTTCGATCGATTTACAAAAAATCTATTGATTGGACTAAAAAATAAAACACTATGGTGCTTATCTGTTGCTTGTAGAAATATTTGCCAAAAAATCAAAATGGTTTTTACTCGTTAAATTTTTTTTTTGAGATAAGTTTGTGATTTTTTTATCGAGTTAAATTAATTGTTTTATGTGTTCAAAACAGTCGCTAATAAGTTATTATATAATTTATTAGCGACTGTTTTTGTTTGTAAAGCCGTCAACCAAGCATATAGCAGTACATTATACTAAGTAACGCAAAAAACATTGCTGGGAAACTACTCTTTTTTGGTGTAAAAAATAAACCGCACTCAACGCGTTTTGCTGGTGAATGGATTGAATAATAGGGGGGTCGTGGATGTTTTTAAACTTTTAAAGTGAAAATGTTTTATTAAAAACAAGTTTTTAATAAAAACTTGTGGAAAATGACGCAGTGACGGTGTAAAAAAGTGCCTTTCTGCTTCGTTAAGGATACTCACATTTTGCCAATTATAAATATCGCTGGACATTAACACACAGCGCCACCTAGTGCCACACTAACCAAGGCTTGTGTCGTGGACACCAGATAGTTGATATACTACATAAAGGGTGTAAAAGCCCTCTTCACGAAGCCGAGAAAAAAATGATATTATGGCAAGGCGGTGTCCGGATGTTCATATGCCGTAGCCCGTAGCACCCCGTAGCACCCCCCGTAGCAACCCGTAGCCGCGTAGCATCAAGTTTACTTTCGCACGGGAAAAAGTTTAAACGTATCTTTACAGGTCTGTATATTATTAGTTGTATTCAAAGTATTTCAGATTTTTGTAAAACATTCTTTATTTATTACATGGTGCAAATATAAAATTATTAGAATTTTACAATGTAGTGATGTACCAATCACCGACTACGTAATGTATATGTTACGGCTAATACCCGAAGTGCGGCTACACCTAGTTTTAGCCGGTTAGAACTAGGTGTAGCCACTTACTCTTGGTTAAACCTAGTACGAGCCGATTGTTTTCGGGGAAAACTAGGTCTAGCCTTCATCATGCCGGTTACAACTAGGTCCAGCCATTCCCTGTTGGATAAAACTAGATGCAAACAAGTTGAAACAAGTAACAGGCGCCTGGATAGTTTATGTTACTTTATAAAAGCGTGATTTATAATTATAATAACATTCTTTAAATTATAATATGCAACTATTGTCTGTTGTTAAAAAAATGTTCCTGATTGTTCCTATTATATTAAAAATTGTACTCCTAATAATTTGTGTTAATTATTACAATGTTATTTATAAGAATAACAAAACTCTCTACGTTTCTTTTTATTGGATGTTTTTTTAATATCTAAAAAAGCTCTGCCGATAGCATGCTGGCTACAACTATGTACAGTCAATCCCTGTTAGATAAAACTAAGACACGCGCTGCTGCTGCAGACGCTGTGAGTCACACTCGCTAGTAGACCTGCAGTAGATCAGCAGCACCTGGCGCTCACATCCTACAGAGACGCGTGCCTCGCTATGCCCTCCACCCCGCGCCGCTGCTGCAGATTCGGTGAGTCATGAGTGTGACGCGGGGCGGAAGGCTTGGCGGGATTTTCGTTTCGAAGTACGATACTTATTCTCAAATAAAATATTCGTTTTATAATTTAATTTAAATATTTATTTGCATAAGACACAACGATCCATAAATATTTTTTTAATCCATTTTTATTTATTTAAATTAATTCAGATCCAACTTAAATTTACAACTAGCTGACCCACGCAACTTCGTCTACGTCACATAAGAGAGAAAAACGGAAGGAAAAAAAACCCGTTTTTTTCATTCCTGCTCCGCTTCTAATAATCGTAGCGTGATGTTATATAGCCTAAAGTCTTCTTCGATAAATGGACTATCCAACACAAAAAGATTTTTTTAATTTGACCCGGTAGTTTCTAAGATTAGCGCGATCAACTAAACAAACAAACAAACTCTTCTGCTTTATAATATTATTAGTATATTAGTATTAGTATATTAGTATAGATATACACCACACATACAATAAATGTTTTGACTTTTGGCTTTTGAAACCTAAAAATGAAGTAAAACTGATAACTTCATCCGTAATTAGAATTAAAAGACATTAAGAATTGAACATGATAGACTAGCTGACCCACGCCACTTTGTCTGCGTCACTTAAGAGAGAAAGAGCTCACAAAGGGAATACAATTTCCCCCGTTTTAGCAACATTTCTTATTGCTGCTCCGCTCTTGTTGGTTATAGCGTGATATTATAAAGCCTTCCTCGATAAATGGACTATCCAACGCAAAAAAAAAATCAATTCGAGCCGGTAGTTCCTGAGATTAGCGCGTTCAACCAAATAAACAAACAAACTCTTCTGCTTTATTATTATTAGTATAGGTAGATGTAACAGAATTAGAATTAAAATAAGAACAAAATTTTTAATTTTAATAAACAAAAACTTGAAATAGGTTGAATAAATCGGTTGGTGGTTTCGAAGATTAGTCGTTCATGAGCACGACTTGTGTCTACTGGAGAAAAAATGTGTTTTAATGACTTTCTTATTTATTATTTGTGTTATAAAGTGGCTGTGAGGATGTGTAAGAAAGTGATACCTAACTTTTGCTCTAATATGTCATAATGTGTTAATTTAAATCTGTTAAGACTACGTTAATGCGTGATGATTAAATATTTAAAAAAATATATCAAACAATAAATCAATAAAATATTTCTTCCGCGTTTGTATTTAATTAAGTAATTTTATTACTAAACTTACTTGACCGGCTTGTAAAGGGATTTATGGTTAATTTATTTTTGTATTAAGTTAAATTTTGACTGGTTTTCTGTGGTAATATTTTAATGTATTGATAACTATAGCTTTTGCTCGTGGTTTTGCTCCCGTTATGTACGGCCTTTTGGTCTCGTACATGACCAGTTTCTTTTCTTTTCATTTTTATATTTTTTGTCTATGTTCATTTCTTTTTTTAATTTGAAATACTGTTAATGTTGATGTGTTTTGTACTGTGCGGGCTAATAAATGCGGTTAGTTTTTTTTTTCTTTACGAAATCCAACCCTCGAGAACGTTTTAAATTTAGCCTCTCGGGGATAATGTACCTTCCCGGTAGTGAAATAATTTTCGTAATTCTATCAATCTGTTTTTCCGAAGAGTACCCACTAACTGACATACACCTCTTTATAATATAAACCTGGGTAATATTTGATGACGTCTTAAATTCTTAATGAATGGACATGTTAGATTATAGCTTAAATCTATATCACTTTATAAAAAAAAAAAAACTATTTCATTATTTATACCTGGAACCGGTTTCACCCATTACTATTAACGGTTTGCTATCAGGCGAAAAGCCTCAGCCTCACCTCAGTTTTAATCCTTTCTCAGAAAATATATTTTTTCTTCAAATTATTTAACGATTTAAAAAAAGTCTCACCCCATCATCCAAATTAATTTTCATTTTACGGCGCCAAAAACAAAACACAAACTTTTATTTTAATTTTAAATGTCACTTTTGAAAATGGAACACTTTTCGGCAGGATCTACACAATCACCCGTAGAGTGCCGCGCGCGAATATAATCTGTGCCAAGTGTGATCGCAGATAAATGCGAAATACCAGAGACAATCCAATGTGAAGGTCGCCAGTCAAATGGTTTCAGAGGGCTAATTACACCGAAATTGATCTTTGATCGAATTGTGATTTTCCATGGACTCTTTTTTGCGAAAAAACATAGGAGATTCATTATGAGCGGTTGCTCTTCATTTTTTTTTAAGTAATGGAGTTTTTACTGAATGTACACACCTACTTGTTTGTATTAGTTTGTGCTGTTTGATTGAAACGATTGAAAGTTAAAATAACGTTAAATAAGTTTTTACAGGCTGTATTTAAAAAAATATAAACTATATAATATTATGTTTATGTTGTCGATTCTGATACTGCTCCAAAATTGACAACGGAATCATCATCATCAGCATCATTTCAGCCGAAAGACGTCCATTGCCCACCCACAAGTGTTACCACCACATTGACAACAGAATATATCGAAACATTGGTGCAACTTAAAGACGTTTGCCATTCTTTAAATAAGACATTGTTAATGGGTTTACTGAACTAGACATTGTTCCTTCTACAGAAATGTCGAATGTATTAACATATTTTAAATAATTTATTTTATTTGAGACGCCACATGAATTCCATTTCCATATTACATTAATTTCTAAAATTTTATCATTGAAATGAGATCGCTAGCTTCTGGCCCTGACATCGTCTGTGTCGACTCATTCAGCGATATGAAACCATTTTTATATGTTAATACCGGTTATGAACTACTGTTGTACAAAGTTTCATCTAAATCCATTCAGCCGTTTATGCGTGATTGACACATGTCCAAACATACAAACTTTCACATTTCACTTTAAATAAGGTAGTAAGATCAGGGTAATCAAATGTGTGCCAGTTGCGAATTATGTTTAGATGTCCTCATTAATATCTATTATTAATGAGTCGATCTTTAGGTTAAGCCGTGCTTGCCTAGGTCTGTGGATGGGTGAGCATTCTTACACTCCGAGTTTCCTCCGTGCCTCGGAAAGCACGTTAAGCTGTTGGTCCCGGCTGTCATTTGTAGATATTTGACAGTCGTTACAGGTAGTCAGTGACAGAAAGTCTGACAACCAGTTTTACTAAGGGGTATCGTATTACCCAGTATGAAATGGGTTGTGGAGGTCAGATATAGGCAGTCGCTCCATATTCATCATCATCTGCCTAGCCTTTTCCTAACTATGTTGGGGTCGACTTCCAGTCTAACCGGATGCAGCTGAATACCAGTATTTTACATGGATCGACTGCTTCGACTGCATTGAGGAGCTCGTGGCGAAATAATATCAACCACTCGGGTCGAACTTTAGGTTAAGCCATGCTTGCCTATGTTGGTCTGTGGATGGGTGACCGACCTTATAAAGTAAAGAACCAGTTTTCGTGGAAGTTTTAAGATGTTACATTAAATTGCTATGACTTTACTGTGTCAGGAATCAGGATCATGAGCTCCGAACTACTAACATTTGTCTGTACCTTCACATCCGCTCCTAAGACGACCCATTGACCGCATAAATGTATCTGTTACGGCTAAAAGCCGAAGTGCGTCTACACCTAGTATTAGCCAGCTACGACTAGGTGCAGTCGGCTACGTGCCTGGTTAAGCCAAACTTGGTGTATCCTCTTATCTTCGATTAAACTAGGTTTAGCCTTCATCATAGCGGCTACTACTAGGTGCAGCCGGACCCCAGTGGTTATCTTGTTTCGGGCTGACATGGCTTGTCTAGGGTAAGACGTCTAGTCTACCAAGGGTATGGAAATGCAAGATGACGATCACAAAACAAAAACAAAATGCTTAATTGAACTAAAAACCTAGTTCTAGCCGATGATAAATAGGATACACCTAAGTTTAACCACCGGTGTACGGCTGCACCTAGTTTTAGCACCTAAACCTAGTTCTAACCGAAGATAAATAGAATACATCTGAGTTTATCCACATGTGGCCCGTTGCACCTAGTTGTATCCGGTTAAAACTGGGTGTAGCCGCACTTTGTCTATTAGCCGTAACATATCTACCACCAAACAGTTTTGTTTAAGGTCCCCGAGAAACTTTTTTTTTTGTTTTTCGCATGGGAAATCTTCAAATGACTTCTCCCACTCTGGGCGGAGCAAGAGGGAGTGTCAGACTTTTACTGACTAAAACCTTCCTTCCTCGTCCTTTACGTTCCGGGGCCACGTTTGCGTCATCGTTGAACGCAGTACGCACTAAACGCACCTACCGCGTGCCATTCGCTGAACTGGTGCGGCAATGCAATGCAACACGGAATGTTTCACATCAACTTGGCTTTGTTTCAAAGAGAAAAAAAATACAGCGAACATACCCGTATTGAGAACATCCGTTTTTTGAAGTTGGTTAATTGTCACTCACTTTATCCTTTAACCTATTCAATTTTATTAGAGGATTATGAGAGATGAGTTAGAAACCACTTAGGGACAATAGTCAACATAATGTCGAAAGAGTATTAAATAAATAAACCATCAAATACATTAGAACTATCTAATCGAAATGGTGGAACTTTTCCAATCGAATCAACATACATGAGTTCTGCTATGCTCAAAGTGTAGTACACACTGGTAATTTTAGCGGTACTTACCTGCATTGAAAAGGTCGAACAACTAGTTTGTGTAACATTGCAGGCTGGTTTTAATTTTAGAATGAATTATTTCCAACTAGCTTTTGCCCGCGGCTTCGCTCGCGTAGAATTTGGTCTGCCACATTAAGTTACGTGACATTTTTTTTTAAATACTGATATTTTTTTAATGTACCTTCACGTCGTACATCCCAGATTTCTAACTTCAAAATTAGTTTCCATACAATCTTTGAACTCCTATAGGTACCTAATATTTAGATGGTATCTCTTGAGGGTGGAATTATCTGAATTCCTTTCTAAGTGCTCATTATTTTAAGCTATAATAGAACTCTGCAAATTTCAAAATGCTATGTCCAGTGGTTTCTTCATCAATCATTACCTGTATGGTGTGTTTATAAAAAGTAGGCTTGAGATTATCCTATCCAGCACAAACGGATTACTAAACACTGACAACTAAACAGGTCGGACCAATGTTACTTGCATTTAATCACTACATAGTATAAAACAAAGAAGCTTTCTTTTCCCTATGAATGCTTAAATTTTTTAAAACTACGCAACGGATTTTGCTGCGGTTTTTAGTTCCGTACCCAAAGGGTAAAACGGGACCCTATTACTAAGCCTCCGTCGTCTGTCTGTCTGTCTCCAGGCTGTATCTCATAAAACGTGATAGCTAGAAAGCTGAAATTTTCACAAATGATGTATTTCTGTTGCCGCTATAACAACAAATACGAATAAGAATTAAGTAGGGGGGCTCCCATACAATAAACGTGTTATTTTTTCGCCGTTTTTTATAGACAATGGTACGGAACCCTTCGTGCGCGAGTCCGACTCGCACTTGGCCGGTTTTTTTTAATAGATTTTGTAATAACTAAAGAATTATGTGGTACGCAATTGGAATAGGTGAACATCTGTGTTAATTTATCTGTGTTTTTACTGCAATATACTCCTGTATACTATGTTATTTGATTTTTTTTGTTCAGCGTAAATAAGAAGATTTTGGGATTTAGAAACACGTGAGCAAGCTTACGTAAAGCTGCCCATGGGAAAAACAGGGCGTGCCTAAATGTATCCCCGCTACTTTCAAAGTTTGCCCTTGCGATTTATTGATGGTCATAGAAAGTGCAACTTTAAGTGGAAACTGTAAACGTTTGAAATTAAAGGGTAAGTTATTGGGTATTATTGGGATGCGTGGAATAAGAACATTTTCACCCTTAGCTTCTCCAGTTAAAATTGTGGCCTTAACAATATGCCTGCCTAGTTCCCTGACTCGCAATCTAGTGCCATTACATAGTCTAGGGGCGTCCAAGTTACGCATTAACAAAACCGGTATACCGAATTTTAATTAGAGCTTATGTGATTGCACCCCGGATAGCTCCAAAGAGTTAAGAAACTCCACGGGGTAGCCGCCCGCCGCGGCGTTAGGCGCTCCGTTCAAGTCAATCATATCGTGATAACTTTTAAACTATTCGGCCAAATTACTTAGTGTAAAAGACAAAGTTTATCTACATTAAATACTTAATGCGAGAAATGTATTCATTTTGATAAGAGTTTGATAATTATATACTAAATGTGCATTGTAAAATAGTACCAAATTTAATTAGATTTATGGTTCACAATTTTGGTTGTACTGGCTTGCACATAAAAGGTAGATATATGCTGTCGCGGACTTTTATTTAGATCTACTTAAGACAAACAATCCTGCGGTACATCATCTTTATGTAACTCCATTGGTTTAGGCAGCGCACGCCAAGATAGCTCTCAGATGGAAGATTTTTTTCCGACTTAATTGACACGTATCGTTATATTATGACCAAAACTACATAAAATCATTATAAAAAGTACCCTATGTATTAATCCAGGTTATAAACTATCCTTGTGCAAAATTTCATCCAAATCCGTTCAGTAGATTTTGCGTGAAAGAGTAACAAACATACATCCATCCTCACAAACTTTCGCATTTATAATATTAATAAGTAGGATAGGATTATTATATTATATTACTAGCTGACCCACGCAACTTCGTCTGCGTCAAAAGTACTACCTACCTACTACTACCTACTTACTACCACCTACCTACTACTACCTACCTACTACTACCTACCTACTACTACTACCTACCTACTACTACCTACCTACTACTACCTACCTACTACTACCTACCTACTACTACCTACCTACTACTACCTACCTACTACTACCTACCTACTACTACCTACCTACCTACTACTACCTACCTACTACTACCTACCTACTACTACCTACCTACTACTACCTACCTACTACTACCTACCTACTACTACCTACCTACTACTACCTACCTACTACTACCTACCTACTACTACCTACCTACTACTACCTACCTACCTACTACTACCTACCTACTACTACCTACCTACTACTACCTACCTACTACTACCTACCTACTACTACCTACCTACTACTACCTACCTACTACTACCTACCTACTACTACCTACCTACTACTACCTACCTACTACTACCTACCTACTACTACCTACCTACTACTACCTACCTACTACTACCTACCTACTACTACCTACCTACTACTACCTACCTACTACTACCCACTACCTACCCCTACCTATCCACTACAAACCGACGAAAATAATAAAAAAAAAAAAAAAAAGTTAAAAAAAAAAAAGTATCCTATGTCCTTCTCCTGGTTCTAAGCTACCTCCCCACCAATTTTCAGCCAAATCGGTTCAGCCGTTCTTGAGTTATAAATGGTGTAACTGACACGACTATCTTTTAGATATATATGTTATGGACCAAGTGATGAATGGGGCATTATACATAATGCCCGGTCATTATGAAAAATGGCCAATATAAGAGTGCAATTTGGTAAACATTATTCAAATAATCAAATTGACCGGGCAATATACATATTGTCCATCACCTTTTGGGCAGAGTAATACAAACATATTTAATTACTATTTTTTTTATTGTTATTGTCATTTAACTTAAAATAAACTAAATATTGAACCATCTAAATAATCAGACTCATTATTTGGGTTAATCAGTAAAGTCGTATTAAAAATATAACATAAAACATATTAAATAATCAAAAAATTCAATTCAAAAACTTTTTTGCAAAAAATAAAACCGACTTCAAAAAAAAAAACAAAAAAGTGAAAAATAACTTAAGCTTCTGAAGTCGGTGACCTTTGTTTGATTGCTTTAGTTTTTTTGTCACCGACTTCAGAAGCTTAAGTTATTTTTCACTTTTTTGTTTTTTTTTTTGAAGTCGGTTTTATTTTTTAACCGACTTCTAAAAAAGGAGGAGGTTCTCAATTCGGATGTTTCTATTTTTTTTTTTTTTTTTTTTTTTTTTTATGTTTGTTCGGGCATAACTCCGTCGCTTGCCAACCGATTTGGAAAATTCTTTTTTTGTTGGAAAGGGTATTCTTTCCAAATGGTCCCATAGCCACCAAATCAGGATCTGATGATGGAATCTTGGCGAAATCGGGAACTCTTCAAATTTTATATGAAAACGTGTTGCGATTTTGGTATTTTCTACAACAAGTGAAGCATTTGCGTTTGATAAGAACCATTCTACCATCAGATCTGATGATGAAGCCAAGAGTCACGGTACTCCATAATGAGACAATGTACCATAGTCGTGTTTGGGCTTGTTGTAATTGTAACGGTATGCACTTTCCATGTATCAAGCACATGTGAACCACTAAAAAGTTGAAAATAAAAACTTTTTTGCAAAAAATAAAACCGACTTCAAAAAAAACAAAAAAGTGAAAATAACTTTAGCTTCTGAAGTCGGTGACAAAAAAACTAAAGCAATCAAACAAAGGTCACCGACTTCAGAAGCTAAAGTTATTTTCACTTTTTTGTTTTTTTTGAAGTCGGTTTTTTGCAAAAAAGTTTTTATTTTTCACTTTTTAGTGGTTCACATGTGCTTGATAAACATGGAAAGTGCATACCGTTACAATTACAACAAGCCCAAACACGACTAGGACACATTGTCTCATTATGGAGTTCCGTGACTCTTGGCTTCATCATCAGATCTGATGGTAGAATGGTTCTTATCGAACGCAAATGCTTCACTTGTTGTAGAAAATACCAAAATCGCAACACGTTTTCATATAAAATTTGAAGAGTTCCCTCGATTTCGCCAAGATTCCATCATCAGATCCCGACTTGGTGGCTATGGGACCATTTGGAAAGAATACCCTTTCCAACAAAAAAAGAATTTTCCAAATCGGTTGGCAAGCGACGGAGTTATGCCCGAACAAACATAAAAAAAAAAAAAAAAAATAGAAACATCCGAATTGAGAACCTCCTCCTTTTTTAGAAGTCGGTTAAAAAAAAAAAAAAAAAAATAGAAACATCCGAATTGAGAACCTCCTCCTTTTTTAGAAGTCGGTTAAAAAACAACATGTCTATGTCTAATATTGTTGTATAGAAATAACGTATTATTACTCGTATCCTACTAATATCCCACTTATCCTACTCATCATCATCATCTGCCTAGCCTTTTCCTAACTATGTTGGGGTCGGCTTCCAGTCTAACCGGATACAGCTGAATACCAGTATTTTACATGGAGCGACTGCCTATCTGACCTCCACAACCCAGTTAACTCTGGGAAAACGATACCACTTGGTAGGACTGGTGTCAGACTTTTGGGGCCACTGACTACCTGTAACGACTGTCAAAAATGGACAAATGACAGTCGGGACCAACGGCTTAACGTACTTTCCCGCACGAAAGAAACTCGGTATGTAAGGGTGGTCACCCATCCACAGACCAACCTAGGCAAACACGGCTTAACCTAAAGATCGACCCGAACGGCTGATGTTATTTAGCCACCTACCTTCCTTCGCCTTTGCCTTTTTGGCTTGGCGACAACTACATTATCAGACTTCCAACCATTTTTACAACCACATCTACTATAACCTTGCCCTCCGCATTAAGAGGACATTCTGCAACAATTTCTCAGCGAAATCTCTGTCTCTGGAACATCTTCAGGCAAAATAAATCTTAATTTCGTAATTCAGTGATGACACACTCGCGTTGACACTCAGTTACGAAACTGAAACCCATCCGCGTCCGTCCATATTCGCTTGCAATGCAAAACGAACAAAAACAACTGCGCTTGAAGTCCGCCGCACGAGCCGCGCGCTGGATTGCGGTCTCTGATTGGTCAAAGCGTGCCACGCCATGCGTGCCTCCCTCCCCGCCCTCACACCACGTCAAATTTAGCTTTATTATCAAATTGCCCAATTATCATGTAGCAATATAATAATGACCGTGCAATGTGATAAATAATGAAGTTAAGATAGTATTAATCACTTAGCCCGACAGAGATAGCCATTATTCATAATGCTCGAACATTATGTATAATGCCCGCATTAATCACCTGGTCCATAACATATATATAGATTATTTTCGGAAAGTGTTTTTCTTCTCAGCCCTTGGACTGGATTTTAACTACATTTACGGGCCGAAGCCAAAGCAAATGTAGCGTGTGGTGTGTTTATGTGTGATGAGGTCCTATTTCATTCTCTTCTATCTGCATAAACTTTCTTACAATTCTACACGTATTTAAAATTGCTGCTTTTTGCATTGTAATGTAAAGGGTTTCATTCAGTTCTAATAATTTAAAACTGTGAAGGAGATGATTTGGGATTACCACTGTTGAGGAAAGGACTATTGGGACAACGTATACTTTTTCTGGGCGCCAGATTCTAGTAACTTCTTCTTTGAGTTCTGCGTATTTGCAAATTTTTTCAGTTATAGTTTTTTGTATGTTGTGCGTATTAGGAACTGCTATATCAATTAGGTATGTAACTTTATTTATTTTGTCCTGTAGAATTATATCCGGTCTGTTGTAGTGGATCGTCCTATCAGTTAGAATAGCGCGATCGTAATAGAGCTTGTGTGTTGTATTTTCTAGGGTAGTTTCTGGTTTATAATTGTAGTATGGAGTGCTGGTGTTTTGAATTAGTGAGTGTTTGAGTGCTAGTTTTTGGTGAATGACATTTGCCACCTGATTGTGTCTGTGAGTGTAGTCTGTCTGTGTGAGGATTGTGCATGCTCCTGTTATATGTTGGATGGTTTCTGGATGGACGTGACATTTGCGACATTTGTCATTAGTTACTGTAGGATCTTTGATTATGTATTTTCTGTAGTTTTTTGTGTTGATGATCTGGTCTTGAATTGCTATTATAAATCCTTCGGTTTCTGGAAATAAGTTGCCTATTTTTAGCCACTTATTTGACGCTAATTTGTTTATGTGTAATTGCTCTAGATCATGAGGGTGTCGACCGTGAAGTACTTTTTTCTTCCAGTCTTCAATTTTTTGTGTCTGCGGGTCGTCATTGGTTGTGTTGTGGGTTTCTATCTGATCGCTTAGGTTAAGTGGAGTGTAGTTAAGATCGTTTGTTACTATGGCTTTATGAATATTACTATTGCGGGATTTTATGTGGAAGAATGATTTTAGTCGACTAATTTGTTTACTCCATAGGTGCTGGATATCTATAAGGCCTCTCCCTCCATTTTCTCTTTTAATCGTTAGTCTCTCTATGGCGGATTTAGGGTGAAGGTTGTTATGTTTCGTGAGTGTTGTTCGTGTAATTCGTTGTAATTGTTCGGTATCTGTTTTGGTCCATTTTATAACTCCGAACGAATACGTTAATACTGGGATGGCGAAGGTGTTTAAGGCTTTAATGAGATGTTTACCTGAGAGTTGGGTTTTACAGACAGCGTTAACTCTCTTCTTGTACTCAGTAGTTAGTGTATCTTTATTTTTTACATGGTCAAGACCTTTTAGTTGCGTGTACCCTAAGTATTTATACAAATCAGTTGGTTCTAATGCGGTTATAGAATCTGACTCATCCACTGCATAGTCGCCGGGCCGCACCTTGCCTCTAACAATGTGAAGTGTTTTACATTTTTCTAATCCAAATTGCATGTTAATATCCTTACTAAACTCTGCTGTAATATCTACTAGTTTCTTCATTTCTTTTTCTGATTTTGCATACAGTTTGATATCATCCATGTATATTAGATGTGATATTGGTGTGTCATCTGTAGAGTGTTTGAGGCAGTATCCGGCCCCGCAGCGTTGCAGTAGATGAGACAGAGGATTGAGAGCAAGACAGAACCACAAGGGGCTCAGGGAGTCGCCTTGATAGATTCCTTTTTTGATAGATATCTGTCGCGTTGTGACATTATTGTTGTTGCTATTTATTTGTAAAGAGGTTTTCCACTGTAGCATAACATGGCGCATGAAATCAACTATTTTTGGGTTTATTCTATAAATCTCCAGAATTTGTATTAACCAGGAATGAGGTACACTATCGAAAGCTTTTTTGTAATCAATATAGGTGCAATGGAGATTTCTGTTTTTTGTGGTGGCGTGTTTATGTATAGTGGAATCAATTATCAGCTGTTCTTTGCATCCCATGTGGCCCTGTCTACATCCCTTCTGTTCCTCTGCTATTATGTTGTGTTGTATAATGTGTGAGTTAATTTTTTTTGTGACTACAGATGTTAGTATCTTGTAAATTGTGGGAAGACATGTGATTGGTCTGTATTGGGAAGGTTCTGATGTGTATTTAGTCTTAGGCAGCATGTAAGTAATACCTATTGTGATAAATACGGGTAAATTTTGCTGTCCTAATATGATATCTGTTAAATTTTTTGCTAAAGTTTTGTGTAATGCAGTTAACTTTTTGTACCAAAAATTATGTATTTTGTCTATTCCAGGCGACTTCCAATTATGTAATCTAGCTGTTATGTGTATTATGTCAGACTCTGTTACTTCTACGAATTCCATCTCGTCAATACCTCTCCATTTCATTTCTTCATCTGCTATCCAAGATGCTTTGTCGTTGTGTTGTTTTTGCTCTTCCCAAATACCAGCCCAATATGTTTCTAATTGTTCTTTTGAAGGTAGGGTAGGTGTGTTTGTGTTATTTTCATAATTTCTGTCGTTTTTTGGTATATGTAGATTTCTGTAAAATACTTTTTCGTTTGTGGTAAATATCGCGTTATCGTTTTTGCGCTGTTGTGCTTTTTTATATCGTTTAAGCCTATGAACTTTGAGTGCTAGTTTTTGTTTTAAGGTGTCTAAGAATTCTTCAGGTTTCCTGTTATTTTGTTCATGTCTAGTGTGTGTTGAATTGTTTCTAAATATGATCTCAACTCGTTTTACTAATTTATTGGATCTGCAACCGCTGATATATTGAGTAAGTCTACCAATGTCTGCCCTTAATTTTTCAACGTCTTTTTCGAGTCTTTGTTGCCATGCTGGTACTATATTTGGCCTAGTTCTTGGGGCTCCTGTGTGATCTGTGATTTTAAAGTTTAGTTCTTCAGATATAACTACGGCTGTACAATATATAAGTAGGTGTATGTCTATAAGCTGTGTGTCATCGGAAATAAATTGTGTGAGTATAGTCTCATTAAACAAGTTAACTAGTCGAAATAGGTTAGGTGTGTATTTAAGTTTAGGTAACCTAGGTCGAGCTGCTGGGTCCATCCCAGAGTACTGTGTTATTGTTGTTCTAAATTTGTCATTAATTTCTTGAATATATGTATCTGTTGCTAGGTTTTGATCTGGGACTACTATGGCCTCTATGTCATTTTCTAGGGTAAGAGTAATTAATTCGGTTTGTATGGATGTGTGCGATATATTTTGTGTAAAGTTTTGTGATTGGTTGTACGGAGAAGGGGAATCAATAATTTGTGATTGACTGAGTGATTGTGGTTGTTCTTGATTACTAATTTCGGTTATATTTTGTGTGATACTGTTAGTGTCTATATAATTTACTGTTTCTACTTGTAGTAATTGTGTTCGTACTTCTTCTCTTAATTGATCTATAACTTCTTGAGATAGAAGTTTATTCCTAACTATTATTCTTCTTTGATCTGAGATTCTTTGTTCTGAAACCGTAATTTCAGGATATTGTCGGGTAAAAAGTGTATGCAATTGTTGTCTATATGTGGTCATATCGGTCTCTAATTTAGTTATGTGTAGGTAGGTTCGCATGATAAATAGATTTACTTATTTACTCCATTTCATGCGAACTCTTGCTTTTCCAGCCTTGGTGGACGCGGGTAAAAAGGTGGAAACCCCCCGCGCAGCATTCAAGACCGGAGTGGGTGTGACTGTATTTAAACTAATGGTGGGGGATGATGAAAGTGTTGGTGACGATGGTATGGATGGTGATGATCGCCTAGCAGGTGTGTATGATACTGTGCTTGGACTATACGGTTCTACAGGGGTGTCTGTCCTGTCTGTCAGTATGTCACCATCGTCAATGATTTCGGCTGTAGTAGCTTTGTCGGTGGGAGCCCGCCTGTTCAACTCCTCACCGCTGACGGTTCGCATGCTGTGACACCCAGCGTCAGCTCCAGGTGCGCCCCGGCGATCGCCCCCGGGCAGCGGTCCTATACGTTTTCTCTTTGAACGAGTCTCCATTTTTGATGGGTTTCCAGAGCCACGATTAGCAACGACAGTAATTTCTCATTCGCGTGTCCGCCCCCCACGTGATTAGATGGTCAATCAGGACGAGTGGTTGTTTGGGGGGCTTATTATTATTTCCTTTATTTAATTAAAAGGAAATAATAATAAGCCCCCCAAACATTATTAATAATAATATTAATTATTAATATTATTATATTATTATTATATTATTATCTCCCTTTATTTAATTATATACAAATCTTTTACATTTTTAAATATTATTATAAAACTATATATAAAAAACATTTAAAAATATAAAAAATTGTAGCCCACCGGTATCGGGAACAGGGTCCAAGCTACCGGCGGTCAGGGCTCCAGAGAGAAGAACCTCCTAACAATACGGGCCGTGTCCAAGAGTACCGCTTTCTGAATCAAGCCCTTGATCCAGCTGCCTAACGAGAGCCTCCTCAGGTGTTGGTCGAGGCTCTTGGCAATTAAGCCATGCGCTGACACGACTATCGGCACAATGATCGCTGAGTCCACTTCCCACATGTCGACAACCTCGCGAGCCAAGTCAAGATACTTTATTTGTTTATCTTTCTCGGCTTTCACGAGGTTCTCATCATGCGGGACCGTTATGTCAACAATCATTGCGCGCCGCTCTGATCGATCCATCACCACTATATCAGGCCTATTGGCTATAACAGTCCTGTCAGTGATGATGGATTGATCCCAGTACAGTGTGATATTGCCATTAACGAGAACTGGGTCGGGCACATACCTATAGTAGGGCACTTCCGATTCCACAAGATTGTATTTTAGAGCAAGTTGCTGATGGATTATCCTGGCTACAAGGTTGTGTCTGTGCAAGTACTCTCCGTTAGCTAGACGAGAACACCCGGAGATAATGTGACGGATTGATTCGCCTGGACGGTGGCATGCCCGACATATGTCAACCGTACCGTCCTTCACAATAAATCTCCGGTAGTTATTCGTCATCATTACTTCATCCATAATTGCACAGACAAAACCTTCGGTTTCTCCGAAGAGGTCCCCGGACCGTAGCCAGGACACGGACGCTAGAAAATCTACATCGGGCCCATGAAGAGCCCGGTAAAAGCGCCCGTGAAGCTCCTTGCCCTGCCATTCTTTCCTGCGGTCATCAGTAGTTAGTACTATAGGTTTGCGCCAGTTCTCTTTAGCCAAGGAGAGCGGGGTATATTATTATTATAATTATTAATTATTAATTATTAATTATTAATTATTAATTATTAATTATTAATTATTAATTATTAATTATTAATTATTAATTATTAATTATTAATTATTAATTATTAATTATTAATTATTAATTATTAATTATTAATTATTAATTATTAATTATTAATTATTAATTATTAATTATTAATTATTAATTATTAATTATTAATTATTAATTATTAATTATTAATTATTAATTATTAATTATTAATTATTAATTATTAATTATTAATTATTAATTATTAATTATTAATTATTAATTATTAATTATTAATTATTAATTATTAATTATTAATTATTAATTATTTATTATTAATTATTAATTATTAATTATTAATTATTAATTATTAATTATTTATTATTTATTATTTATTATTTATTATTTATTATTTATTATTTATTATTTATTATTTATTATTTATTATTTATTATTTATTATTTATTATTTATTATTTATTATTAACTATTAACTATTAATTATTAATTATTAATTATTATTATTATTATAGTACTAAGTAGGATTGATAGATAAATAAAATGTCACCATAAGCGATTATTTTATTTTATTCAAACTTAGACCGTCACGTCATTTGGTTTACCGTTTCGGTTTTAAATTCCATACGTTAAAATACAGTCTTTTTTGTTTTTTTTTTACTTTTAAATCCTTTTAAAAGTTATTTTGGATTAAATTGAATAAACTTGTCAAAAAGTTGTAACTTTGACACCCATATCTCTGTAACTAGAAGGTTCCCAGGTATGGTGTAGTACAAAAAAAATGATCGCAGTGATGGGGAGAACAAGTGCCTTTCGGCTACTAACTACCGGGATAAAAAGAATTGTGTGCAAAATTTCAGTGAAAGATTAATATACGTAAATACATACTCACAGACTTTCGTATTTTATAATATTAATAAAATTCTTTTAAAAGTATTTAATAAACAAGCGATAAAAACAAGTATGTCAACAAGTAACACGTTTCTATATTCTTAGTTCAGTTTTTTCTTGTAACAACGGTTGTGTCAATAATTTTATTCTGATGTTATCAAAACTCGTTTAGTCAACATTTACGATGCAACCAATGATTTTTTAACTTGACTCTCCACTTAATTGATTCATAGGTGTGTGGTCATAATACAGGCTAAAAACATTTCTGACGAAGTCGTCAACCAAGCATTCTGTACATCAAACTAAGTAATCCATCGCAATTCTTTTTACTGGGATATGCCTTTTTTTTGGGGTGAAAAATCACGTTTTTTGGTAGGACTCAACGTAACGTAATGGACGCATTTAATAGTAAACGCGGGGGTTGTGAGGGTGTTGAAAGTAAAAATCTAACATTTAAAACATGTAAGTATATAAAAAACCAGTGAAAAAGTTGGAACTTTGACCACCAATATATCCGTAACTAGAAGGTTCCGTAACTCTTCTAGTTACGGAACCTTCTAGTTACGGAACCGAAGTTCTAGAACTCTAGAGCAAAAAAAAATCATGTTTCATACCCAAATGATTGGTTGAAATGGTACGGATCGACTCGTGAGATACAGAAAATTGGCAGCTATCTCTCTCAAAGTTGAATGAGGATTTTCAGTCACTATTTCCTTCACTTGCAGACGTTGATGGCCTACCAGAGCGAGGCAAATCTTCCATCACATCTCGACCGCTTTTGACCGCTTTGTACCACTCATAAGCACGTGTTTTTGATAAAGTCGATTCACCGTAAGCCGTAATTTCGTGTTCAGAACAATGATATATAAAACTATAGATACGTTGCCCGCCCTCTGTAGTGGCAACATGAATGCAAGGCAATTGCCGGACTGTCATTTAGTCGCGTACCAACCAGTGCCGCGGCAGTACGTCACATTAAAATAACTTCAGTGTATAACTTCCTCAAACAACGAAAAAAAAATGCCGTCCTGTGTTTTAAGGATATGTAAAAACTATACTTTAACTGTGAAAGATAGAAAAATATCATTTCATGCGTAAGTATCAAGAAAAATATATTTTATTTTATTTCTTTCGATGCCTTCTAATGGCGGCTGGCGCCTGAGGTAAGTCACGTGCCGTTAAGGCAAAATGACAACGGAATTAAAGAAATATATTTATCTCTCTCTAACAACAAAAATTCTGTAGATGACGTTTAATTTTCTTTCCCTTTCTTCGTGCGTCTGTAGCTATCTAGCTACCGACAGTATTTAGGCGGTTTTTGACAGCCGTGATGTTCATGCATGACGCGTCTATTTATAATACGTCATTGGTTCAGAATCACTAAAAATGTTACAGAAGTAACATTTTCAGTGATTCTGAACACGAAATTCCATTGGCTATGCAAAACTTAAGACAAACTCTTTGTTCAATGTTTTTGTACATAATGAAATTCGCTATACACACCTAGATATTATGATGTAACTGAAAACAACACTGTATTTAATATAAATAACATATGCAACTCAAACTCCGCGCCAAAATGGAAAACCGTTGTGCCAATCTAACCACAACATAAAAAAAAAAACAAAAATTTGAATTTGGAAGCAAAAACAAATAATGCATTCCCGATACTTTTCTGACTGAATGTATACTATACACACACACACATATACTATAATAGCTTCTTCCAGCGGCTTCACTCGCGTGAAGTTTGTAAATTGTCCCATGGGATCTTACTACCAGGACAAAAAGTATCCTATATTTTAGTTCAGGTTATTAACAAATTTTCGTCTAAATCCGTTCAGTAGTTTATGCGTGAACGAGTAACAAACATAAATTCATACTCACAAACTCGCATTTATAATATTATTTGGATTTTAATAGGTTTAAAAACATTTCCACATGGTGCCTGCGTTTGGCTAGGCCACTCTCACACGATACCGCTCACCCGCTCGGCCGGTATATGTGTGTTAAGGCGGACGCACACTTATCCGCGCCGAAAGATTTTTTTCTCGTCCGTATAACGTCATCTATTTGTCCGATTCGACGCGGATAAGTGTGCGACGTTTTATAGGATTTCATACAAGTTGTTCTAAAATTTGATTTATTTGGCGCGGTCGATTCTTTCGAAGCGGATAAGTGTGCGTCCAAAATATATTTTTAGATACCTAGATATTCTGTAATCCAATCGAAATAAATACAAACTACCTGAAGAATTATGTTTGATTTACAAATTATTTTGGTATTACGTTTGTATGAACTACGCATGCTCCGCCGGCTCCTTAAGTCAATGCGAGGTGAGATCCGCATCGTCCTCCAACCGCGCGGCCTAGCGGTGTCTTGAGAGGCTGTTATAAACTCCGCCTTTTTTTGCTTTGCTTCATGACTCACACCAATGAGATGAATCCGAACATAAGAGGCACTTAACCATCCTTAGGCCATAACCATTCTTCCTTTATTCATCCTACTCAATCTGAACAATTAACGCAATAATATGATTATAATATTATTATTATATATTGTATTTTCCCACTGCTGGGCAAAGGCTTCCCTCCATTCCTTTCAACGGTCCCGATTCTTTGTCGTCTGCCGCGACCTCGTGTCACTATTTCAGGCCACCAATCCTCCCATACGGCACCACAGTTCGTTCGGCATGCGACAGATATGTCCAAGGTTTCCTATAATAGGTTCTGCAAACAAATTACGCAACAAGACAAAGAAAACTCGCAACATTTCGCCATAATGTATATTTTCTATATTAAAACTAATTGGCTCAACAAATGGAACAGTAACATGACTATAAACATTCTAACACTCAACGCGTGATACATAACTATTTTATATTTGTTTGAGGTGCAGTACATTATGTCATAATTATACAAATAAAACATACAGGGTATAAACAGACTCATAATGAAACCGCCAACCAAGCATTCTGTACATCAAACTAAGTAACTCTACAAAAAGTACTTTTTTTCTTGGGGTAAAAAAATGTGTTTTGTGGTGAGACTCAGTGTAACGCAGCATACAAAACATTGAGTTGATGGATGGATTGAATAGTACGGGGGTCGTGGAGGTGTTTTATATTAAAAACATGTTGGTAAAGGTAAAAAAAAACTTTAAAAAAGTTGGAAATTTGACCCCCAATATCTCCGTAACTAGAATGTTCCCAGATGTGGTGTAGAACAAAAAAGTGATCGGAATGGCGGGGAGAACAAGAGCATTTTGGCTTCGTTAAGAGGTGTTTTACATCCTTTTTAATCGTCTTATATTTCTAACTTTACCCGGAGTTGACATTTTTGAGTAAGTTTTTCTATTTCAAATCTTATTCTGAAACATGTAAAGTTCTTGAGCACTGTTGTAAAGTCAATAAAAGTAGGTTTTAGTTTGTTTAGTCTATGCTTACTCTGACATATTTTTCTCAACCTATTTAAACTGTCTATTTGAAATATATCTGCTAATATTATAAAACTCCTAGTTTTCGTTAATGTAATCTTAATAACACAAATAGCACATCTAGCTAACCGAAATTTGCCAATTATCCTAAGCAATCTTGAACCTAACGCATAAGCGCTACAGTTGAAAGTCTAATAAAACTTTTGACAGATTGTAGTAGCTTGATGTGCTGGCGTCTGAACAAAATAAACAAAACAAAGTCTTGTTTTTTGTTTGCTTGTATTTAGAACTTTTTCTTTGTCAGTTTAATACAAAAAATGCCTCTGCGGTTTAAACCTGTAGTCCAAAAAAAAAACTCAATTTTCAACAATAAAGGACGTTTAAGTAAATAATCTCAATTTTCAACAATAAAGGACGTTTAAGTAAATAATCTCAATTTTCAACAATAAAGGACGTTTAAGTTAAATGCTGACAAACAAACTTATATTGTGTGTCAAGGTCGTGCTGTTTCTTAGGGGAATATGTCAAAATCTGTCAAATACGATACATTTAGTTGTCTTTTTCGCCATACGCTGAGATAAGTGTGTCGGTTTAGACATAACAAATGTCCATTTTTTGTTAACAAAACAAGAATTGAATTGATCGTGAAAATGTAGACAAAAAAGTTAATTCAATGGATTGAGTAGTTAGACTTTTTCAATCGTCTGGAGTTTAGCGTCTCTTTTTTTATCCAGATCTTTATATGTATTTTACATTTCTAATATCAACACGTAAGTAATATAACAGCTGTTTTATCTAGGTAAACGTAAGGTTTAAATTAATAAAAATGTATATAGTTTGAATATATGATAGCACATTTCATATTATTTTCAGTATTCAGACCCCACTGAAATAACATCTGAATCTAGGTTAAGGTATAATACCTAAGTTATACAATCCAACCAAATTAAAACATCACATATTTACTAAAATACAATGACAAGTACTACACCTCGGCTAATGTGCGAATAAATAATCCATCTCCTACATAATAGTATTTACAAGATAAATAATTTTGAAGCTATCAGGTTCTACTGCTGAGCAGTATTAGGGAGTGCCCACTCTTATCGACGAAGAAGGTTAATGTTCATGCAATGAATGGTACTTATAAAGACGTTGGTATTTCTCCTCGTGACAGTCACGTCGAACTCACGTCACATCTCTGGTGTTTAGAATTCATGTGCGCATTGTATAATCGCTTGCTTCGGTGAAAGAAGATATCGTGAGGAAACCAGCATGCCTGAAAGATATTTCTCGACGGCATGTAAAGTCTAGTCAGAGGCCCATGGGCGGCATGAAAACTCTGACACCAGGTTAGGCATGAACACATGACATCTAGCCGATTTGAGCCACGCCACTGCATTTAATGGATTTCTAAGGTGGTTGCGGGCCTGTTCGAAAGCGTTCCCGTGGCCCCGGAACATAAAGGGCAAGGAAGGAACATGGATGGGTTTTAATCAGTAAAAGTCTGACACTCCCTCCCGCTCCGCCCAGAGTGGGAGAAGTTATTTGATTATTTGCCATCCTAAACAAAAAAAAAGGTTGTCGAAAGTTTAGGCTTGCTGCTCTTTCACGTGCTCTCAAGTTCTCAACTATAATGACTAGTATATTCACCATTGACCGAAAATCGTAAGAAAATCGTAGATAAAACGGTTTTCCTGGGGATTACGCTTGATTCAAGGCTACAATGGGGTTCTCATTTAACATCTCTTGCGGGGCGGCTAAGTTCAGCAGCATATGCCATTAGAAAAATCCGTCAATTTACTGATGTAGATACCGCTAGACTGGTCTATTTTAGTTACTTCCACAGTATAATGTCTTACGGTATTTTGCTATGGGGACGAGCTGCAGATATTGAGTCTATATTTATTCTGCAGAAAAGAGCCATTAGAGCCATATATAATCTTCGTAGACGCGATTCTCTAAGAGAGCTGTTTAAGGATATTGGCATTATGACGGTACATTGTCAATACATCTACGAAAACATAATGTACGTCAGAAAAAATTTGCATCTTTTTGGTAAAAGAGGTGACAGACATAACTACAGTACTAGAAATAGGGACCAATTAGTTCAGCCAGGCTTTAGACTCGCTAAAGTAGACTCATCTTTCATGGGGTACTGTTTGAGATGCTATAATAAAATTCCACAAAGTATTCTTGAACTGAATGAGACAAAATTTAAAACATGCATTAAACGCACACTATGTAAGCAAGCATATTACAAGTTGAGCGATTATATCGCTGATAAAAATGCTTGGCTCAATGCTGGTCCTGCTCCACAAGGACAGGGGCGCAAAAATTGATAGCATTAAATGGTATTGTTGGAGCTGCTGAAGATTGTACAACTATCTTTGCATTGTATAGATTCAATGTTAGTATTATATAATCGCATAGCCCATATTGTGTGAGTACTTTGTACTAGAAAGCTATCATTCACTGAAAGCCTACGGCAGTTCTTGACTAGAATGTGCCCTGGCGGTTGAGAGTATGTCATGCTCTCTCAAATGTCTCGCTGATGGTGGCGCGTGTGTCGGACCATTTAGCCCCCTTCAAAATGGTTGAGCTGAATGGTGCTGATCCATGCGTCATGTTCGTGAACGGGCGCTGTCAGTTGTGACTGGTCATCTCTTAGTCGCCATGGTTTATTTGAATTAATTATTTTGTTTTTGAGTTGTATTTTATTTTTGTTTTGCTATGGACACTTTTAACGTGCACATCTTGCTACATTGTTCTCACATAATATACCATCTCAACATGAATGATGTAACCAAGATTTTGTAACAATATTTTTATTTAAAAGAGTGTCCATGGAGTTTCTTGCCCGTTCTTCTCCATAGAGATCTACGCTAGGGAATGGGCAACTACAGTACTTTCACAGTTTTTATGTCTTGTGACTGGGACTGTAGCTACTTTAAATGTTCAATTTTGTTTCGACAATTCAAAAGTGCCTGTAACTGGCCTACTTGAAATAAATGCTTTGATTTTGATTTTTGATTTTGAATCCAGAACACAATGCGGACACGTCAGAACACCATTAATGACATTTAAGGTAGGTTAATAGGTTTAAGGTTGCATTTTGCATGGCATAAAAAAACATTCAGATCTTGTAGACGGTTCAAGTTATTTGTGGCACTCCCTTTACATTATTGAAACATTGAGATCAAAAAAATATAATGACGTAAATTAGCCAAGCATCACAGGACGTACACTTGTTAACATTTTAGTTAAAAATTAGCTAAGAGATATGATTTTTTGTATAAAGATTAAGATAGAGTAAGTTAGTGGTAAATTTAGAAAAAAAAGAAAAAGTTCAAAAGTAATGAGTTATGACAAAATAGGTTTTAGTTTTTATAATCATTGTTTATTGTCAAAGGGACACCATTTCGAAACTATTTCTATCATTTATTTAAAATAGGTACGTGATTTCACGTCGTTCGTTCGTCGGCATTCTACGTCGGTACGTCAGAGCGATAAGTTGTTAGCGATCCATACTATAATTCTACCCACTATGGCGCCTAAAAAGTGCTTTAAGTGCAAGAAGAGTATTACCAATTTATTATTATTTATTTTATTTTTTATTTATTTATTTTATTTTTTTATTGTACTTTATCACAATGCTGTCTTATTTGACCCAATGGTTGACTGGTAGAGAATGCCTTGTGGCATTAAGTCCGCCTATGTACCACTATTGTACATGAAGTTTAAATAAATAAATAAATAAATAAATACCAAAAAACTTCCTGGTTTGGAGTGCAGCAGATGTGAGAAGATAGTACATGCCGATCCCGTGTGTTCTAAACTATCAAACAAACAGCTGAATACACTTCGAAACTCTCCTGGCATTGAATGGAGTTGCGAGGATTGCATGAAAAACCTGTCTCGCAGATCGTCGTTCCTGATTCCAGACGACGACGAGGACGAAGAGGAATCCATCACTGGTCCAACTATAAACGCGCAATCCATCGATACGCTGAAACTGGTACAAGATATTAGCCGAGAATTGAAGAAAACGTTCAAAGAGACGATAAGTAATCTTGAGCACTCTTTAGAATTCCTTGGTGATCAAATAAATAACATGGAACAGTCCATAAAAAAACAAGATACAAAAATCAAGGATATGGAACATAAAAACATAGACCTGCAAAATAAAAATAAAAATCTCGAGCTAAGAGTAGCTGTTCTAGAGCAAGAAGTAAGGAACTTCGAACAAAAAACCCTAACATCTGCCTTGGAAATAGCTGGGGTACCTGAGACAACCACTGAAGCCTTAGAACAAACTCTTGAAGTAATCGCCGACAAACTCGATATGGATGTAGGCGATATAAAGTCATCTCAACGCCTACCAGGAACAAAGGAACGTCCTGGATCACTTTTCCTAGAGATGAAAACGAAGGTAGCTCAGAAGAAGTGGGTTGAAGCTGGAAGGTCAAAATGTCTCACCCTAGGAGTACTAAACCCTGATTCTCCTAAGGCGATAGCGGACAATCGTATCTACGTAAGAGAAGCGCTTACTAAGTATTTAAAAACCCTATTGTATAATACGAAACTTACGTTAGGTAAATCTTATCAGTTTATTTGGTGTAAAGATGGCAAAGTCAGTGTAAGAAAGGTCAGTAACAGCAAAATATATTATGTTCGTACACTCGAAGACATCAAACGAATTCCAAATCAATTCAAAGACTCAACTCCAATATAATTTTGTAAGTTTATACCCAACTCACTGCTTTGTTTATTAAAGTCTTATGGATACTCAAATCAACGAAATATTTAATTGTAGTACTACAACTGATTATTTTAAGCAACTACCTCTTAAAAGTCACTTAAGTTTCTCATGCATTCATATTAATATCAGATCACTTAAAAAAAACTTTACAAAATTACTCCAAATGATTCATAATTGCGCTTTCCCATTAGATGTTATAGTCATTACCGAAGCTGGCATCCCAGAAGATATTGTTCACCTATATAATATCCCTACCTATAACACGTACTCACAACTACGTTCCGATAAGAGGGGTGGAGGTATTATCATTTACGTAAAAAATCACATTAAATTTACCTTGTTTCAACATAAAACCTCAACATTTGAAAACTTAACTGGCACAATAAAATTAAACTCAAACCAGGACGTGGTTGTGTGTTCCGTGTATAGGCCACCAAGTACAAATAAGCGTATTTTTGTAAGGGAACTTGGTAACTACATTTCTATGTTTGACTCGAAACAAAACTTGTTATTAGTTGGCGACACGAACATTGACCTAAAATCCATATCATCATATAAAGATTTATATCTAGAAACACTCAGCGAGCACGGCCTTATGTGTGGAATTTCTGACTTTACCCGAATAGAAACAAAACTTAACATTATCACAAAATCTTGCATTGACCACTTTTTTGCACGGTTCCCCACATTAATTCCGTGCTCGGCGGTGTTAGACACCGTACTGGCCGATCATCGAGCTATTATCCTTTCCTGCGTTCAAGACGCGCCAACTAAGCCTATACAGCATGTCACCAATAAAATAAATTATGAGATATTGAAACTCGAGTTAAAAAAAGTTAACTGGACACTGACACAAAGCATGGATAACCCAGCTGATATTTATAATTTCATCCGTGATTCATTTAAAAATGCAAGCAAAATTGCAAGATCCAGTAAAACTACCGCAAAGCGTAGCAAGTTCAATCGTTTTAAATTACCCTGGATAGATGAAAACATCAATCGCCTTTGCGACAAACGAGATGAATTGTTTAACTTGTGGAAAAAAAGTTCTAACAATCCTCAATTACGGTTGCAATACAATAAAACTCGTAACAAATTACATAAACTTATAGAAAATAGAAGAAACACTTATTATATGAACAAAATAAATGAGAACATAAAAAATACAAAAATAGTTTATCAAATGGTGAACCAAATGTTGGGAAGAGTGACATTATCAATCGATGCTGCCATTCTCAAAGCGTTTGATGCACAGGGTCTTACAACTAAGGCAATTGCAGACAATTTTGCGTTCGGATTTGACAGAGCCGTAAAAAATATTGTTCCAAACTGTAGTATTAAAATATTGGACCCCAAAACTTATTGTAAACCAATTAATTCAAGCTTAAACTTTAAGAAAGCATCAGGCGACAAAATACTTAAAATAATAAATAATCTTAATTCCAATAAGGCTCCCGGACTAGATGACATAAAAGTTGCGGATATCAAAATGATAGGTCCAGATGTATCAAAAGCTATTGCGAACTTAATTAACTGCAGTTTTAAAAGTGGTTTATACCCTGACGAATTAAAGTTGGGCTGTGTTAGACCAGTTTATAAAAAGGGTAAGCGACATGAGTACGCTAATTATCGTCCTATTGCGTTGCTTTCTTCTATTGATAAAATCGTAGAAAAATACGTGTGTCAACAAATACACTCATTTTATAGGAAACACGAAGTGATTTACCCGAACCAATTTGGATTCCAAACTGGTAAAGGTACATCAGACCTATTGTCCAAGTTTACTGATGAAGTCAACGAGCACCTTAATCAAAAAAAGATTACATACGCACTTTTCATTGATTTTTCCCGTGCTTTTGACACGCTTGATCACAAGCAACTGATTAGTAAACTGGACCATAGTGGAATTCGTGGCCCTCTGCTCAACTGGTGCGAGAATTACCTCCAAAACCGAAAATTTTCCGTCAAAATTGGTAATTCACTAAGTGAAGCAGTTCATGTTACAGAGGGCACGGCTCAAGGGTCAGTTTTGGGGCCCCTCCATTTTCTATCTTATGTAAATGACATGAGCAGGTGCATCAAACACTGTACATGCTATCAGTTTGCAGATGATACATGTCTTGTAATAGCTGATAAGAACCCCCAAAAAGCTTGTGATCTTTTGCAATCTGACCTGAACTCTTTGTTAGAATGGTGCCACGATGTTGGGTTGGTGCTTAATTCTACTAAAACCAAATTGCTAGTCGTAAAATCACCATACATAAAATGTATTCCTCCTAATAATTTGGTTGCACACGACCACAGTTGCTTACATAACTTAAATAACACGAAGTGTAGCTGCCCTCGTATAGAAGAAGTAGATTCTCAAAAGTATCTGGGTCTAGACATCGATAACAAATTCAGCTGGAGTATACATATAGAGCATGTTTGCAATAAGTTAAGACAATTTTTAGCAAATATTATAATTCTGAAGAACCGCATTCCTTTCAAAGTAAAACTTATGTTATACAACTCATTAGCAGAATCATACATTCAATATGGACTCAGTAGTTACGGTCGAACATTCAAATCTTATCTCAGTAAAATATATAGACTCCAACTAAAAATCCTAAAGAACATCGTATCTAAACAAATTAGACACCAGTTTCAAAACAATGAGCTACAACTTTTTTATCACTGTAAAACATTACCTGTACATACACAATTTAAATATACATTGCTAAAAGAACAATATTTTAACGGTTATTTAGAGCAAAAAATTCAACATCCTGTATTCACGCGGGCCGTCGCACGTAACGAACTACGCACAGTTCCTGCAAATAATACGTACGGCGAGCGGACAACTTCTTACCTTGTTCCTCGGTTAATTAACAACCTACCTTCCGATTTGCGCAGTAACATTACGCCAAGAAATATTAAAGTAAAACTTAAGTCCCACTACCTACAACACATTGAATGCTCAATGTGAACTGTATACCAACAGAGATGAAGTTACCAAATTTCGAACACTAAGTATGTAATTTTAATATGATGTTTTTTTTTTATTGTTTACCTTGGTTTTGTTTTGTACTACGATGTAGAATTACAAGTAGCATTAAGTACAAACCTTAGTGGTTTATAAATGCTATTCTGCCTAGACAAATGTAATAATTTTTTAAAAGGTAAATAAATGAAAAAAAAAAAAAAAAAAAAAGATTATAACTATTTTTCATGGTAATAATTTCGACTGAAGGCCCGAGTTTACGGTTGATATTATTATTTAAATATTGATATGAGCTAAATCACCTGCCATTTTTTGTGATTTATTATCAGATACATATTTGACTAACCCTTTGGGGTTTAAAGGAATGTTTCTATCTTCGTTTTGTTACAGTCAATCGTGAAACATAGCCTCTTTTTGTACTAGTAACACTGCATCACTTCGATTTAAAAAATCCTTATAGAGATGAAAATTATAATATACTCATGTTAAATACACAAGAAAATAATTATAAGATTCGTTTTGTTTCGGAACTCGGATTCAATCGTTAACTATTAAACATTATGAAGGTCTTATTTTAACAGTTTTTGGCAAGATAATCATTTCTTGATGCAAAGTCAAAATATTGAAGAATATTTTTCACTGACTGGCCCACGCAACTTCGTCTACGTCACATAAGAGAGAAACACGAAAATATCCCCGTTTTTTGCAACATTTATCATTCCTGCTCCGCCCCTAATGGTCGTAGCGTGATGTTTTATAGCCTATAGCCTTCCTCAATAAATGGACTATCCAACACAAAAAGAATTTTTCAATTTTAACCAGTAGTTCCTGAGATTAGCGCGTTCAACCAAACAAACAAACAAACAAACAAACTCTTCTGCTTTATAATATTAGTGTAGATTCAAATTAAGGTACGGTCAATCTGGGAACGTGGCTGATGATTTACTGAAGTATCTGTCAAAGTTTGGACACTGACGACCAGTCTGCATCTTGTCTGTAGGTAAGTATCGGTAATACAACTCCCTTTTATTTTTTTACTCCCGAAATCACTGTTAAAATAAGACATTCCCAAAGAACAATTTAACTACACAAAATTGAGCACTTAAATACATCATAGCATAGATAACCAGAAATAATATACACTTATCTATTGATTACATTGAAGAAATTACATTAATTAAGAGCAAGTAGTTTTTGCCAAATAGATGGAAAGAACCAATTTTGCAAAAACTGTCACAAAAATAGATATCATTCTCACTTTTTACAGATTCAAAATGGGATCTTGATAAAAATAAATTCCATTTCTATTTTCAACTATACTGCATAACATCTTATATTATTAAATACATTAAATTAATTTGTCCTTTTAAAGTAAAAAAAATATAGTCAAACGCTGGCTATGGCTTTATTTTGTTGTATTATTAATTGTTACACATTTTTCTAAAGGACTATCTTAAAGTGAAAAAGATATCTACAGTGTTACAGAATAAACACAAGATCTCCCGAGACAATGAAAGTGAACAACTTTTGTTCTATTACTTCAGGGAACGCTTAGCTTTTGTTTTAGTTTTCCCATAATAATTATGTTGATTAACTGATTGCGTTAATTCCTATATATATAATCCAATTTTTCTTTGCAATATTCAAAAACTCGTGGAACAAAAATGTTCAGTTTCACCCCACGAGAGTTCTTGTTTTTATCGTGTTACACTTTGTTTTCAAAATACAATAGATTACAAAGATAAAAGTTTGAAGGCACGCAATATAAACGTATCAACAGTACGAAGGATACTTATATTTAAAAGGTACACGTTACAGCATTGTTTTGATAAATACACATAGATTAACAGCCAAGCGGATTTATAGGATAAAGAAATGCGAAGGTACAGAAAATGTTTACACTTTTAGAGCAATAAATAGGAAATTTATCCGGAGAGAAGAAATTAGTACACATAACCAAAAACTGATCAATTTCTCCAAATGATTATTAACCATAAAACGTTGATGGTTTAGTTCATAATCGAATGAGAAAATTTTATAGTTTGTGGTAACTTTATACGCTGTGACTAATATATCATCGGCTGTTTGGGAAAGTATTTAGTCTGTGTTTTAGGTAGATATCGCTACGTACGGTGCATGAATTCCGGTCAAATAGGGGGATGTTTCTTAATACATTCCTTCTTCAATCGGGTTTATAAGTTACTAGCTGACCCACGCAACTTCGTCTGCGTCACTTAAGAGAGAGCTCACAAACGGGAATAAAATTTCCCCCGTTTTTGCAACATTTCTTATTGCTGCTCCGCGCCTATTGGTCATAGCGTAATGTTATATAGCCTATAGCCTTCCTCGATAAATGGACTATCCAACACAAAAAGAATTTTTCAATTCGAACCAGTACTTCCTGAGATTAGCGCGTTCAAACAAACAAACAAACAAACAAACAAACAAACAAACTCTTCCGCTTTATAATATTAGTATAGATGAGTCTACCTATTACATAATAAAGATCACAACTTTCCTTCAGAGTTTTCAACGTCTGAACTTTCCACCAAAATTCCCATACTGGTCAATCTTTCCTACTAACTTCAGCTGAAATCCTTCACATCCCTTAATCAAGCGATTATTAACATTATCAGGCAATACACCAAAACTCCATTATCATTTATTTACATAACAGAAACAAGGACAAATTCTCCTTTGATACTAAAACCACAGTTCCCTTGAACTCGCTCGCACAAAAACTGAACGCCTATCGAATGTTCTAAAAACCCTCCATTGTGTTATATTGCTAATCTTTTTCATACATAGCCGGAATTCTCTCGATTCAACCTAAAAAATCTTTTGTCCACTGCATTATCGAGTTTTTCTAATCGATTGGTATTCGATTACGAACGTGATGACTTTTGCAAGTCATTTTTATTGGAAAACTTTTCATTGTGGTGGTGAGTTTGGCACTATAAATATAATCCATAAGTTTTTTTTACTAGTTGTGCTAAAGAACGGAAAGTGAAGAATTTATAAAAGTTAGAACAAGTTTAAGTTACATAGAAGGCATTTTCACAATCATTTGACGAAGGCCACCAATCTAATGTGCAGTAAACTCTACGTTTGCTATCTCACTGTTACTTTTAAAACCAAGCAAATATGAACGAAAGAGATACTCCGCCCCGGAACATAAAGGGCAAAGAAGGAACATGGATGGTTTTTAGTCAGTAAAAGTCTGACACTCCCTCCCACTCTGCCCAGAGTGGGAGAAGTCATTTGATGACTTCCCATTCGAAAGAAAAAGTCTGTCACAAATAACCCTAATTTATCTACAGTTTTTCTTTGACTGTCACTAAAATGAGATTGCGACTGAGATTTTGAACGTGTTTCATTACAGAAATTTACCTTACTAACTGAATTTAATTAAACATTTGATAATGATGATAGCACTTTTCCTTAGTTTATTCAATGCACATTAGAATTGGAATAGCTTTAACAATAATTTAATTACGATTACAAAAATCACGATAGAAAATGTGTATAATTATTATGTGTGTCTGTTATGGATGAGTGATGATAAGTTTATTCGAGTTTATGAATGATCAATTGAATTTTATCAATATCCATGTTCTTCTTTAATTCGAGAAAAATCGGCATTCAATGGCAGATTGAAGGCGGTATAGATAGAGCAGATTTTGAAACTCTGCAACAGTTTTACTAAAATGAAGTTCACATAGCGATATGAAGATTAGAGTTACAATTAACATGGGAAGTTAGTACAAACTAGATCTTATACCCATTTTCATGAACGCTAGGCAGACACTAAAATTAATTCCTACATTAAAACTGCTAATGGATTTTTAACTTTTAGCGGGAGGTTGAGCGTTGAAAATCCAGTAGCACTGTTATTTAGGATTTTGTAAAGGTACACATGACGGCCCTAAAATCAAGCTTTGCAAAACAAAATTAAGCTGCTGTCTCATTCTACGGGAGGCTCATACAAAGGGAGGTCGGGTTATATCAGTGGGGTAAAACTTCCAAACATTGGCTTAAATTTTCATAGAAAGTGCTGCCATCTGTGTTTACGGATACCAAATTTTCAACGTTTGACAGCGTTCAACTATTTTAGATTACTTGTCAGTGAAGTAGATAGTCTTGCGGCGACAGCGGTTGCCTCGTGAGTAATGGCTTACAAGTTCGAATCCTCAGTCAAGAATAAATTACTTTTTGTATTTATTTGGTTGAACAAAAACTAACAGCGCCATCTAACAGTTTAGGTACACAGTTTTAAAAACGAAAACCAGAGTTGCGCATCTGTCTTGTATTACATAATAGTAGTTTATGCAACTGTGCATAATGAAGGGCATTACAACACGAGTGTGGGTTTAAGAAACGAGCCGAAGGCGAGTTTCTTAATAGCATCACACGAGTGTTGTAATGCCTAATTATGTATAGTTGCATACACTACTTTATCTACCCAAATATCATAAGGGCTCTATGATGGGTTCAGGAACCATAGGGAAATGACCTGCATTGTTACTTGGCCCTTGATTTTTATGCCAACAGGTTATTAGTTGCATTCGTCGCTGCATTTACGATATCTGGCGGAGTATTCATGTCAATTTCTGAGTCACTATCACTCATTTTCGACAGAAATAAAGAACTTATCAGAAAATTTGTCTACTCGTAACTGGATTACTGGAAATAAAAAGCTAACGAACAAATGACAGCTCGAAATGGCGGCGTTTCGGATATCTGTCATTTTTTTTTAAATCATAGGCAAACGAACAAAGTCACTATTCTTGTGTCACTCGAGATCAAAATGTCGTGCGATTTATAATTAAAATCATACTGAATTGGGGTTTTTTTTTATCGCTATCTGATTTAATGTAGGTGGTACTAGAATAGCACACTCACTTGAATTTGACACCTGTTCCAAATTTAAAACTCATAACGCAACTGTTTGCAGTTGCGTTATGAGTTCATTACAGTACCGTTTATTTCTGCAGGTTGGTAATGCTGGTCATTGCCTATGGTTTTTGAACGCATTAGAGAGGGTTTATGATATTTGGGTAGATAAAGTGTATTTATTATCTATGGTTTATATTGGTATGTAAGCTTGATGTGTCGCCATGGGTACCTAAATAATAGTTTTACTGGATTTTCAATGCTCGCCTTAGCGCTAAAAGCTGAAAATCAAACAACAGTTTTATTTCAGTAATTAATTTAAGTACCGTCTTGTTCCAACAACGGGAGTTACATTCTTAATATTATAAATAACATCTACAGCAACGTCTTACATTTTATACACAACATGATTTCTAACTTCTCTCTCTTGACTTCAAATATATACTTTGAACACTAGCGAATAAGCGCGGCTTTGCTCGCGATAACCGGAAAGATACTATCTTTATTAGAGAAATAAGTATCTATGTATAGCTAATACATGGTTTACTTTTGCCTTTTTTGCCTTTAAATTTGTTGAAATTATTTTGTTATGATATTAGGGTCATTATATAAGTCACTCATAATAGTATCTGGCGCCAAATACGACCGAAGTTTTTTTTAGATTTATTCTATTGTGAACAGTTTAAAGTACTAGTAATATTGCAAATATTTGTACCAGATTTGGACCGATACTATGAAAAAATAGCTTATAATATAATATTTGAGTTTTACAAATATGACGTAACGGTAAGATTGAAATACACTTTCCTGTAACTATATTCGGACTACATTATCTAGAATTTTAGATTATTTCTAAAATTCACAGTTCTGCTACTACACATTCTACAGAAATCCCTGAATTTACAAAGTTGACAAACTTCTGAGAACAATGATAATAATTGGGTCGCAATCACAGGGTTAAAGCCATAATTTTCTGCCGAAAAGGGACGGTGCTCTTGGTGGGATAGCTCCATCACACTTACACACTGAAACTATAATGATTTTAACACGTTACAATCAAAGAAATTAAATCGTACTTACAAGTCTGCTCCACATTGCGTGCGTTTCTGGATATGTCTATTTTATGCGTTTTGTTACCAAAAATGTTTGCACATCACTGCAATTACAGTAGCTTAATCCATGTACACAGAACTGTCGGAATAACTATCTAGAGTTAGTTTGAAATATTAACAGATATAAGTTGAATAGATTGCCTAGTTTAAAATTGATGTGAAGTTGTGCACACAGCTAAAATAGATTCAATATTAGACATTTTACAGTCATTTCTAATTATTCAGTTACTGTAACTGTCATTACAGTTACTGACAGTCGTTAAGGTTACTGACACAGTCATTAAGTTTGGTGACAGTCAAGTTACCTACGGTCACAGTCATTAACGTTACTAATACAGTCAAGTTACTGTCATAGTCATTAAGATTACTGACTAAGTCAAGTAACAGTCACAGTCATTCACTTTACTGACACAGTTAAGTTACTGTCATAGTCATGAAGGTTACTGACACAGTCAAGTTAATGTCACAATCATTAAGGTCAGTGACACCATCAAGTTACTGTCACAGTGATTAACGTTACTGAGATAGTTAAGTTAATGTCACAGGCATTAAGATTACTGACTAAATCAAGTAACAGTCACAGTCATTCACTTTACTAACACAGTTAAGTTACTGTCATAGTCATGAAGGTTACTGGCACAGTCAAGTTAATGTCCCAATCATTAAGGTCAGTGACACCATCAAGTTACTGTCACAGTGATTAACGTTACTTAGACAGTTAAGTTAATGTCACAGGCATTAAGATTACTGACTAAGTCAAGTAACAGTCACAGTCATTCACTTTACTGACACAGTTAAGTTACTGTCATAGTCATGAAGGTTCCTGACATAGTCAAGTTAATGTCACAATCATTAAGGTTAGTAACACCATCAAGTTACTGTCACAGTGATTAACGTTACTGAGACAGTTAGGTTACCCGACACATTCACAGACTCTATTTGTAAGTTTGTAACTGTTTCATTGTTTATTATTACTGTCAATCAATATTGTAACTACTTATCATTTTTTGAGTGTGCACAAATGCAGCAAAGGGGCGCATATTTAAAAATAGGCAATTTATTACTAAATATACGTATAATGCACTCACGAGACACAATACAATAGGTATGAAACATAAGTACGCAACTGTAAGAAATGCCCTAATAGCCTAAAAAGATTTTTATCATAAAAAAATAACAAATTAAAAGTAGGTTTCATGCAAGATAAGGAGTGGCTAGTGAAGACAGATGTCGATAAGACAAATTAATTATAAAATATTTACAGTTTACATACTTGTATTATACATAACTACGAAGATCAATGGGAGAGTAATTATTATAACATCAACAACTGCGGTACTTTTTGGCATTTCAAGGGAACCAATCCTGACTTTCTTAGACAACGGACGTGTTTGTAAACCACGTGATTTTTCAAGTATGTAAATATTCTTGTCTGGACTTTCTTACATGACATTGGCATTTCGTAGAACGTCCTGTGCATTTCCACTAGGACATGCGAAAGCGGGCTTCGATCCCATAGTATAACCGGTTTTTCCAGGGTTTTACTACGGGACCGTAGCTGATTTTTTTAATATTTTCAAACAACATGTTATTTATGTAAATTTTTCGTCAAGCGAACGCACGCTTACACTACACAACACGCTTTTATAATGTCCACTTTTATTATCCTCGTGAATGTTACAATAGATGGAAAACTCTTTACTTCGAACTCACCTTTTTAGAAAATCCAAAGGTTGGTAAGAAGGAACAAAAAGCCGGTTGCATCAGGCTGATTATTTGACGATGGCACGAAAGACAGAATGACACTAGAGCTATCAAATCATTTGCTCCCTTTTTACGCTGAGATATAGATCTAGATTATCTTAAAGTACTTCGGCAGAGGACCATCGTGAAAAAATCAATACTGCACACTTAGTTTTCGCAATATTAATCTCACCACTTTTGAAATTATGTCACCTGCTTCTAGCTGCAGGTTTGCAACATGGATCACGTGGTACACAAACAACTCATCGAATTACCTCTAAACCCTCTAAGTCACAACTCGTATAAGCTCAATCTTCCCTCCCTCGACTGAGGCTAAACCTCCTATGAAACTTGAACCCCTTTTTCTTCTCATGCCGGTCTTCTATAGGCTTTTCAGCGAGGTTATCAGCACTCTTCGCTACTTGCACAGCACTTTTCCTTCTATTCTTCATAGACTTAACCAGTTTGTAGAACTTCCCCCTTTTCTTTGGGTCTTGAGCATGGTCTAAGGTGTCTTCTTCCACTTCGACGCTGAATTCTGAAGATATGTCTCCGAGGTCTTCGACGCTGTGGCTTTCGACCTCTTTGGGATGTGGAACTTCTAGTTTGCCTTTGGATGTGTCTGGTTTGGGTTCTTCCGGAGGTGGAGGCGCATCGGGGTCTACACACTGGAAAATGGAAAAAGAATCTTTTTAATTAGATGGTTCATCATTGACTACAAAGGTCTCGTGAATATGATTAAAAAAGTTTTATAAATTATCTGTGAATTCAAAACCTTGCTGCGTTCAGAGATAAAACATTAATGACAAGAAAACAATTTAAGTCGCTTAATGAGATAAAAAAAAAGATTTTAACTTTGAGAAGAATGTGAGTATTTCCCCAGTGCAAACGCGCATTAACAATTACGTTGTTTTACGCCTTATTGGAGCGAATGAATAATCAGTTATCGTGGTATGGACATGTGATGCGGAGGAATGAGGAATATGTAGTAAGGAAAATGTTGAAAATGAATTAAGATGGCTGTAAGAGTAAAGGAAGAACAAAGAATGGATGAAGGGACTGTGTGAAAGATGATATGACTAGGCAAGACGTCACTGCCGAGATGAGGAGTAATCAAAATCAAAATCAAAGCATTTATTTCAAGTAGGCCAATAACAGGCACTTTTGAATTGTCGAAACAAATATGAAAATTAAATGTAGCTACAGTCCCAGTCACAAGACATAAAAACTGTGAAAGTACTGTAGTTGCCCATTCCCTAAAGTAGATCTCTATGGAGAAGAACGGGCAAGAAACTCCATGGACACTCTTTTAAATCAAATTATTGTTACAAAATCTTGGTTACATCAAGTTAATAAAGTATAGAAGAAGATGACATGCTGCACGGACCGGACCCCCAATAAATTGAAATGAAAATCCTGTTATTGAAACCATTTATTTTCTTGATCAAGGAGATGGTAAGTGGAGCAACAAGTAATCAGCAACCTTGACTTTGTTTACTACTTTCTTTTATCTTTAAAGTAGTTACCTACTTAATAAAGAAGAAACAGTAGGTCGCCATTAATAGCATTTCATAACGCTGCCTTGCAAAGATAAAACGTTGTTGATCTGCAATAACCGGTTTGAATTATATTTGGACAGTTTATTGCAGACCCAAGGCTATTTAAATAGTTAATCTTAAGCCATAAGTACATTTTCTTTAACTATCAATAAAAATCGAGTTTATATCTTATTTTCAACGAGTGTTTTAAGAATTTTGTGTACAGACTGCCGCATATAAGCATTGGCCGCTAACCATTTGACTTTAACAGCGTCTAACTCGTAGCAGTAAGAGCTATATTTGTAGAGCAGGCGTTACCAAAGTTGTACGTACAGGATGTAGGACTAAGAAATATAGCAAGACAACCAAGACAGTTTGATACTTTAGGAATAGCCAATTATAAAGCTAAAGAGTTTGTTTGTTTGTTGGTTTGAACGCACCAATCCCAGGAACTACTGGTTCGAATTGAAAAAATATTTTTGTGTTGGATAGTCCATTTATTGAGGAAGGCGTATTTAGGCTATATAACATCACGCTACGACCAATAGGAGCGGAGCATAAATGAAAAATATTGCAAAAACGGGGAAAACTTATTCCCTCTGCGAGTTTTTTTCTCTTAAGTGACGCAGACGAGGCTGCGTGGGTCAGCTAGTAATTAATATAAACGAACAACAAACTATAGAAGGGTATCAAATAAAGATGCAGTCTTTGGGGGCTGTCGATAGAAGTGAAAATTCGTAGCCAATCCAAGAGCTACGATGCCTTAGGTGACGGTCACGCGAATGCCATGATTTTTGTTCACTCAAGAAGAGCCTAACGCGCCTAATGAACCTATCACTTCAAAAACTCCTCAAAGCTGTCATTCAAGAGGAAGGTTTTATTTAATAGGTAGAGTGATTCAAGAGGAAGGTTTTTGTATATATAATTTTCGCGGGCGTAGCCGCGGGCATCGGCTAGTATAGAATAGAAAAGAGTAGGCAGCTAGCTCGTATTGCTAACAGCCCCCGGTCTGGGTGTAAAAAAGGTTTCTAGGAACCTTTATCACAATATTTAATAGGCCATGCATTGTCCCAGGTATATAGTACTTTCACCCCGGGTGTTATTATGCCAATAACGTAAAAAAAAAGAATTCTGTATAAAAGGCAGTGATATTATGAAAAGGTGTTCGTAATTTTATGGTGGGAAACCATTTGCATAATAATAAATTCATGGCACATGATGTCCTGTTGTCACGGAATTATTTTTAACAAAAAACTGGCTGAAAGTTACTGTTAGGGCTGAAGGGGTTATTACATTACACGATTTATCGGATACGATCTGTTGGGCACGATCGGCAGCGTGGTAGGGAAGTAGGGCGATTGGGACCACTCGACCACTCGATTTCTTATTCAATTCCCTTTCCCTGCAAATCGTGCCCGACAGATCATGTAATGTAATAACCACTTGAGTAAAGGGGTGTTACACACAAGTTGGTGTCGTGGAGGGTAGGTTAGCTTTAGGGCTTATTCCATTACACGATTTATCGGGCCCCGCCTGCAAGCAAAGGGAAGAAATCGGATGGTCGAGTGGTCTCGACCGTACTTCCCTGCCGCGCTGCCAATCGTGTCATGTAATAAGCCCCTTTATACTTTTTAAATATCAGTGAAAATTACAGGATTTCAAAGGAGATAATTTTTTTTGTTCGGCGATTAGGCCACCCACATAAATTGTAGCATTTAATAATGAAACTTACATGGATTTCTTTCTTATAACCTCCAGATTCCAGTGGTTAAATTAGCTAAGCATTGTCTAAACGGAACAAATGTGAAAAATCTGCAAAAACATTCACGAAATCAAAATAAACAGAAAAAGTAAATGTCAAAATAATGAAGTTGTCTGTCAATCACTAAAAAAGTGGGTTTATAACGTTCCGTGCCACGTTGATTGTTTAAACCATCCATACGATTTTAGTGTAAACCTCTAAAAGTAGCATTAATTAAAAATGCTCACAGTTTAAAAATATTTATTTTTATATTCTTTCTGATTCGATAATAATTATAGCAGATGGGATTACCAACGTGCAGGTACCGTACTTTTTTTAGTAAACAAAAAAAAACGCCCCTATTCACGTAAGTGTTTGCTGTCAAATGACATTGACCACAACAGGAATGATTTGACTCGCCAAACAATATCATAACAAAGCTTATTTATTATGATTTTAAGATTCCGTTTTCATTTCTACGTAATATTTCGTTTAATATCATAGTAAAATGGTTACTATTTTTTGGTGTTATTATGAATAATAAATGCACGACCAAGTGGGCCCAAACAAAAAACTATCTCCTTTCGAATCGTTCAGATCTATGGACGTTATTTATTGTACCTATCTCTTCATCAATTGTAGAAAACGAAAACGGGTGAACGTTTCAAAAATGAAACGATTGAGATCTGTGATTGAGATTTTCTTGAAATATACCTTAGAGTAAGAACACTCTCGATTAAGACACCTTTCAATCGAAAAAAACTTAAGGGGCACAGTGTTTTATAAATGGTTTTTTATGTAAAAATCTGATAGTTTAAGTTATTTAAAAGCAATATGTTGAATCCCCATTTCACTAGCATGTTTAGTTTTTTTTTTGAAAATCGTCTTTTTTCATCCGGGTATTTAGAAAAAAAATCATTTCTCTGAAACTAAATATGATACGCAATTATGACCTTAGAAAACATCGACGGCGTTTTTTATGCTGCATATTTTAGAGTACAAATAAACTTAGGAACTTTGATAGGTCCAGACTTATACGAAACTAGCTGACCCACGCAACTTCGTCTGCGTCACATAAGAGAGAAAAACGAAAGGAAAGAAACGTCCCCGTTTTTGCAACAT
Organism: Xestia c-nigrum; assembly: GCA_916618015.1. NCBI lineage: Eukaryota > Metazoa > Arthropoda > Insecta > Lepidoptera > Noctuidae > Xestia > Xestia c-nigrum. The sequence continues at coordinate 21,298,333 of OU745252.1, read as the reverse complement.
TTTTCATCCCTGCTCCGCTCGTATTGATAATAGCGTGATGTTATATGGCCTAAAGCCTTCCTCGATAAATGGACTATCTACACAAAAATAATTTTTCAATTCGAGCCGGCAGTTCCTGAGATTAGCGCGTTCCACCAAACAAACAAACAAACTCTTCTGCTTTATAATATTAGTATAGATTTTCAGTTTTAAGTTTTCGGAACTCCTTCGTTTTTGGAAAAGTTATTTATACTGAAATTATGCCCTTCATCTTCTCTACATACCACAGGGGGGTTAAAAAGGCATTCATTCGATCTAGCTCCGATAGCGTCCTGCCCACCCGAACATAATTTAGCGATGGCTGGTGCAGAAAAGAGTTGCCGATCGACAAGAACCGAAGCGATTGATTCAGTTCCTTTAGGATTTATTCAGGTTTTTTGTTGTTCAACAAATAGGTACTGCTGGATTGTGGAGGTCAGATAGGCGCATGCTCCATGTAAAATATTAGTATTCTGCTGTTTCCAGCCAGGGCGACCCCAAATTAGTTGGGTCAAGGCAAGTATGTTTGTACTAGCTGACCCACGCAACTTCGTCTGCGTCACATAAGAGAGAAAAACGAAAAGAAAAAAAAACCCCGTTTTTGCAACATTTTTCATTCTTGCTTCGCTCCTTATGGTCATAAAGTGATGTTATATAGCCTATAGCCTTCCTTGATAAATGGACTATCCAACGCAAAAGAAAATTCAATTCGACCCGGTAGTTCCTGAGATTAGCGCGTTCAACCAAACAAACAAACAAACTCTTCTGCTTTATAATATTAGTATAGATGACCATTTAAAAAAAACCTGGTAATTTTATATAGGATTATGCTTTCCCTCATGCAGGTTGGTTCAATTGTACTGCTGTAGAATCCGAACTAGTATATAACACCTCTTAAATACCGCTGTCAGTACAACAGTTTTTGTTTATCAACAACAAACAATGTTCTGTAAAAACTTTCACCGAACCCAGTTCGTTTGTGAAAAGCTGTGAGAACTTTTCACAGTGGCCGCTGGCGGTGCGAATGCAGGGCTGTGTTCGATTGGGAGTTTTTATATCATAGCGCAGTGTTGTTGCTGCTTTAAAAATTACTAGACGGATTTAGATGTAATTTAGCTCACAGATAGTTTATAACCTGGATTAGTATACTTTTTATCCCGGTAGAAAGATCCCATGGGACAGCTATCAAACTTCACGCGGGAGAGACCGCTGTCAGAAGCTATTACCTAATATTTATATCCGGTTTTGTATCCGTATTCAAGGCATTTTCAATCCTATTCGTTTCTTCCCGACCACGACCTTCGGCGATGCGAATTGTAACTAGTTACAGTAAGTACTGTCGCATCGCAAGTCTCACGGCGACTTACGGCTTGCTCTAATAATCATATTTGTCCTTATCGCAATAAACGTGTCGCCTACACTTGTAGCTCGAGGACAAGTCTTTATAATATAGTAAGGCATAAATCCGCAAAGTTAAAATACTCAAAATATTCCCTCCACTTTACCATAATTTTAGTTAGAAAAATACTCGTACTCTCAAGTCGACTTTGTCAAACAAAATAAAACACTTACTTCAGTTGAAACATTGAATTGGGTGAAGTTGAAAACAATATAATCGATAATAAGGGATTTGGGACCTCGAAGTAACTTCGGGAATTATTCGAAAACCTTTCAAAGCTCTCATGTTTATGTAACTAAGTTTCTGTGGTAACTTTGGGAGTTAGCCACTTTTGCTTCTATAGTACTTTCGTGGTTATATTACCTTTAGCAGCAGCATTTAATAGTATCCTCATAATCCTCTGCCTAGCCTTTTTCCAGCTATGTTGTGGTCGGCTTCCAGTCTAACTTAATGCAGCTGAATACCAGTATATTCATGGATCGACTGCTTGTCTGACCTCCACAACCCAGTTTTTTTATTAACTGAACGGAAATGCGAGCTAACTATAATAGTTAGTTCGTACCTATTTCTATTTTTTTTTATGAAATACGAGCTAACCATAAAATAGTAAGCTCGTATTTATTTCACATTTTTTTTATGAAATACGAGCTAACTATAATAGTAAGCTCATATTTCTACTATTATTTTTTATGAAATACTAGCTAACTATAATAGTTAGCTCGTATTTCCGTTGCGTTCTTTGAATAGACACAGTTCGTACTGGGTCATATTTTACCCTTTAGTGAGACTAGTTGTCCGACTTTCGGACCACTGGTGGTCACCTGGAACGACTGTCAAATATCTACAATGCAGCTGAGACTAACGGCTTAACTTGCTTTCCAAGGAATGGACAAAACTCGATAAAAAATATACAGGGTCTATTTCACCATATCACAAAGCCGCAAAAAATATTGCTGGGAAACAACTTTTTTTTTGAGGTTTTAAATCATGTTTTGTGGTATAACTCAATGTAACGCACTCAAAGCATTGTGCGTATGGATGGATTGAATAGTACGGGGGTCATAGAGATATTTAAACAACAAAATCTTGTAACTTTGACCCCCAATATCTCCGTAACTAGAAGGTTCCCAGGTATAGTGTAGAACAAAAAACCTATCAGAATGAGGAGGATAACAAGGTGCCTTTCGTATTCGTTAAGAGGTGTTTTACACTCTTTATAATGGGTGGTTATTCATCCATAGACCGACCTATGATAAAGATCACGTTAGTTTTGACAGTGACGTAAATTCAAGGGTATTAAACTGTAAAAGGACTGTACTCTCCAATGAAAGACAAATTACATTAAGTTGGAGGATTTCTTCTCGACTCGTTAAAAGTTTTTATTCTTTCTATATTTTTGCACGAAAATGTCACCGGATTCGCTCTTCTTGTTCACATTTTGTCTCAAAAGAAGTTTTAATTGCCATAGTAATTGCTTACGTAATTCTACTTGTTTTTACATTACTTTGATTAAGAATAAGCTTTCGTAATTTTTATTATAAGTACTGAATTGTGGTATCAACGAAAAAAGCTTTTACATAATTACTAGCTTCTGCCAGCGGCTTCGCCCGCGTGAAGTTTGATAATTGTCCCATGGGATTTTACTACCGGGATAAAAAGTATCCTATGTGTTAATCTAGGTTATAAACTGTCTGTGTGCAAAATTTCATCCAAATCCGTTCAGTAGTTTTTGCGTGAAAGAGTAACAAACATACATCCATCCTCACAAACTTTCGCATTTATAATATTAGTAGGATAGTAGGATTCTATTAGTGTCTTAATTAATGATTGATAAGGTCTTTAAGATGTTAATTAGTAATCAACCAAATAGTTCTTTTTACTCTCGTACCTATTGAAATATCCTAAATATTATTCATCACAAAAAAGTTGACTTTTCTCTGCCTCCTCCCTATCTTCTGAATTGACTTGATATTCAGTGGTCTATTATTTCAAGTAGGAGGAAAATGTAGTGAAAAAAATGTTTAGTATTAATGTAATCGTTAAAATGTGCGACAACCTTTTTATTTAATAAGTCCGTACCCGGAGCAGATATATTTAATGACCGTAAGATGAAGTTTAAATCAAGAAACTTGGCCTCCCTACACGCTAACGAAACGTAGTGAACTTTAAATTAATAATAAATATAATATATAATATAATGTCCAGCGATAAAAAATACATTGAATTATTCTGTTTATTTACATGTTCTTTGTTATCAAATTAATATCCCATTTTCCTTTAAATTGTTCCTAAACTTAAGTTAGCAACTAAGTGGTAATCTGGCGTCTTTGTTATCAATGTTGTGTTTACCTGTAATTGGCATATATATTAGAACACTACCGTATGAGTTAGTATATGTATGTGCATATATGTGCTGTAGGTGAACCTTAAATAAATAAATAATTGGCTATAAGAGTAGAGGAACGTCAACGAAAGGACGGATGAACTTCATGAAGGATGATAATGGCTGGAAAGAAGGTTACTGCCGAGATGACGAGTAATACAGAAATAAAGAAGGAGAAGACATGCTGCGCCGACCACAAATAGATTGGGATAACGGCAAGAAAATGATAATGCTTTGTGGAGGTCAGATAGGCAGTCGCTCCATGTAAAATACTGGTATTCAGCTGCATCCGGTTAAACTGGAAGCCGACCCCAACATTGTTGGGAAAAAGCTACGCAGATGATGATGAGGTTTAAGACCCAGTAGATTTTACGGGTATACTTACATCAGCTAACGAGATCCTCATCGGCGGGACCTGTTCAGGGTGTCTCCAGGGCTTGTGGTAGGGCAGGTCGGTGAGCGCCTTCCATCCAGGGTAGCGACGAGCAGCCGCGTGCAGTTGCTGGACCAGTCGGGGAGCTAGCTGTGCTGTCACCCTGGATAGAATAACATGTCATCGCTAATAAAGTTTTCGAGTAAGTGAATTGAAATACGTGTGGGCATTGATTACTGCAGTTGTCGTCTCCATAATACCCTGCGGCTCTGATGCGAACTCCGCCACGACAGCAATAACAAAGTTTCTCAACTATTGCATTCCTGGTTTGTATTTCTCTATGCAAAACTAACTTTTGAAATGTTCAGTTCAATTTAATTTATTCATTCTTCTTGATGTGTAAATTGCATTTCAAAAGAAAATAACTTATTTGCTCTAAACTAAGCATCATTCATCCTGTTACTCCTTTTCATCGATGTAATTACGTTCGAAAAGGTTGGCAAATGCGAACAACACTCACATTTTACCACAAATGCCAGTAAATATACAAGAAAAGGAAAAACACCTTTTCGTTCTTCTATATACCGTCCATATTCCTATATGCAATAAGAAATTATGTTATTATTTATGAAAGATAAGGAAATGGTATAACAGGTGGGACCCGACCGACTGCAGATTATTCAGCCCATTTTATTTAGTTCCGCACGGCGGCGCTCGCATTTTCCAATATTGGTTAGTGTTTCCATTCAGTTAAAATCCATGTTTCTTCAATACCGGGTTTATCGTACGTGTTTTCAAACACAAAGTTTACTATATGCTGAGACACCCAGATCAAGTCAACTGCGTTGACTGTTTTGGAAATCTTTGGACCAGATAAATATTACAGATTAAATATATATTTATTTTGTGCGAAAAACGAAGTTGCAAATCGAGCAAATGGTACTTCTCAGTAAGTTATTACTTACTGAGAATCTACTGCTTAATTACCTTGTCTTCATTACATGAGACCTAGGACTATATTCGGTGTCTTCTAGTGCAGACACAATGCATAATGTTTAAACATTCCTCGTGTGTAAATGTAGGGCACTAGACAGCCAAAATAAACAGACAGGCAGTGCAATGTGGTTACAAACACCTCTGCTTTTAAGGAAAACTGGCGAAATGTATTAAATTAAACCTCAACGTACCTGTTAACAAGCCAAGCCGGTAGCGCTCCCCTGGGGTCTGACCTCGAGACATATCCCAGCCAGCTCCCCGCACCAGACCGCGTTCGCACCACGAAACCCGTCAGCAGCGACATGGCTCTGAGAAGAAGAAATATTTAAGGAGTTTAGTTTGGTAATGGTAGAATGTCGTTGTGGTAGTGACGCTGCCTTACGTTCTTAGGGTCCTGGGTTCGAATCCCGGTAGGAGCAAATGTTTGTGTGATGAGCATCGACATTTGTCTCCGAGTTATAGATGTTTATATGTATAATAAGTATGTATTTACAAATAAAAAAGTATACATGTAGTATATCAACTATCTAGTGTCCACGACACTAGCTTTGCTTAGTGTGGTACTAGGTGGCGCTGTGTGTTAATGTCCAGCGATATTTATTTATTTATTACTGTGCATAACCACTTGCTTCGGTGAAAAAAAACATCGTGAGAAAACCAGCATGTCGGAGAGATATTTTTTGACGGCATGTAAAGCCAAGTCCGAGGCCCTTGGGCGGCATAAAAACTCTGACAACAGGTTAGGCAACTAACCACACGATAAAGAACATGACGAAGCCAAAAGTTTACCAGAATGTTTTACACCAGTAAAACTAACCCGATCTCCACAATCAGCAAAACTTTACAATATCAAAGTAAGAAGTTAAAAGAGTGTTAATTATCTCCCAAAGGGTTGATAATGAATTCACGCCTGGTTTTATTAACTAAAGAGATAACAGGTATCTAACAGGTGTCGCTTTTACAACCTGTTGCCAGTCTTTGAGCAACTCAATAATAGATGTTAATTGTCTATCAAAGTCTCGACCCTGTTGTGGGGTCTAAGTTGAACGGATTTGAATAAATATTTATTTAAAAGATTAGAAAATATAATTTAGCAAACAATAGTTAACAAAATAATTTTTGAAAGTCTTCTGAGCACGTTTCCGAATGACAGCGATGCGGCCGGGGTTGCGGGCCTGTTCCGGGGTTGCGGGCCTGTTCGAAAGAGATACCGCGGTCCCGGAACGTAAAAGGCGAGGAATGAACATGGATGGTTTTTAGTCAGTAAGAGTCTGACACTCCCTCCCGCTCCGCCCAGAGTGGGGGTAGTCATTTGATGATTTCCCATCCTTAAAAAAATAAAAAAATAAGAACAGCGATGCGGAGGAGTACTTTGTGTCCTTTTGTCGTAGTTGTATATAGATTATAGGGTGACTGGTAATAAGTGACCGATATCTAAACACGTGATTGTACTCATCACAAACAACCTTTACTATGGGACCAAACCTGAAATTACTGTCAGTAATTTATGGTCACCTAACTGGTAAAATGTACTGAAATATAGTTTTTTTTTTAATACCAGACACTATGTAGTTATTACTTTTAGGCTTTATTCATGAATATAAAATATTAGTAGGTATTATCGTTTTCGAAATTGTAAGTTTATGTTTTTCGTCTGAAGGCGATTTTCTCATTGGTGAATTTTCCCGTAGGTAAGTCTATTAAAATTAAGTTTAGTACCTACCTAATGAAATTCTTAAGAAAAATTACTTACGTAAACAGACGGCTGATTATTATATTCAACGTACTTTGACGAAGAGAAAGAAAACCATTTCTTGTACTAAGTAGCCCTATTCAATTTAAAAATCGTGCTTCCCTGAAACATTCTATTCACTGGCTTTGATAGAAAGTAGCTCCTTGAATCAAGAAATAAGATAGCAGCGAGAAATGTAAAATTAACCGCCGCATAGCTTTGAAAAAGAATTCTGAACAAAAAGCTATCTAGAAAACGAACGAACGAACAGAAGGTTTCCGGGACTTTAGAATTTCATTCCAGAATGCGACCGGTGACGTCACTGCGCTTAGGGCTGTCTCCCATTCAATGTCACAACGCTTTGCCGCAATACCAGACAATAACGTGTCGTATTATGTCTCAATGCCCGTCGTGGTAATGCTCCTGCGGTACGTTGGTTTTATCAGATGATTCACTATCTATTATTTTTTAATTTCATATTCGTATGAAACTAGAAAATATTCTCGTCTGAAATCCTACAAACCTTTCGAAATTTATAGTCATATCCTCGTCGGCCTAAATGTTACCACTGTGGGACACAGTTAGGCATCCTCTATATTAGAGGAAATAAGCTACAACTACGGTGGAACTAGTGACACGACTTCGATTAAGTTTTGTTTCATTTGTTCCATTGTCAAAGTGTATGGAACTACTGAGAAAAAAAGCCTCACTAGTTCCATGGAACTGATTGCTGGTGGAACTAGTGAGAATGAACCACCACTCGGGCCGTTACGTTTGTATGAAATTCGCATGCTCCGCAGGCCTCTTAGAGTCATTTATTTTAATGTATTTAATAAATATTTGCTTATTAAAAATACAAGGACCGTGGGACAACATGGCTATTAAAAAAAAAGCGTAGTGATTGTTTCGAGTAAAGCTGTATTTATCTTATCTTATCTTAATATGACCCTTTGTCCTAAAGTTTATGATCCCCCACTACTGTTACATAATATTGTTTTTTTTTTATGCCAGATGGCATACGACCAGCTTTCCTAGAATATTCCTTCTTGCTTCGCTGTAGTCGGGTAAAAACTCTTGGCTACATTGGGTCGGCGACATAATATGCTGAGTCGAGGTGTCATGTAGCCTTCCACGAAAACGCCGATACGACACCCTGCGCCAAACTTCCTCCTTCTACCACAATACCAACCAACAACGTGTCGTACATGTCTTGCGACATGTGTTGCATCGAGATAAACTCCTGCTCGGAACGCATTTACAATAAAACCAACGTGTCGTTATTCGTAGACAATAACTATCCAGGTGTCGTCGAAGTAGACGCTCGCTGGTGACAACCGGAACAAATGTGGCGAAATGGATAAGGACCTTTAGAGACAACTTTTTAAAATGAAATGTTTTTGGCTCTCGAAATTCTCACTTGGTAACAAACAATCTTAAATAAAAAGAGTACTGATTTGTGAGTTTCATCGTCCCGAGGAACAGTTTAGTATTCATGTTTTGTTCTTCTTTCATGCGATTTTAAATGTTTTTTTTATATGTACACAAAAACGAAACCATAGAATTTTGTGACTCTTATTAAGTTGTACCCTGCCGGGGTTGCGGGCCTGTTCGAAAGAGATATTTCGCGGCCCCGGAACATAAAGGGCGAGGAAGGAACATGGATGGGTTTTAGTCAGTAAGAGTCTGACACTCCCTCCCGCTCCGCCCAGAGTGGGAGAAGTCATTTGATGTATTCCCATCCTAAAAAAAAAAAAAAAGATGTACAACAGAGACAGTTAATGCATGAACGTTTGACTTCGAAACTAGGCAAGAAGCCTGTAGGTGTCTTAGAAGCCATCAGTGGCCCAAAAGCAGGGTGTAAACAACCTCACTACAAAGCCGTCAACCAAGCATTCTGTGAACGATGATGTTTTGTGGTTGAACTGAATGTTACGCACTCAAAACGTTGTGCTGATGGATGGATTGAATAATACGGGGGTCGTGGAGATGTTTAAAGTATATATCAAAATTTTATTTCCGAGTTTTTTTTTTAAATACAAGTTTTTCAAAACTACCTACAGGGTTCTGATATGGAACTAACCACGAGAGCGAACCCACGAGTAAATAAGAGGTAACAAAACCTTCAATATTCCCAGAGCTAAGAACACCAAGATCATTACCTCATTAGCTTCCTTCCTAAGAAAACCGATCTTGATAGTAAGTTAGTTAAACTTGTCGAAATTGAGACCACTTGAGGTGAAGTTTACCGAGAGCTGGGTCGCAAGCCAGTAAATGGGAGACTTTGCTAAGCTGCCCTACTTCACAGCCTCTAAACAAAGTAGGAAGGCTAGATGACGTAACGGTACCTACTACGGCACTACGGAAAGTGATATTCAGAACAAAATATGAGATGAAATAACGTGAAAGTTTCTTTATTGGTTTTTATTGAGCTTCACTTTATAGATAACTTTCTCGTGGTAGATCAATTTATTGTTTATGTTTCTTCTCTCTGGAGTCGGCTACAAGTTTATTTTACATGGAGCGGGTGCCTTTTCAACTTCCATACAATTTATTTGTACTTGGTTGACTTGGTTTTGCTTGTTTTTTTTTACTTATTGTTGTTTGATTGTGGTTGGTTTGCTAAAACTGGTTATCAGACTTTTGAGCCATTAACAACAAGATTTACAAATGATAGCTGGGACCAACAGCTTAACATTCTTTTCGAAGAACGGAGGGCATTCGGTATGTAAAGGCTGGTCATACGTAGGGCACGCTACAATAGTGGTGATAAGTCCCCTCTTTGAAGAGTAGCTGGAGAGGCGCCACGGCGTCCTCATCTTTTTCCTGACACAGGTCCTCACTGGACACGGATGTTTCCGGAGGTTCCTGCAGCAAATCGGGCAGGAGGAAACGCCCGGGTGTTTCCAGTGCGAGGATCGACCGGAGGACACGGTGGGGAACACGGTCCAGGTCTGCCCTGCGTGAGCGGAACAGTGACGTGTCCTCGTAGCGGCGATCGGCAGCGGCGACCTGAATGGGAAGCCGTTACCTCCTTCTGCGAAGCAGTCATGCTAGCACTAGCTAGTCTCGCCCCAGACGCCGCGGGAGACGCATCGGGCGTCGGGGGTCACGTGGTGGCCCCCAGCCACCGTAGGCGTGGGCTTATGGGCTAGCTCACCATCCGTCCATTTTATGACGACAGGCCGACGGCACGGTCTGTCGACGGCTCAAAGAGATGTCAGCAAATTGAAGGGCAAGGGCCGAAGCCTGCTGGGGCTGCGGGACTGTTCGAAAGAGATACCGCGGCCCCGGAACGTAAAGGGCGAGGAACATGGATGGGTTTTAATCAGTAAAAGTCTGACACTCCCTCTCGCTACGTTCAGAGTGGGAAAAGTCATTTGATGATTTCATCATCATCATCATCAGCCTATAATGTTCCCACTGCTGGGACACGGCCTCCTCTCAATGAGAGGGAATGGGCTATAATCTACCACGCGGGCCCAGTGCGGATTGGTAGATGTCACATGTCTTCGAATTTTTGGTTCTAGGACATGCCGGTTTCCTCACGATGTTTTCCTTCACCGTTTTGAGAGCACTTTGATGATTTACCATCCATAAAAAAGGGATGATCACCCGCCATGCTTGTCTAGACAAGCACCGCTTAACCAGAAGACCGATACCGAGTGGCTGTTATTATTTAGCTACAATCTCCTTTGCCAATTTATGCACTTCCACTTTATGCACTTTTCCACTTTATGCACTTTTCCACTTTATGCACTTTTCCACTTTATGCACTTCTCCACTTTTTGCACTTTTCCACTTTATGCGCTTTTCCACTTTATGTACTTTTCCACTTCATGCACTTTTCCACTTTATGCACTTTTCCACTTTATGCACTTTTCCACTTTATGTACGTTATTAAGCCATAAGCTCCATTGATGAGCAGCGGTACACAAATAAACTACTTAAAGTAATCAGTCATTTTTGAGTTCGAACTTACGACCAGCAACTCAAAAGTCGGACCCGTCACTACGGGGCCACCAATACGGGCTGTGAGCTTTCATAGCAACACGTAATCATAAAGTGTGAAAAGATGGTAATCTTCTACTACTCCAGTTTACAAAATCAAGTCCTAATTAACTTCCCCCGATAAATCTGTTCTGTTTTACCCGCTAAGCAGGATTCCGGTACTAATTAGCATTTAGTTACTTCATTAGTGGCGTTTAAGCTGACTCCTCGGTAAGCCTCGCTAAGATTTTCATTTCTTTCCTTATTTCTGAAGAGGCTTAAGTATTTTTTGTAAAAAAATATATTAAGCTTTTACCTTTCTTTAGAGATTAGGAGTTTACAAAAGTTGAACTTAAATAAATTGTCAAAAAAAAGCTCCCAAGATATCAGGTTTCTGTCGCCAGTAAGGACACATCCACGACCTATTAGCGTCAAGAGACATTTGTCTCTTGTCTATTTGTTCTGGCTTATCTCCGAAACGGCTAGACCGATGCTGACGGCACTTTTAGTAGCAGATAGCTGATGTTATAAGAAGCAACTTACTTTTATTTTAGAAAAAGTATAATGCTTTATTTAACCATAATGTAGCTATGCCCATCATTAATTAAAAATTATGAAATGAACTTAAATAAGTAAACTCTAAAAGCACATCGAAAAACTCGTCCTCAACGCTGTGTGCTGGTAATGTGCCCTAGAGACTGGTTATACGTTGCCAGTATTGCTACATTGTATGGTACTTAGCCTCTGACCAAGTTAAAAGCCAGCCGTTGGGTCACAGGAAGCGTCAACTAGAGAAAAAAAACGAAATTAGGGTTTCGTGCAAATGATGACAACCCTTTTTTTTTGGGATGGGAAATCATCAAATGACTTCTCCCACTCTGGGCGGAGCGGGAGGGAGAGTCAGACTTGTACTGACTAAAACCCATCCATGATCCTTCCTCGCCCTGTATGTTCCGGGGCCGCGGTATCTCTTTCGAATAGGCCCGCAATCCCGGCAGAATAATGATAACCCTTGGAATTGTTATCAAAATCCCATTCAATTAGCTAAGTTATATTTCACGCGGACAACATCGCAGAAAACAGCTATTTATATGACTAAGGTTAGGTATAGTCTAAAATCTAAAACAGCTGTTTAAAACACATTTTTGTATGGGAACATGTCACAGTGACAGCTGTTTTTAGACAATCAGACTGTTATCTTTTCGGTGAACATGGACCTTACTAGCACATCAGCCACGACTCCGTCATCGAAAATAGCTCGGCTGAAATGCAACTTATAAATTTAATTTCTAGCCTAGAGTAATGTATGTTTTAACTACACTTAAAGTACTTACGGGATTATATCCGTGATTTTCTTTAGGTTTTTCGAGCATCCGATATTTTGACGCTGTTGCAAGCATCATGATCGCGGGAATACTGAAGAGTGAGCGGGTGGGACGAAAATGATTAATTATGAACAGACAAATCTGTCTACCCTCTTCCTTAGTCTTTTATTACGCGCACTACTGGAACTCGATTGTAACTCACGACAGAACGCACTCACAGTATCATTCGGTTTTTCTTTTGGAGACGCTTGTTAGTTTTTATTAGGTTTATCACTGGACGTCACTGTATGTTTTAATTTCAATCAGTGAAACAAAAAAATTAATTGGTTCATTAATTCCTGGGATTAACCCCTACATACAAACTTGCAAACAAATACTTCTTTTCTATACAGGGTGTATTTCACCTCATCACAAAGCCGTTAACCAAGCATTCTGTACATCAAACTAAGTAACTTTACGCAAAAAATATTGCTGGGAAACAACTTTTATTTTGAGGTTATAAATCATGTTTTGTGGTATAACTCAATGTAACACAGTCAAAACATTGTGTGTATGGATGGATTGAATAGTACGGGGGTCGTAGAGATATTTAAAGTAAAAATCATGCGATAAAAAATGGTATTTAAAAAAAAGCTTGTCAAAATCTTGCAACTTTGACCCCCAAAATCTCCGTAACTAGAAGGTTCCCAGGTATAGTGTAGAACAAAAAAATGATCAGAATGACGAGGAGAACAAGTGCCTTTCGTATTCGTTAAGAGGTGTTTTACACCCTTTATAAGGTGTTAAAAAATTAACTGCAAGAATTTCGTGTACGTACTCGGTATCAATAAACAAACGTATTCCAAAAAAAAAAATTTTTTTTCAAGCACTTTTAGTTTTTACTAAAAAAAAAAACATTGCCAATCCAAAGTCTGAAAAATGAGATGGGAAAGTTAGAATCAGCTGTCTACGTTTGCGCTGTCGCAGGGGTGAACGACTACGCGCCCGGCACCCTTCACGGCGCAGTCACAGTACAGTCAAGTGCGCATATTCAATCATTTTGTGCGCAGTGAAAATATGCATATCTTTAAAACGGATCGTGACTTATATAACATTTTTTCGTGATTATTTTTTATTGGTGATTCTAAACAACTCCTCAAGTTTCGTGCAGTTAATTTTTTAACACCTTATATATTAGTACTGGCTTTGCCCGCGTACAAATTGTATAATAAACCTTCCTCGAGAACCACTCTATCCATTGGTAAAAAAAGCATGAAAATCGGTGCAGTAGTTTTTGAATTTATCGCGAACAGACAGACAGATAGACACGGCGGAGGACTTTGTTTTTTATTATGTAACTAGCTGACCCACGCTACTTCGTCTGCGTCACATAAGAGAGAAAAACGAACGGAAAAAAATGGCTATTAAAAAATAAAGGTTGATCGTAGAAGGGTGTAAATTTAGGATTGTATGTATTTTTGTATGTTGTATCATAAAAAAATAGAAATTAAAAAATAAAATATTTTTTTTTTGGGGTGGACTACCCCTAACATTTAGGGGGATAAAAAATAGATGTTGGCCGATTCTCATAGATACCGGATAAGCACAAAAAAATTCATCAAAATCGGTCATGCCGTTTCGGAGGAGTATGGCAACGAAAACTGTGACACGAGAATTTAAAAAACGCGAAACGCGGCCATCTTTTAGTCATGCGACAACCGCTTGCATTAGAACGCCGGGTGAACGTGTATCTCGTGGCTAGAGGTACTATCTAGGACTTAGCATTTAAGTTAGTCCAAAGGTCGAAAGCCTAAATAAACAAAACGCTAGGGAAAGTTTAACGACGGCAGACCTTAGAATTTCTGATGGAAGAAATGGACTGTGAATAGAGGATGTTGCGTAATGTCATGTATTCATCATGTCATTTTTTTATATAAGTTAGATTTTATCTTATGTTTAGGTATATAGTTAGGAAACTTAGTTTCTAAGCTATGATTTTATTAATGTTGGTATGTTAGTAGTAGGTACTAGTTTTTTAATATAAGTTAATTTTGAGACCGTGCTATCGCATTAGGATTACCTGTAATGATAGTTTTAAGGAAGATTTGAAATAAATAAATAAATAAATCAAATCAAATCAAATCAAATACTTTATTTCGAACAAGAGTCCATATTTGCGTGAGTTTTCTTTATGCAATACAGAGACTCTGTGGAACGGTGTGTGTGACGACCCGAATGGCCTAGTGGTAGTGACGCTGCCTTACGTTCTTAGGGTGCTTGGTTCGAATCCCGGTAGGAGCAAATGTTTAGTGTGATGAGCATGGACATTTGTTTCCGAGTCATGGATGTTTATATGTATAATAAGTATGTATTTACAAACAAAAAAGTATATTATGTAGTATATCAACTATCTAGTGTCCACGACACAAGCTTTGCTTAGTGTGGCACTAGGTGGCGCTGTGTGTTAATGTCCAGCGATTTAAAAAAAAAATGAAGCATTCAGTACGAAGAGCTGTATACACGATTTCCTTATAAACTTTAGGTACTACGTCATCATCTGCATAGCCTTTGTCCAACTAGGTTGGGGTCGGCTTCCAGTCTTACCGGATGTAGCTGAATACTAGTATGGAGTGCCTATCTGACCTAGACAACCCTGTTAGTACTGGGTATACTCCTTGGTAAGACTGGTTGTCAGACTGGGCCAGTGACAGCTTGTAACGACTGTGAAAGATCTACATTTGACAGCCAGGATCAACAGCTTAACGTGCTTTCCGAGGCACGGAGGAAATTCGATATGTAAGGGAAGTCACCCATTCAGACCAACCTAGGCAAGCACGGCTTAACCCAAAGATCAACCCGAGTGGCTGTTATTATTTAGCCACAATCTCCTTTTCCACTTTAGGTACTATGTGTGTGTGTGTGTGTGTGTTTGCGGGCCTGTTCGAAAGAGATACCGCGGCCCCGGAACATAAAGGGCGAGGAAGGAACATGAATGGGTTTTGGTCAGTTAGAGTCTGACACTCCCTCCCGCTCCGCCCAGAGTGGGAGAAGTCATCTGATGATTTCCCATCCCAAAAACAAAAAAAAACTATGTAACATACACATAACATAACATCACACCTGTAGTACCTAAATGTGAGATGGGGAGATGAGCAGGCACGTGCACCCAGATTGGGCTATTTCAAAAAATCCAAAGCCAACCATAATAAACTTATTATTTGGATAGAGCATAATATTATAAACCTTTTTCATTATTACAACAAAATCGTAAATCAATTCACCGAGAAGTTATTCAAACCAGATCAGGGTATTTTTTTTGCCGGTGAACTAAAATATACGCAATAATTAAATTGAAAATAGCCCAAAAGTGTGTTGAGGCTGGGTGATCTCTTTTAAATCAATTTACGCGAGATATAACGATTGTTACTTGGAGATAGGATCTTTTTCATAAAAAATTAAGTTCCAGAAAACATGTTCTCTACAACAACATGAATATTTTAATGAGAACAGTAGGAGAGAAACACTTAAAAAATAAAAGCTTTTACGTTACTTTAGAGATTTGACAAGTAACACTTAAGTAAATAAACTGTCAACAAAAAGCTCCCAAGATGTCAGGTTTTTGTCGCCAGTAAGGCATCATCCACGACCTCAGGCACCTATTAGACTGTTCACCCACAAAGCGATCTCAAATCTTCCGCTTTTTTGCTAATATCAACATCTAATACAATCATAGCTCTAAGTTCCCTAACTACAAAACACGTAGAATGTACCTACATAGCTATTAACGACCTATGTAGCTTATTCAACTTGAAAAAAAAGATAACTTAGAAACAGCCATTTTCATTTTCCTCAAAATCTGTGAAAATCATGACAGTGAGGTAACCGGCTTATCTTCTTGACTGTATTGACAAAGGAAATGATCAGTTACTACGTGCTCGTATTACAGATAATATTGGCAGAGGTGGAAATTCTTTACGTGTCTTTGAAGATAGATAATGAAGTAGATGTGGTAGGAAGGTGTTTAGTTTTCTGGTAGATACCTACGCAAAATCACAATATTAGGTTTGTATCATTATTACAACTGAAATATCTCTCACGCGTAGAATGAATTAGAAAAAATAGTAGGTAGGTAATCATAATAGGTAACTCATCTGTATCGGCTCACACTCATCTGTAACTCATCTGTACAGGCACTACCCTTCAAAATGAAATAGCAATGTTGCATAATGGCATTGGAAATAACTATAATTATTGTATAGCCGAAAAACTTGTCTACGACATCCATGTCTTCCACAAAAGTGATTTTATGTTTAATTTATAAAAATCACAATGTGATATGAACTATGGCCGACTTCTCCCAACAACACCAAACATGATCAGCATATCTGAACCGCGTTCAAGAGCTTTCAGTATTGATGTTCTATAACCAGAACACTGGCAGTTTTTAAACGAAGTTTTAATACGTCAATTTCACCCTTAAACTTCCGGAAATTAACAAGGCAATCAAAGCTTTTTACTCATATCACTCAGATGCACAAAAGCTGTAAATTGCAACTAACCTTGCATCGTAGAGGCTCTTGATACCCACTACAGTCACGGATTGACGCGCGTGATAACATAATCTTATCAGTAGAGTGGCGACCGCAAATTGTGCAAATAAACTAATGAAACACCACCACTCCACGCCTACAACACGTACGAGGATGGTTAAAGGTAATTTGGAGCTTTTAAATAAATATACACGTGAGGTCAGTTAATAGATATGTATAACACCCACACCGCGCTAGGACATAAGGAATCAGCCTATCTACATCATCTGTCTAGCCTTTCCCAAACTATATAGGTGTTAAAAAAATAACTGCAAGAAACTTGTGGAGTAGTTTGGAATCACAAATAAAAAATATCACGAAAAAATAACGATCCGTTTTAAAGATATATGCAATATTTTCACTGCCCACAAAATTATTGAATATACGCACTCGACTGTACTCTGTGACAGCACCGTGCGCACAGGGCGCCGCGTGCGTGGTCGTTCACCCCTGCGACAGCGCAAACGTAGACAGCTGATTCTAACTTTCCCATCACATTTTGCCGACTTTGGACTGGCAATGTATTTTTTTTACGTAAAAACAAAAAAAAATTTTTGGAATACATGTATTTGTTTTCTCGTACCGAGTTTGTACACATATCTTGCAGTTAATTTTTTAACACCTTATATATATGTTGGGGTCAATACTGGAGTTTATGTAGTTACTTATGCAAACATTTTAATGTGATTGACAGCAATTAGAATGTTTGAAGGAAAGTTAGAACCCTCAAAGAAAGCAAAGTTAAGCATTCTAAGTTTTGACAGTTATAACTTCCAAGCAAATGACTAAACTTTTACAGACTAAAAATCTTATCTAAAATAACTTTTACTCGTTTGACATTGACTTGTTCAGAGATACGGGTGTAAATGTTTCAACGTTTACTAGCACTATGATGCAAATGACGCAGAATGGCTTTGAATGGCGGTCATGTCATAAGTTCATGACAGAACTTTTGCGCTCAACGCTCAGAAGAATTTCATAAGTAGAAGTTGCCGCCTCTAAAATACGACGACCGTGAGGTCTGTAGTCGAAGTTCCTCTGACATTATGCTGCCTTTAGGTCACCTTAAAAAGGTTTGTTTTTATGTGTGATTCCTTATTATAAATTGTTTATTTAATGGTAAATTTTACTTTTCCTTCGTTTCTTTTTAACCCACTAACGCCTACACCACACATGGCGAGTAAAGCTTCATTAAAGATAATTGTAGCTAACTTTATTATTAAGGTAAAGGTCGTCTGAGTTGGGATGTTTGATCAGGTTCCACTGGGATTAATTTGGTAAATTAAATTAACTGTCTTTCTAGATTTTGTTAGGCACGGTTAGTATTTATTCAAAGGACTCGTTTTTAGTATTATTGCTGATTAGATTAGTTTGAGACGTGGCTAGATTTACAAATGTAACGAAAGTTATCAGGAGTTCGTAGAAACTACCATCGATGAAAAGTTTTTTTCTCAAACATGCTTGGAAATTTGAGGATTATTTTGACAACTTTCTTCGAGATAAATCCAAATTGCTGTACTAGCCGGCCAGCGGCCGGCAAAAGTTGGATGAAAATCCATATCTGTCGTGTTTAGCGGCCAAATAAATCATAATATAGTAAACTCACATCTGTCGTGTAATTTAAAAATGGAACGATCTTTTGCTCTGAAACATGACCACCAAAGAGGTAACTTAACAAAGTCGAATTGGCTTGCAAATAGAGAAAGCGGATTATTGAATAAAAAAAAAAAGAACTGTTCAATGCGAGAAAAGAAAAATTATTGTTGTTTGTGTGCATCATTGATTTTGAAAAGTAATTGTATTAATTTCCTCGCATTCTTTGAGGAAAGTGTAATAAGTACTACAAGCTTTGGCCACAACTAGGCATTGATGGACTTACGTATGTGTGCGTCAACTTCGCCTCGGCCCACATTTACACGTTCGTCCATCAATGCCTCTGTTGCTGGCCTTTTTATTTTATTTCATTCGACACACCTTTCATTTAGTTACTGTTAGAATCCATTATCACACTGCTGGGGAAAGATCTCTATTCGTGACTTATAACTCTTTCGATCCAGAGCAAGTGCATCACTGGATGTTGAATTTATCCAACTCGCCCCCCGTGTTGTACGAGGTCAATTGTAGCGCTTTTTTAGCTATTTCATGGCGAAACATAGCGGTTATTTTGGTTTGCAGTTCATTGGGTATATGGAAGACGTTACCAATCCACTCTTACTTTAGTTTAGCGGCTTTCTGACCAACATCAGCAACCAAGACCAAGATAATGTATTGTATAATTATCACTTACATCGCTGAAAGAAAACGCTGAGGAAACCTAACCAGCATGTCTGAGAGATGTTTCTCGACGGCATGTAAAGCCAAGTTAGAGGTCCATGGACAGCATAAAAACTCTGACACAAGCTTATGTACTAAACACACGAAAATAAGGAAAGAAATAACAGCAGGCAGCATTAGGCCGAAGTTCACTAAAGTTGATGAACGTGATCAGCGTATCTAAGCCACGTTCAAGAGCATCATTGTTGCGGGTTGTGCGGTTATTAGTTAAATGATTAGTTTGTAGAACCGATTTTATCGTCAACGTTTAAGGCGATTACATGAGCTAAACGCGAGTTTTATAATTACTAAAAGTATATGATTCACTGCTATAAACAAGACCAGAAAAATATATGATATTCTTCAGGATATGTGCTAGCATGATACTGTTTCGAAAACATAATACAATTAATTTGGCTCGATAAAAAGAAATCAGGAACTTATCTCTAAAAATATCTTTCAAACAATAAAAATCATACTAATATGCATGCGATCATTCTGATTTTTTGGCAAATAATTCTACAAGCAATATATTAGCATGATACTGTTTCAGTTTTTTAATCCAATCAACAGTTTTTTTTGTAAATCGATCGAAACCACTCATTTCGCGCTATTTGGCCCGCAGTGGCTGACGTAACAACCACTTTGTAGTGCAAGCTGATTAGAACTTTATTCTAACAGCATTTCAAACGAAGTTTGAACCACCACAAATCGAGTTGTTAATTTAGCTCGTCTAAGCGCCTTAATGTTTTCAGCGAATCGTTTTACTGACCAACAATAAAGTACTATTTCGTAAAAACGACTATCAATGACAGAGTTTGTTTTTCAGTAATGCTTACATACGTTAGGGCATAAAATGGCACTTGTGATTTCAACTAAACTAAGTCAAACAAAGGCACAATTAATTACAAACGAAGTAACTTTGTTCCTATCTCCCAAACTTTATGATAAATGAACAGTTCTGAACTACTTTCAAACCAGAATTTTACGAAGAAAACTCTGAAAGCTCATAAAATTAACAAGCCAATATTTACTACCAAACTTAAACTCGAGAAAATGAAAGTTTTCCTGCCGTCAGTCAAAAACTTAGCCAATCTGCCACTTTTCATGAAAAACTAATCAAGTCTTTTCTCATAAACTGGCCGAGAAAAACATAGAAACATAGGATAACATTGCGCCTGTAATCCGGGGAGGGTACGGCAGATGTGTACACATAGCTTCCTCCCATTTTGCCAGGTACACAAATAATTTAGAAGCTGCTGGATCTAAATTCATGTTTCGTATCCATAGTAAAGTTTGTATGTCGATGTCCAACTCTACCAACTACCGAGCACTAAATTAAAGATTTCAATTTGAACAAAACTGCGGAAATTATATTTTGCCTACTCCTCCGCTATTCTTTTCTGATAAGTCCGCTGTGGGATCCAAGACAGATAAATTGTTTCTCCGGTACTTCGTCGAACTTATTCCTATTGTCTCGACGCTTTTCTGGTGGATAGAATAACGGGCTTGTTCCATTAAAAAAAAATTGGCAGTAATCCATACTCCAGGCTGGTACTTAGATATGCGTGCTGGTAAGCAGCACAAGATGCCATATGAATCTTCTGTGACCTTTCGACGGCATTTGATTGCGTAAATCACTCAATCCTGATCTTGAAACTTGAGCATCACGGTTTAGGTAAACTTGCGCTCAGTTTAGTAAAATCGTATTTGAATGATGGACAGCAGCAAGTTTGTTCCTGATGAAAAACCCAATATCTAAACCTAAATATCGAACTCAGAACCGTATACTCAGTAATAGCGTAAGCGACCACTAAACGAACAAATCCAACTAGCAGAATATCTGAGCTAAAATCAATTTCGAGCCCAGACAATCCCTTAGGCCAACCCGACTACGCCAGGCCATTATTAAATACGTATTTCAACATTTATCCATTTCAAGTTGAGGCTCCATTCAAAACTAATTGCTCTGTTAAATTGTAGCACTTACTAAAACGATTTAAAGGAATTATTTTCTTTGTGAATACAATAGAGCTGACTTTTAAATGACGGAAGTGAATGGTGGCATTCGTCTATCGATTTTCTGGGCATTTGTTTCTTTTGTGAGTAAGTATGTTTTGCGTATGATACTGATGAAAGTTTTATTTTAATGCAAACGTGGAAGAGACATCCATTTCACAGAAAACAGAGGAAATCATTTTCTGCTGTACGAGTATTTTACGACACATAAATTCATGGAAAGGAATGTAAAAGAAAAGATCTACATTCTAAGAATACATGGTAAAGAAACTCCGTTTGTCGGCACTCTTAATTGACCCTGTATACCATTGAGCTAGTAACATATATATCTATGCTGTATACTTTACAGAATGTTTTTTTTACGTGGGCGTGTTGATCCTGAATAGCGAAAAATACTTTCGTATGGTGTTTACAGTATGTTTTCAACGGGTCGCTTCTTTGCTAGGGAAATAGATTTTTCTAAAATCTAAGGATGCAGTTTTAGTTTTCATCAACATCGGGCTCAAGACTCCTTTTTTTTTAGGATGGGAAATCATCAAATGACTTCTCCCACTCTGGGCGGAGCGGGAGGGAGTGTCAGACTCTTACTGACTAAAACCCATCCAATGTTCCTTCCTCGCCCTTTATGTTCCGGGGCCGCGGTATCTCTTTCGAACAGACCCGCAACCCCGGCAGGCTTCGGCCCTTGCGGGCCCCTCCCCTTATGCTGACATCTCTTTGAGGCGTGCGTGGAACACGAACGCGCCGTCGACACGGCCTGTCGTCGTCGTTAGAAGGACGGACGGCTAGCTAGCCCATAGGGCTCGAGACTCCTTTGAGTATTTTTCGGCATCATCACTACCATATTATAAAACAAAGTCTCCCGCCGCGTCTGTCTGGCCCTATGTATGCTTAGATCTTTAAAACTACGCAACGGATTTTGATGCGAGTTTTTTTTTTAATAGATAGAGTGATTCAAGAGAATGGTTTTTATATATAATTTTACGCGAGTGAAGCTGCGGGCATCGGCTAGTTCCTTATATTTTCGAATTTGGCCATTGGCCATGACCGGTGTAGAATAGAATATTTAACGATCGTGCGTTTTATAACCAAGCACGAGCGAAGTCGCGCGGCAAAGGCTGCATACCTCCCAAAACGTATGCTTGGGACATAATCATCATCATCACCAGCCTATTAATGTTCCCACTGCTAGGACATAGGCCTTCTCTCTATGAGAGGGAATGGACTATAAAATCCACCACGCGGGCCTAGTGCGGATTGGTAGATGTCACATGTATTCGAATTTTTTGGTTCTAGGAAATGCCAGGTTCCTCAAGATATTTTTCAGACTTGCCGGTTTCCTCACTATATATTTCTTCACCATTTTGAGGGTGGCGGTGATGAAATAAATAAGGTACACAAAATAGTGCTCCTGACTGGGTTCGAACCCACGACTTACTATTCGTAAGTCTGGGCTGCCACCACTGGCCCACCGCTGCCTGGGACTCACAGAAAATTAGAAAGCGTTTGATATGATATACTATAGAAGTAAATCTATAGATAACTATGAACCCACGCAGATATGTGGTACACGTAACCAAATTAAACATGAATGAATTAACTAACGTAGGTAGTGATAACAACAGTTTTAGATAAGTGACGTCATTCCCAAATTGGTGACAATGACATTATCAGAAACTTATTTAGACTGGAGTGGGTGTAGTTCATATCTCTGGCTAACCCTTTAAGATCGCAAGCCTGATGTTATATTATTTAGATCCGACATTTCGGTCCGTATTATTAAGGTCACTAAACATGTTCATTTAAAGGGTTCCGTACCAAAAGGGTAAAAACGGGACCCTATTACTTAGACTACACTGTCCGTCTTCCTGTCAGTCTGTCACCAGGATGTATCTCATGAACCGTGATAGCTAATTTCACAGATGATGTATTTTGGTGGTATAAAACAGAATAAAACTATTTTTTTAAGGGGGCTCCCATACAACAAACGTGATGTTTTTGCTGTTTTCTGCTCGATATTAATAATAATAACGGCAAAAGGCAGACGATTGAAATATTCACAGAATATTTATTATAAAGTAACTATTTATTTTTGAAGTGAATATACTCACTTCAAAAACAAATAGTTAGTTTAAAATAAATATTTAATAATATTAATCCCATAAAACAAACGTGATTTTGTTACCGTTTTAAAGATAATGGCCGGAACCCTACGTGGGCGAGTCCGACTCGCACTTGGCTGGTTTTTGGTCTTCACGGACCAAAAGCGCCTAAAGTAGGTATCACAGGATATTTTAAACGGGTCATTGATGTAATATACGCGCCTAAAGAAAAACATTGAAAGGTCAGGGACAAACGATACAATAAAAATGTAAACTGAAGCAGAAAATTTTACAAACATTATTTTACGGCCGAAAAACACACAAGAATAGTTTTAAAATTAAAATATTTAATTTTACATAGGCCTACAAGTCTATAAAACTTTGAAAAAACGTGCAAGGTTCGTGTTAAAATTTTTCCTATGGAAACAAACCAGCCAAAAATCTCCCTGGTTAAGCTTATCAAATGATTTGGTTTTACAATATTTTTGCAAGCACTGTAGCAAGGCTTTATCTAGGTACATTCTTGTATCGATACAAGTACATGAATTTCCAATTGCAAATTCTGCATCATGAGGAAATTGACTATTGGAGTTATTTCCGATTTCGATGAGTCGTGTTTACTGCACTTTAAAAGTGCAGTAAACGCGAAAGGCAGGTAATTTTAGTTCGCATATTCATAAAAATACGTTCGTAGGTAGAAAAACCAATTTCCATATTTCCAATCAATTAATGTGTTGTCTAATAGTCTCCGCTGTAAAGGATGACGAAAAATACCTATCCAGTCTGTGTCCTTTGATAACATAATTAGAGAGACACAAAGATATAGAAGATTGTTTCCGTGTTGAGAAATTGGTTTAGGGTTAGCGTCTCTTATATTTTTCTCTAGGCAAGCCATTTTGCGAAAGGTCAAGGCTGGACCTGGATCTTTCGCAAAATGGCATGGACCGCTTTCGGCTGAAATGATGACGATGATGACATTTTCCTCATTCCACTGGCATTGGGAGATCTTTGACTGTAGTTACAGATAGCAGAAAACCTTAAAGGATGATAACCAGCCTTACAAGAGAAAGGTCAGATAAGCAGTCGCTCCGTGTAAAATACTGATATTCAAATACATCCAGTAAGACTTCAAGCCGACCCCAACATATTTGGACTTGGGCTAGGCACATCACCAAACCTCTCTGGTTTACAAAAAGATCCTGCTAAATCCAGGAGACCTCATACCTCACATATCCCTTCCTCGGCGGGTAATCCTTGTGGAAGACGGAGTGGTTGAGGATCATCTTCTCATAGCCGGTGTCCAGCCAGGACCTCTGCAGCACGAAGTCGCGGTTCTTGAGCGGGGCTGGGCATGACACTGGGGACAACATAGTGGGTATTACTAGAACTGTTGGTAACACTGCATTGAGAGAAGGACTATTATAGATACGTACAAAGAAATAAAACATAGAGGTGTAATTTCTGTATTTATTGGAACGATCGCAATATTATACAAACATAATATCGCGTGGCATAATACCTAATAGTACAGGTACATTTCGAAAGTTGTGTTTTGTTGTTCCATGTATCCCATGTGGGCAAGCTTATTGCTTGCATGACGATATTGTCAAAAAATTACATATATATTCAGTCCGTCAGTTAGAGCATTGGAAAATAATGGACACGTATTTATTGTTTTTATAAATCAATCAATATTGACATGTTAGCAATGTGCTTGAAACGGTCGTTACTTTCTTAGAGGCACTGGATTGTCACTGTCGACGACGTCAACTCGATCTACGCGATACAGACGTTACTCGAATTTTAGTATGAAACTCGCACTAAGCATATAGGCCTCACAGTTTTTTACTTATACAATACGCACATTAATCCGAAATGTCAGAGATCCGTATCTTGGGTTCGAACTTGAGACCTATGACTAGGCAGTCCGACGGTCACACCACTAGGCCATCACTGCTATTAAGGGAGATGTTCCAAGGTAGCTCGCGAAATTCATTTTTTTTACGTTTTTTTTTTGCAATTTGCAGGGCAGTGCTAAGTTGTATGTTGCTAAACGTATCGGTCGCGACTGTAAGACTTATTAAGTTACAGAAATAGAATCATCAAAATCATCAACTCAACCCTCCAAGTTCATAAGAGTCGATGAACGAATTTTTCACGGTCAAAGTCCTTCTTCGACTGCCCTGGAAATTGCAAAAAACGTAAGAAAATTTGAATATCGCGGGCCACCCAGATGCTTTCACCTTAATATTTAACGTTAAATATGTTAAAGATTATTTGTAATCTATTTTAAATACTAACTTTCAAACTAGATTGACAGTGCCCAGATATCTGGAAATCTTGTCGGCTTTGCCCATATCGTCTTAAGTCGCGAAAAACTTTAATAGCGTGATTCAGTATTTTGATCAACTTCATTTAGTTCTACCTTAATCAAAAACTTTCACAAGTTCTTTAATTTTTCCTAGTCCCACAAGTCAAATTAAACACATGTGTTAATTCACACACGTATAAATATTCGAACATGTGAAGTTTAACACACTTCATTTATTCTCTATTCCATTCACTCATTAGTTCAGGTAAAGTTCATTAAAGTTATACGCGCTCGGTATTTTCATTACGAAACTGACGTATGAAGATGGATCGTAGGAATGGTTGACTTAACCATCTCAATTGCATACGAATAACCCATAAGGCCATAATGATAGCCACAGCCACACACATCGTTCTTAAGACCGTTTTCCCACTATGTCATGAGTTCGTGACGATTCTTTTATCATTGTTCTTTGGACGACTGTAATCGCGCCGTCCTACATGTGAACACCTCCAGCCACGGCACTTAAAACTACACGATTATCTGTCGTTACGACAAAGTGGGAACACGGAAGATCTGGTGTCAGATAATTAAGTACGAGTTGGTCTCGCGTATGAAAGGTTGTGGGGGAGCAACCTTGAACTTTTAATTTATTAACTCCCTACGCAAAAACGACGGGGTGTCATAAGTTTGGCGTGTCTGTGTGTGTGTTGGTGTGTCTTTGTGTGTGTGTGTGTGTCTGTGGCATATTAGTGCCCGAACGGATGAACCGATTTTGATTTTGTTTGTTATTGTATTTTATGTGTGATAAAAATCACTCCAAGATGGCCGCTGCGATAAAATTAATTTCACTTAATTAAACTTTAAAATAGCGGATTACATATTTATTCAATAACTCCCTCAATATGGGTATCAAATGAAAGGACTTGATTAGTAGAATATTATACGTTACAATAAATTTCAAATCCAAGATGGGCGCCACCACAAAATGGTGAATTACATTTTTTTTTCCACAACTCCCTCAATATGGGTATCAAATGAAAGGGTTTTACTAGTAGAATAATGCACACTATATTCAAAGGGAATGAGGAATTTATATTTTTATACTACACACACACCGTACGGCATTTCGTTACGTGACGATTTCTACTACATCGCACTACCCGTAAGGCCCCACGTGTCGGGATTTATTATTAATTTTTAATTTAATGTAACTTCTTATTATTTCTTACTATAGTGGCAAAAGAATTACAAATTCTGTGAAAATTTCAGCTGTCTACTTATAACTGACAGACGGGCGGACGGACGACCTTGTCGCTGAGATAAATAAGTTTTTCTTAACTTTCTTTTAGTTGTTGTTATAGTCGGTTGAACGGCAAAGTTTTTTATTTGAACAGTCACCTTAGAGATCGATGGCAACAAATTGCAATATACTAGTGTACTACTAAAATTGTACCATAAAGGCTGAATCAAATTGTAAGCCACCTTCAAAGTAAAGCACAATAGGAAGGATATATCAAGAAACTATTTATGACAGCTCGTTAAAAGTTAACTGCAAAGCGAAGCGGTTCTACACAAGTTTACAAAGTACTTCATCTTGTCTAGAATGTACCGTGAGTTAGAGCTAACCTAGGAGTTGAAATATTACTGTAGGTAGGTACTTGTAAACTCGGGGCTGCGGGACTGCGGGGGCTGCGGGACTGTTCGAAAGAGATACCGCGGCCCCGAAACGTAAAGGGCGAGGAAGGAACATGGATGGTTTTTAGTCAGTAAAAGTCTGACACTCCCTCCCGCTCCGCGCAGAGTGGGAGGAGTCAGTTGATGATATCCCATTAGAAAAAAAAGCAGAAAAAAGGTTCTTATAAACTGCTAACTCCAGACGAGATAACTTAGGGCTATTGTATGGAATTAAAAAGTTATGCTCTGTAACATCAATAGTATTCGTCTGTCCTTATTCCAATTTATTTGGGGCCAGTATAGCATTCTTTTTCGTATACCAAACCAAATTTTAGCTTGGTTGTGGAGGTCAAATAGTCTGTTTTTTATTTTATTTTACGAGTAATCCTGGTGTTTAGCTGCATCCGGTTAGACTGGAATCCAACCACAACATAATTAGGAAAAGGCTAGGCAGATGCTATTGGTATATAGCATGCTTTTTTCCATACTCCACCTGAGTAGAAGAGCTGACCTTTCTAACTAATTCATCTGCCACACAGTACATCCATCGTTTCATTGATTTCCTCCACGTTTTATGACCAAACAACAGCAATCGATAATAAGGAAAAAGTTAATTATAAAGTGTGAAGAACGGTTTTATTATTCATGAGATGTTTTATGACCCCATCAAATCGTCTTGGCTCGTCGATCTACGTTTGGCTATAATTCTTTTCAAACCAATTGCGGGGAGTGAGTTTCAGTCAGATCGGCTGTTAGTTTGTTAGTTGGCTAGGAATTAAAAATTGACTCTATAAAAGCATAATGCATAATGCATTCTGTTTTGTATTTTGTTTGTTTTTTCTTATAATTTCGTAATTTTTTTTTATTCTCTCATTATGTTTACTTTAAACTAGTGTTCACAATATTTTTTATGTTTTATGTGTTGTCCTGTCGGGCTAATAAATGCTTTTTCTTTCTTTCTTTCTTTCATAAGCTCAATAAAAAGATTCTTCAATGTGTTGCCATGAATCGGCTGCATATTTATCCTATAAAGACACTGCTAGGACACACAGTCTCCTCTATATGCGCGGGAATGACATTACACCACGCGGGCAGTGCGGGTTGCTAGATGTCACATGTCTTCGAACTTTTGGTTCTAGGACATTTATTTTTTATTTATTTCATGCGCCTTGATTCAAACCATCCCATGACTTGAAGAATAAGTTGAGTGGGATGCAACTGAAGAGGCCTATGCCTAGCACTGGATTGCTGATGATGCTTGATCAGACCTTTAATCCTCATTAAAGTTTACGGAAGAAATATTTGAACTTTGAAGATGTTTCACCTTCACACGTATAACCTTGAGTTACCCTCAAGAAGAAAGCTAAACTTTCGCAATATACCGCGTGTTTACGACCCCAATTAATATTCATCAGCGCCAAACACCGCGTAAATAATTTAATCACATCTTATATACGAACATAAATCATGATCAGCAAAGTTTCGAGGGAAATGAAATGCCATAAGTTGGAGGCGAGAAGAAACTTCGAGCTTGTACAATCATTTATTATACTGGCGATAAGACGGTAGTACAGTCACGGACACTAATAAGTATACACTTCAAAAGCGATTTCTTCATGAAATTTCAATTCCAACAGGTATGAGAAATATTTCAGAAAAATCTCTTCTTAGTCGTTCGCTACTGCGGTCTCCACTTTCGAAATCCTCTACCACCAGTCTCTATTGACTGCATGACGAGCATTTTCTGCTAAAGGTATCTTGGTGACAGCTTTGATGGAGTCTGTCCTTCGGGTTTGTGAGCGACCACGTGGTATCGTGCCTTCGACTGTACCCTGAATAACCAAACGCTCCATGAAATCATTGTTGCGGGTAACGTGTGTAAAGAATCTGCGGATCCGTAGTTGCACAAGCGACGACAGTCTTCTTTAATATTGATCTCTTTGAGTATCGACAATTTAGTCCAATTAGTGGACCAGGTTATCCAAAATATGCTCAAAAATAATACGTTCGTAACGACTTAAAATTACAATCAAAACAGTAGACAAAAATCGCTTAAAAAAGTAATCACTTTTTATGATGTTTAAAGGAACCTAACTAACCTAACATCGGGGTGCTTCAAGTCCCGATAACGGGGGCAGAGCTATACTTCCGTCGCATGCATTTCACAATTTTATGGTTTCACTTCGATAGATTATAATCTACCGAAAAATAATGCGTTAAATTGAAAGCAGTATGTACGGTTGACAATATTTCGAGAGTTTACAATTTCGAGAGTGACATACACATATTTCTGCTCGTGACTGTACATCGATACTGCCGCGAGCTAAGTGAGAAAATGAACTGGTACACCGATAATGAATGGTTTACGATTAATTTTGTTACGAACAAGAAGTGAGTGATGTTTTTATTAAGTACTAGCTTCTGCCAGCGGCTTCGCCCGCGTGAAGTTTGATTATTGTCCCATGGGATCTTACTACCGGAATAAAATGTATCCTATGTTTTATGTGGGTCATAGCGTGATGATATAAACGTAAGAGTAAACAAATATAATAATAACAAATTTCCGAACTGCTAAGCTATCGGGAGTTACACGTGTTATTGTGAGTCAACTATAAAAGATAGACATATGCTGTCGTGGGATATTTTTTATATAATTTTATGTGGAATATTTCCGTTATACATGATTTCTATGTAGCTTTAACCATTAAGGCTGCACACGCGACGGAAGCTAAAAAAACCAAGTAACTTCTCCCGTTTTCCCAACATTTCCTTTCACTGCTCTGCTCCTATTAATGGTAGCGTGATGAAAAGTATACTATTACCTGCTCAGGAGTATGTAGAATAATTGTACCAAGTTTCGTTAAAATCCGTCGAGTAGTTTTTTTTTCTATAAATAACATACAGACAGACAGACAGACAGACAGACAGAAAGACAGACAGACAGACAAAAATTTTACTGATTGCATTTTTGGCATCAGTATCGATCACTAATCACCCCCCGATAGTTATTTTGTAAATATATTTCATGTACAGAATTGACCTCTCTACAGATTTATTATAAGTATAGATAGATGTACCAAAAACCTTCTAAACCTACTAAAGCTTTTGAAGTTCGCGAGAAGATTTATGGATTAGTTGAGATAAAAGTGATTTTGAGTAAGTGTTATCAGCATTATACTGTACATCAAAGCAAGTCAAAATATTATAAGAAAAAATCCGTTTTCAAGTCTCAGTTCTAAACGCTTCTGAGAAATATATTACCCTCGAGATTTGAGAATCTTTAGATGTAACAAAAAATAATATGTAAAAGGAGGTAGATATTTCAACCGAACGGTTAGAAATACTTACCTAAGTATGTAATCTGTGGGTGCTCAACTATGCTTCGGTAATGTCGAAATACGAGAGCAGAATTTTAAGTGACTCCGGTCGATACTAACCTATCTACAATCGCTTGGATCACCGCTTAGATTTTCTAACCATGCATCATTGGATTTCGAAGTGCTTTTTTTTTGGGACAAGCCCGCCACGCTTGCCCAAACAACTGTAACTCCTGAAAGCCAGAATCAACACCACCAGAAAAGTGCCGAGACAATGAAGCTCGACTGTCTTAGATCCCGCTACGAAATAAATCAGAAAGTATTAGCGGAGGAGTAGGAAAAAAATCTGTAATTTCCATTTTCCTCCATATCAGCAGGAGACAGAACGAAACAAGGCCAATAGGCACAAAGGGCCGTTTATAACTGGCGGCCCAGTTGCCTAGCACCACGGATAAATATTACCGTTAATGGCTCCTAAGTTGAGAGCTGTTATATTTGATTCCAATAATAGGTACGGCAAAAACGCTTGAACGCACGGAAATTTGCTCTAATTTCTAGAAAGTCCGAATAGTACATAATTTTGAAGTGGTTCTCTCCATCATAGGACATTTATTTCAGTAAGTAACATAACCTGTTATCCCTGGAAGGGTAGGCAGAGGTGTACATAATTATAGTACACCCACATTTCATCAGTTATATTAGACAAGCCTTTTGCCATCAACCGGGCTCAAATCTAGACACCGTGGCAGCTACTGGCAAACTCCTGATGGAAAAACCCAATAACAATTTGCTCGACCCGAGAATCGATCCCAGGACCTTATGCTCAGCAGTCACGCTTGCGACCATTGACGTATGTTTAATAAATGTAAGTAAATAAAATAATAAATTTCGCTGGACATTGACACATAGCGCCATCTAGTGCCACGTACACTAATCAAGGCTTGTGTCGTGGACACCAGATGGTAGATATACTACATATATACCTTTATTTTTGTTTGTAAATACACACTTATTATACATCTAAACATCCATAACTCGGAAACAAATGCCCACACTCATCACACAAACATTTGCTCCTACCGAGATTCGAACCCACGACCCTAAGAACGTAGGGCAGCCTCACTACCACTACGCCATTCAGGTCGTTAATAAAAAAATATTTTATGACATGTCATTGCATTCGTACGCAACAGAAGCGGGTATTTAATAAGACATAAGGAAAAAAGGGCACGTTCTTCCAAAAGAATATTCCCAGTTTGAACCCAAAAGCAATTTAGGCGGACACGTAAAAATGCAGACACCTTTTACTTTTCGCCCACGTGAGCGAAATCTCACGACGACATAATTGTCTCTTCACTTCACTCGTCGGGTCTCAGAAATTTTATAAAAGAGACTCTTAGAAAGATTTTTTTTAAACCAACCACATCTGGCTGCTTAAAAGACGGCTATTGAGCAGAACTAAGCTGAGCGAGGAAAAGCTTAGATATAGGACCACCTCGACCTAGATTTATTCAGTTTTATCTAGATTAGTCACATTTTGCATATCATAACATAATATCATACCTGTATTGCCTGCAGTGATAGGCGATGTCCAAGGACAACGGAAGGAAGGAGTTAGCTAAAATCATGGTTATTTTGTTTTATCAGGTTTAGATATCGATAAAATAATGCAATGACCAATTTATGCCTATATTCACTAATAATAGGTGAAACCTAATCATCTGCCATGCCTTTTCCCTACTTCGTCACGTTTCTGTCTAACAGGACGCAGTGGAATACCTCGTAATTATGTTTTTATTTTATTTTTCCTACTCCACCGCTACAGTACGTATACTACTTTCTGATTAATTTCATTGCGGGAACCAAGACAGTTAAATTCATTCTCTAGGACTTCGTCAAACTTCATTGTCTCAAAAAAGTGAAACCAAATAGTGACACCTGAATGAATGCCCAAATGAAAGCACGTTGTTCAATTTTCAATTCTTGGCTCAGCACCGAGATTTCAAATTATAACGGTGCAAGAATATTTTAGCAATTCATTGGGAGTTAGTGAAAACGGTTGTTACTCTTAATTTAATTCATTTGCCCTCAAGCAATTCGGAGAGCTAAGTAAAATAAGGCTTAGCTCAACGATGAGTTCGTTTCCATGTCTCATGAATTAAGAATCAAGTGTGTTGGAGATCTTTTATTTATTAGGCAAATAAAAGAGAGTGTTTGAGCTTCGGGTTTCCCGTAAAAATTCGGATGAAGGGAACCCTATCCCTCTATTTACTACTCCATAGAAATTTTTAGTACCTCTATCTGGCAGTTCACGTTATGTGTAATAAAACTCACAAATGTAGACTAATACTTTATAATAATTATAATAAAACTCACAAAATGTAGACTAACACTTTAACTTTATATAAACTTCTTCAGAGATACAGTCACCACAATTTCTTCCACCAAAACTGAGCTCTCTCGGCCAAGTACCATCTTTTAAAAACTATCCCTTCCGTTACAACATTAACGGTTGAGTAGTGTTGCCATTTCTCAAAAATAAAACGAGTTATTAAAATATTCGAAACCCTACACTCGACCGTCCTGACGACGTGTATGCCCTCATACACGCCTCATGTGGTAACTTAATACCCTACACTCTTGGCTGAGAGAACTCATGATGAAAACGAGAGAAAAAGAACATAAACATTCAAGTGATTTTATGATTACTTTTAAACAACCAACAGCAAAAAAAAAAAAAAACAAAACAGATTCTTTTAGCACCAATTAGAGCACATTCTTTTAAAAGTTTATCAATTAAAAAAAAAAACAA
Organism: Xestia c-nigrum; assembly: GCA_916618015.1. Classification (NCBI taxonomy): domain Eukaryota; kingdom Metazoa; phylum Arthropoda; class Insecta; order Lepidoptera; family Noctuidae; genus Xestia; species Xestia c-nigrum. Next base: position 21,265,001 of record OU745252.1, on the reverse strand, counting down.
TACAAAACATTACATCAACAATTGTGGCCAGCCAATCAATTCTTGCCAAAAATGTGTATATTAATATGACTAGTTTCATAATCGGACTATAAACTATTTATCAATCATTCGGAACTTTTGAGTTATTGCTAATGCGAACCAATCACTTCTCGCTACTGAACTAAACTAGTTATCAATCATTCAGAACTTTACAATTTGAGTATTTACTTATGCGAACCAATCACTTCTCGCTACTGAACTGACGTACTCTATTAGGTTGTGAACCAATCAATTCTCACACCTAATCAGAGTCTCCAAAACCCGAGGCAAACCAATCAATTCTTGCCTCCAGTTGAGTAATAACCGATGACGTGAACCAATCAATTCTCACGTTCGGTCTGTAACAAAAATATTAGACATTCTGTAATAATTGTCTCATAGAATCGTACATTCATGACCACTAACTATGCATCACTAATGTCGTTATCATCACTAGATTCGCTAGAATCAGATCTATTAAGTTGTAAAGCAGCTACATGTACCCACGGCAGCATTCGATCAGCTGCTACAGTGGTAGTGCGTTTATTTGTACAATTACTGAAACCGGGAATAGACGCTATCTTATATCTATCTTGACCTAAAACTTTAGTGACTCTATATGGTCCAACGTAGGATGGGAGAAGTTTCTTACTCTTCCCATCGTTATAAAAAGTTACTTTGGTAATTTTGACCAAGTCGCCCGTATTGTATATCTTTGCAGGGCGTCTTTTCTGATCATAACGTAGTTTCTGCTTTGCTTGTTCTGTGTCTATCCTATCTTTAACTTGATTTCGAATAGTGGTCACATCTATATTTTCCCTAGTCACGTCTGCTATCTCATTTAAGTTAGGATTGATTTCACTGTTCATGGACGTACCGAACATGACTTCAGATGGTCTCCTACCGGTCGTCTTTTGAACAGTGTTATTCAGTCCCCATTGTATTATCCCCAACTGGTTATCCCAATCCCTCTCATCATGTCTGAGGTTTAGCGCTTTCAAAGAATTTAAAATGGTTCGATTATATCGTTCTACCTGGCCGTTTGATTTGGGACTCGCGACAGCATTCAAGATGTGTTTTATACCTTTATCGTAACAGTATCTTTTAAATAGGTTAGATGTGAAGCAACTACCACGATCACTGATCAATCGGTCAGGCATTCTAAATGTATAGAATATGTCATCCAGGGTACGAATTACATTTTGTGTATTAGTGTTTCGGACCGGCTTTATAAACACAAACTTAGTAAACGAGTCTACCACTACTAGAAGGTAAGAGTATCCCCGTTTGGATCTGACAAAGGGGCCCAGGTGGTCAATATGCAGAGTGTGAAACGGTGACTCTACTTTTTCGATTGGATGTAATAAGCCTTCATTCTTACACGAGGACTTCTTAGCGTAAGCACAATCGATACAAGCGGACACATACTTTTTGATAAACCGTGACATTTTTGGAAACCAATATTTGCTTTTAATCCTTTCTAAAGTCTTTTCTAATCCTAGATGACCGATATCGTCGTGGTTCATTTTACATATTTGCCACCTCGCCCCCTTCGGGACTGCCCAACGAACATTATTCTTATCACCGTCAACATACTTATATAACTTATTGTCTCTTACAATATAATTATCTTTGATATATTGGAGATTTTTGGGGTCTAGATCCTTTTCTAAAACTTGCTTAATACGTTCCAACTCAGAGTCCCCCAGCTGAAGGGTATGTAACCAGTCTTCGCTACTAATAACCATTACTTGAGGACACAGACTAGAGGAATCAGTCATAGAATCATTTGGAATCGGATTGCGAGATAACGCATCTACATGTGCCATTTTAGTGCCTGGTCGATATTCAATCGAACAATTAAATTCTTGCAGCAATAGCCACCAGCGGGCTATCCTAGGTATGAGATCGCGTTTCATGAAGGTTGAACGAAGAGCACTACAATCGGTGACTATTTTGAATTCCCTACCTAGTAAATAGACCCGAAATTTCTCCAATGAACGAATAACGGCCAGCGTTTCCAATTCGTAAGAGTGATAATGTTTTTCCTCCGGTGACGTTCGCCTACTACAATAAGCGATTGGCCGAAGAAATCCACTATCCTTACACCGCTGTAAGAGTATGCCTCCAACGCCATCCTTGCTGGCGTCAGTATGCAATTCAGTCTCCGCGTCATGGTCATAAATAGCCAAAACTGGTCGATCTATTAATTTTGATTTTAGCACTTGAAATGCATTATCTTGTTCTGGGCCCCAAACCCATGTGGAATCCTTTTTTAATAACTGCATAATAGGCGACGCTAATTGAGCAAAATTTTTGATAAATTTTCGAAAATAACTAGTAAGCCCAAGGAATTGCCTAACACCATAAATGTTAACTGGCCGTGGAAAATTAATAACCGACTGAATTTTCTTTTCACCTGGCCGAATTCCTGATGAGCTAATCTCATAGCCAAGATAATCAATATTATCGTGCAAAAAATTGCATTTCGACAAATTTAGCGTAAGATTTGCATTTTCTAACAACTTGAGAATTTGCTCGAGCCTATCAAGACATTCAGCAGAATTTTTACCAAAAACAAGCACGTCATCCATGTATGCTGTAGCATGAGTGAATCTAGCTGACCCCAGGACCTTATTAATCATCCTCTGAAAAATTGCTGGTGCGTTGGCCAAACCAAATGGCATACGGTTGAATTCGTATAATCCATCTGGTGTGACGAACGCAGTTAGATGTTTGCATGGTTCAGAGATTGGCACCTGGTAATATCCAGATGCCAAATCAAGCGTTATGAAACACGCTTGACCAGACAACCTTGCAATCTCGTCGTCTATGATCGGCATTGGGTATCTTTCTTTCACCGTTGCCGAGTTCAACATTCTATAATCGACGCACATTCGAAAACTGCCATCTTTTTTACGAACTAAAATAATAGGACTGGCGTACTCGGATACAGATTCTCTAACAATCCCTGCTTCCAACATTTCCCCTAACATAGACTGCACTTTTTCTCGTTCATGATGCGACAATCTGTAAGGGCGATAGACAATAGGACGTTGACTATTCAACTCGATCGTCATCTGCGTAACATCTGTACAACCCAAATTTTTCAAACTTGAGGCGAAACAATGTTTAAATTGCTTAAGTATGCTCATAAGCCTTTGCCGATCCTCCTTTGATACAGAATCACCTATGCGGACGTCTTTCTCCTGAATGTCATGTTCACGGTCATTATTTTGAATATCAGTAGCCTCTGCAACTCCTGGGGACTGTATTACTATCCTCTGGACAAAATCTACCTTTTCCCCCCTACTGGCAACAAAATCTTTTCGTAATCTACAGGGGACGGAAAATGGATATACAAGAACGTCTAAATTCCCACGCTGGACTTGGTAAACGCCACCATAAACAACAACCTCTTGATTTGGACCACCTACGATTTTGTTTCCCAGCATTAAACAACCACTAAATTCCGAATCCACGCGAGCCCTTATGGATGCAGGTCCATGAAGCTCGACATCAGCAGCGATCCTAACTTCAGCAAGTTGAATGTTACTAGCATCGGGATACACCATTGGGATTTCAGTATGTAATTGATGAAATTGCAATGTGTGGGAATTCTTAAACACAAGAATATGCGGTTGCTCCGTGTATGACTGGCCTATTAATATAGGTTTATCCAACAAATTATCTTCGACAACCCTAGAAGCTACCCTTGCATCGACTCCATCTACCACTATATCGAGCAATATGTTACCTAACGAACGAACCATCTCATTCCCGAATCCTTTCATTACTGACGGGACCTGATCGTGTACCAGATTAAGGCTCGAAATTATTGACTCCCTAACCAACGTCACTTCGCTACCGAAATCAATAAATGCTTCTAAGGTCCTACCATTCACTGTGGCTAGCTTTATGAATTTAGAGTTGGGACTGGAGCTTGAAATACACATTGTTTTAGTTGGTGCTCCAGTTTTGCCTTCTATATTGTCGGATTTAGAATATTGCGAGCAATTATCAATCGTATGACCGATCTTGTTGCATTTATTGCATTTGATTAGTGGCTTTGGACAGCGTAAGTAAGGGTGACCTCGCTCCTTACAATTAAAGCAGAAAACGGAACCCTGAGATTGATTGGATTTATTCTGATTTGGTTTAGAATTGGATTGGTTAGAATTATTTTTACCAAAATTACGATCTGAAGTTTGGCTTTCTTTGTTGCTCATTAGGAATTGGAGAAGCTGATCAGGTTGAGAACAACAAAGTGCCAACGCACTCGATTTCATAGTCCTATCAGAGATACCGTGAATGATACAATCTACTGCGTGTTTACCCGAAATTTCACATTGAGTTAATAACGCAAGTTTCTCATAATAGTACACTTCAATTGGTTCGCCAAACCTACTTTTTCTCTTAAGCATATCTTCCAGGATTTGGCCATAGTTTTGCTCGCAAGGAAAAGCGCTCATTAATTTTACTTGCCATTCTTTCCAAGTATGTAAAATTGTGTTTAGACCCTCATACCAAACCTTGGCCAAACCCTGAAGTTTTTGCATTGCAAAGTGTGTTGTTGTAATGTCATCCCAGCCGTATACAGTAGCACATTCATTCACTTTACGCAACCAAATGTCAATACGCTGATTTTTCGCTGAAGGGTCAAAATTAGGGAGAATATTTTTATGGTCAATATTCTTTGAAATTGTACTTGTAGACGGCTGTGATGCAAAACCATGTTTGATAGAATGCACCAAGTCTATAACATCTTTAACAGTAAAAGAAGGAGTACGTGACCTTTTATCTTGTGATGCGCCGGCGTCGCCACGTAGACTATCGTTGCTCTGCTCACGTGAACCTCGTCTCCGCTTCGCTTTTGCACCTTGATGCTCAAGATGACGCGGCCGACTTGGGCTGCGGCTGCGGCTGCGTTGCCGGCTTTTGGAGTGATGGCGGCTCGTACTCACGTAGCTTCTACCAGACCGATTCCCGTGCGCCTCTGTTATCTTCTCACGTTCTCTGTCTAGGTCCTGTTCAAGTATACGTAGGCGCTCCCGTTCTTGCTCAAACTCAAACTTTTTCTCACGAAAACTTTGCCTCAGTGACTTGCTGCGACTTCGAGTGCCACCGCAACGAGCACTTGAAATATCACGTTGATGATGCGATGAGCGCCTTACTGGAGTTAGCAGGCGGCGTCGGCTCTCTTGGCGCCCGCCAGGGGAAACATCCAATGAACGGTCGTTGCCGTTAACTTTTTCCATAGTGACCGAGTTGAATCTGGAATTGACCACATTTACGGACATAAATGTTCGATAAAACAAATTGTAAAGTAACATTCACTAAGCAGCCCTAGCAAAATAAAACTGCAACAAAAGGTTACAGCCGAAGGATGTAATTACTAAATGGTACCTTACTTAATTCCAACAAAACTTTTAAAATTAACAATTAGTCACAACCTCATCTCACAGCCATATTATCGAGGAGTGCCTTAATCGAATAAAACTGCGACCCAAGATTGCCTTATATATAAGCTACCACCAAGAAGGAGTATCCTAACGGAGTGGTAAACAAGGTTTAATTTCCAGCTCAAATACAAAAGATTTACACCGATATGACCCTATTTTGCAATCGTATTATCAGGGGGTACCCTGACCAAATAAAATCACAACACAGGGCCATCATACATGTTAGAAACCAAACATGCCTTGTAACATTATCGGGAAATATCCCAAATAAATGTAACAGGCAGCTTTAGGTTTTTCACACGCACATTTAAAACAAAAAATACACAACAATCATAACCATAACCTTATTTTGTAATCGTATTATCAGGGAGTACCCTGACCAAATAAAATCACACCACAAGGCTAAGCATGTTTAGAAAAACCTAGTTATCATTGTCTTATTATCGGGGAGTACCCCGACCAAATAGGACAGCGAGCTTTAGGATCATCACAAGGTTATAAAGCATGTTAATTTCAGTATAAGTTCAAATAACTCACCTGTCGAATCCCACTTCTGAAGTGTAATAAAACTCACAAATGTAGACTAATACTTTATAATAATTATAATAAAACTCACAAAATGTAGACTAACACTTTAACTTTATATAAACTTCTTCAGAGATACAGTCACCACAATTTCTTCCACCAAAACTGAGCTCTCTCGGCCAAGTACCATCTTTTAAAAACTATCCCTTCCGTTACAACATTAACGGTTGAGTAGTGTTGCCATTTCTCAAAAATAAAACGAGTTATTAAAATATTCGAAACCCTACATATGTTATTCCTTAGGTAAAAGAGCCTGGGTAAAGTCACGTTCTATTACGATAACCATGATAGAAAAGTCACAAATTAATATGGGATTGACGTGAGCTACCGAAAAAGTAGCCACAGGAAAGTACTAAAGCGTGATCTATGACACAAATGAAGAACTAACAACAAAAGTCTGAAAAAAGCAAAGAAATCCAAACAAATTAAAAAGAAACAAATAAATATACATAAACACAATCAATGATAGCAAATTTGAAAATAAATAAACTTTGAATTTGAGAATATGAAAAACAGATCTTTTTTTGGTCTGTCGGTCTGTCTGTTTGTTTGTTCCAACTAATCTCCGAAAACGCTGAACCGCTTTTAACGGAATCTTTACGGACTGTTACTGACAGATACCTGATGTTATAATGGAATATCATTGACTACGGTTCATTTACTTTAAAAAAAACCCTTGAAATTATAAACAAAATCCAATTTAAAAAAGGAAGTAGTATTTATATAATAATTTCACGAAAATCACAGGTAAAGTCTAATAAATATAGGCGGGCTAGTATATTAAATATATTTTGTTTTACCACAACTTGTTGTGCAACATAATTACTTTTAACGTGATTTATGGCACAATTTAACATGAAACTTTAAAATAAATCATAATAATTTATTGTTAGTCAAAGCTTTTTGCCCGAAATATGGCAGCGCTCCAAATAACTGGTAGGCTTCAATAAAAACCTGTAGTTTTGGAACAAATGACCAGTAAACAGTGCCGACTGCGAACGAAAACTACCGTATTTCCTAGAACAGCCTACAAATTGTTCGTATTGTAGCAAATGTAGGGTTGGTAACTTGGTACCCTAGTAAAATATTTATTTTATTACTATGCAACACTTTATCGGTATAGATGTGAGACCCAGCTTAATAATGCCTCAAGTTATGAATGGTAAGTATCCATTACTAACTGGGTTTTACGAGTCTGATTTTAGTACTTTAATTATACTAAATCTACGTACTCTAAAGGGTGTAAAACACCTCTTCACGCTGCCGAAAGGCACTTGTTCTCCCCATCATTGTGACCATTACTTTGTTCTACACCATGCCTGGGAACCTTCTGGTTAGGAGATATGGGAGGTCAAAGTTAGAAGTTTTTTTTTAATACAATTTTTTTTGTAAGGTTTTAACAACCCTCCTCCACGACCCCCGTACTATTCAATCTATCCATCAGCACATTTTTTTAAGTGCGTTACATCGAGTTCTACCACAAAACATGATTTATAATCTCAAAAAGTTGTTGTTGTTGTTGTTTCCCATCAATATTTTTTGCGTAAAGTTACTTAGTTTGATGTACAGAATGCTTGATTAACGGCTTTGTGATGAGCTGGTTTACTGGTGGTTTCCTTTTTGTCTTCGTATATGTACAGGTATACAAAGACAAAAAGGGAAAAAAAACGTTTTTTTTTTCAATTAAGTAAGACTAAATTATACAGAGACAGATACTTATAAGTACCAAACAAACCAGCCAAAACCTTTATTTTATTTCATAGGCTGTGTTAAAAATACATAATTTTTATTATTAAATGTTTTAGGAAAACAGTATTAAAACTTATGATAAGTCTAAAAATGATCAGAACAATTTTTGAGCTATTGATTTGTTTTTTTTTATTTGGATACTTAAAAATCATTCTGATCACGGAAGATAGTCACAAACCACTTAAAACAGTGTTTATTAAAAAGTCGTTATGGAAATAATAAACACTTCGAAAATCATTGCCATTTGTAGACTCTCTGTAATAATAATAACATGTCCAATCATAATAAACACACCTATCTGATAGATTATTACGCTACTGGGTGCAAAACTTATTGAACGGAAACCGCTTGATAACTTCTGACAGTTAGGCGAGATCACGTAGTTTCAAGAACGCGGAGTATGTCCCGGGAGAAGTTGGGAACTTCCCGAGGCATGATTTAATCGTTAGATACCGATATACGATTTTATGGATCCCTCGTCTTCACACAAATACGTAGTCTCCCTTCATTGTTTATCGCAAATTCAACTTTATTTTCGTTTGGTCTAAGTCTAAGGCTTGTATTCTTGTAGCACTGTAAGTAAATAGACCTCCACGAACGAAAACATAATTACAATCAAAATCAAAATATTTTATTTCACATAGGCCTGGATGGGCACTTATAAAACGTCGTAAAAGGTGCACGGTTCGCGTTGGTCGATTCCAAGGAGAAGAACCGGCAAGAAACTCCATGGTTACTCTTTTCAAATCTTTTGATATTACGATATTATTATGTTTCATTACAGCATTAGTACTAAAGTATGGGGGGACAGCGTAGGCCCGACAATAGGTCGTTGCTTGCCATACAAAAAATGTAAAACAAAAGGAATATTTAACAAAAGTTAAACAGCATCCGGGAATCTAAAACCCTTTAATGTTCACTCATTCTCAAATAATAGGTAAAAAAGCATCTATACAAAGGTAAGTAAATAATAAAAAAAAAAGAAACATCGGATAACATCTTAAGCGCGACATCTGACAATGCTTTTAAAGCAAAACTCAAAGGCTGGCTAACCGACCAGGCATTATATGACCTAAAAGAATGGTTTTAGATAATTTTGTATGATTGTTATGTATTGTTTGTTCATTCTTAATTTACTTATTTTAATTTATGAATGTATTTTATGATAATTTTTAATGGGTTTTTAGTAATTTTTAATAAGTTTACTTATGTGTCGGATTTGTTAATGTGATCATGATTTGTGTTTTTTACTTTTTATAAAACTGACCTGTAATTCCAAATAATTATTAATAAATAAACTAAACTAAACTAAACTAAAAAAAAGAATATTTAATTAAAGAACTAAATTAAACAAGTGACACAAATATTGTCATCAGTACTATCATAATATACAGGGTGGAATTTTTCAATGCCACCTGGAGGGAAAGTAGCCCAGTGGTGGTGGCCTCGACTTACGAACGAACCCACATCAGTAAGTCGTGGGTTCGAACCCAGACATTATTTCATCAAAAATGGTGAAGGAAAACATCGTGAGGAACCGGTATGTCCTGGAACCATACATTCAAAGACATGTGATGTGTACCAACCCGCACTGGGCCCGTGTGGTGGATTATACGCAAAATACACGTTTTGACGACACCGTTATACAATACAACACTACTGCTAACAAATCTGTTTTCACAGTTTTTTGAAAAATCGTTTGCCACACTCGGGAACCAAACCGAATGAAGTTCGAAAAAATAACATTCTGTACCTTTCTAACAAACATGATAAATTAAATTAAGGGAAAACCATGAAATCAAAAGAACAGGTTTAATTTCAATGGGATAAATACAACAAGATAAAGCACTTTTATTCATCGTTTTCCTTACATTTAATTTATCATGTTTATTAAAGAGATTTGATCAATTTGATTGACCCTATCGATTGAATGAAATTTTATCGAACTTTAGTCGATCTATCCCCGGTTGTCGATCTATCTATCCGGTGTGGCAAAATAATTTTCGATAATCTGTGAATGCAGATTTGTTTCTTTTCAAAAATAAAGGAATGTTTCCTTTGAGTAGAATTTAGTATCTTCAGTATTTAGAGTACTTTCCCTCCAGGTGGCATTGTAAAATTCCACCCTGTATAGCTCTTCTAGAAGGCCGGGTACAAATGTATTCTATATACCATCATATAATATTCCCATGAGTATTAAAAATATTATTGAATGTCACGAGGAGCGTCCCACATCAATATATATTGTATTAAATTCCTAGTATTCATATTCTACACCCTGACATCAATATACACGCTTATATCATTCGTCTGTAGCCTATAAACTAGTTCATATGACATTCTTAACAATATTATTATACTAGGAATGCAAAGCAGATATGCTACGAGTACGTGTTCTACGAAATGCTACGCCGTAGCGCTACGCAGAATAAATTTGGGAAATTTTATTAATTTTAATTTTTTTCTTAAGAAAACTTACAGCTAGGATACAGATTATCAAAATCAAAATCAAAGCATTTTTTTCAAGTAGGCCAGTTACAGGCACTTTTGAATTGTCGAAACAAAAATGAACATTTAAAGTAGCTACAGTCCCAGTCACAAGACATAAAAACTGTGAAAGTACTGTAGTTGCCCATTCCCTAGCGTAGATCTCTATGGAGAAGAACGGGCAAGAAACTCCATGGACACTCTTTTAAATCAAATTATTGTTACGAAATCTTGGTTGCATCATTCATGTTGAGATGATATATTATGTGAGAACAATGTAGCAAGATGTGCACGTTAAAAGTGATAGATGACAATTAGTGAAGGAAAGCCAATTAAAAGTTTTCACTGACATTATAAGGTTAGTACAAGAAACAGCAAATAGGCAAGAGAACGTTAGAATAAGTAAGCATTCGGAGTGAATTAAGAAAAGACTGAACTGAATAAGTAGTCTTCAAAGATGTGAAATGTAGCAGACTTTTTTGCTTGGTACACTGTGAAGAAGATTTAGGTCCATATTCATCAAAAATATGACAGTCTGATTATCTAAACAGCTGTTTAAAACACATTTTTGTATGGTACTATGTCACAGTGACAGCTGTTTTTAGATAATCAGACTATTATCTTTTCCGTGAACATGGACCTTTGTCATTGTCTCTGGCTATAGTTAAAACCATTTTTATGATATTTTTCACAGTATAGGCATTCATAGGTAATAATATACGACGTGGCCTACGAATGCTACGCCGTAGCGCTACGCAAAATAGTTTTGGGAGAAATGTGGCCAAGTTTCCGTCGCTCAGCAGAATTTGTAGAAGATATTTTGGTCAGTGTAATTTTGTATTGTTAGCCAAATTTGTCTTATTAACTATTGATTTATTTAAGATAACATGCATGATTACAGAAATAGTGATTCTGTTAAATAATGTTTCAATTAGTTTAAAGAGTAAGAGTTATCATGAAAATAAAGCATTGTTTCCTTCCTTTTACACCCGAAAAAAGCATAGTGCTTTCTACGTAAGCTAAAAGCTAAGCTTTTAATCAAGTCAAGGGGCTTATTCGTATACATAGGGACAGACAGACGCGGCGGGAACTTTGTTTTATAATATGTAGTGATATTTGTTTCAATCCGTTTTCATTTGTCTATACTATATAACATGCTTGCGAGTTGACAACAAAAATAAATTAGTTTAAAGGTGCCAACTCGCGAGCACTCGTGAGTTTCACAGTCGCCAGTTGGCGAATAAGCCAGTCAAGGATATTCTCTGCGCTCAGAATAGCTGCGGAATATATCACCCCTTCTTATTCAAACATTAAATTGATTCTGTCATATATCTCAAGCACACATTTTTCAAACGTCTCCCGCACACTTCGCGGAGAATATTTTAATGCTATCTTCAACCGCCATGCTAAGAGGAATATCTCGTGCGTTTTAAGGCTTCGTCCACGACCACCGACGATGCGGTTTGCGTCAAACGAAAGGTGACGGAGTGTCTTGTTTCATTCGCGTGAGTTCCTTCACTTTGTAATTTGGATTGAGATGAGTAGTGGTGATATTTCTTAATTTATTACTAACTAGCTGTGCCCCGCGACCTTGTACGCGTGAAATGATTATACAAAAATAAAACTTCTCTATTTGAATCGGTTTTAGTTAACAATTTCATGAGTTTTCATTTTTCACGGAAACCTAATTCTTATTTTTAAACCAAAGTAGAATTAGTTACTCCTTATAAATAAAATAAAATAAAAATAAAAAAATAAAAATAAAATAAAAAAGCCTGTTTATTCCTTGCTTCTAGTACAGTGGTTTAAACTTAATTTCTATTTGGAATGTGTTAGTAGGTTAGTTTCCTGTATTATATGTAGCTGTTAGTATTGTTAGTTATCTTCTTTTGCAAGGACCCCAGATTGGGTAAAGGCCTCCTCCAAAGCAGTCCAAGTGTCTCTGTCCTTTGCTATTTGGCTCCAATTTGAGCCAGCTGTTTTAATAATCTCGTCCTCCCACCCTGTTACAGGTCTGCCTCTGCTTCTTTTGCCTTGCGGGCTACTCCTTATAACATTAGATAAATGCCAGTAAAAATCCCGTCAATTTTTTTCCGGCCGTTTCGGAGATAAGCCGGAACAAACAGAGATACAAACATTCAATAAAATGGGTTTTGTTATATAAGTACCGTGCATACTTTCAAAAGCATTGCTGTTATTTCGAAATTACAAACAGACATTTCAATTTTATATATTTTCACAGATCAAAAACTATCAAAACACTGAGATATTGGACCACTATATTGCAACGGTGGGAACTTTCAGAACGCTCCCCCTTAACGTTATTTTCAACCGTCATACTTATAATATCTAGTATAGTATGACCACTTTAAGTGACCAGTGCCAGGTAGTGTTGCTTGTCAAGAAAATATGCATCAATATGTCAAACTTTGTACGAGGAGCTCGTGGAAAAATAATAACAAACACTCGAGTCGATCATTAGGTTCAGCCATGCTTACCCAAGCTTACTCTGGGTGCTCACCCAACCACAGACCAACCTAGATGGATCCTGGATGGATGTGGATGGGTGACCACCCAGAGTACATCCCGAGTTTCCTCCGTGCCTCGGAAAGCACGTTAAGCAGTTGGTCCCGGCTGTCATTTGTAGATCTTTGAAAGTCGTAACAGTACGGTAGTCAGTGGCCCAAAAAGTCTGACAGCCAGTTTACCAAGTTGTTTTGTATTCCCCAGTACTAACTGGATTGTGGAGGTCAGATGGGCAGTCACTTCATGTAAAATACTGCTGCATCCGGTAAGACTGGAAGGCGACCCCAATATAGTTGGCAAAAGGCTAGGCAGATGATGATGTCAAACTTGGTATAAGGGTGTAAAACACCTCTTTACGAAGCCGAAAGGCACTTGTTTTCCTCGTCATTCCGATCATTTTTTTGTTCTACACCATACCTTCCCGTTTCGGAGATATTAGGGGTCAAAATTACAGTTTTTGTCAATTTTTTGTTTAATACTGGTTTTTACAGTAAGATTTTTACTTATTTATTATTATTTTTATTTCAAATACTTCCACGAACGCCGTACTAATCAATCTTTTCATCAGTTGAAGAGTTGTACCACAAAACGTGATTTTTCACCCCAAAAAAAAGTTGTGTCCCGCAAAATTTTTGGCGTAAAGTTAGTTACTCGTAGTTTGATGTACAGAATGCTTGATTGACGGCTTCGTGATGAGGTGATTTACACTCTGTATTTAGTTTAGTAGTATTTTCCCGTCTGCACAGATAAATAGGTTGAAGTGTACGTTTCCACACGTGTCACTTTCGCATTCCTTGTGCGAATAAAATACAACTTTTCTTCAACATGCTCCCTTGTGATTTAGCGGTGGAACAGCGATTCCCCAAACGAACCGTTTTATACGAATCTATTTTTTACGAGTCGTTCCGCACGTAAAACTTACCGATGAAAGGTTATTTGGGATAGAATGTGCTTAGATAAGTTTTGTGTAGCTTTTTCTGTTTTTTAGAGTAACCTATGTAGTTATTTACGGTGTGTTAACGTTGGGTACATCGCTTTCATCATCTGCTTAGCCTCCTCCTAACTATGTTGTAATTCGGCTTCCAGTCTTACCGGATGCTGCTGAATACCAGTAATTTACATGGAGCGAATGCCTATCTGACCTCCACAACCCAGTTAGTGGGTGGTACGATACCTCGTGGTAATACTGGTTCTCAGATTTTCGCGTCACTGACTGTCAAAGCAAACCACAAATGACAACCGAGACCAACTTAGGTAAGCATGGCTTAACCTGAATGACCGACCAGAGCGGCTGTTATTGTTTAGCTACGAACTCATCCGCTTATTTTTTTTTAAGATTTTAATTGGTTCTGCTGATGAAGGTATGATCGAAAGTTTCAACTAAAAGAAATCATGTAATTATTCCTAAATTAATGAGATAAAGGGAATCGCCTACTGGCAAATTGGTCACCATGTCAATTGATAAAACGGCGGAAAACTTTTTCGGACCGAAGTAATTCTGGGTACTCATAATTCAACCTAGCAACATTGATTTACTAGAATCACCTACCTATGTAATAAAAGAGCTATGAGTTCTTCGAAAAATATATTATTTTCTTCACTTTTTTGTATCATGGCAACACTGTTACTAAGTAGAATAGATACCAACATCAAGATTATTAGAGGTTACTTCGTGGGAGTACTAAGTGTTACCACAGAATAACAGGTACTACGAATACGATAAAAGGCTATTACGAACCACTACTATTTTATTCATTCTTTCTCATAAATTCAACGTTTATTAATTTACCAATTCCTTTTATTACTTCCACAGGTAATGTCCTGAAAAATCATTTAAGCTTACCGCGTTTACCGTTCACTATCATTAATAAAAACTAGTTTTACCGACCATCAAAGTTCTTCAAGACATAATAAAAAGACCTTAACAGTATCAATAAAGTAAGGCCATCAAGTAAAGGTAATAGCGTCATTTCAGACGCAGCTTAATCCAGCTCATAAGTGCTTGATATACGAGCTCTTATGAGTTATAAGTACGGAGTAACTGGGGATACTGTTTATGAGGCTAATAAAGGATATATCTGACCTTGCCGAAATTGTCCTGAATGTTAGCCAAAAGGGTATTTAGGAGACCAGTTTTACAGTGTCAGGAAACATTACAATTATTATCGTGAGGAGACCAGCATGCCTGAGAGATGTTTCTCGACGGCATGTAAAACCTCTGAGGCCCATGGGCGGCATGAAACTCTGACACCAGGTTAGGTATTAACAGCTTATTCCTTAAATCTCCCTAAGTCTACAAAGAAAAGTCTAGAATTCCTCCTGATAATCCCCCTCAGGGGGGAAACAGGAATCGAAATAATATTTATTCCACAAATCCCCCCTGAAACTGCCCCCGAGGGGGAAACTGGTATGTAACAAAAGAGGTCTAGAATTCCCCCCTGAAGATAAAGAAAGATTACAATCATGATTAGAAAACAACGGACTGAATTTGTAAGAAATTATTAACCAGATAGCAACTTATCGTGGTGGCCTAATAAAACATTAGGATTTATTAACTAATACCTAACCAAAAAAATACGGTGCAGTCTTTGGGGACTACCGATAGAAGTGAAAACTAGGTAATCTATATCTGCTACGGGTTGTGCCCCACGCACGCCTAAGGTCCATGTTCACCGAGAAGATAACAGTCGGGTTATATAAAAACAGCAGTCAATGTGACATGTCCCATACAAAAATGTATTTTAAACAGCTGTTTTTAGATAATCGTCCGTCATCTTTTTGGTGAACATAGACCTAAGTGGTGCTACGCCGTAGTGGATTGGCTACGAATGCTACTAAGTGTTAGGTGATGGTCACGCGAGTTCCATGATTTTTGTTCACCCTAAAACAAAATGAGCAAGGCACCTAAAGAAGTTTTCATTAAAAAAAGAGGACCTTAATAACGTTATACTCGGCACTGACAAGGGACAAGTCAGTGGAAATGACAGGTGGAGAAAATTTTATCCCCTGCCCATGCTAGCCCGGCTGGTTCCCGAATGGAAACCGGCAAGAATCGGTTTCTTAGTTGCCTTCGAGCCTGGTACCTACTTTTTACCCTCGACTTTTACTACATAGTTGACACAAATGGATCATAAAACCGCTAATCGCAAGTATATATAAGGAATCCTTTAACATAATCAATAATCATCAAACATAGAAGATATCCACATTTAGTTCGCCGTATATTATATTACAAGAAACTTCTTATTTTACTTTACTTTAGCCATTTCGCTAAACTAAATACCAGCTGTTTCTGCCTGAAAATGCATTCACTACATTAAATCCTTAATTTACTGTAAAACAAACTGCTGCACTAGCAACTAAATACAAGCTTTAAACTCTAAATTACACATCGCAAATACGAAATTAAGGTCAACGTACATTACAACTTTAAAGTTATGAAGACAAAATTCTTCAAAAACCATGTTATCCTACTTATACTTTTAAGGCAGCACATGACATATGAAACAAATCATGCGAAATCATCTAGTGAGTATAATATTATTAACCCATGTTATGAGCAAATACAAATGTATGTAATAACTTTTATTACGATTAAAATATACATACTTATTGATCTTATCTTAACTTTCTCAATTCATATAAATGTCTTTAAATAAAATAAAAAACCAAAAAAGCAATCAAGTGTCAGGCGCTAAATAAAATAAAAAAACAAAAAAGGAATCAAGTGTCAGGCGCTAAATAAAATAAAAATAAAAAACAAAAAAGGAATCAAGTGTCAGGCGCTAAATAAACGAAAGCTATAATTTATACTTAGTTAGTCGATGGCTGTACAATATTCCTAACCTACCTCTCACTTGTTCATAAAAGTACAAGCTATGTACATAACATAATTTCCCAGCCTCAACACTTGCTCCCGGGAGGTTTATTTCAAATCAATCAAGCGCTTATTCCAGTACGGCTCGGCAGGGGTGCCTTTATTAAGTGCCAATTTATAAATAATTGTTTCAAGAGCGTCTGGCGTTGGAAGCAAGCATTTATCTTCATAACTGCGTGATCTAGGCTGCACCATATCATTTACCGATATAAAATATAGGTATCCTATGTGTTCTCCATGTTATAAACTATCGGTGTACCCATCCAAATCCGTTAAACCGGTTTTACTTGATTGCGGTACTAATATTGTGATTCACTGACTGATTGATATAATTATGTAATTAGCGAGTTGATAATATTATACTTATATATAATCATTTTCCTTACTAGTCTGTAAACATTCTTTAAAATAAAATAAATAAATAAAATAAAATAATGTGCTTACTCTTACGCTTTATTGTTTTTTTTTCATAATTACCTACCTTTTGTTACTCTAATTGACATAATTATTACTGTTGTTCTAGTTGGCATACTGATTCAAAATTTCCGTTTGACATTATTGATAGATTGTTTTTTATTCTTTTATTGCTTTGACCATGTTGACATTTTTTATTGTATGTTATTTCAATGACATGGAAGTTATTTTAAATTTATAATTTTATTGTAAACCAATTATTTGCATGCCCATGTGACGGCTAAATGATGATAACCCTAATAAAAAAGAACATCTACGAGTATGTACGGTCGAACAAGCTATTTGGTTTACAGTATAACCCATAAATCACATTGTAAAATGTATACCAAATAGCTTGTCCGACCATGCTAATTACCCATCTTTGAAAAGAATAAATGATTTGATTTGAAAAAAAAACAAATATGCATGATGATAAATATATTTAACAGCTTAAAGCACCCACGAATAATGTAGGTTTCTGCCAGTGAAAAATTCTTAGAATTGGATCGTTCGTTCCGGAGGGTCTCCGGAATATAATAAATACAAACTTACAAACATATTTTACCTCTATAAAATATTAATGTAGAATAGAAGGATTTCCCCACAGACTAGGTCAGCAAGTACCTAATTAAGTGTTAATTTAAAAAGAAGTAGTTTCACTAAGTGACTTTTAAACGTTGGAAATAGAAACTGTAATGGTTCTCGCTACTAATGAGCTGTTTTTACACTTAGTAGGAAATACTCGTTATCTTTTGATTCCAATTCTAGTTGAGTGTTCTTTTATCTTAATCTAGATTTTGTAGGTGTTGGAATGTTTTTATTCAGACAGAAAAGGTAAGTTCTTTAGGTCTTTTTAACCCCAGACGCAAAACCGACGGGGTGTTATAAGGGTGTTATAAGTTTGACGTCTCTGTGTGTGTGTGTGTCTCTCTGTGGCATCGTGGCTCCGGAACCGATTTTGATTTTGTTTTTTTTCGCTTGAATAGTGAATTACTCGGAAGTGTTAATTCTTATCTATGTTTGATAAAATTCGGTCCAAGATGGCCGCTGCCACAAAATGGTGGGTTATATATTTTTTCACAACTCCCTCAATATGGGTATCAAATGAAACTGGGCTTGACTAGTAGAATAATATACACTAAGTATTGGAAACGGAATGAAGAATACTAACGAAATGATATGAGGAAAGTGGAATGATGACTGGTACCTATAAGTAGGACTTAACAAATTATTTTTCATTTAACTTTTAGTATATTATTTACTAAATTATCATTGGTCGGGGTTTTTTTTAATTTTAAATTTAATTTTAATTGTTATTATTAAAGACCCTAGCATAATTTATTTTCTAAAGTAGATACAGTTTTAAATCACGAGGTATCTACGAAAACATACCTACACAAAACCTGTTTCTTTTTTTTTTATTCTAAAGAAAAAGGGCTTTGTCGCTCATGCAATTATGCCACCCTGATTGCTTTTACAATTTTTAACAAATATCGATTGTACATCGTCTAATTCTTAAATCTTAACATAGCTAGTATGTATAGTGAAAACCTGTATTTTTACTCAACAACTGAACTTCCATCATCGAGGAGGTTCTCAATTCGTAATTCGTCGGAACCTTTTTTTATGTATTTTCCCCGATTACTCGAAGATACCTGGACCGATTAGGATTATTTTTATTTTTATTTTTATAATACTTCACAGGTCCCATAATCATCAAGCCAGGATCTGATGATGGGACCCTGGAGAAATAGAAGAACTCTTCAAATTTTAGAGGCACGCATGATGCGATTTGGGTAGTTTACGTAAGAATACTCTCTCGGAGTGGTCCTACTTCAATTTGGTGAAGATCTGATGAAGAACTGCGGAGATAGGCATCGGAACTCCTCAATAAATTATAGCAAATGGACTGGGATTGCTGAAATCTCACATCTGTCTATTATTTCGACCAGATTATAACATAACGTCACGCCAGTACGCTGTGAAGGGGTAAACGCATGTGAACCACTCAAAAGTGAAAAATAAAAACGTTTTGTCAATACATAAAACCGACTTCTAAAACACAGTCAACAAACAGAAGTCAGTGACTAAAAAAACGAATACAATCAAACAGAGGTCACCGACTTCTGAAGCTAAAGTTATTTTTCACTTTTTTGTGTTTTTTTAGAAGTCGGTTTTATTATTTGCAAAAACGTGTTGTTCCGTAAGTTACCTTGTTTTACCTACGGTTCATTCGTTCTAAAACGATTCCGTCATCAATCAAGCGTTCCGTAACAAAGGCCTCTAAACTCAGTTCACTTGCCGGAGGAACTCTGTGAGCGTAGAAAGACCGTATTCTTCAAAGTAAGTGCCGTAAGCTGACACATGACACAACAAACAATTTCAGTGAAACATTGTGTCGGTTTGTTGCCTATGACTCCCGGCTCACAGTAACTTTGTACCTTCGTTCGTACATGTACTCATATTGTTGTACACGAAGATTTTTATATTAGGTACCTAAAGGGTGTAAAACACCTCTTCACGAAACCGAAAGGCACTTGTTTTCCCCATCATTGCGATTATTTTTTTGTTCTACATCATACCTGGGAACCTTCTAGTTACGGAGATATGGGGGGTCAAAGTTACAACTTTTTAACAAGTTTTTTTTTTTTAAATACAAGTTTTTCTTGTAAGATTTTGACTTTTAACACCTCCATGACCCCCATTCTATTCAATCCATCCATCAACACAATGTTTTAAGTGCGTTACATTGAGTTCTAACACAAAACATTATTTATAACCTCCAAAAAAAAAGTTGTTTCCCAGCAATAATTTTTGCGTAAAGTTACTTAGTTTGATGTACAGAATGCTTGGTTAACGGCTTTGTGATGAGGTGGTTTACACCCTGTATTGACAAATCTTCCAACGTGCAATGGAGCGCAGTATTCTAGGCGTCAAACAAATCGACCATGTACGCAACACCACACTGCGCTCCAAAACACAAATTATTAACGTTGCTCAGTAGGCTTCTAAGCTGAACTGACTGGACTGGCCACGTTTCCCGCCGCATGCCCAGTGACCAGCGGGACACAATAGCCTCCGATAGAAACAACTGGAAGTTATGCCTTTGCCCAGCAGTGGGATAACGCAGGGTAACAATATCATTATCAGTATGGACAAGAAGTCTTCTCATAGTTTTTGACAAACTGCAATACTCTATATCTTTGGTCAACAAGCTTGCATCAACCAACTCACTCTGCATTCACTAAAGATTATGGAAAGCCAAACTCCTCGATCCTCATCTTCACAATTATTTCAATTCTAACTCGAACACGCATGTAGCTAAAATAATCATAAAAATATAATTGTTGATGAATAAGGAGGAAAAGATAAACCAAAGAGAAAAGAGCAGAGAAATGATAGGGAAGAAACGGAAGTAATTAAGAGCGAAGCAAAAAAACACACGGAAAAATTTAAGTAACATTAAACGTGTAGCGCAGACGCCAAATAACATGGCACAAAAGTTTAGGAGTAGGATGTAAATTGCCTCATACTCCGTTGAAAAGAGAGAATCTGGTTGCGTCTGGTGGGCTTATAATACTCAGGTTTTTCAATATGTTCTTAACTCGCAATAAATTCTAATATCGTGAAGCAGGATTTTGGATTTTAACTCTTCATTTGCGTCATAGACGTCGCGTTCGTTTTATCATCCATTCATCATCATCATCATCATCTCAGCCGAAAGACGTCTACTGCTGGACATAGGCATCCCACAAGTGTCGCCACATTGACCAGTCCCGTGCGACTTGCAAACAGCGGATTCCCAACCTTCACCAGGTCACTCCATTGTTCACTACAAAAGCTAGGAAGATGATGAAGATACTCACTGGCGTAATAACCGACGTCGTTGTTGACATTGAGGTGTCCTGCATCCTCGGCAGCCAGCATGTGTGTGTCCCAGACGGAGCGGTACTCAGGGTCGTGGAGCACATCGTACAAGGCGTCCGGCTCCACATCCTCGAACTCTGCCACCACCTGTGGAGAAGAAGGATAGTGATTATTCTTATCTCCTTTATTCATTTATCATCTTATTTTGTACATTTTCAAATATTTCTTAAAAACATATAAAAACATTTAAAAATATAAAAAATAGGGATCCGCCGGTGTCGAGAGCAGGGTCCAAATCACCGGTGGTTAGGGTTGCAGAGACAGGAACCTCCTCACAATGCGAGCCGTATCGAGGAGTACTGCCTTCTGTATCAGGCCCTTGATCCAACCGCCTAAAGAAAGCTTCGACAGATGTTCGTCGAGGTTCTTGGCTATCAAGCCATTGGCCGACACGACAATCGGCACAATGATGACCGAGTCCATATTCCACATGTCGCGAACCTCGTGCGCCAAGTCGAGATATTTTATTTGTTTCTCTTTCTCAGCTTTCACGAGGTTCTCGTCATGCGGAATGGTAACATCGATTATCATTACGCGGCGCGCTGATCGGTATATCACCACTATGTCAGGCTTATTGGCGACAATAGTCCTGTCAGTAATGATAGACTGATCCCAGTACAACGTAACATGGTCCTTCACGAGAACTGGGTCGGGCACATACTTGTAGTACGGTACCTCTAATTCCACAAGATTAAATTTCAAAGCAAGTTGCTGGTGAATTGATTATTCTTTATTATTATGATAAGTAGTTCTTCTTTGATTTTTATCTTTAGAGGAGCTCAAAGCCGCTCGGGTCGATCGTTAGGTTAAGCCGTCCTTGCCTAGGTTGGTCTGTGGATGAGTGACCAAAGTGACCATCCATTATATACCGAGTTTCCTCCGTGCCTCGGAAAGCACGTTATACAGTTGGTCCCGGCTGTCATTTGTAGATCTTTGACAGTCGTTACAGGTAGTCAGTGGCCCAAAAGCCTGACAACCAGTCTTACCAAGGGGTATCGTATTACCCGGTACTAACTGGGCTGTGGAGGTCAGATAGGCAGTCGCTCCATGTAAAATACTGGTATTCAGCTACATCCGGTTAGACAAGAAGCCGACCCCAACATAGTTAGGAAAAGACTATAGTCAGATGATGAAAAATAAGTAGTTCATGTCTGTTTTCAGGGATCTGGGACTTTTGCGCGAAAGACATTTGCGCGAAAGACACTTGCGCGAACCCATTTGCGCGAAAAGACAAATGCGCGAATGGACTTTTGCGCGATTGGACATTTGCGCGCCGGGACACATGCGCGAATGGTCTTTTGCGCGATTGGACTTTTGCGCGAACGGACTTTTGCGCATTTGTCCACTCGCGCAAGTTTCCACTCGCGCTATTGAGTGGAAACTTGCGCGAGTGGACATTTGCGCGACTTAATGGCACAGAGGTTTACTCTGTGGAATAAACATAACATCACGCCTCAAAATACTTGAACGGGTTTTTTTTTATTCTTTCATCATGGGTGTCATTTTCATGGTTTTTGAGGTCGCTGATTACGTAATATTATAGATTTCTCCGTCATGGGTGTCGTTTTCATGGTTCTTGGGGTCGTTGATTTTTCATTTGATGCCATTTTCGTAATCAGCGACCCCAAAAACCATGAAATCGACACCAATGACAGAAAAACCAAAAAAAACATGGCCGCCATCTTGGATTTTCTTTTTGACCCCATTTTCGTAATCAGCGACCCCAAAACCCATAAAAACGACACCCATGACAGAAAAACCTAAAAAACATGGGCGCCATCTTGGATTTTCTTTTTGACCCAATTTTGATAATCAGCGACCCCAATAACTACGAAAACGACACCCATGACAAAAAAAACAAAATAAAACATGGGCGCCATCTTGTATTTACTTTTTGACCCCATTTTCGTAATCAGCGACCTCAAAAACCATGAAAATGACACCCATGATGAAAGAATAAAAAAAAACCCGTTCAAGTATTTTGAGGCGTGATGTTATGTTTACTCCACAGAGTAAATCTCTGTGGCCATTAAGAGCGGGCCTAACGCCAGGAAAAATTCTGATTTCCCCCGCGCGTCTCGCCACACCCGCATTAGTGCGTTTATCAAACACGGGCGGCGCGCGGCGCCACGA
This sequence comes from Xestia c-nigrum, assembly GCA_916618015.1. Taxonomy (NCBI): domain Eukaryota; kingdom Metazoa; phylum Arthropoda; class Insecta; order Lepidoptera; family Noctuidae; genus Xestia; species Xestia c-nigrum. The sequence goes on along the minus strand of OU745252.1, from coordinate 21,241,784 downwards.
TGCGCGACGCGCGGGACCGAACTCGCGTACTTGAAGTCATTGAGCTGAGTATATGCAACATAGATAGATGAAAACACTTTCTATTCTTATTTTTTTTTAGTAAATTTAACACCTTCAATGCATTCCCATGTTGTTTGTATGTCGTGAAATAAAAGTTTTGAGTAGGTAAGTATTCTATTTCATCTTAGTTTTCTTAATATAAGATATCGGAATTGTAGACATCGGAATGCATGATTAATAGGATACAATGGTTGGAAGCGACTTCTTAAATAGGTGGTAATTTTTTTTCGGCAAACCTGGGTATCTTGACGTTTGTTACGCCATTTTGGTAATCTACTTTTCGACATTAGTTAGCATTTGATTCTGTAGTCAGAAAGTTAAAAAAATGATCAATTCCGGAATACGGAATAAAAACAAACGTTGCAGGTACCAACACACACACATACACACATACACACAACGGTGCTATACATTCGATTCTATAATTAGAACCCTAAATTGGTTTTTAATTTTGCTACAAATAAGAAACGATCGTAAGAAATATCGTATAATCATCATATTAATATTTGTTTATTAGTTTTATTCACAACACTGAAGCTTCATTTACATGAGGCTATTTTCTTGGGCATACCGGTGCAATAATTGAATACATACCTTCAAGAATGCCAAGCACCTGTTTACATAAAAAACTTGAAAGCAAATATTATATATTTTACAATTTAATAAAAAAAACGACCAAGTGCGAGTCGAACTCACTCGCCCATGAAGGGTTGAAACAGCAACTTAAAAATGAATTGATTGAATGTACGGTAAACGGTTTATGTTTTAAAAAAATACTTACTAGATGTCGTTCAAACCACTTTTCGATGGAAGTTTACATGGTAATGTACATCATATATATTTTTTAGTTTTATCATTCTCTTATTTTAAAAGTTACAGGGACACATTTTACCACTTTGGAAGTGTCTCTAGAAAAAAACATAAAAAACCTCAATATCATTTTTAAAGACCTATCCATAGGTACCCCAAGTATGGGTTTAAAGAAAAAAAAATTGAGTTTCAGTTCTAAGTATGGGTGAAACCCTGAAAGTTTTTCTTTCTATTATTGTGTGAAAATAGTAATATCAAATAATACGAACAAGTAAAATTAAATTAAAATTTAAAAACCTTCCGACACATAATGTAATTAAAGTTAAATAGAAAATAATTGATTATAGTTAAATTCTGGGAACCAGGCATCACTCCACTTTCCGTGTCTCATTTCGTTAATATTCCTTATTCCCTTTGAATATAGTCATTATTGTAGGTTTATAGTCAAAATCTTTCATTTGATAAATTGATACCCATATTGAAAAAAAAGGTAATTCGCCATTTTGTGGTGGCGGCTATCTTGGATTGTAAATTTATCATAGTGAGTATTCTACTATAGTGTATTCACGGAGACGAGTTAGTAGAGCGCTATCTCACTCTCACAATTTTTTAACTGCAATTGGTCAGTGATAAATGCTAAGGCGGTGTACACAGTACGAGTACTTTTTAGTCTACTCATACTTCCCGTATTGTGCAGACGTGCTCTTACTTGTGACTGTGCGCTCAACTTGTGAACCGGCTGGTGTATTGAATTTTATGATTGATTGATTTAATGGCGGATATCGAACAACCTGCTGAGAAAAGAAAACGGCGGGCTTTTTTGTCTACCGAGAAGACTATGATTTTAAATATGTACCACGCAATGAGAAATGCAGACTCTTCGGCCTCCAAGGGTGACATTCTGAAAGCTGTTGCATCTTCCTTAGGTGTTCACTAGGCTTCTGTTCATAGAATTGTAAAAGAGAAGAATTATAGTGGTGAGCTAAAATCTCCGAAGAAATTGAAGCAACGTTTGTCAATTGTTGATACGATTGATAACTTTACAAAATGTGCCATCAGAAATATAGTCCACAATTTCTTCGCGCAGAATGAAATACCTACTCTAGATAAGATTTTAAAGAAAATCAGTGATGATGGCACTTTGGGCATTATAAAGAGAACGACGCTACATAAAATATTGAAAAAAATTGGTTTTAAATTCTGTAAGAGAAGCAGAAATAGCTTATTGCTGGATCGCGATGACATATTTTTTTGGAGAAGAAATTATCTGCGAGCTATCAAAAATGCACGAAATAATCATCAAAAAATCTACTATTTAGATGAAACTTGGGTGAATGAAGGTCACACTACCTCAAAAGCTTGGGTCGATACCACAGTGAAAAGCAGGCGAGACGCTTTTATTAATGGACTAACGACTGGCTTGAAAACACCTTCAGGTGTGTATTTTTATTTATATAATGGTCAATGATAATTTTTAAGCGGCGCAGGTGTGCTAATGACCCGTTTATTGTTCTTTTGTCATAAATGAGCATTATCATAATAAAATACTTTTTCCCAATTTTTGTATAGTAAACTGGCCCAGGTGCGCTACATGCATTGTTATTATTATCATTAAGTTATAGTTATATTCTCATTGTTGAAACACGTGTTTTATTACATGTTTTATATTCTCGTTACAGGAAAAGGCAAAAGACTAATTATTACTCATATCGGGAGTGAGGATGGATTCGTCGAAGGTGGTCTAAATATGTTTGAGTCGAAGAAACAAGGCGATTATCACAAGGAAATGAATGCAGAAGAATTTGAAAATTGGTTTAGAGAAGTTTTAAATAAGCTAGATGATAATTCTGTGATAGTCATGGATAACGCTTCCTATCACTCTAGGAAAATGGAGCGAATCCCAACGGCCCAATCTAAAAAACAGGATATATTTAATTGGTTACGCCAAAAAAATATTAGCTGTAACGCTGAAATGTTGAAACGTGAATTATTAAACATTGTTAAAAACCATAGACAGCGATACGACGCTTGTATTATAGACGAAATGGCAAAATCACAAAAAAAAACTGTACTGAGACTGCCGCCGTATCATTGCGAATTAAATCCAATTGAGCTAGTGTGGGCTCAAGTTAAAGGAAATGTAGCTTCACACATGAAAACACACAAAATGGCAGAATTAAAAATTGTATTGAATGAATCAATTCAAAATATTGACGCAGAGAAATGGAAAAAATTTATAAAGCATGTCATAGAAATTGTTGAGCCCAAAATGGATGCCATGGATAGAAATGTGGAGGCAATGACTGAAAGATTAATAATAAATGTAGGAAACGACAGTAGTGATAGTACGGAGAGTGATGGTGATGATGATATGTTATGAAAATGTTTAGGTAGATATTACAATTTAATAAAGAAAATATAATCATTAACTCTCGATTTTATTTCTTTTGCTTCATATCCATCAGTTAAATAAAAAGTAGGTAACAATAAACAAATTATATCACAATGTCTCTCAATTAATACGACAGACGAAGCCGCAGGAATAAACTAAGCGTACTTTTAAGAAGCGCAGTGTGAACGCACATTTACATTTCTAAGGTATTGTTAACGCCCACTGACCCTAAAAAAGTATTTTTTGTCTTTGTCATTTGTATGATAATGTGCGATAGAGAAGGCGCTATACTAACTCGTCTCCGTGAATACACTATAGTCACGCCCTTTCATTTGATACCCATATCGAGGGAATTGAAAAAAAATATATGCAAGTAATCCGTAGTTTTGTGTCAGCTGCCATCTTGGACCAATTTTCATCAAACATAGCTAAGAACACTCCCGACTAATTCACCTTTCTAATAAAATATAAAATTAAAATCGTTTCTTCCGTTCGGATGCTACGATGCCACAGACAGACACACACACACAAAGACACGTCAAACTTATAGCACCCCGTCGGGGGTTAACAAAGGAACTTTGGCATAGTATAAAAAAAACAAGTAGGATATCTTCATATAAACGCACCGCACGCGGCTTGTATGTGTGCGTCATACTATCTTTACGTCGCCGCACGCACACTCGTAACAAAATCTCGACCCGTGTCTTACTGCCGCCAGTCGAGGCTTGCACACCGCACAAAGTTCGCGCCTCACGGCTTAAAGGCATACATACGTAAATAAATTAAAAATGGGTGATTATCGCAGGAGAACCTATTGCTGTGTGTATGGGTGTCTAAAAATAACAGGAAAGGTTAGCAAGTCGCTTATTCTAGCATGTAATTTATTATTGATGCTGAGATACCTAGTTATTTTTATGTCGTATAAGTCTTCTATTAGACAGACGAAGTAGGCAGGTCTACTTTCCCACTAGAATGTTAGGTACTTGATCTGACAATAGATTCTTTGACTTTGTTTACGTTGAGTTATGCCGATTTCTCAGTATTTTAGGTAGGTATAGTAACTCAATCCCTATTTAAAGTTACAAAATACGTAATTTAAAATGATTGACGAATAGGGTAGACGACAAAAGACATCTAATTAGGTAGTCCGTCAGTTAGATTACTAACAAATATTTAACCCGTATTTTTTCTTTCGTTACACTTACACAAACCAAAATTTACGAATGTGACGCGTGTGGTATAATTTTTAATGAGTTCTGACGTCACGAGCCCCCACTCTCGAGTTTTGCTGCGTTTAATTCTTAGTAGGTATTGACCATTGATTTACAAAACCAAAAAAGTATGTGTCCATTATTTTCCAATACTTACTGACGGTGTCGGCGACGAGACTTTTTCTCCACACCAGGGTGCAAGCAATGGTGCAAGTAATGGCCATACGTAAAAGGCATCGCGAGTCGTTTTAGTTTTGAATAAAAATTTTGTGTTTTGAAAACTTGTGATAATAATTTTATGTCGTAAATAAGTATTTTTTATGGTATCTTATTGGAATCTTCATATAGTATTATGATGAATTAGCACCATCACAATTTTAAAGTCCAATAAGACCAAGAAAAATGTAATTTAGAGTGTTGTGTCACATATTTACGTAATTTGAAAAGGTGATTTTTGTTAATTAAGATATGACATTGAAATTAGTGTAAAAACGTTGGACTTGGCTTAAACCCGATATCCATGCATAAATCATGTAAATCGGTCCAGTAGTTTAGGAAATATAAGATAAAACAAATAGTAAACACTGTGTTCATCGTAAATTTCACAGTGTTTGTTGTAAAAAATTTTTTTTGATAATAGTTTAGGAGACATAGTTCATCAGAACAATGTTTTGAATGCGTTATAATCGTTTGAAAGATAGACCCATCCAAAATGTCCCCCCCGCCCCTCTAAATTTTAAAATAAGAGACTAAAAAGAATATGCTGTAGATTTCAATGAAAACCAGACAACACATTTATAGGCACTGAATTTAAATATAGCTAAAAGTGACAACCCTGAGACAGTAATTATAACGCGGATTGAGCTGTAGATGCACTACTGCTCCTGTTTATACTATGACTTTGGTAAGCACGACAGGTGGTCAAGCTATACAAAACCAGTTTATGCAGATCTCTCATTGTACATAAAGTATATACATGGTGAGGCCACGTTATACTGGAAATGTAAAAAAAATACTTAGCCGGAATGTGGCCAGAGTATTGTAAATAGGTATTCATAGTTCTTTATGAAATCCTAGGTGCACACATAAGGTATGTGAGATTTCGGTAGAAGGAAAAGATAAACGTACTTCTCCAGTGAAACATTTTGGTCATTATTCAAATTCTTTTCGACCTCGATGGTACTCCCGACAGAACCATCAACAAACTCGATCACTCGATTTGCATTATTTTCTGGGAACTAATACCTGAAACAAGCGAGTGTTCGGAATCACATTACTTTTTATATTTTTTAACGTGATTCATATTATGATTCTGCTAAAGCGGCCATTTTAGGGCCCTAGTCTATTTTAAATCTTTAGTAGTCGACCCGACCTACCTACTACCTATCTATTACCTACCTTCTACCTATCTACTACCTACCTTCTACCTATCTACTATCTACCTTCTACCTACCTACTACCTACTCCCACCCACTACTTCCACGTAATAATAACACATAACGTACCGCGTGCGTAACGTATCTACAAGTAATAAAACAAATCCCTTTAAATAATAACTACCATATTTTATTAATTTATAATAAATAATATACCTACATAACGGTTAATTCGTACGGGTTGTATCAGCCGAAAGACGTCCACTGCTGGACATAGGCCTCCCCCAAGTGTCGTCACATTGACCGGTCAACGGCGACTCGCATCCAACGTTGTATGTAATTATCATAATTTCACACAAAAACAATGCACGATCAAATCAATCATCCGTTTATTTTGAGTTTACTATGCGCTTAGGCACGTAAAAAATACATAAGTACTTTCGACTACGGCAATCAGCCATAAATTGAGTGTTCAACTGCTTTACTTCTCGCTTCTTCCGTTTTGTTACTGTATTTTTCATGTTAGCCATGTTACTCAACAAAAAATTAGTAATATTATGAAAATAATAAGGGCGGCTGGGCGCGGAGCAAAGTGACATAGACTGCCCGTCTCAACAGAGCGAGGGCTACTGATCGGTGAAACAAACTGATGTCTCAAGCTCGCGTCCCGCGAGACGGAAGACGGCGCATTTCGCGGATTAAAAATGTAGTAAGCGCCAAACTCTTTCGGGTCTATTATCTCTTAAAATAGAAAATATTTTGAAAATTTTCTCAGAGTCTGCCCTAGGTTACACATGAGTGATAATATTTATGTAGTTTTTGGTTCAGTAATATGCACCAAAATAGAATACAAACCAAAATTCTTGAAAATTAGAGGTAACTTTGTGACGATTTTCTATCGAGAAAATTTTATCCTATTATGTTTTTGCTCAGACCCAACCCTCACATTTATAATGAAGTTTCCTGACATATTTTTTTTTTCTAATTTGAACATGATTTACTATTCTAAAAATCTAATCTAAGATTGAAGATTTTGCTTTAGGCCCGCTCTTAAGTCGCGCAAATGTCCACTCGCGCAAGTTTCCACTCGAGCAATTGTCCAATCGCGCAAAAGTCCATTCGCGCATGTGTCCCGGCGCGCAAATGTCTGTTCTTTATTCTCTCTTCTTTCTGTTCTGTGATTTAACACCAGTACAGAAAGATCGAACTGAAGGACTGAAGATTCCTGGCCGCTACTAACAAATGGAACGGAATACTTTGAGGGACCCGGATATCACATCCAAGAACACTTAGCATTTTTTTTAAACTTTACTATTAAAAATGTGACTAGGTCAGTTGGTGAGTAAGAGCGCAGTTCTCAGAGGCCTCACACTGACCTCGTGTGCGAATATTCAGTAGATAAGTACCTAACTGCTTGAACACATGTTCAGTGAATAAACCAGTACACGATCTTCGATGCTTACTGAACTGCCTCGCAAACTAACCTAGTGTCATGGAGCCCATGTAGATGGAGTGTTAGATAAATCTAGTGAAATACGGGTGATCTTTTAAAAGGTCACAGGCCTTCTATGTGCTGATGGTGATCACTAAATCAGTTTTAAACAAATAAAAATCCTGCAGTCATCGGTCATATCCCTAAAACCAGCCCACTTCAAAAAGACTTTGCCCCGAAGAATTAGATGGAAAGGAATGATCCTACTGGTTATCCTTTTGCAATAAACTTATATTTAACAATATCGGTGAACGTGACCTGAATATAATGCTTTATTATGACCTTTAATGATACCTAATAATAATTACGGCAAATGGATTCGTGATCGGAATTATTTTCAGAGCAAAGACCTCTTGTGCCCTTTACGACACCTGTCGTTATAAATAATTAATTAATACTGCGAATAGAATAGTACCACCATCGAAGAATGAAATATAATTATAGCTGATATCGTACAATCAGTGATAGCCTAGGACATGCCGGTTGCAGCATTTTTGGTTCTAGGACATGCCGGTTTCCTCACGATGTTTTCCATCACCGTTTTGAGAGCAGCGGTGATGAAATAAATTACACAAAGTAATGCGCCTGTCTGGGTTCGAACCCACGACTTACTGTTCGTAAGTCGGGGCCGCCACCACTGGGCCACCGCTGCTCCCTCCCGGATTCATGTGCGTATTGAATACCATATCACTAGCTTCAGTCAAGGATAACAACATGAGGAAACCAGCATGTAAGGCCAAGTCAGAGGCACAATGGGCGGCATAAAACCTCTGACACCAGGTTGCCTAACCTGGCCTTAACCACACGATAAAGAAAGCTGATATCACTTCACTCAAGACAGTGACTGTTTTCATTTATTTGTTGTCACAGATCCACACGTCATTATCTGTCTAGCCGTTTCCATACTGTTGGAATTAGCTTCCAGTCTTAGTCTAGTTTTTTTGCTCTCAAAATCGTATAGTACATACTTATTTGCGCCTTTTCTTTCTTTTTCGATCATTCCGTAAGCTAGTGAAAGATACCGCTTGCCGAAATCCAACATCTTTGAGACTTTTTCACTTTTGATTAATTTTGTGTTCAGACATTTCATAAAAAATTACATAAAATGAAGCCTAATCAGAGACATACCAACTTACCTACCCAATATAACTGATAAGGTACTGTAGTATACAAACACTCCTCAACGTAAATAAAGTTAGTTAACGAAAATGAAGAAGCGTTGGGATGCTCTAGCAGTTAAAACTTTTCCAATATAATGGATATTTGAGTTGGTCATTCTATGCCTTTTGTGGTTTTCCGCAGCTTGAAAGCAGTCTTTTATTTTCTATCAACCAGTTGTAGCATGAAAAATGAGTATTTATCTAAATCCAAAAGTGTCAGGTATACTATGCAAAAGCCTGTAAAAGCACTACTTTATTTTAATTAACAAGCATTATTAAATACATTTTGAGTGCATTATTGCATAATTACTGAGCTCATACCTGATGATACCTGCGTTCCTATTTCAGTAGCAATGTTACATGTTTCGCTCGAAATATGATAGGTAGTTGGAATAGCTTAATTTGTGCTATCCTCGGCTTGATTGCGGCCGGGTTAATTAAACTCAGATCCGTTGAATATGATATCGTGGAATCCAAACCGCAATACGAGTGTGGTTAGCTTAATATTCTTTATTTAAACGAAACAAAGTTTATACTTTTATATTCTATTTTCAAAATTAAGCATAGACAAACTTCCAGTAGTTTGATTGGGGAATTTGAATTCAAGACCATGAGCAAATTCTAATGGTTCTATTAGAATTGGTTTTATTTACATAAACAGAGGTTAATACTAGAGGCTCGTCACAGTTTTATTACACAGAATTTCGGTAGTTAGGTATATTTTCTCTGGCTTGCCTAGCCACTCTTTTAAGAAAAAAAAGATATACTTTTTCGGCGAATTGAATACCTCCTTAGGGTTTCTCGGAAGCCGTTTAAAAGAACGCGACATTTTATATGTTCTGACAAAATGTGAGACTCGTTTTTTAGGACGACGCTCGAATATTAATCCCGATTCAAGTAAAAAACTGGCGAATACTTCTGTAGCTGTACTTATGTACCTACACAAATTGAGTTTATTAAAATCTTTGGTACTTATTCTTCTCGACTAATTGTTCTACGAAAAACTCGAAACCCAAGTTTGTAAATACACATGCAAGTTATATTTTACAAATGTTTATAGACTTTCCGTAAAGTTTAGCACTGGAGGCAATTTAACAAATGAACTATTATTCATTAGAGTTTGTGAATGACCTACTTGGTAAATAGGTAGGACGGTAGGTAGTCTGTGGACTCTAGTCTATGGATTGTTGCGAACTACTTTTATGCTCGCCTTTTTAGGTTAGGACAATCCCTATGTGCTACTTACAGCTTTAAATGTGTGTAAGTAGACTAAGGAAGACATAATTAAATATACTATAAGTAGGCTGGTAAGTCATATGAAAGATCCATCCAATACGATCCTCCTTACCTTTTTTTTGGAAATCATCAAATGACTTCTCCCACTCTGGGCGGAGCGGGAGGGGAGACTAAAACCCATCCATGTTCCTTCCTCGCCCTTTATGTTCCGGGGCCGCGGTATCTCTTTCGAACAGGCCCGCAACCCCGGCAGGCTTCGGCGCATGCGGGCCCCTCCCCTTATGCTGACATCTCTTTGAGGCGCGCGTGGAACACGAACGCGCCGTCAACACGGCCTGTCGTCGTTAGACGGACGGACGGCTAGCTAGCCTATAGCCAATCGTCCACCGGCTCCTTACCTCAAATGCACAAACAACCAAGAGCCAAAAATCCGACAAAGAAAGGCCGAAGGTCTCCCCAACCTTAAGTTAAGGTAAAAGCGTCAGCGATTCAAATTTTCTTATGTTTTTTGCAATTTGCAGACCACCATCTTGGAGCATCCCCCTTAAATCTTCTTTTTAGCATCGTCATCATTACTGGCTTGCTTTTTTCCAATTTTATTTGGGTCGTCTTACCGGATGCAACCAGTATTTTACATGGAGCGACTGCCTATCTGACCGTTACAACCCGGTTACCACTGGGTAATACAGTACGTACACCTTTTTTTTATTGTGTTTTTTTTTCTCGGATGGGAAATCATCAAATGACTCCTCGCACTCTAGGCGGAGCGGGAGGGAGTGTCAGACTTTTACTGACTAAAACCCATCCATGTTCCTTCCTCGCCCTTTATGTTCCGGAACCACAGTATCTCTTTCGAACAGTTCCACCACTCTTTAGAAAATAATGAAATTCATACTAAACTACGCAAAGAAAAGAAAGTTTTAAAATTCCTTGCAACGAAATATTGCTACAATGAATCAGAGAATTTGCTAGTCTATGAACTATGAGTTCGTGATACTAGCAAGCCATTGCACTTCGTATTTCAAGACACTGCGGAACCCGCAAGAGGGTCTCAGACACTCAACTCCTAAAGCCATATCCTACGTGACCACGCAACCCGTCTCATAACAATGTAAAGAGATAATATAATAATATTCTATAATACAATCCCAAAGGAAAACCTTTCAGTAAGTACATAAAAAGTAGCTTATTACTTTGAGCCACCCGAGCTTCCTTCACTAAGAAAATTATTATCACGCGTGTCTGTAGTTTTTATTGAGTTATTCAAGAATGGGTTTATTAGAAGAAATGTCTTCTAAGATCAGTAATGCTGGAGGGTTTTCGTTGGACTTGAGTTAATGTAATCTATCGAGGGTGATATTATCTATCAAATTAATATGTCATTAGGCGAGTACAGGAGCTAAACGCGAGTTTTATAATGCCTAAAAGTCTATGATTCACTGCGATAAACACAACCAGAAAAAAAAATTATATTCTTCAGTATATTATGAAAACGAATACATTTAATTTTACTCGATAGAAAAAAAACACTAACTTATCTCTAAAAAATTCTTGTAACGAGTAAAATCCGTACTAAAATACATGCAATCATTCTGATTTTTTTTGGCGAATAATTCTACAAGCAACATATTAGCATCGTAGTTTTTTTTTTTAATCCGATCCATAGACTTTTTGTAAATCGATCGAAACCACTCATTTTGCACTATTCGGCCCGCAGTGACTGCCTACAAACTAGTCTTTGTAGTGCAAGCTGATTAGAACTTTATTCAAACCGTATTTCAAACGAAGTTTTAACCACTACAACAGTTTTGTGGCAAAGATCGATTTATTTAATCAGTATGGTTGTGTCAATGTCTAAATATTTTCGTTAATTGAGTTTAACTCTATTGAGAATATTAATATGGTCTCAATTAGCACAACTTTGCATCGAATCACAACTTAACATCATGCCCGTAATCTCCAAAGGGCTAGCCAGAGTTTCTAATGGACATCCGCATTTTGCCAGTTCTGTTTAAATCCCATTTACACGAATCCAAACTCCGTGGCTGCTACCAAGTAATTCCTGATGGAAAAACCCAATAACCTTTTGCCCGATCCGGGAATTCAACCCGGAACCTCATGCTCAGCAGTCGCGCTCACGAGCACTTGATCAACGACGCAATAATTATGTATTATTGTGTGCAGTTATAGCGACCCACGCCAAAAATATCGTGAAAGTGTCAATTCGCACAAAAGTTTCTACAAAGAACGATATGCTGCAAGTCTAATCTTCGAAACTCATCATCTGCCTAGCCTTTTCCCAACTATGTTGGCGTCGGCTTCCAGTCTAACCGGATGCAGCTGAATACCAGTATTTTACATGGAGCGACTGCCTATCTGACCTCTAAATCCCAGTTAGTACTGGGTAATACAATACGACTTGGTAAGACTGGTTATCAGACTTTTTGGGTCACTGACTACCTGTAACGACACTCTCATCATCTGTTGAGGCTTCCAGACTAACTAGTGCCTAAATGCAAGAGAGGATAATTATTGTGGTTATCTGTAAAACTGTCAAAGATCTACAACTGACAGTCGGGACCAACAGCTTAGCTTAATCTTCGAAATTAAGACAACAAATTGGCATATCACCGGACATCTCACTCAATCTCAAAACTAGGCACAAATTCACCTCCCGGCAGTTCCAACGCGATATTCAAGCAAAATAACTTTGCCTAGGAAATTGAATTTCCCAATAATCCTAGATCTATCAAGTATTTAGTAGCCTCGACTCAGTTACGCATAGTTAGGGACACGCGGAAATCGTTGATCGACTAGTTTCCCGGCCATTTGAACGGTGCCGGCGATGCATCCATTAAAACTCAATATGGCCGAAGGCTGTTGATTAAATATTGAAAGTTGTAGCATTCAGGTAATCTGTTTACTGAATGTTTTTGGAAGTTGATGCTCTTAAATTTAATGATAATTAGGCATCGGTACATCTTGTACCTAAATCTGTTAGACTTAATATAAGGATAGCATAATCAGCTAATAACGATCCCACTGCTGGGACGTACGGCCTCCTCTCAATGAGAGGGAATGGGCTATAATTTACAACGAGGGCCCAGTCCAGGTTCGTTTTTTTTTGTTTTACCGTTTTCAATACATTCGTTACTCTGGTTTAAAATATCTGAGGTTTGACGTTTAAAGATAACTCATGCATGATTGAAATTAAAATTTATAACTAGTTGATCTGCCTGTGGACAAAACGCAAAGGTAGTGTTAAAACTGTTTAATACCACATTATCACAGGTGAATCATATTTAATTAGATATCTTCCGACTATATCCTCACCAAAAGAACCAACCGCGCCGAAAGAAAATATTTCTCATCCGCATAACGCTGTCTATTCGTCCGATTCGACGCGGATAAGTGTGCGAGGTTTTTATAGGATTTCATACCAGTAATTGTAAAATTGAATTCTTTCGGCTCTTACGCTTCCTTGGGTTCTGAAAAGTGTGCACCTTTATACATAAAGTATTGTGTTAGGTATACACACACACAAAGGATCAGTGACTTCGTGCTGGCACATTGCCTAAGCTTCTCATTCAGACGGCTCTTCGATATGGTGTGCGTGTTTTTAACACATTCACTGTCCACGAAAAGAGACAATAGTTAAACAATCGCTCTGAACCATATGTGGCTCATGGGACAGGAAAAGGGTTAAGGCTCAAAGTATATCGACAGAAATAGAAACAATAAGGACTACATATTCTATAGAAAATGTAAGGTCTTTACAACATCAAATTGCGAAACTCGTACGTTTTACATCTGTAGTTGTAGATCTGTAGTTGTAGATGTGTTGTGCTGTTCTTCATCTTCGTTTTTTTTATTGTTTTTTTTATTTTTCCTCACTTTTTATAATTTGCTGTATGTATTTATTGTTATATTTTATTCTTCATAATTTTCCATACTATTGCACCTACTGTTTTATCTCTGCATCACCCTAAGGCTGAGGCTACACAAGGCAGCGATTTGCGATGCGACTGGAAGAGTGAAACCAGAAAAACTTGGTATGGCTACGTTACAAGCGAGATTCCGGCGTAATTTCTAATAAATTCGTTTCAATTTCGCTATGTTGGTGTAGCCGATGCCGTGATTATAGTAATGTGGTTCCGACCGCATAATGAAATCAAAGATCGCTAATAATATTTAATGTACAGTGTAGCCAGATATGTAAGCATTCCTTTACTTGTTTTAATCGCTCATGTGTCGCAGGTCGCGTCGCGGCCTAATGTAGCCTCAGTCTAAGGTAGACTGATAGAAGATGCCCAAGGCATTAAGTCCACCTTTGTACAATTTGTGCATAAAGTTTTAATAAATAAGTAAACAAATAACTAGTCATTTACCAACAACATTACTGGCTGCCACATTGGTGGAGTCGTCGTAAGCGTGACTGCTGAGCATGTAATCTTGGGTTCGATTTACAGGTCGGGCAAAGTGCTATTGAATTTTTCTATCAGGAATTTCTCAGTAGCAGGCACGGAGTCTGGATTTGTGCCCGGTTGATGGCAATAGGCTCGCCCCCTATTACATGGGACTTAAACATATCTGGCGAAATGTGGATATACTATTAGATACACCTCCAACTAACTCTACGGGGATTACTGGCGTTTTTAGTGTGTGAAATTATTGGTTTTATGGCATTTTAAAAAGGAAACTGGTTTTAAAACAGTTTGTTCCTGCGTCACATCGGACCACACCCGTCGTGGAAATATTTATTATCTGTGCCGTCGTGGCACAATACAATCTGCATTTTTTACTATCTGTGTAAGCGCACTCTGCGCGCCACTCCAAAGAGTACAGTAACTATAGAGAGAAAGAGTGACAACTCTGTGGTAAAATTTGCATGTATGGAAAGTGCTGCTCCCTTCAGTTTGGTGGGTGAACTAAAGTTCTGATTTACACACACTTACCTAAAGTATGTGTGTGTACTGTGTATTCATACCTTTTCGTATGTTTGTGTGAGTTTCATAGTATGCATGCATACTTCGGTAATATAGCTGTACAAAACAATAAAAAAACCAATGAAAAACAGAGTTATATATATTATGAACTAAAAATAAAACAAACAACAATAATTGTTACTTAACAATTTTAACAGAATTAGCTGAGATAAACTCGGGAAGGGCCTCAACGTTTTACGTCATGGCCCAATGGCGACTACGACTATGAACTCAGTTTGACAGACAAGACGGCTGTCAAGTTTGGTTATCCCACCAAACTCCAGATGTCGCTGTCGTCTATGTAAATTGATGACTGTGCTAAGTGTGCCCCCCCTGTGCCACTCTCTCACCGACGCCCTTTGACATGTGCGCAAATCGGAAATCTTTGTAACGTACAACACAATACAATAAGACAATAGTCAAGACCACCAGCATCACAACTGGAGCTTGATACTCAACACAGTTCTTTATGGAAATCTTTACCCCCATACCCTAGGTACATATAATATTTTGACTGCAGTCGTTCTCTGCATTGCTGCATTCTCGTTTCAATTGTATGGGTGTCGGTAAACATACAAGTGTGTCAGACGATTCTCGGCTTGATTTTTAACTTATGAACAGGGACGGAATAATTTTCAATTCAATCTACACTAATATTATAAAGAGGAAAACTTTGTTTGTTTGTTTGTTTGGTTGTAATGAATAGGCTTAAAAACTACTGGACCGTTTTTAAAAATTCTTCCACCATTCGAAAGCTACATTATCCACGAGTAACATAGGATATATTTTATCCCCGTACTCCCACGGGAACGGGAATTACGCGTGTGAAACCGCGTGACGTCCGCTAGTTAGAAATATAAATAATTATTTTTCGCCATACTAAATATATACAGTAAGTAATAAAGTTGTTTGAACGGGTTTATTCTTTTGTTTTCTAGTAAGAATAAAGCTTTTTAATATCGTACTACGACCTTATGGAGCCATGCAAAAAGAAATAAAGGGTGTGAAACCGCGGGGCACAGCTAGTAAAACAGTAACTATAGTTAGCAGATATACACCGTGTGCCTGAGGATACACATTAATTTTGAATAATACTTCTATAGCTCTTGTTAAACATATCGTACAAAGGAAGTAGTAGTTTAAATGACATACATAGTTTTTAATACCTAAGTTGGAGGCATTTTGTGTTGTGTTGTGATAAAATGAGTTTGTAATCCAAGATGAACACGATATGTTTTTACTTATTGCCACAGAAAGTGAAAAAATAGGTAAAAAATAAAAAAAAGTAAAAAAAAAGGTAAAAAAAACAAGTAGTCAAAAATGGTCAATTTAATGGTCTGAAAAACATGACGTAGTTAATGTATAACCTCAGGAACACGGTGTATTACAGGTTATACACAAATTGAGATGCCAACTTGGCGTGGTTTTAAATACTGCAACTAATTTAGATAATAATTACATTAACACCGTGTTTCCCAGAGCACCCCACAACGCCACATTTCATAATTATTATGCCGCATAATTTTACCTATAATGGAAGTATACAATATAATATTGCCTCTCACATTCTTAATTATTATTAACCACAGAAAACAATATTGATACCAATAATAACATTATAAAAGCACTTAATATCCTGTATACAGGCTTTTAGCACATTGTAATAAATTTATCTTACTCTACTCTGAACTCTAAAGGTTAGTAACATAGGGTCTAGTTTGAATTACATTATAGAGAAGCCGTAGGTTTAAATAACACACCTTTGGTTCCTAAGGGATTAAGAACTACGCTGCATACATTTTTAGGGTTGAAAGATCTTTGGGGATATTCTGAGGGTTGATTTGGTTAGTCATGTTTTGGGAGTACCAGACATCTCGTGGGACTTGGTTGTTTTGGTGGATTTTGAGCACATTGAGCGAATCCTAAAGTAAATAAATATCTTTTGAGATTCCACACAACACCATCTAGTGCCAAACTAAGCAACGAAGCTTGTGTCGTGGGCACCAGACAGTTGACAAACTACATTGATACTATTTTTATTAATAAATTATTAAACAATCGTGAATGGTAACTTCTTAATTGAAAACACAGTAACTAATTGTTACTTTTAAATGAAAATTACTATGTTTACTAATATGAACCAATACCCCATTAAAGCTAGATTTTCGTCATTTAATAAAAGCTAATGACATTGAATTAAAAACTTAAAAACCCCCTGACACATAGTCATCATTTCAAGGTAAATATTTCTTTTTTGGAACTAAGTTCCTAAACGCAGCTCACGGGTAGTGCGTTTTAGTAGAAATCGTTTTGATGGAATAAAAATAAAATAAAATAAATGTCGCTGGACATTAACACAGCGCCACCTAGTGCCACACTAAGCAAAGCTTGTGTCGTGGACACTAGATAGTTGATATACCACATATATACTTTTTTTATTGTAAATACATACTTACTTTATTATACATATATACATCCATGACTTGGAAACAAATGTCCATGCTCATCACACAAACATTTGCTGCTACCGGGATTCGATCCCAGGATCCCAAGAACGTAAGGCAGCCTCACTACCACTACGCCATTCGGGTCGTCGGGAATGATGGATTATGACATCAGAAACCTAAATTATCCAACCACACGTTTTATATCGCTTCATGTTAACATAAACGTGTGCAGCCTGCAACGTGCAGTTTAATGACGGAGTCCAATGTGGTAGCTGCAAGAAACATCTGGATTTTGGATGTGCCAATATATCCGAAGGCGGATGGAGAAAGCTCGGCGCCAGCAGAATGGCGCAATGGAAGTGCCCCACCTGTCGAACGTCATCACCAGCTCTAGTAGTTCCTGAACCAGCTTCCCTTGAAACCATTCTAAGTGAAATTCGGGACATGAAACGCCAATTGCTTAATTTGCCGACCCTGGTTGATGATATTCGAGTAATCAAGGACGAGTTAGCTGAGCTAAAAATTACTTGTGAAGGCACTAGCGGTAGGCTCGACGAATTTGACACTAGACTAGCGGAGGTTGAAGCAAAAGCATCAGAACTTGACAAGCTTCAGGAAACAGTTATTTGCCTGCAGACTGATCTAGAGAGATCTAAGTTCGAACTCGCAAAATATGAGCAGCGATCTCGATTGAACAACGTCGAAATCAAAGGAGTCCCTACAAGAAAAGATGAAAATCTTTTTTCTATTATTGAAGCGATCGGCCGCAAGGTCAATTATAGCTGCCCAAAATCACAAGTGAACTACATCTCAAGGGTGCCTATTTTCAATTCCAACGAAAAGCTGATAATTGTGAGTTTTCTGAACCGATATGTTAAAGAAGATTTTATCGCAGCTGCACGTGCCGTTAAGGATCTATCTACATCCCACATCGGGTTTCAGAGCACATCTCAACGTATATACGTCAACGATCACCTGAGCGTGGAGTACAAGAAGCTTTTAAGTAGGGTTAAGACCATGGCCAAGGAGAAATATTACGAGTTCGTTTGGGTAAAGCATGGGAAAATCCATGTATTGAAAAATGCTAATTGTAAAGTAGCTATTATACGTAAAGAATCTGATTTAAACAAAATTGTGTAAAGTGCTTCCTATTTCTACTAAGTAAGTAAGTAAGTATTTTAATTTTATCTCATTCTTTTATTACATTACAATCACTTATATTTTTTGTTATCCTAAGTATCGCAATGTTTACTAACAAAAGCTTTACCACCTCAATCGTGCTAATGAGCTCGACACTCGCTTCCTATCGCGCTGTTTACTTCAAAGCTCATATTATTATTATACATTTCAATATGTTTCACTCGCTCTCGCTTGTACGCACCACGCATTACTGCTTGCTGTTTCGCACAGCTGCTTACCACATAATGTCGTATGATTTATGTTCACGCGCAAACTTTTTTAAAGCTTACCTTCCTTGCATATTTATATTCTTATTGTACCCAAATATACATTATTGTTTATTGGATGCTGTCATTGTAATACTCATACAACATGCCGATTTATATTCAATTATTGACTACATTCTCAATGGCTAATAACGGTAATAACTTAAACATTTACTATCAGAACGTTCGAGGTCTTAGAACTAAAACTCATTCTTTTTATCGTCAAATGTCACTAAACTCCTATGATATCATAGTACTTACCGAGACCTGGTTATTGGATGGCGTTTTGAATTCCGAGTTTTTTGACGATCGGTACATTGTTTGGCGCCGCGACCGAGACTATGTTTTAACCGGGCAATCGCGTGGTGGGGGGGTACTCATTGCCACTCGTAGAGAATTATCTGTTATTTGCCAACCTAATTTTCACTCTACAGCAGAGGACCTCTGGCTATCCATAAACCTAAAAAATCGTATCACGAGGAACAATATAACCTTGCATATCTGTGATATTTACTTATGCCAACAAAACTTAGGCCATTCTTTTTCCTCACAACTTTCTAATTTTCTTGCTAAATTAAACCAAACAGTTATTAATAATACTTCTGACACCTTTCTCGTAATAGGAGACTTTAATATGAGCGGTATTAACTGGGTTCCTTCTGACAACATGTCGCTTGTTCCATCGAACCCTAACAGTAATGACGAAATTTTGCTTTGTGATGAATTATGCACTCTTGATCTTGGACAGTATAACACTGTAACTAATAGATATGGTAGAATCCTAGACCTTGTCCTTTCCAATGACAAAGTCAATGTGACCGAATGTTCCAGCCCATTAGTGCCTATTGATGCCTATCACCCAGCGTTATTAATTAATTTGGACCTATCAATAACACCTCCACTTGAATGTGCACCTCGTACTCAATTCTTGTATGATAAAGGTGACTATGATTCTATCAGTAGAGCGATTTGTACTACTGACTGGGAAGCAGAGTTCTCCGCGCGGTCAATTGATGATGCAGTTGGCTTCTTTAATCAGTTTATTTATGATCTACAATTAAAATATATTCCACAAAAACTTTTTCGGAATAAAAAATATCCAACATGGTATAGTCCGTCACTCATCAAAACCATTAAAGAAAAATATAAATACCTAAAAAGATTCAAAACATATGGTAACTTATCTGACGAATCTACATTCAAACTTCTTCGTGAAAGGGTGAAAACTATGGAATCCCAATGCTACCGCAACTATTTGGACCTTACAGAAAATGCAATTAAAAATAACCCAAAATACTTTTGGACTTTTGTAAAAAAACGTCATAACTCAAACGCAGTCCCAAGTACTTTGAACTATAACAGCGATACCTTGCGGACAGGGGAATCTATTTGTCAAGCTTTTTCGGAATACTTCCATTCTACTTTCCTCAATCCCAGTGTTGGTCATCCAGTCTCTTCTCCTTCTCTTTTTAACGATTCGTCTAACCTAACATCTGATATCTGCAGTATTATTGTTGAAACTAATGAAATTACTAACTTGCTTCGTAAGTTGGATACGTGCAAATCGGCAGGCCCTGATAACATCCCATCTAAACTTCTTGTTCGGTGTGCACCTTCGATAGCGCAACCTATATCCATTTTATTTAAGAAATCTTTGAATACCTGTGTTGTACCACAAATATGGAAATCTGCATTTATAACGCCTATTCATAAAAAAGGTGTCAAAACAGACATAGAAAATTACAGACCTATATCTAAATTGTGTATCATAGCAAAAGTCTTTGAGAGGATAATATATAATCAGGTTTATTCTGCTCTGAAAAACTCATTTAGCTCGGTCCAACACGGTTTCCTAAAAGGGAGGTCTACTGCCACAAACCTGATCCTCCTTAACGAATTTATTACTGATGCCATGTGCAACGGTAAGCAGGTTGACGTCGTTTATACGGACTATAGCAAAGCCTTTGATCGAATCGACCATAACATTCTTATATCCAAGTTGAATAGCATGGGAATACGTGGCGATCTACTCAGATGGTTTTCTTCCTACCTTGTGAACAGGTCCCAAGCAGTGGTACTAAATAATTATATATCTAGCTGGGTTCCCGTCCCTAGTGGAGTCCCGCAGGGTTCATTACTCGGTCCTTTGCTTTTTGTAATCTACATAAATGACATCGACTCTTGCTTGACTTCATCGAAACTTTTGTGTTTTGCCGATGACATGAAAATTTATGCCACAATATCATCCCAGATGGACGTAACTGCACTCCAGAATGACCTACGTCGCCTCGAGGACTACTGCCAAAGAAACAAGCTGGATCTTAATCCCGCTAAATGCTCGGTTATTACGTATTCTCGGAAGCGCTCAATCATCGCTACATCGTATACCTTAGGCAATCAAATTCTACCTAGATCAAACTCTATCCGTGATCTGGGGGTCCATCATGATTCCAAGCTTAGCTTTGAATTACACGTAGATGCAATAGTCGCTAAGGCATCAAAGTCACTGGGTTTCATAATGCGATTATCCAAGTGCTTCACTCAAGCCAAAACTTTAAAAATTCTATATTGTACTTTTGTTAGAAGCCACTTGGAATATGCATCTGAAATTTGGAACCCATGCTACCACAAATACATTGACCGCATTGAGAGTATCCAAAGAAGGTTCATAAGGTATCTATGTTACCATCAAAAAGTACCGTACCATTCGGAAAACTACAATAACCTATGTAAAAAATATCATATATTACCTTTACTCAACCGCCGCGAGATTTCTGACTGTGTGTGTTTGTTGAAAATTTTTAACAACACCATAAACTGTAGCGATATTTTGTCAAAATTTTTTTTCAACGTTCCCTTGAAGTCTAAACGTTACAATCCACCTTTATGTGTACCATTTGCTTCAACTAATTATAGGCAGAATTCGTTCATTGTGCGTGCAAGCAGAAATTTAAACAAACTTTGTAAACAGTACGATATAGATCCATTCCAAACTAGTGTGTCGTCAGCCAGGAAGTGCCTGAGTCAAAACTTCTTCATGTAGTTGCTTTTGTTATGCTGGTTGATAGGCAGTGTGAGCAACATTATAATTATGCTGTAGCATATACACAGAAATTTAGCGAGAATGTCCGTAGAATTTAGTTTTTTTTTTCTCTGTATTTTATAAGTGGAGACCTGTAATTGGCTTTCAGACTATTGTACTGTCCTTGATCTGTTTGTTTTAGCTGTAAGTCTCCCATGTTATTTAAATAAATAAATAAATAAATAAATAAATAAATTCTTCTACAATAATGCGATGTCATGGCGTCTCAGCATTATAAGGCAAGTAATACATTATCGTCCTCCAACACTATATTGTTCGAGGCTATGAGGTAGCTAAACACCGGAGTCACTCGTCAGGGGTGTGGGGGTTGAAAGATATTGGGAGTTTTAGTTTTATTAAACGCAGTAGCTATTTATTTTACAGAAAGGCTGTTTAGTCACTCGACTTGTCATCTGGAACAATTTCCAGTCTCACGAAACAGACAGGTTCCGTCAGAACTGATAGGAGGACGCAGGTGTTCGCGAAATATAGTAGCGGGAGGTCTTTGCCCAGGAGTGGGACAGAGCAGGCCAGAAAATACATCTGTCTCACCGTAATAGACAGAGCGAGGTGGTGCAAGGAAAAGTATATGGAAATATAAATAGGAAGGTTTGCCCAAATGGGGGAAGATCAATGTTAAGTAAAACGTACCTTGTGTAATTTGGAGTTATACAGGTTTTCATTTAGTTCAATGGCCGTCTTCTTTAGTAACCGGTTAGTTATTTTTTGTAGAGTGTACGTAGATCACTCCAGAAGTAGCTCGTGGCTAAATAATAACAGCCGCTCGGGCCAATCTTTAGGTTAAACCGTGCTTGCCTAGGTTGGTCTGTGAATGGGTGACCACCCTTACATACCAAGTTTCCTCCGTGCCTCGGAAAGCACGTTAAGGTCCCGGCTGTCAATTGTCCAGCTTTGACAGTCGTTGTAGGTGAGTGTTCCAAAAAGTCTGACAACCAGTCTTACCAAGTGGTATCGTATCACCCAGCAGTAACTGAGGACTAATTGGGTTGTAGAGGTCAGATAAGCAGTCGCTCCATGTAAAATACTGGTATTCAACTGCATACGGTTAAACTGGAAGCTGACCCCAACATAGTTGGGAAAAGGCTAGGCTGGTGATGTACGTAGATCACCCCAGATAAACAGCCTTGAGCTTGTATGTTTGTAACAAATAGGCCCGCTTTTTATCATTATCTCACCCAATGTTAAACGTTGATGGCGACAAAGAGGTTTACCTAAAAGAACCAATTACATTCAGTGGCTTTCATTTTCCTTTAAATTTTCCTGAAAATAATGTCGGGGTTTTTTTTACAATGGTTAGCCATTATGTAGACACAGCTACAGGGTGTTAAACAACGGACTCACCAGTTAAGGAAAATGGGGTGGAAATCCCGGGAAACTGGGAGGTTTTATTTTGATTGAGTTGAGGCTGTCATAGCCTGAAATCCTTTGCTATTCCTGACGATGCCTTTTGCCAAGATTTGAATTGATTGGCAGTACTTTATTGGCAGAATTTCAAGACGCGTTTTGTCGAGTAATTTTATTTCGTAGTTTGAAATAGGGTTTTCTATGTATAGTACCTATTCGTAGATATTGCGGATGGCTCAATGGCGGGTTTAGTTATAAAAGCTACTTAACGAACATTTTTATGTTTAAATAACATCTTTCCTCTTTTATTAGTGTCCATGAATAAATCCATGTGTACATCACATGGAGTAACTACACAGTTTATTTTTAAAAACTGAAACTAAAGATGCAAATTTTTGCAGCTGTCCTTCCTGAATCTGTTTTCCTATTAATATCTACTTCTTCAAAATAAAGAAACATATACATACTTAGACATACGCTAACTTTGAAAACATAACACTCTTTTTTTGCACAGTCTTGTAATCACAAATCCAGATCAAAATAAAAGTGTCAACCCTAACGATCAAACAGCTGGCAGCGACATTAACTACCCGTGGAGCATTGTTTAAACAGGCGTTGGCTTAACTTCCCAAGTTCCCCCACTTCCCATCTACCCCACAGACGCTCAGCTAATGAATTTATGAAGAAAACTATCACCACTGGAACCTGAACTTTATTTCTGTCCGCTTTCATCTGCGTTTATTTTAATAACAGTTTAGAGACTGGCTTAGTTTTATTTCTCTTTTGTAATTCTATCTGTTTTATGTTTAGTTTTGATTGCTTGGTCTTATTCCCCTGTAGGAATCATCTAGCTTTTCCTTCTATCGTATTCATTATTCCAAGGGCTTACACAAGTCAAACTGTTGTTTACATTTCTTAAATAGCAACTTGAGTAAAAAAAAAACTATTTCAGAAATGTAAAATATTTTTAGTACGTAGCTTAGGGATTGCTTGCTTGATTGCTTTCTTTGACAGTTCTTACTTCGCTATAAAATGTTTGTATGAGCAATTACTTACTTCAACTTAAGTAATTACTTTGACTTGACAATAGATACGGGTGTTAGACACGACTTCAAACAGAATTAACATCGACTTAAGTCAATACAATTTTGGTCTTTTTTATCAGCGTTGTTGTTGATAGAATGCCACTTTGTCTATGCCCTCTTCATAGCATAAAAGAATTTTATCTACCCAAATATCATAAACCCTCTCTAATGCGTTCAAAAACCATAGGCAATGACCAGCATTACCAACCTGCAGAAATGAACGGTGCTGTAATGAACTCATAACGCAACTGTAAACAGTTGCGTTATGAGTTTTAAATTTGGAACAGGTGTCAAATTCAAGTGAGTGTGCTATTCTAGTACCACCTACATTAAATCAGATATCGATAAAAAAAAAAAAAAAAAAAAAACCCCAATTCAGTATGATTCTAATTATAAATCGCACGACATTTTCGATCTCGAGTGACACAAGAATAGTGACTTTGTTCGTTTGCCTATGATTTAAAAAAAATGACAGATATCCGAAACGCCGCCATTTCGAGCTGTCATTTGTTCGTTAGCTTTTTATTTCCAGTAACCCATTCTTTATTTCTGTCGAAAATGAGTGATAGTGACTCAGAAATTGACATGAATACTCCGCCAGATATCGTAAATGCAGCGACGAATGCAACTAATAACCTGTTGGCACAAAAATCAAGGGCCAAGTAACAATGCAGGTCATTTCCCTATGGTTCCTGAACCCATCATAGAGCCCTTATGATATTTGGGTAGATAAAGTAGTGTATGCAACTATACATAA
This sequence comes from Xestia c-nigrum, assembly GCA_916618015.1. Classification (NCBI taxonomy): domain Eukaryota; kingdom Metazoa; phylum Arthropoda; class Insecta; order Lepidoptera; family Noctuidae; genus Xestia; species Xestia c-nigrum. Next base: position 21,216,881 of record OU745252.1, on the reverse strand, counting down.
TTAGGCATTACAACACTCGTGTGATGCTATTAAGAAACTCGCCTTCGGCTCGTTTCTTAAACCCACACTCGTGTTGTAATGCCCTTCATTATGCACAGTTGCATAAACTACTATAACAATATCAAACTAAACTTTTAACGTTTGTTGTAAGTATTATATAAGATAATTGATATGTAAATAAGTTTTTCTGAAAACTAGCCTTGAAACTGTCAGAAGAGTTTATATTTATTTATTTAACAATTTATGTACTGTAAGTTATGTAATACAGAAAAGAAGGAAGGAATAGAAAATATGTACAAATGTGATGTGATTATTTCTAAAGAAATCTCTTTCAGCATACCTGCGAAAGGAAAATACTTGGATAAAAAGAGATGTAGACATAGTGTGTAAAAGATGAGAAAATAAAACACATACAAACTTAAAGCAAGTAAAGAATTTTAATATAACATACGATAAACCTAAGAATATACTTACATACATACATACTAGACAAAATATATAACACAAATATAAACTACAATATAATATATAATTTCAAAAATATGTATATATACAGCAACTATGGCGAATTGGACTGATAATTTCCTTTTACTCTTCTTTTGAAGATTGTAATAGTTTGGCAGGCTCTAATATCAGGGGGAAGAGAATTCCACAACCGCACAGCGTGAACAGTGAAGGAGAACCTAGGAGTAAAAATCGGTAGAGTGGGGAGGGGAATGGAAATACCTAATACAGAACTACACTTTTTTTTTGGATGGGAAATCATCGAATGACGCCTTCCGCTCTGGGCGGAGTGGGAGGGAGTGTCAGAATTTACTGACTAAAACCCATCCATGTTCCTTCTTAGCCCTTTGTGTTCTAGAGCCATCTCTTTTGTACACTCCCGCAGCCCCAAATACACCGAACAGAACAGAAAGATTTCCGTTGTGATTTTTTATCACGTCAGGTTTAAGAGTTTATGAGCTTGCAATTTATCGTGTCACTGAAACTGAAACGATAAACCGATTTTAATGGCGTATCCGCACATGTCGGTCGCGGGGATGGACGGTGACCATAAATAAGAGACGCCGTGTAAATAAAACAAGCTTCCTTATCTATGGCCGTCATAAATCTGAGGGACGTGGCGTGGCTCACATTGATATTATTATTAGTATTTATGTATGGAATCATTTGTGTTCCCTTTTTCATAAATGATGGATGGTATAGGTTAGGTTGATCGATAGGTGGATATTGTATGATTTTGTGGAAATAGGTACTTAGTAGCCGCACATCATCTCCGCATCCAGGCCCAGTTGGAAACCAGCGTCGATACTAGTTTGTCGGCATTTTACTGAACTGGGCCTATGTCGCAGCCATGAGGTAGTGTTACGTTTTCATTTAAGACTTAAGTTTTTTTTAAGCTATTGCATAGCTTCTATCGCGGGCCTTGAGCGTGGAGACCGAATCCAGAAATTCCGTAACGAAAATAACCTAACACCCCCGTAGAAAACAAATGCAATAGCTTTACCGCGGCAGTCCCCGAGTGCCACACGTCTTTTTTTATTTATTTTTGTTTATTTCGTGTGTATACTTGCAGCATGTGACCAATAAATTCATTTTCTTTTTTACTTGCTTTCAGAAGCCCGTTCAGTTGTTTGTTTTAGTCAGTCAGACTAAGTCGAAGAATCCCAATCTCGCTGTGTCTAGTTGCTTCGTGTATGGACCGCCATTGAAATTACATTCTGACAATAAACTGGAGATTTATTACTAATGGTGCAATGGTGAGTTATAGATTTTAGCTGTCAAAAAGCTTAGATATTGTGTATGTTTTTCCAAATAAATACTATATATGAAAAGAATAGAATATCGTTATGTTGCTCATGCTCATAGGAGTGTGCTAAGGCACAACCTTTAACTTCAGTCCTAATTATTTACCAAAACATAAAAGAATAAAGAAATAAAAGCATCTTCAGAGATTTTAACAAGCTTCGTAGGGATTAATTAACAGTTTGGGTCGTCTCATAATACCCATAAAAATTAAAAGAAATTATAAACACAATTTTAGTTTTCCGCAACCTCTAAATAATCTTTGAGGCTTAACAATTTACTTACCAAACTTCCCGGTATTCTAATCCCGGTCCTAATACCCTAATCCCAAGGTCTGTTTTCCAACTAAGTTAGCGGAAGTTATCGAGATCTTTGAACTCACCACGGTCAGTTTCACTTATTAGACTTGCCCGACCACGTCCTCAGGCGATGCGACTTGTGTCAGATAAGCGACCGCTCGCAAATTACTTGTTTTGTTCACGAATATCTGTAGAGCCTATTCAGTCGAGATGACTCACGTTTTACGCGCTTTAAACGACATTTAGTCGCAGACAGTACCTTAGCACACGTTCAGAAATGCCGTCAGAGGTGCCGTAAACGGAAACGTGTACTGCGCGTATAAAATAATAATAATAGACTGCATAAATATGCGCAGATACGGCGATGCAGACGTCATGCGCGCTTCTCGCGCTCGTTTGTATCGCTTCTTATTGGTCCCGCCACATAAAAAGAACGCTGAGCGACAGGATGCGCTGAGAGGATGTGTCCTCGCACTTACAGGCTCAGAGAATGCGCATCGTCGCGTCAGTGCGTGTGAAATACACCGTGTAAATAGGCCTTTGCCCTGCTAGTCGTGCCGCAGTGACTCGTAGCTAGCATGCTGTTAACTGTAAATTACTACTTTTATTTTTTTCAGCAGTCGTTGCTGCAACACGCGTGTCGATCAAACGTATAGGTCGTGGTCAAGACCTGTTGACCACTCCAATCCTAACCAACCAGTGCAAAAAGTAATTTCGGGACGCCCTGATTTCGTGATATAAAAGGTCTGAGCACTGCCAGTGTGACAAGGGGTGAACCGCCATTTATTGGTTACGGTAGACAGCTTCTCCGAGATAACAATTGTTTTATTAAGAAAATTCCTATTACTATTTTTCCAGTTCGTTTTTGAAATGATTAAAAATTACGTTAATAGAGACGATGTTTATTATTTCTAATTCGTAAGTACTGAACTAATATTTTTAATTCTACGAGTAACTTCTTATTCCATTTTATTGGTGGTGCTCTGCTGCGCGCTGTCCTTTTAATCATGCTACGCGTCATACGCTACGGCGTAGCACGGAGCTACCTGCGTAGCATGACATGACCACCGTAGAAACGAAACAGAATCGACAAATATTTTGTTCATCTTTCATTTGGTCGATTTTGTCGATTTAATGACCGAAAAATTACAGATTTGTCGATTCTCTTTCGTTTTCTACGGTGGTCATGCTAAACAGGCTGATTTTCTGGTTGAATAAAATTACTGTGTCGTTTTAATTACTTAAGCTTAGGCACACACACACATTAGTAGTAACACTTTGGCCTTGAGCTGATCTAGTACGAAATTTCAATAGAATAAGAGGTCAGAACATACTGGTTTATGATACCGCCTACTTAATGCACAAATTCATTATTTATGCAACAGATTGCCAGTTCAATGTTAATTTTAGCCAGGCTATTTGGCCGTGAATTAGCCAGGCTATTTGGCCATGAATTAGCTCAACGAACATTATATTAAGATGCCAAGTTTTCAGTTTAATCCCGAGACGATCGTAAAACTTTCAGTCTACATTATTCAGTAAAGGACGTAAGTCCAAGATTAGTTTCTAACTTTTGTCGTAACTTTTGAAAAATTCAATCGTGTTGTAAGTTTTTTTGTTTTGCTCCGCCTCTTTCGTCTATGGGTCTTGTTGATTCCAAGGTCAGGGATGGTGTAATTGAGTTTTTCAATCGAGAATATCTCAGTGGCCATCCGGATTCTACATTTTTACCCAGTTAATGCCAATATCCTCTCTCGTTACTGCTACTCGAACATTTGACGCATATTCTCTCCCTACATTAACTTTTTCGTATTGTTTTTTTGTTTTGCTTGCTTGCACAATTAAAAAAGCTTCTTTCTCCAAAAACACAACTAGCAAAATGAGGTTGTGTTTAACGTAAACTTCTGCCAACCTCTTCTGTATTACTGTCGTGATTGTTATACTTTTGTCGTTTTTTACTAGTGCAGTTTGCGTGTGAAAACAGGGATAGTTCTAGTTTACGGGCGGTACGAGCTCGCCGCGGTAATGCACCCATAACTCAAGTGGAACATGCAGGAACGTTGTGTTCTAGATGAATAATTTACGTTGACACTAATTGCGCTGGATATCGCTGTGGAATTATGTTTTTATACTTTTTATTTGAAATTGTATATTATTAACAAACTACGAATAGATCTAAATTTTTTAAATTAATTTTAAAAAATGTATTCAAGTATCAGTAGTAGTAGAGCAGCGGTGGCCCAGTGGTGGAGGCCCCGACTTACGAACAGTAAGTCGTGAGTTCGGACCCAGACAGGCGCATTACTTTGTGTAATTTATTTCATCACCGCTGCTCTCAAAACGGTGAAGGAAAACATCGTGAGGAAACCGGCATGTCCTAGAACCAAAAATTCGAAGACATGTGACATCTACCAATCCGCACTGGGCCCGCGTGGTAGATTATAGCCCATTCCCTCTCATTGAGAGGAGGCCGTATCCCAGCAGTGGGAACATTATAGGCTGATGATGATGATGATGATTCAAGTATCAAAATGGAAAAAGAATTATAGGGTGTCAAAAATTCGTCTACATAACTGTCAAAGAAAAAGTGCCCAGAAGGCGGCAATGCGTCGTTGGATAGCAATGCAATTCTTTGACCAAAAAAGGCACTTGGATCACACGTAGAGTCGACCAACCGCTTGGCGATACCCCGAAATACTAAGCGGGCACGCAATGCCCCATGGCCTAATGTTTTAACCCTTTTTCAGTACCTTTATTAGGCCAGTGACATTTGTATCAGTAAAGATAACACGTGAACTAAAATACGTAGGAGAAAACCTTAATAATTATGTTAATCCTGTTAACGAGTTGTTTCAGACTATTGCTTTAATATATAAATGGATATTAAAGCAATAGGCTTGTTAATTGTAAAAATCTAATTAGTCCGTCACCTAAATTATCAAAAAATATTTGACTCGTATTTTTTCTTTTGTCACATAAACCAAAATTGACGAAGATACGACTCTTTTAAAATTCCCAATACGTCACTGTTCGGTATCATTCTTAGTGAGTTATGACGTCACGAGCCCCCACTCCCGAGTTTTGATGCGTTTTATCTTTGTCAATATTCGTTGATTTACTAAAACGAAAAATACGTGTCCATTATTTTCCAATACTCTAACTGACGGACTAAATAGATTTGCAATTTATTGATGGTGGAAAACTAGCCTATTGTCAACTGTCTACCACCCGAGACCACATAACTCTGCCAGCAACATAACATGAAACCTGTACTTCTCAAAGTGTAAGACAGAGGTTAATCTAATAATACAATCTAATAATTTCAGTCCAATGTAATAGGGAGCAACCCTATTGCCATCAACCGAGCACAAGTCCCGACATTCCGTAGGAGCGAAGCTGCGAGCAAAAGCTAGTAGCCATATACTTTCATAAAAGCTACTAAGTTACTGGCATGTGTTTCCTGGCTTAAGGAATACTTCAAAAGAGATCTTTGATGTGTCCTTTACGCACGAGTGCTCTTCATTTCTTCGTGGCCTTCAGTATCGATTTGGTTACGCTTACCCTTCTAAAGTCCTGAAATAGATAAGCAAATTAGAGATGCTTTCATGTCATCCGAGTGAGCAATGGCAGCGTACATCTTTCAAGGTTCGTTAACTGTTTTAAGTACATAGCTATTGTTTCTAAATGAGGAACACTAATTGCGTAACTCGTTTTACTTTCGTTATCCGAAATATTTTGACATTGATTAACTTTTTATGTTGTTTTTATGTCTGTACTGTCCCAATCCGGTGCAAAGGCTTCCTTCCATTCTTTCCGATTTTCCGATTCATTTTCGATGTTGCGCCCCTTGTCGCCAATAAGCGATAACGTATATCACGCTTTAAATCTAGTAGTATTTCTAAAATTAATTGCATTGGGAAAGCGAGTGGTTAAGGACGCCACCTCCCCCCCAAAATTATGTTCTATTCTCTCTTCTTCTTTACCGTGTGATTAGAATCTAACCTGGTGTCAGAGTATTTATGCCCCCCATGGGCCTCTGACTTGGCTTTATATGCCGTCGAGAAATATCTCTCTAACTACTGCGACGGCATATCTACAAGGCCAACCTAATGAGAGGTGTTCTTCTTGAGAATAAAACGCCAAAACGCTTGAAAAAACACACGTCACATACGCTCGTTGACTGACAAAGTGACAGTCAACGAGCGTAAGGTTCCGAATATAACCATTATGACCAAGTGAAATTATGTGATGTTCTGTTCCTTGCAGTAACATACCGAGATCAGTGCCATCTATCCAGCGACTAGGGAAGAGTTGATAAAGAAAATCCCTCATTTTTTACTTTTGTTAGACGGTTAAAATTGTTTGCCATAAAAATTCCCTGTTTTATTATTTGTTTATCTTTCACCTTAAGTCAGTGTTAAGCCATCACAGGCTCACAGCTTACCTCCCTTTGTTAGGTAAAGAAAGCTTATTGTTCAATTTTCCTGTCTCGTATATCAACAAAATTAATTTTCTGTTTCATTGTTTGCTGCGTAAACACCTAAAATAATCAAGCGGCACCCCAACCTTTCGTACCTATATATTATTTATGTGCTTATACTGGGTTCGCAATTAAGTTTCTAAATCATCATCTTTACCAGCATTTTCCCAACTATGTTGGGGTCATTTTCCAGACTTACCGGATGCACCTGAATACCAATATTTTACATGGAGCGACTGCCTATCTGACCTTCACAACCCAGCTTAATACTGGGTAATACCCCAACACGTAAAACTGGTAATTAAAGGAGTCATTTTTTTTGGGCCCGCCTGGTCGTTGCATTTATTATTAATATTACACCAAAAAAAGTTACTATTTTACTATAGTATTGAACGAAATCTTACATAGAAATGAAACGGGAATCTTAAAATCATATTTAATCATAATAAATAAGCTATGTTATGATATTTTTTTGCGAGTCAAATCATTCCTGTTGTGGTCAATGTCATTTGACAGAAAATACTTACGTGAATAGAGGCGTTTTTTCCGATTACTAAAATATCTTTTAAAACTATGTAAGCATTCCTAATGCTATTTTTAAAGGTTTAAATTAAAATCGCGTAGATGGTTTAAACAATCAACGAGGCAAAAAAGTGGATTTATAACGTTCCGCGTTATAAATCCACTTTTTTAGTGGTTGACAGACAACTTCATTATATTAACTTTTTCTGTTTATTTTGGTTTTCGTAAGTGTTTTTGCAGATTTTCCGCATCCACTGTAATCTAGAGGTTATAAGGAAGAAATCAATGTAGGTACGTTTAATTATTAAATGCTACAATCGTGGCCTAATCTTCGAACAAAAAATAATATCTCCTTAAATTTCCTAATATCACCAGACAACATGAAAAAGCTACTTTAAAACCTACACGATCATGAAGTTCAGTTTTTGCTACAACTACAATATTTTTTTTACTTTACATAACATCACGCTTGCAATGCCCGAAGTGTAAAGTAGGGGTTTACTCATGCCTGCCGGGGTTGCGGGCCTGTTCGAAAGAGATACCGCGGCCCCGGAACATAAAGGGCGAGGATGGAACATGGATGGGTTTTAGTCAGTAAGAGTCTGACACTCCCTCCCGCTCCGCCCAGAGTGGGAGAAGTCATTTGATGATTTCCCAACCTAAAAAAAAAAAAAAAACACAATTCCAGACTTCTTAGCTGCTATTAAGATTCCTGATTGAAAAACCTGGTAATCGAAACCAGCCCCCGTATTCACAACGCTTCGATTCGCTTCCGATTCGGGAAGTCGTATGTCTATCTCGGTCGTTTTCGTAATGCCAGAAGAAGACAGATATACGAGTTGTCGAATCGGAAACGAGTCGAACGTTTGTGAATACGGGGTCAGGACATCATCCTCAGATTGCTCAAAGTTCAAAGAGGCATTTTATCACTTATTGAACGAAATCCGAAATGAAAATTAACATTGCGACAGTTTAAACTCAGCTTAAAATATCTTCACACAAAGTTGATATTCGTTTAACTGGAAAATAACAACAACAGAAACAACAATCTTAATTGACTTTATACGTGTAAATATATGTTACCGAGTAAATGTCGATATTTAGTAACATGTTGACGAAATTCTGGTTCACGACGACATCTGTCGTGTATCACAATCACAAAGTGTGATAAATGAACGTTTCCGAATGAAACGGACGCGTTCGTTATATCGCTTTGAAATTATTTTCGATCATTAGTGGGTGTCCTTTTTTTTGTTTTGTCAAAAATAATATTTGTGATTTTTAGCACAGCGTTAGTAGTTTAATCACGTTATTTTTTAACTTTGATGAGCAGCGTTTTTTCTAAGGCTTGTCCCATTTTTAATCGAATTTTAATCGAGTCGCAATTCTTCCAAGAGTTTTTTCGCAAAAAATGTGATAGCTCCGCTAATATCCATGATAATAACTATAATGTATAACCTATATCACCCACGAATAATGTAGCTTTCTGCCAGTGAAAGTATTTTTTATTTCGGAGATTACATCATTAACAATTTAACAAATCAATTTTATTTCTTTATAATATGAGTATAGATACATAGAAACCAATGATCCCGAAATAGGACCTTCTGTCGCATTCCAGGCAGCTCCGACAGAATTCTTCTCGCTAAATAATTTTGGCGTGCTCTGAACGGCGTCCAATAGCTTTCTCTGTCAATATTCCATGGTAATTATGACAACAACAGCTCTTGAACGCGATGTAGATTTCTGATCCCGTTCTATTATATTGTTGAAATCCTGGAGTGCGGCAGAGCTACTATTTAAAAAAAAACACGCGGTCAACTGCCGATCGAAGTGAAATCTAAGTAATCTATATCTGCTACGGGGTGTGCCCCGCGCACGCCTAAGAGGTGCTACGCCGTAGCGATTCGGCTACGCGTGCTATGAAGGACTGTGCGTTAGGTGACGATCACGCGAGTTTCATGATTTTTGTTCAACCAAAAAGTGCTCAATGCGCCTAAAGAAGTGTTCACCTCAAAAACCTGCCTACTTTCTTGTTCCATCCACAGTACCTTGTGTGGTACTGTGTGTAAAGAAAGAAATAAAATCCCTTGCTACACGGTCGTCATGCGAACTCAAGTGAACAAACCGACGACGGACGGTCGCCAACAAAAACGATTGTGACAAACTTCACCCGCTATTCCAACTGTTCCACACTAGTTAGAGAAGTTGTCGGCATCGGGAAACGTTCCCGGAATGTCCGACTACACAACTATTTCAGAGAAAGGCTTGTTTTAAATAAATGTTATGTTATAAATGGTGCTGTAACAGAAGAAATATTCAGCGTTCTAGAACGGTACGAAGGAAAAATGTTTTTGAATGCGAAAGCTTTTTACAAAGAGTTATGTGCTGAATACAACAAGGTTTCAAGGCATCCGTAATCGGTTTATTTACTTGGTGAAATTAGATTATCTAGTGAACATCCAAAGACATATATCATGGGTAATGGGTACCGCCTTTTGCATATCAACGACCACATGTATCAAGCGGTTGATCGACTGTTCTCATGACCTATTGGCTGGTCTATTTCTTGGCCAAAGAATCAGCATTGCCATCATGGTAAAGATGCCATAATTCTGAGCAGGTTTTCCCGCTGACAGCGATGCGAATGAACTTTTCGACGACTTTAAATGACTGCTTTTGAAACATGAACATGAACAACACCTTCGTCCGCGAAAATACTGATAGCTCGCTTAATTTGCATGATATCAAATCATTTTCTATAATTTAGATTTAAGTAGATTTGTAAATAACTTTAGTATCATAAAATGAATCATCTATTGCAGCATGATAGATAGCGATACCTCACATCTTTAAATAAATAAAAAATGTTTATGAAAAAAAAATATAAAATAATATTTATTTTTTTTCATAAACAATTTTTATATTACACACAGCGCCGTCTAGTGCCTACATATATACTTTTTGTTTGTAAATACATACTTATTATACTACTAATTACATTATTGGAGAGTCCCTAGCTTATTTATTTTATGTACACGACATTAAAAAAAAACATGAACAAAAATATTGCTTTGTTCAACATTTTTGTCGGGTTTAACGAATACTTACTGTAGCCCAACTTTGGTGTTAACATGATTTTGCACTATTATTGCTGAACGCATCCCTAAAACCTATTTTCTCTCCCCAACCCTTCCAGCGCTTTGACTAGTGATCTGCGACTTGAAAGCAAGGTCGAATAATAAAAAAAAACTACCCTACATTTGGTAAAACCTGAGGGGTTACAGCACAATCTTTTCTAGGTATATTTCATGAAATACTACCTTATACTCGCGGTTTAGCCATGGAGGTCGCTAACGTTGCACCGGATAAGTACATCCGGGATAAAAAGTATTATATATGTGTAGTGCTATCTGCATGTCAAATTTCATGCAAATCCGAGAGTATCAAACATATGCATCCTCAGAAACTTTCGCATTTATAAATGAACTAGCTGTTGAAACGACTTCGTTCGCGTGAAAAATTAGATATGTGAGAAAAAAAAGTATCTTCTGTGTTATTCCAGACTATAATCTATCTCTAGGCCTAATAATCATAAACTCCAAATCAAAGCATTTGTTTCAAGTAGGCCAGTTACAGGCACTTTTGAACTGTCGAAACATAGATGAAAATTAAATGTAGCTACAGTCCCAGTCACAAGACATTAAAACTGTGATAGTACTGTAGTTGCCCATTCCCTAGCGTAGAACTCTATGGAGAAGAACGGGCAAGAAACTACATGGATACTCTTTTAAATCAAATTATTGTTACGAAATCTTGGTTGCATCATTCATGTTGAGATGATATATTATGTGGAGAACAATGTAGCAAGATGTACACGTTAAAAGTGTCCATGGTAAAAATATACAATAAAAATAAAACATACAATCAACAAACATCTATCCACACATAATATTATAAAGTATTAAAGTAAGTATAAAGGGTGTAAAAACTTTTTTTGCAAAAAATAAAACCGACTTCAAAAAAAAACAAAAAAGTGAAAAATAACTTTAGCTTCTGAAGTCGGTGACCTTTGTTTGATTGCTTTAGTTTTTTTGTCACCGACTTCAGAAGCTAAAGTTATTTTTCACTTTTTTGTTTTTTTTTGAAGTCGGTTTTATTTTTTGCAAAAAAAGTTTTTATTTTTCACTTTTTAGTGGTTCACATGTGCTTGATACATGGAAAGTGCATACCGTTACAATTACAACAAGCCCAAACACGACTATGGTACGTTGTCTCATTATGGAGTTCCGTGACTCTTGGCTTCATCATCAGATCTGATGGTAGAATGGGTCTTATCAAACGCAAATGCTTCACTTGTTGTAGAAAATACCAAAATCGCAACACGTTTTCATATAAAATTTGAAGAGTTCCCTCGATTTCGCCAGATTCCATCATCAGATCCCGACTTGGTGGCTATGGGACCATTTGGGAAGAATACCCTTTCCAACAAAAAAAGAATTTTCCAAATCGGTTGACAAGCGACGGAGTTATGCCCGAACAAACATAAAAAACAAAAAAAAAAAATAGAAACATCCGAATTGAGAACCTCCTCCTTTTTTAGAAGTCGGTTAAAAACACCTCTTAACGAAGCCGAAAGGCACTGGTTCTCCCCGTTATTGAGATCATTTTTTTGTTCTACACCATGAAACTTTTTTACTTTAAATACCTCCACAAACCCCGTACTATTCAATCCATCCATCAGCACAATGTTTTGAGTGCGTTACATTGAGTTGTACCGCAAAACATGATTTATAAACTCAAAAAAAAAGTTGTTTCCCAGCAATAATTTTTGCGTAAAGTTACTTAGTTTGATGTAAAGAATGCTTGGTTAACGGCTTTGTGATGAGGTGGTTTACACCCTGTATAAGTAGAAGTAACATTATATTGTCTATACCTACCAAGTGCAGGTTTCATTATACCCTTTATATTATTAATGAAAAATAATGGTTTATCGATGTTATAAAAGCTTATATTTTCTAATCATCGTTCTATTGATCGTTGGCACGATTGTAGTACAATACCTTTTATATCGTGCAAAGTTGATTGGATTTTTCTGTTTAAGAATTTTGCGAGTGTAAACGGGAAAAATAAAAAAGTGATTAAAAAGAACGGAGTGGGTATGAATTGTGATAGAAATAGAACAAGGGAAAGAACCCTGAGGCAAGGATGATTATGTATTCAAGGAGTAAACAAATCCTTCACTCGTCAACGAAGCATTCTTCTTATCTATAGGCATAAATTATAGCTGGGTAATTTTTGTGGTGAAAAATTACGTTTTACGATAGCATATAGAAATATAGAATTCAATATAATGTAAAGTACATTACATTGTACGTTACATTGAATTCTATCGTATCGGGGAGAACCAGTGCCTTTCAGGGTCTCAAGTCTGCTATTACAATAGTGTCAGAATAGTCGACGTTGACTTCATAATTGTTGATTTTGACAAGTTTTGTAATCTACTAACATAATGGTGTGATTATGACTTTCCAATGGTCAACCACTGACACTCCACTGAAAGAAATGGCATCAAATGGTAATTTTGTATATTATGACAAATTAATGACAGTGCTATTAAAATTTACGAAATTCCTACTACTTCAGATTGCATAGAACACTAATAAATAATATCTAGAAATATATATAAATGAAAACTGGCGGGTTTTATAATAATGGCAATACGGTAATGCCATTAACATACAATTCTATTACGAGACCTTTGACCGACCAATAATCTACTATTATGAATTTAGCAGATTACGAAGTTTAAGCAAAATGAGAATGAGATGAGTATGGGATTGTAGCTTTATTAATGGTATTGTTTCATCAAAATGGTGAAGAAAATGTAGTCAAGAAATTCAAACCCCTTTTAGAATGAATTTTACAGTTCAAAAAAGGTTTAATGGAAGATATAAAAGTCTGCATGAAAGTACGTAATTTTTTATGAGAAATCCCATTTGGCACAAGGCTTGAATAGTACTGATCGATAAAATTTTAATCGACAGAACATTCCCTCCTTTCTGCCAAGTCCTCAGGGATAGATACAGGTGTGACATCATTTTCAATGAAAGTAAACGTATATTCACGAGCGGAAATATGTACACATTTAGCCAAATTTAAAAAGGAATTTTAATATAATAACTATCCCATAATACAGCATCATTTCTAAAATACTCTGTTCACATGATCATAAAGTTACAATGAATATGAATTAAAGAATTAAATGAGGCAAGTGATAGAGCTATTCAGGTCGCATACTGGCCGGAAAAAGTCTAAATCATAGATTCGAGACGAAGAAGAATATTATACAAACAAACACTTTCAAATGTTGACCATTGTAGGTATAGTTGCATAAAAGTGCTTGTGGCTGTACCTATTGATAACAGGAAACTCATCCTGAATCACCTCATACCAATCATATCCAATATACGCACAATAACAACCGGTTAAGCCAACAGGCTATAAAGCAAGTATTGTGGCCATAAGCTATAAAACCGGGTGTAAAATAACGATACGTTATGCCGCAGTGGATGGCCACAAAACTGTGGATGTTTACGATCAGGCATAAAAGCACGCTTCTTTGGATCCAAGTGATTTTAGAAACGAAATGAACAAAGAAGAGGGATACTTTAGGGAGTAAAAAACTACATGAACAAACCACATTATGGGAACAGTGATCGCATTTTTTTACATTTTGGGGAACATTCTGGCGAAGCTTGGGTTGTTACTTAAAATACTGGTCTCTCAAGAAAGTAACGGGAAAAGATCAATAATAAAAGATCAAAATAATTCAGACCAACCTCCAGCATAGCCAGACGGCTACCGCATGCCTACGCAGGGCACTGGAGACAGAACCCCGTACCATTGCACTCATCCAAGAGCCGTGGATCCGCAATAATAGAGTATGTGGCCTTGGTAACATTGGAGGTAAGCTAATCCTCGATACACAAGGCACAGATAAGCCTCGAACATGCGCCTATATACCCAAAGATGTACCCACCACCACACTCACGCAATTATGTTCCAGAGATCAAACAGCCGTCAGGATAAAAACCGACGGCGATGTACCTGACATCGTCCTAGCCTCGGTATATATGCCAGGCGAGGATGTAGATTGCCCACCAAAGGGGATGGCCGACCTGGTAAGGTACTGTGAAGATGCCAATCTGGACCTGGTCATCTGCACGGACTCAAACGCCCATCACCCACTTTGGGGCTGCAACAAAGCCAACACTAGAGGTGAGGTATTATGCACATATTTGTTCTCCACTAACCTTAACATCGCTAACCGCGGCTCGGAACCCACTTGGGTCACATCTCGCGGACAAACAATTATTGATCTCACGCTGACTTCGGAAAACGCGGCAAAACTTATATCTGACTGGCACGTATCCAACGAGCCTTCCTGCTCTGACCATAGAAGAATCCGCTTCTCACTAGTGGCCAATATAAAAAAACCCGAACCCAGACGCAACCCACGCCGTACCAACGTACCCGGCTACAAACGACTACTGGCCTCCCTGCTAACGCAGCACCAAGCGCCCCAAACTCTAACGGACCCTGAACAACTTGAACACGCTGTAACAAAACTCTCGGAATTCATCATTGAAGCCTACCACGCCTGCTGCAAACTAAAAGACCCAAACACCAAGACAAAGGGCAACTCCTGGTGGAACTCGGAACTTAGTAAGCTCAGGCAAACCATGCGCAAACAATTCAACAAAGCAAAAAACTCCAGGCTACCAGAAGACTGGGATCTATACAAAAAAACACAATACACCTTCAAAAGGCAAGTCAGGTACGCCAGCAGGGCGGCCTGGCGAAGGTTCTGCGAAGAGATTGAATCGAACAGCGAGGCCGCACGCGTAAGAAAAATCCTGTCTACCGATCAGGATCGCGCCCTCGGGTCGCTGAAAACCCCAAACAACACATTCACCAAGTCGGATCACGAGACAAGTAGGGTTCTCCTGGAAACCCACTTTCCAGACTGTGACCTCTGCGAAGACAGAACCTGGGCAACTGAACCAACGCACACACCAAACGACCAAGACTGGGACAGAGCCCGCACTATAGTAACAGCAGAAAGAATAAAATGGGCAATAAGAACTTTCAAACCATATAAATCTGCAGGCTTAGATGAAATCTTCCCCGCCCTCCTACAATGGGGACTGGACGTCTTAACGCCATGGCTGACCATCATCTATCAAGCCTGCATAGCACAGAGATATATACCACTTGCATGGCGAGAGGTGAAAGTAATTTTCATCCCCAAACCAGGCAAATCAGACTACACACAACCCAAGGCGTACAGGCCAATAAGCCTAACATCCTTCCTACTGAAAACTCTCGAGAGACTCTGCGACCGACACATTCGGGACGGACCTCTTAGAGAAAGACCACTTCACAAACAGCAACACGCGTACTCCACAGGAAAATCAACAGAATCCGCGCTGCATAATGTGATCTCCAGGATCGAATGTGCAGTGGAACACAAATGCTCGTCACTGGCCGTCTTCATCGACATAGAAGGCGCCTTTGACAAAACCATCTTCCATAGCATCAACGCAGCCCTCGAGAAACACGGGGTGGACCCAACCCTGCGAGGTTGGATCACAAATATGCTCCGACTGAGGGCGGTTCAAGTTACAGTAAACGACACCACTAGGGCCATAGTGGCGAAGGGCTGCCCCCAAGGTGGTGTCCTCTCGCCACTACTGTGGAACCTCGTAGTAGATAGCCTCATCAACCGCCTCAATAGCAGAGGCTACTACACGGTGGGCTATGCCGACGACCTGACTATAATAATAAATGGGACACATGAAAACACACTATGCAACCTCATGCGTCAGGCTCTAAGGATAGTAGAAGAATGGTGCAACGAACACAAGCTAGCAGTGAACCCCACCAAAACCGAACTTGTCCTCTTCACAAGAAAAAGGAAGCTGGCAACGTTGCACCTACCAAGTTTCTTTGGGGCAACCCTAAGCCTATCGACTGAGACCAAATACCTGGGTATCTATTTGGACAAACAGCTAAACTGGGCAAAACACACGGATTACATCACCACAAAAGCTAGTATATCCCTCTGGCAATGTAAGAGACTCCTTGGGAGAAACTGGGGCCTAAGCCCCAAAATCACCTACTGGCTATACACCACAGTTATCCGACCAATTATCACATATGGGTCTTTGGTATGGTGGCCCAGGACCAACCTAAGCACGACCCAAAAGGACCTTGAGAAACTACAAAGATTTGCCTGCGTGGCAATCACCGGCAGCATGAGAACATCACCAACTGCTGCCCTACAGGTGATGCTGGGGCTACCACCCCTACACCTCGTCGTGAGAGAGGAGGCGGCCGCAGCGATTTTCAGACTCGAATTAGCCGGCACCCTAAGCAACGACTCCAGAATAAAACACACGCGTATCAAAGGAGATTCAATCAGAGATCAGCCGATGATGGCATCACCTATCGACAGATCTCTGAAAACTCACTGCTTCAAAAAACACTACAATATAGTGCTCGTAGAGGAGTTGTGCGACTACTCAGGCACGAAAGAGCTAAGAATCTACACTGATGGATCCAAAACCAAAGATGGGACAGGCGTCGGGGTGTTCTCCGACGACCTCAACATTAAAATATCAAGATCTCTCGGAAGGCTCAACTCTGTCTACCAAGCAGAGTGCGTAGGCATCATCCAAGCAGCACACGCCATAGAGGCCAGGGAGGTTACGGACACCAACATTCGTATACTCTCCGACAGTGCCTCAGTCCTTCAATCCCTAAAGAGTAACCAGATCACGTCGAAACTAGTACTAGAGTGCCACAGGGCCCTAGAAAGAATCACGGTGCTGAACCACAACACGGTAACGCTGCAATGGATAAGAGGACACAGTGGATCACTCGGCAATGATGCGGCTGATGAACTTGCCAGAAGAGGATCCAGCACAAAACCCTACGGACCCGAACCCATTGTGCCCATTCCCTTCAAGCAGCTGAGGAACTGGTTAAAGGATCACACCCGATTACAAGCAGAGAAATGGTGGGCCTTGGCACCAGGTTGTAGGCAATCCAAGGAAGCTATGCCATCCTTGGATCCAAAGCTGACCAGGCGCCTTTTGCACCTGGACAGAGATAGCCTGCGTCTGGTGGCAGGGACCATCACTGGTCACTGCTCGCTGAACAAACACTTCCACACCCTAGGTATCACCGACAGTCCCCTGTGCAGAGCGTGCATGGAGGCGGAGGAGACGGTAGCGCATGTTCTCCTGGAGTGCACAGGCGTTACCAAGATTCGCGAGGAGACCCTGGGAACGCCAGGATCACTTGCAGATATCCTGAGGAGACCGGGAAGTTTAATCTGCTTCTGGAGGGAGGTGGGCTGGTTGGAGTAATCGGCCACCATGGCTCACGCACAATGGTCCACTTCAAGGACTAAGTGCGGAAACCTAAACCCCATGATAGATAGATAGATAGAAGATCAATAATACACAAAATGTTTGTTATTCATCCAAATTTATTTTATCACCTTGAAAGTATGATCCTTCAGAAACGATACACTTACCGAATATTCCAATCATGAAAACATTTTTAAGGTATTGTATAGCTTCTTTCGCGGACCTTGAGCGTGGAGACCAAATCCAGAAATTCGGTAACGAAAATAACCAACACCCCCCGTAAAAAACAAATGCAATAGCACTACAGTCCCCGAGTGCCACACGTCTTTTTAAACGATGTTTCCGGAATTGAGTTCAGTTCTCGCCGCGAATTCTCTTTTATGTCTTCTACCGATTGAAAACGGGTGCCATGCCACGAAGTGGTAATTTGACTTTAGGAAAAAAGAAAGAAGTCGGCTGGAGCCATATCTGGTGAATATAGTGGTTGCTCGATCAGCTCAATGGTATTTGTTGAGTGTTTGGTCAAAAATTCGTTCACAATGATGGCCTTGTGCGAAGGCGCACTATCGTGGTGCAAAATCCAAGAGTTTTCTGTGCACAAATCTGGCCTTTTTCGTCGAATTTGCTCTCTTAAATGCCGCATAACGCTCAAATAATATTCTTTATTTACCGTTTGACCTTCCGGCAAGAGTTCCGAGTGCACAACACCGCGATAGTCAAAGAAAACAGTCAACATGACTTTGACTTTTGATCGACTTTGGCGTGTTTTTTTCGGTTTCGGCTCAGTTGGAAGGCGCCACTCCGAATCTTGTTGACTAGTTTGCATGTCAAACTCGTAAACCCACGTCTCGTCACCAGTAACAATGCGTTTCATGAATGTTGGGTCGGAATTGATTCGTCCTAGCATGTCCTCAGCGACTATCATGCGATTGAGTTTTTGGAGAAAATTCAGGTCTTTTGGGACTAGCCGAGCAGTAAAATGTTTCATACCCAATTTATTAGTTAAAATGGTACGCATCGACTCGTGAGATATAAAAAATTCGGCAACTATCTCTCTCAAAGTTGAATGAGGATTTTCAGTCACTATTTCCTTCACTTTACACTTTATAAGCACTAATTATACAATTGTTAAAAATAACTCTACTGCACTTAAATGTATACTTTTGTAATACCTTCTTTTTAAATAAATTATTCTTATTCTTATTATTCTTACTTTTGCGATGTTTACTTCAGTTGCAGACGTTGATGGCCTACCAGAGCGAGACACATCTCGACCGCTTTTGAACGCTTTCTACCACTCATAAGCACGTGTTTTTGATAAAGTCGATTCACCGTAAGCCTTCTGTAACATTTTCAGTGACTCCGAACATGAAATTCCATTGGCGATGCAAAATTTAAGACAAACTCTTTGTTCGTTGTTTTTGTCCATACTGAAATTCGCTATACATACTAGATATGATATAAATTAAAACAGCACTGTATTTAATATAAATAACAGATGCAACTCAAACTCCGCAACAAAATGGAAAACAGGACGACAAACAAAAATTTGAATTTGGAACCATAAACAAATCATCCATTCCCGATACGTTTTTGACTGAATAGATAACCTACAAACAGGTTCGTAAAGATCAATTGATTATGTTTTTGTAGCCTAACAAAGTTTCAGTTTTGAAATACAATTGCGGTAAATCACGATTCACGAAAGAAGTATTTGAGGATTTTATAAAGACCCACCCAACAGACAACATCATCATCTGCCTAGCCTTTTCCCAACTTTGTTAGGGTCAGCTTCCAGTCTCACCGTATGCAGCTGAATACCAGTATTTTACATGGAGCGACTGCCTATCGGACCTGCACAGCCCTACATTTAGTACAGGTAATTCGACAACAAGAAGGAAAATGGTTGGTGCCTTTTTTTTCGTATGGGAAATCATCAAATGACTTCTCCCACTCTGGGCGGAGCGGGAGGGAGTGTCAGACTTTTACTGACTAAACCCATCCATTTTCCTTCCTCGCCCTTTACGTTCCGGGGCCACGGTATCTCTTTCGAATAGTCCCGCAGCCCTGGCAGGGTCGGCCCTTGCGGGCCCCTCTATTATGCTGACATCTCTTTGAGGCGTGTGTGGAACACGACCGCGTCCTTCGACACGGTCTGTCGTCATAAGACGGACAAACGGCGAGCTAGCCCATAGCTCACCGTCCACAGGCCCGCGCCTACGGTGGCCCCCGACGCCCGGTGCGTCTCCAGCGGCGGCCTGGTTGGTTCCTCAACCACGAATTTTAACACACACCTGTATTTTAATCAAATGAAATATTCTTATTTTTGTTAGAAGGCCTTTATCTTGTTATTACAATAAGAATAATTTATTTGCTTGCAAGCACCTTGCATAGGACAGGGCTGAAAAGTCAGTATCGTGAAGTATTTAGGTATATACAACTCATAAAATGTTTGTATTAAAACAAGAGGAGTGTCATACATTATACCTCTGATCCATTTGCATCATGGCGTGTAACAAACACTTACTTATCTAATTTCCATGTATTATGACGTTATCGGTACATTGTAGGTAAAACAACGTGCATGGAAACATTTTAATAGGAAAAGTTTTAGCGCATCAATCTTGCTGTATGTATGTCTGTTGATAAAAAAATGGTGAATTAATGTAATCATTTGTTGAAGCTCCTAACTTTAACCTCCTACGTTTAAGCACATTGTAATAGGGGCGAGCTTATAACCATCATCTTGACCCAAATGCAGACTCCCGGCTGCTACTGAGAAATTCCTGATGAAAAAGTCTAATAACATTTTCTCATATCTGGGAATCCAACCCATTCAGACATAGACACTAGAACAACAAGACGCGAAACTCGAATTTTGAAGGAACACTTGTTCGTTCTCATTGTACAGTTAACGAAACACGAAAACACGGTCCTTCGTTAATCGCACAAAAAGTCCTAAAACACAAAACATGGTCCTCAAAACAAACATTAAACGAGCATAGTCTTAATTGCCAAATAGGACCTAAACAAACAACTAACGTAAACTGAAAAGCCGAACGAAAATCTGGTCAGAATGTTGAAATTAGTTACCGTATTAGATTAATATACGAAACACGATCGTTTGAAACTTCTGACAATAATAATGGGGCGAAACCGGAGCTTCAAACTTGGAAATCCGAACTTAAGAGGATACGAACTAAAATTATTTAAAAAAAACATGGAAAAAATGGCCTTACCATCGGCCTTATCGTATCAGTATCAGTACTAAGTACTGGGTAATTGAGGTCGGTGGGAGCCGGTTAGACTGGAAACCGAGAAAAGGCTAGGCAGATAGAGAGAAATATAGTAGGTATGGTTAAAGATTTAAGAGTAAACAAAATTGCCCTACCAAGTTATATTTTCCGAGGAAAAAACAGTGAAATACGTTTGTATGGCCTAAACACCGACGCTCGCATTTCCTCCTAATATTATAAAAAAAGGAGGCCGTGTCCCAGCAGTGGGAACATTATAGGCTGATGATGATGATGATTATAAAGAAAGTACTTTGCCTGTTATAATTTTAACGCCTTACCGGAAGAACAGATTTCGATGGAAAGAGGCACAAAGGTAGACAATGACCTGGGTTATGTGTAGCTTTTTGTCCCGGTAATACTTTCTAGGGCTGCGATGATATTATTCAATTTCCATGCAGGCAAAGTCGGGGGCAAAAGGAGCAGTGCATTGTTGTTTGAGGTGGTAGGAATAGTTGAGTCATAGTAAGTTTCGATAAAGCAATGAAGCTTTGCACCTGTTAAACTTGCAGATGTATTTGTACCGTGTAAATTTATATTTCACGGAAATGTCCGCATTGCACGTTAAAGTTACAAAAACCTAATTTTCATATATTTTCTTAAGTTGTATCATTTTTGAAGACAGACACAACTTTTAAGCATTCGTTAAGACTTTGGATTGCTGAAACCGTTGCAAAAACTTTTCTGATTATGTTAATAAATCTGCGACAGGAATGTCTGAAAGTTGTCGGAATATGAAAGTGGTCACAAAGTAAAAAGTTGTCAACGCAGCTGTAGACACCCGGGCACAGGTATATAGGTACCTACTTATTAATATTTTATGTTTTATTGCTCATAACTACAAGGTTAGAATGTTTTATGACACAAAATGAAATTCTAAATATATATCACTGCAACAAGGGTAAATAATGGCTAGTTTAGACCAGACTCGTCGTTTACAATCACTAGGTACCCATAGAAACAGCGATTTACTATTTGTTTTCAAGTTGAAATACAACAACATACCTTGACAGTTCTAAGCGCGCCGTGTGCCGCGTCTTCGGCCCACACTTTCACGCCTTCCTTCTCGTACTCCAGGGTCCAGCCTATTTCGGACTCGAGGAGCTTCTTCAATGCTTCGAAGTCAGAGTCATCTGCAACGCGCGCTTCGCCGCGCGCCCATCCCGCGCCTCCCATTCGAGCGCGGACATCCCAACGCGATGCAAACGACGAACTGCCGCCAGCCAGTGCTACTGCCACACGAGTCGATGGTGCGCGCATGCGTGGAGCTTCAGCCGCCATTTTAATTTTTTATTCTTTTTTTAATTTTGATTGCTGGCAGTTGTCAATTGTCTTTCTGTGTCACTTTCTTCAATTCTGTCATTTTGCGTAGATTAAATGTTGAAACTTCTTTGTATTTCCGGGCCTTTCTCAGTACCTTCGAGTTGTCACTTGTCACCCATTTCACAGACTTAAACTCTTCAAGGTTGTGTTTAGCACCCACATGGGACTTTGAGAGTCCAATCAACTTTGTTTGTAATTGGAGCATTTCAATTCCGATGACTGTATGTTCAGTAATGGAAATAACGCCAAACCAATTACACTTCAAGTAACTAAAATTGAAACGACAACGATTTTCTAATAGATTCTGAATAATTAATCACTTCACAGAAGGGTTTCTGTGTATTCTGCGTTCGGTGTAGCGTATCGGCCTGACAATGCCATCCATTTAGTTAAATTAATAGTTTAATAACTGTCCCCCTGCTAAGCTTAGCGGTTTCGAAGCCAACCACTTACCTAACAAAGTCCCCGTTTCTATCTTCTACTAATTTACTGTTGTGGCTGATAATGACTTTACCTTGAGTATTAAGATATAGTTTACATACATCTCAATGTTTATGCGCAAGAATAAACAAGAAGAAACCGAACAAGCTATCTAGCTTGTGTCGACTGCCTATCTATAGACAGTTCGCCCCTTGTACAATTCTGGTGTTGCATCCAAGCTGCGTCCATCAACAGACCATAGAAACAGTCGTTTTCAAGGAACAGGAACAATGTATGATGCATACGCAGCATACGCCACGCAGGGCCGTCACACGCCGTGGGATTAACTCCATAAGGTCTGCGACAGGTCCCGGCAGGCAAGGTCTGGGGATGGCCTGTCATTACGGGACGGTGGGACCTTACACTGGAAGCTGACCCATTTTGAAATAAAGCTAGGCAAGAAGATAAAACAAGAATACCGAACAAAACTGGATATTTTAATGAATTACGAAAAACACTAAATTGCAAATTATGATCACTTGATGAGGATCAAACAGACATGAAAATAGTCTTCAGTGTTTGCACTAACAGTCACTTATATCGGGTAAAGTCTTTTGGCAGCGTTTCTCCCATCCATGCCAAGCGAGGAAACCCTGACGCCTAAAGATTTTCTTCGCGCAAATCGACGCCTTTGTGATATCGTCTGTCACTAAATCTGAAAATGAATTGATTGGAGTAAACTGCAGGTATTTCGGAAATCAAATAAGTTTAACTTTGGATTAAATTCAACAGAACTGACCCTTTCTGTTGAATTTAATCTAAAGTTAATCTTATTCTGCCACTTCCGTGATTATTTTATTTGTTTATTTAAACTTCATGTACAAGAGTGGTACATAGGCGGACTTAATGCCACAAGGCATTCTCTACCAGTCAACCTTTGGGTCAAATAAGACAGTATTGTGTGTGATAGAGTACAATAAAATTAAACACATAATATTAATTATTTTGAGAAGTATACGTTTTGTTTTAAACTATGAAAGCTTAAAGCAATGTTTAACATGAAGTTTTTAATATCGTATTACCTTAACGTTGAAAATTAAGAAAAAAAAACAAAATATTTATTACACTAATATGACTCTTATGCGAGTCATATTAATGTAATATGATTCGCATAAGAGCGGACAAAAGGAAGAATTACGAAAAATATGCGTGCAGTGACGCATATTTCAAAATCAGCATAGATCTATATAGTATTTATGGATGCCCTGCATTCTGATCAACTTCACAATCA
Source organism: Xestia c-nigrum (assembly GCA_916618015.1). Classification (NCBI taxonomy): domain Eukaryota; kingdom Metazoa; phylum Arthropoda; class Insecta; order Lepidoptera; family Noctuidae; genus Xestia; species Xestia c-nigrum. Next base: position 21,193,008 of record OU745252.1, on the reverse strand, counting down.
TCAAATTGCTAATAGAAACAGATTATTGTATCCTTAAAGTAGGAAAAGAAGACACGGAAAATCATTTACTCTCTGGCTTCGCGTCCAAAACATTATCTCTTACAGTTTCTCGTATCTCTTATGATTGGTTGAATCTTGCACACTTTACTCCGGTCACCTCCGCTTTGGTGGAATCAGGGCTTAATCAGCCTATGATATTTGTAGCCATAAGATTCTCAACTCATAACACTTACCAGCACAAGTGACGTGGCAATCTTTTCCGGGCACAGTCGTGTTGCTGCACCAGAAGTGGTCGTTGATCTGGAACAAGCCGTGGTCCCGCGAACCGTTCTTGTTGCGTTTGCCAACGACGTCTGTGCGACGTGCACTCTCATTGTCTATCAGACATACCCCTGGAAATTATTGAATGTAGTTGATAAAACCCATCAATCAATTCAAATAAAAAAAATGTCTGTTTGTAATTTCAAAATAACAGTTTTTTTATTAATGCATATGAAACTGTAAACGGTGAAAAATCCTTTTTTTGTTTTTCTCTCCGTTTGTTCCGGCTTAAACTTCGAAACGGCTGGGCCGACATTGACGGGACTTTTACGGTCGGACACCTGATGTTATAAGAAGTAAATAGGCTTCTTTTATTATTGAAAAACAATTAGGCTTCCGTGCCAAAACCCCCTTGAAATGGTTTACAGATTCAAATAGGAATGTAATATTTTATAATAATTTGACGTCGCGGGCAATAGCTGGTGTTTAATAAGACCGTGGGAATTCATGTGAAAGAGACATTATTTTTATAATTGAACCTTTAATTATACGACAACTAGCTTTTACTCGTAATTAGCTAGCTTGTGGAGGCCTTAAATTAAATACCTACCACAGGAACGTGGTAGGTACCTAGACACTGCCGGGAAAACATCCATTAGGTATACTAACCTAAATCATTGTTGACTGCCGCTGCAGGAGGTCTACTCTCAAAGTCGTCATTGAAAATACGGGGCTTTTTTTTTCGGAATGGCATCTCGCAGTTCAACCTAGAGAGGTTGTCGTCTGCTTAACCGGACTATCCTGTGGGTGCCTTGAGTGTACGGCCTCCAGCCAGGGCTTAAGTGACTACACGAAAAGCACCCCCTGCGGGGTACGGGCCTCGGCTTAGGGCGTCGCTGGAAGAGGACAGCGAGGGGACAGGCTGGATCTGAATGGTGTCATTATTTAGGGACTGGATCTGGACTACAAGCTCAGCCACGCGGGCTGACACGAGCAAGGGACGGGGAGGAGGTTCGTAAGTAGCTTTACACTTTGAAATGAACCTACTTGGTTATATTTAGAATTCATGAGTTTTGAAAACACGTCGGGAGTAAGGACAGACGACCAATCGAGTTGTCATTCATTTTTAGGACAGGCCTCCAAAGAGTCTCATGTCCGATATTAATACGTAGGAAACGCCCGTAACTTCGCCCGAAACTACGGATTTCAGATCGCCAAAACCAAACCAAACCCCAATTTCATCTAACTTAATCCGGTAGGTGTGATACAGATAGACAGAGATTTATCCTTGCATCTATAACACAGATTTAGTAGTTTTGTTTTTAGTGTCTACTTTGTAAACACAAATGAAAATGACTTTAAAAAAAATCCCTCCGGCAAGCCGCAGGAGGAGGTAGATTTCGGAGAAGGTGCTGGAGCGTCCGACTATTGAAAATTTGTATAAAGAGTAGTAGGTACTTATGTGAAAAATCGTTGTCCTGTAATGGAAAGTTAGAGTTAAGTTAGTTAAATGGCGAGCTTTTTAAATCCTCTCGTAAGAGTTTAGCATGGAAACGCCCTCGATTTTTTTGTTATAATTTTTTATTTCGAAAACTATAAGTTTTATCGCTAAACTTTAAAAAGTAACAATTATAGAGTAAACAATTTGCTTTCCAAAAAAAATATTTGCGACTGTCAAAATGTTTACTGTTTCGGAGATATGATTTTTTTTCGGAAAAATTTTGGAAATTTCAACCCCCTCCCCAATTTAGGGGTTCCATCAAAAAAGTATTAATTTAAAGTTGTCCGTATTCTTACTCAAAACGATAAAAATGATAAACGGTTCAAAAAATTACCATAGGAAAAAAGTTATGGCCAAAAAACTGTTTTTAGATAAAATCATGCCACCAAAAACAGCTGCATGTCGTAGGTAAAATTATGCACGTCATTCACGACCTAACAAAAAATATCTGCTTACATTCTGGTGTGCAATCAACAATTTTGTTGAATCTAACTAATAACCTTGGAACTTCTCTTATGTTGACTGTTCATAAATTACTCACAATCAGCCATCTTTTCTTCAGGAAATGTTTGCCTCCTCAGTTCTCGTACTAAATCACATCTTGTCTCAAAATATTTAGCTTCACTAAACAAACAATGAGCCACTAACACTAATATACAGATAAATAATTGATTCATTTTAATTGTAAGATAAGATATGACATGCGTTCCGACAATAAAAAGAAGTTAAACTGAAGATTGGCGACATAAAAACTAGTTTATTCATTAGCACGGCGTTTTTAAGATCTATTTACACTTGATATTCTCTGGACTGCGATTCACCGTCTTTCCGACCCTAGCGAAGCAAAACGCTGTGTTTGCACTTTCGATAGCCGCCGGGCCAGGAGCCCGCTAAAACCATATCCCGGTATTCTTTAGTTAAAACAGCGCGATCGGCGATCGTAGCGCCTCAATAGGCGTGACATAGAACTAAAATATGGTTCCGAATGTATGAAAAACGGTATTCAGCTGTCAGCAACACAAATCGTCCTCGCTTTCGACCTCGCCTTTGACTTCGTCAAACCAATCATTTTTATAACTAAGTAGCACTTCGCTCGTGACTTCGTCCGCAAAAATTGTGATAGCTCGGTTAATTCAATGATATCAACATTATAGCCTACTAGCTTCTGCCAGCGGCTTCGCCCGCGTGAAGTTTCAAAATTGTTCCATGGGATCTTACTACCGGGATAAAAAGTATCCTATGTGTTAATCCAGGTTGTAAACCATCTGTGTGCAAAATTTCATCCAAATCCGTTCAGTAGTTTTTGCGTGAAATAGTAACAAACATACATCCATCCTCACAAACTTTCGCATTTATAATATTAGTAGGATAGGATGTTACTCGGTAAGGATATAGCTTTCTAGTGGTGCGAGAATTTTTCATTAAATCGTTAGTACGAGTAGTACCGTAAGTAGTTCTCGAGTTAAATCGCATCAAACACACAAAAAAAAATTAAATCTTTCCTCTTTATAATAATAATTATAGATGAAAATTCCACACCTTCACTTACACAATCACAAATCAAATCACGATAGGTGCGGGCAGAAGGAAGCAAGGGGTGCACTTGCACCCCCCTGTCGGAAAAGAAAATACATAGAAAAGATTAAGAAGTTTTACGAGTTACTGTGTGATTAAAGAAGACGGATCACAATCCATACAAAATTACCCCACGTCCTATAACAAAGTGACGTATCTCAAAAAAAAGATAAAAATGTACAAAAAAATATGGCATACTCCCTAACTTGATTTTTTTACACCTTCTTATGGAAAAATTGCTGTAAAAATAGTGCAGGCGCTATTATAAAAAATTCTTTCGTATGAGTATTTATGGACCGATTTAAAAAAAAAACTTTTTTTGTTTGAAAGGGTACCCCCAAGGTAGTTCCACGATCATAATGTCAGGCCTCCGGTCTCCAGGATCCCGGAGAATAATTGAATTCTGTATAATAATATAAATAAATAAACATCACTGGACACCACACCAACACACAGCGCTACCTAGTGCCACACTAAGCAAAGCTTGTGTCGTGGACACTAGATAGTTGATAAACTACATAATATACTTTTTTTGTTTGTAAATACATACTTATTATACATATAAACATCCATGACTTGGAAACAAATGCTCATCACGCAAACATTTGCTCCTACCGTGATTTGAACCCAGGACCCTAAGAACGTAAGGCAGCGTCACTAACACTACGCCATTCGGGTCATCAAAAAGTATAGTATAGTATTCAAACATTCAAGCTCAAGCTTTTGTTCTCACGTTTTCATAATCAGATGAATAAGGAGATAATCGTCAGTTGATGTTTGCTTGAACAAAATAAATGGAATGTATTAAAATCGACCTTAATTGAAAAAAATGAGCTTATTTTTGAGATCTACTTCATTTCATTCATTTCATTTCTTCAAGATCCTGGAGACCGGAGACCGGACTTTATAGCTGTGGGATTACCTAAGTGGTTCCCTTTCCGCGGGAGACGCACCGGGCGTCGGGGGCCACGTGGTGGCTACCGGCCACCGTAGATGCGGGCCTGGAACATAAAGGGCGAGGAAGGAACATGGATGGGTTTTAGTCAGTAAGAGTCTGACACTCCCTCCCGCTCCGCCCAGAGTGGGAGAAGTCATTTGATGATTTCCCATAAAAAGGGGTTCCCTTTAAAAAAAAAAGTTTTTTTTAAATCGGTCCGTAAATACTCATACAAACGGAACTTTTCATAACACTGCCTGAACTATTTTCATAGCATTTTTTTCATATGAAGGTGTAAAAAAATGAACTTAGGAAGTATGCCAGATTTTTTTTTTCATTTTTATCTTTTTTTTGAGATATGTCACATTGTTATAGGACGTGGGGCAATTTTGATCCATCTTCTTTAAGGCATCTAGGCGGTCCTCTGTTCATCACCTTGTCAATACAGTTAGTGCCCTCCTCTTCTCTTTTTCTGTGAACACTGAGCAGGTACGGACCGCTTCTCCTTTTTATTTCGGTTGAAAATTCTCGTAGCATGGCAGCTAGGACAGGACATTTCCACCGGTAGACACGGTATACGCACATTTACATGGTTACACTCTCTACCATCCTGTCTACGCAGGGAGAGGGTTCCCATAGAGAAACCAATGTATAAATGACTAGCTCACACACGCAACTTCGTCTGCGTCACATAAGAGAGAAAAACGAAAGGAAAAAAACGTCCCCGTTTTTTCCGTCGCAACATTTTTCATTCCTGCTCCGCTCCTAATAATCGTAGCGTGATGTTTTATAGCCTATAGCTTTCCTCGATAAATGGACTATCCAACACAAAAATATTTTTTCGATTTGAATCAGTAGTTCCTGAGATTAGCATGTTCAATCAAACAAACAAACAAACTCTTCTGCTTTATAATATTAATATATATAATATTATATAATATACATTATATATATGTCACCGTAAAATTGTCAAACACGTTATATTACAATATAACGTGTTTTTTCTCGCGATATTGTAATGTCTCGAATTATTGTCAACTGAACATACGGAAGTATGCTCTGCCCCCATAATCGGGACTTGGGGCACCCCCCCGTTAGGTTAGTTAAGGTTACTTTAAACCCTGCACCCGGAAATAGGGGCCCCGCGACGCGGGGCTCCATCGACTACCTACGCTTTTTAAGGGGAATATAAAGTGTTTTAAGGTTATGTTATAATAATCGATATTTCTCAGGAATGGTGCATTATCTTTTCATGAGAGTTGTGCCACTGGGCAAGGGGGACCCCTCCTTCCCTCCACACCGCGTAAGTTGACTACCATCGCATGCATTTCACGAAAAATAATGCGTTTTGTTGTAAGCAGTATGTTCATTTGACAATAATTTGAGACTTTACAATATCGCTAGAGATATTACAATATAACGAATTTGACAATTTTACGGTGACATATATATACAGAGTGGAGAAGACAATACGACAATAAATGAAATCACGCGTAATACTAGTACATAGGAATAATTCTACACGACGACGAACCCTGAAATCGCGAAAAAAAAATCAGCTGTTCCCTACATTTGTGTTCGCATAACTCGTCAAAATGTAGGGAACAGCTGATTTTTTTTTCGCGATTTTAGGGTTCGTCGTCGTGTAGAATTATTCCTATGTACTAGTATTACGCGTGATTTCATTTATTGTCGTATTGTCTTCTCCACTCTGTATATACTCAGGATGGCCTATATCAGAATCTTCCATGTTTCACGTGGGTCAGATTATTAATTAGGCATAGATAACGATACTAAATTAAATCAACTTAGAAACTGTTAAAGATGGCGTCGGAAGTAAGCGATTCGTCGAGCGCGTGGTGCGTTGGCGGTTCTCGATTCCGAAGTGAACAAGATGGCCGCCCCGCTCCCACCGGTGTGACGTTCCGCAAGCATGGCAGCTGACAGACAGCTGACATATGTCATGCTGCCATTCTGTTCCGACGTCGTCGACAGCAAACGTCAAATGTCATGTGTCGCGCCGTCATATATATATATATAGTATAGAAGTATAGAATATTCTGGTAGTAACATTATTACAAATTACTTATCAAAGGGTTAATGTATTTGGTCCCTAATAGCAATCATACTACTGATAATTAAGACACGTTTGTTGTGCAAAAACGGGGATTCCTCGGCGCGTGTGACTCACACAGAGGTATCTTTACAACTACGACTACAACGATGTATGTTATTGTGTAGCCATACTACTTATATGTAGGTATGATGTCTGACTGAACATTAGTGTGAATGGACGCTGTTTTTTTTTGTACGTACAAAAACGACTAGACAAAAATAACTGTAATTGCTTCTTGCTTAAAAATCAGTCCTTGTTAAAGGCGTCATATCTACCTACATACATCTAACATAGAATTAAACCTTCACAACGTTGAAAGAAAGAAAAAGCGAGAAAGGAAGACGATTAGGCGATATAGCGGTATGCATTTCAATAATTCTGGACAGGTACGGTCTTCCAGTAATAAATACCTTGTTGGATTCATGCCAGCCTGGCACTGTTCGTAAGGTTACTGCCCTTAACTAGCACAACTGTACTAACACTGCTAGATCCCATACATTATTTTTGAGTAGTTAAACTAGGTAATACAGGGTGTAAACCACCTTATCACAAAGCTTCTGTACGGTTCTCTATCGTATTACCTAACTTTTTAATCCATAATCTAAAATGACATAATTGTTTTTGTCATAATCATCATTCGTCCGAATGATAATTTACCCGAACTTTAAATCACATAATATCATATGTCATAAAGTTGAAACGCCTAAATATAATAAGCCCTACATCCGTTTGTCATAAGTATTACAATCAATAATATACAAAAGACATAAAACCGTTTTCAATAAAAGTCATAAGTCCTATTCTAAGTAAATGTTTAATCGTGTGTAGGCGTTGACCTGCAATGCAAGCAAGCATGCAGCAAGCATGCGGCATGCATGTAGCAAGCATGCGGCAAGCATACAGCAAGCATGCGGCAAGCATACAGCAAGCAAGAAGCATGTAGCAAGCATGCAACACGCATGTAGCAAGCAAGCATGCAGCAAGCATGCAACAAGCTTGCAGCAAGCATGCAGCCCACATGTAGCAAGCATGCAACACGCATGTAGCAAGCAAGCATGCAGCACGCATGTAGCAAGCCTGCGGCAAGCATACAGCAAGCAAGCAAGCATGCAGCAAGCAATCAAGCATGCAAGCAAGCGTGCAGCATGAAAGCAAGCGTGCAGCATGCAAGCAAGCGTGCAGCATGCAAGCAAACAGTATGCAAGCAAGCATGTAGCATGCAAACGAGCAAGCATCATGCAGCAGGCATGGTTTCTGTCACGGCTCCGGTGCTGCGGGGCTCCGGCGGCCTCTCGCGAGCTTATCGTCTCAGATGGGTTTAACGCTCACCACCGCAGCCTCAGCCGCGGCGGGGAGTGTTACAACCACCTGCTCCTCAACTCGCGGCCCGCCTCACCCCTCCGCGCCTACGCGATTTTAAATAACACTCTTGGGGTAGGGCAGACAAGACTGCATGGAGTCGGATTTACAGCAATTCCTTTCTGTCACTAAAACCTAACTTTTAGGGATTTTTTTAGCGACTAACCATTTATAAATGACCATTCGGAATCATACACATTATGTGATACAATACTTAGGACATACGACTTTATGTCATGTAAAATTAGGAGATTCAATTATTATAGTATTCGATATTATGACAAAATAGTATTAGAAGTAAAGTTAGTTATGTAAAACATAATTTCGGTGTTTTGAACATTATGGTTACTGAAGTTTATAGCAAACGTGTTATGAATAATGATTTTCGGACAAATAATTTTAGGAAAATCAAGGGAGTACCCTTCTGTACACTTGCTTGCTTAGCTTGTGTTCTTTTCACGCCAGTTCCATGTGACGTGCAATTGAATTAGCAATTAATGCAAAATTAAAATGATCTTTTCGATACACTTCCTCGAAAACTGCTTCTTTTCGCAATAAGTACTTTTAGTTTCAAAATGCAGTGTATTTCACACCCGTGCATTTTCCATGTTTTTTCCACACTTGTGCAGAAAGTAAAATTGCCACAGATAATTGATACATATACTTAGTCCGAATTAGTTCATTGCATAATTTAAAAAAAACATTCACCTCTGACTATAGAGTCAAGTAAGTCTGTTATTTTTTTTTAATTTCGGAAAAGCGATCTAGGTTCGTCTTTCTTTATAACATTTTTTGAATATTCAAATTGTGTTTATGAATTCAATATCGGTGATGGACATGATTATTTATAACAAATATTTACTTTTATAAACTAATTAACATTTATTTGTGTTCTAAATTCAAACTATTTCAAACACAAATTAAAATTTATTTTTTACTAGCTTTTGCCCGCGACTTCGTTCGCGTGGAATAGTGACATCCGGCAGATTTTTGGTTTTACCCACATTGCCGACTCTTGACCAATAGATATCGCTGTATGTCCGGAATAAATTTTATTTTTTATTTTATTTTTTGTAATAAAAACTATCCTATGTCCTTTCTCAAGTTCCAAACTATGTCTGTACCAAATTTCACACAAATCGGTTCAGTAGTTTAGGCGTGAAGCAAAGACAGACAGACAGACAGACAGAGTTACTTTCGCATTTATAATATTAGTTTGGATATTAGGCTCTATATTCGTTATATGGCGCAAGCAAAGCGCAGAAAAAAATAAAATTTAAATCATAGTCTCGTGACATTCATGACACAAATATTTTACATTATTTTATTTTATTTCTTCAAAAGTGTATTGAAAAACGTCGTTTGATACACGTGGACATTTGTTATTGCAGTTCTCGGCTCAATAATCGGCCGCCTTGTACTAAAATAACAAACTTTCTCCACTTGTATCAAAATGTACTATTACGAAAAAATTATTGCTGAGAAACAACTTTTTGAAGTGAAACTTCTTTATCGGGGTTGGAAAAAAATTTAGTGTAACATTTTTTCGTTACGCGTCACATTTTTCCGTTACGCGCCATCTTTTTCTTATCCCTACCACGCGTGATTCGAAGTATACTTTCATGAAATAATTGTAGAATTTGTATTTATGTCTATGATAATAAAAGCCTTTTATTAAACTTTATCTAATTTAACTTTATTTAACCAACTAGCTTCTGCCAGCGGCTTCGCCCGCGTGAAGTTTGATTATTGTCCCATGGGATCTTACTACCGGAATAAAATGTATCCTATGTTTTATGTGGGTCATAGCGTGATGATATAAACGTAAGAGTAAACAAATATAATAATAACAAATCTCCGAACTGCTAAGCTATCGGGAGTTACACGTGTTATTGTGAGTCAACTATAAAAGATAGACATATGCTGTCTTGGGATATTTTTTATATAATTTTATGTGGAATATCCGTTATACATGATTTCTATGTAGCTTTAACCATTAAGGCTGCACACGCGACGGAAGCTAAAAAAACCAAGTAACTTCTCCCGTTTTCCCAACATTTCCTTTCACTGCTCTGCTCCTATTAATGGTAGCGTGATGAAAAGTATACTATTACCTGCTCAGGAGTATGTAGAATAATTGTACCAAGTTTCGTTAAAATCCGTCGAGTAGTTTTTTTTTTCTATAAATAACATACAGACAGACAGACAGACAGACAGACAGACAGACAAAAATTTTACTGATTGCATTTTTGGCATCAGTATCGATCACTAATCACCCCCCGATAGTTATTTTGTAAATATATTTCATGTACAGAATTGACCTCTCTACAGATTTATTATAAGTATAGAAGATTTCTGTAAAGTTGCATATACTAAATTATTTTTTGAAAAATAACGTCATAAAGAAGTTTCACTTCTTACGAGTGTACGCTAGTACACGCACACATTTTTTTTTTTTTGATGTAGTACCTAAATTATTTTTTGTGGTAGAACTCAGTATAACGCACTTAAAACATTGTGCTAATGAATGGATTGAATAGTACGGGGTTCGTGGAGGTGTTCAAAGTCTAAATTTTACAGATCCTGATTTGATGATTATGGGACAACCTGGGAAGTATACCCTTTCAAGCAATTAAAAAAAAACAAAATCGGTCCAGCCATCTTCGAGTACCTAATCATTGAATTGAGAAGTTGAGAACCTCCTTATTTTTGAAGTCGTTCCGTTCCTTTGTCACGGATCCCATAATCAGAAGTAATCAGAACCTAACCAAATTCTCATCAATGAAAAAACCTCTTGAGGTACAGTCAGCAAAACAGTTAGGTTTACAGGATAGCAATCTTCTTACGACTATTATAAATGGAAAATGGTTATAATCAATCTGTTTGCAATTTTATACAAATCCTTTCAGTAGTTTCTGCGTGAAAGTATAACAAAAATCGATCTTTACAGTCTTTTACATTTATAATAGTCGTAAGAAGATTGCTGGCCTGCATACCTAACTGTTTTGCTGACCGTACATCCTTTACAATAAAATAAAAAGACAATACTTACATGTCACGGTAATGGGGCCCAATAAATGGAACTTAACACACCTAACTGTCGAAATCTGAGTGTATTGTACACTTCTGAGTACCCTCTCAAAACATATAGGCGTGCAGAGGCGGCGTAAGGCGTGGGCGGTGTGGGCCACCGCCCACGGCCTCGCGGTGCAAAGGGCCTCGCGCCTCAGGGCCGAAAAAAAAATTAAAAGTATGGATAATCCAAAAGTACCTACACGCCACAAGGTTCAGTATGAAGAAATAGTACAGTACAGTACAGTACATTCCAAATCCATGCATTTAGAATAGTTCGTACCTAATTTCCCCGCATCGATGTAAGACAACGATGATAACCCTAGTAATCGTCTAAGATTTACATAATATTTCAATCTTTTTTTTTCGGATGGGAAATCATCAAATGACTCAGGGAGTGTATATTTTTACTGACCAAAATCCATCCATGTTCCTTCTTAGCCCTTGTGGGTGTACCAGGGCCTCGGCGGCTCACGCGCGTGCAACAATCTGGTCTGGTCGACACAGCCTGTCGTCATAAGACGGACGGATGGCGAGTTAGCCCATAGCTCACTGTCCACAGGCCGCGCTAATGGTGCACGCCCGGTGTGTCTCCCGCGGCGGCTGGGACGAGAGGTTCTCTCCCTCTCGCGTTCTACCACTTCCTTCGCTAGCATGACTGCTTCGCAGAAAGAGGTTACGGCTTCCCATTCCGTCTCGCTCCGGACCATTCAAAATATTTTGATCTGTGACTTTTACGTTAGTATTTGCACTCGACTTAATTTTTTTTCGCGAGCTCACTCATTCACTCAAGCGGCTGTCGATATTATGGAGATAACCCTTTAATAAATAATAGTGTTACATATTTTTAAAAGGTTAACACGTGTTTAATAAGTAGATATTCGAGTGTGATACGTGATTTAGAAAACTGTTGTAGTTACAGAATTATAATCATCAAAATCTCAAGTCACATTTCAAATTTTTCAAGGTCAAAGTAGTTTCTCGACCTTTGTGAACTTGGAGGATTGTATTAATGATTTTGATGATTATAGTTCTGTAACTACATTTATGTCTTACAGTCGCGAAAGATATTTTCATCAACATACAACCTAGCACTGCCCTGCAAATTGCAAAAAAACTTAAGAAAATTTGAATTTCGCGGGCCAAACTTCAAAGTGCAATTATTTGTTCCTGTAGGCCCCCCTTTCTTAGAATAATTCCTCTAAAAGTCTAAAGTGACTAAAATGAAGTAGCTGCTTGTATGTAACGGGTAAAGAGTGCATTGAAAAAGCCAAAATCTAAAATAAAAAAATCCGTAAAAAATTATCATGTGATAACGGGCTACTACGGAATCCTACACTAAGCGTGGCCCGACACGCACTTGGCCGGTTTTTTACGACGAATTTTCGAGGTTTATTACTTTGAGAAAATTTCTGTTTCTTCGAAAAGTTCTTTTTCTTTATTTCTCTTTATTAATGTTACAAAAAAGTATTAAGTAGTGAAAACTTAGATTTGTTTCTTTTTTAAACAACTGATTAATTTGAAGTGTTTTTTATTTTATTTTATACTACATTCCCTTCTTTTTGCACTATTCCTGGGCCTCGCGAAATGTAACTTGCCCACACTAAATTTAGGTCTTGCGCCGCCACTGCAGGCGTGAGGTTACGTCATGATATTGTACAAACAATAAACAACCAAGCGATTGCAGCAATTACCTACTGCAGCTTTGCCGTGTATTTTTGAAGAGTTCCATTTATATCTCCGAAGATCAGCGTAAAATATTAACCAACTGATAAAAGCAGGAGCAACAAAGGCGGGACATTTTCTAAAGTAAACAAGACTTAAGTCATTTTATAATCAAACAATAAACCGCATAGCAGGAAAAAGCAGTACGGTACGTTTCTTGAATAATATAACCAAAACCATCAAGTATGACTAATCAACACAGACAGACTGTTCGCGTTCATTGTCTTTTTTTAGGGTTCCGCAGCACCAATGTTCTTACAGACTACTGACATGTACGTACTCGTAAGACTGCAGCAACAGATAATGTCGCTCATGGCTAGTTCCGGTATTCTCCCTCTTTTTTCTCGCTCTCTCTGTAATCCTCTAGAGGTAGAGGGGTAGTAGACTCACATTTCGTAAGAGCGAGAGAAAAAGAAAGTTGTCAGTTAATTGCCATCAACCGACATGACTTCCAATTCTTCCGATCGAATTTGGTGGACTAGAAAAACAGAAAAATATATAACTGAACTTTCAATTTTCAATATTTATCATGGAGTTGTTTCTCTTTGGAGTACTTTGGGAATAACCTCACTCTAGTCTAGATCTAACTATCTATACAACAATAAATGATAATTGTACTGACTACGAAACCGGCGCCTATAGACCGCCACACACTTGACCGATTTTTTATCATACTAAATTAACCAATGCCGAAGGGGCGTCCCCGTACTCTTCAATAGGAGGTAGACATTGTTAATTTGAAGATCACGCTTCTTCGTAACCAATTCTACAACTCGATTGGATCTAAGTGGTTAGGTGCTTGACTTACTGAGCGAAATATACTACGTTGTATCCATCTTCACTAACATTAGGCAATACTTAAGTGTTTTTGCAGTATTTGAATTTGATCTATTGGTGCTGAGCCGAGGGTTGAAAATCCTACAAAGTGGTTGGATTTAGGCATCCCCACCAAACAAACATCTTCATCCTTTATCCTTATTTGGATGAGTATGCTTGAGTTTTTCATCACTGGGTTTAGTAAGTGGGTAGCAATTCCTTCAATGAAACGAAGCGTGTTTAAGACAGTTTTTGGCTTATAGGGCTTTATACTTAGAAAATATTTAAACCCAAATTCTATTAAACATAACACAGAACAGAATTTATTATAACGGTAAAAGGTTATTTTTAGGGAGGTTTTACTAACCTTTAATTAACCTTTCACGTATCTAGTTGAAAATTAATAACCTTGGTACTCGGTACTTGGTACTTACCTTTCATTTACAACGAACTGCAAGAACTTTTATAATATGTTACCCCTTCATGAGCGAGTGTCTATCGCGCTAACTATTCAGTTTATAAAAAAATTATATATAAATTATATATTATTAACCATAGATACCCCACAAGTATGGGTTTGATGAAAAAAACGTTTTATAGTTTCAGTTCTAAGTATGGGGAACCCCCAACATTTATTGCTTTTTTTCTATTTTTATGTGAAAATCTTAATGCGGTTCATAGAAAACATCTACTTACCAAGTTTCAAAAGCATAGTTCCTATAGTTTCGGAAAAAAGTGGCTGTGACATACGGACGGACAGACAGACAGACATGATGAATCTATAAGGGTTCCGTTTTTGCCATTTGGCTACGGAAAATAAAAATGATCGCAATCATGGGGAAAACAAGTGCCTTTCGGCTTCGTTAAGAGGTGACTTTTATTTGGACATTCATTTAGGTGTCGCCTAGACACCTACTGTGATGAAAACGAGCATAAGTATATAAGGTAAAGCTACCCACAGGATAATGCCAACGAATACATTATTATAAATTATATTATCGTACCTACTTATTTAAGTTAATTATGTCAATAAATAGCTTAGGTAACACTAATGATAACAGTTTGATAACAAAGTTTACCAGGTTTGAATAATATTTACAGTAGTGGTAGCAATACGGGGAAACATTGTCTATCAACAAATGAGTTATTATTGTGGTCTCAAAACGTATTTTTACAGACAACCACAATAATTATTATCCTCTCATACGTATGCGTACCTACTAGTTAGACTTGCAGCCGTTTTTTATTTTTTTGGGATGGGAAATCATCAAATGACTTCTCCCACTCTGGGCGGAGCGGGAGGGTTTGTCAGACTCTTACTGACTAAAACCCATTCATGTTCCTTCCTCGCCCTTTATGTTCCGGGGCCGCGGTATCTCTTTCGAACAGGCCCGCAACCCCGGTAGACTTGAAGCCTCAACATAGTTGAGAAAAGGCTAAGCAGATAATGATGTGTCGTTACAGGTTGTTAGTGGCTCAAAAATTCTGACAACCAGTCTTGCCAAGGAGTATCGTATTACCCAGTACTAACCGGGTTGTGGAGGTCAGATAGGCAGTCGCTCCATGTAAAATACTGGTATTCAGCTGCATCCGATTAGACTGGAAGCAAACCCCAACATAGTTGGGAAAAGGTTAGGCAGATGATGACATGGTTTTGTGTTGTCTTGTCGTAACTTTGACCTCCAATGTCTCTTTAACTAGCTAGGTTCCCAGGTTCGGTTTGTCCAGAACAAAAAAAAACGCGCGGGGCAATGTTTGCAATGGGGACCGCCGATAGATGTAAAAACTAAGTAACTTCTGAATTGTATCGTCGAGCTATTAGATTACTTGAATATAATCAATCCAAAATATACCTCTACTTTATCTTAATTGTTTAAGGTTGATTTTGACTAATCGTTCTATGAAAGCGTTCGCGGCGGTGACTATAGCGCGAGTTCCATGATTTTTGTTCATAATCAATAGTGCCTTTCGGCTTCGTTATGGATTTATTGTCCTTTGTGGTATCCTGGCCTGCACAAGTTAGGAAATAAGTTGTTTATTGCTGATACACAACACAATAAAATCATTATCGTTAGCAATAAAATTACTAAATGCTTATTGGTTATCAATGTATTGCAATATTTAAGTACTTACAACTGCGATCAATCAGTTCAGCCTTATCGTTTGGTGACTTTGAGTGAATACCTACTTCATTTAGTGGCTATACAATGTGGAAATGATAGCGAATATACAATTTAACATTGCTATTAATGCAAAAGATTGAGGAGCTCAACAGCCACAACAGGTCAATAACAGCCGCTTGGTCCGATCTTTAGGTTAAGCCGTGCTTGTCTAGATCGGTCTGTGGATGGGTGACCACCCATTACATACCGAGTTTCTCCGTGCCTCGGAAAACACGCTGTTGGGCCCAGCTGTCATTTGTAGATCTCTGACAGTCGTTACAGGTAGTCAGTTGTTGTGTTTCTTGTGTTACATCACACACAAGGTAAGTACAGGTAGTCAGTGGACCAAAAAGTCTGACAACCAATCTTACCAAATGGTATCGTACTAACTGAGGACTAACTGGGTTGTGGAGGTCAGATAGGCAGTCGCTCCATGTAAAATACTGGTTTTCAGCTGCATCGGGTTAGAGTGGAAGCCGACCCCAACATATTTGGGGCAAAAGATTTTTTACTAAGTTGTTATTTCGTTTTTCCATCAGAATTTTTTCAGTAGCAGCGGAGTCTGGGTTTGTGCCCAGTTGATGGCAATAGGGTCGCCCCTTATTATATGGAACTTAAACATAACTGGCGAAATGTGGGTGTTGATACTATTAGGCCACATCTGCCTAACGTTTCGGGATTACTTATAGGCAAACACAAAAGTTAGGTAGAATGTGAGGTAGGTATATACTTATTAAAAGTTGAGTGTTCCAATCTTCTTAAAGGCAAACTCATTGACATGGGCATCCTGCCCGTCCTAACCTAAGGTGCTCAGACCTGGCCCCTTATTCACAACCATTCGACTCGCTTCCGATTCGGAAAGTCGTATGTCTGTCTTCTTCTGGCATTACGAAAACGACCGAGATAGACATACGACTTTCCGAATCGGAAGCGAGTCGAATGGTTGTGAATAAGGGGCCTGGTCGGTTACCGAGTCTCAGAAGCTTTGCCTTGGAGTTTGCCAAAGAGCAATGGAACGCAGCATTTTGGGTGTCAAAAGACAAGATAGGGTTCAAAACACCACGCTGCGTACCAAAACGGGCATAGTTGTCGTTGGCAAAAATGGGATTGGGCGGGTCATGTCAGTCGCATGCACGATGACCGCTGGGCAAAGGTCTCCACACGATGGTTACCGGAAGACGGACAGCGCCGCCGAGGCCGACCTAGAAAAAGGATGACGTGACGATTTGGACGCGTATCGCGAGGGTTGGTCCGAGGCGGCACAGGAAATGAGCACATGGAAGGAATTGGGAGAGGCTTTAGCCCAGCAGTGGGACAGTACAGGCTTAATAAAGAAAAGGTGGTTATTAGGTATTCATATATTTTTCTTTTCAGGGAGAAACCTACTCACAAACGCATCTGAGGTTTGGGGAAAAAACCGGGGAGAGCCCTAACTCCGATAGTTTCCATCGGTATATGGAAGGAGACACCCATGACCTCAAAAGAGACCCGTCTGAAACCTCCTCTTTGCAATGCCTGCTAGTGCATAAGTACCTATCAAATGATTTTCCTATAACTAGCCTCAACGAGCAATAACTGACATGTTGACAGGGAAGGTAAGACATTGCGTATGTAACATAATTAGAAAAAAAAGGACAGACAATCTGATGCACGACACGGGATATAATCCGATAGATACGGGAAACAAAGAATAGTTTCGGCGTGGTTAATGTAGTAGTGGTTTTACGCATCTCCACCAAACAAACATTTTCATATTATGGCCTTATTTGGATGAGTATGCTTGAGTTTTTCATCACTGGGTTTAGTAGGTGGATAGCAATTCCTTCAATACGCATACTGTGAGGGCTGGTCCGAAGAGGCCAGGGATAAGAGTAAATCGAAGGAATCAGGGGAGGTCTTTGCCCAGCAGTCGGACAGTATAGGCTAAATAAAAAAATGTAGTAGGTCGCGGGAATCTACTGGAATCAGGGAAAATACAGCTCAGGGACTGTTTGAAGTTTGAGAAGGGCCTATTGTCCAGCATTGACACCGTGAACGTCATAAACTACCTCCAACAAGGTGCAGTCCACAATCGGGTTAGATCACCGTCCCGCATGCCTACATGGTTCATGAGACAGACGATAGTGTGCAGTGGAGTTTTAGTTACGGGACCTTAGTCCCGCTGAAAATTTCAACTGTTCAGCTATCACGGTTCATGAGATACAGCCTGGTGACAGACAGATAGACAGACAGGAGTCTTAATAACGGAACCTAAGTCCCGTTGAAAATTTCAACTGTTAGCTACCACGGTTCATGAGATACAGCCTGGTGACAGACAGATAGACAGACAGGAGTCTTAATAACGGGACCTAAGTCCCGTTGAAAATTTCAACTGTTAGCTATCACGGTTCATGAGATACAGCCTGGTGACAGACAGATAGACAGACAGGAGTCTTAATAACGGGACCTAAGTCCCGTTGAAAATTTCAACTGTTAGCTATCACGGTTCATGAGATACAGCCTGGTGACAGACAGATAGACAGACAGGAGTCTTAATAACGGGACCTAAGTCCCGTTGAAAATTTCAACTGTTAGCTATCACGGTTCATGAGATACAGCCTGGTGACAGACAGATAGACAGACAGGAGTCTTAATAACGGGACCTTAGTCCCGTTGAAAATTTCAACTGTTCAGCTATCACGGTTCATGAGATACAGCCTGGTGACAGACAGACAGACAGACAGGAGTCTTAATAACGGGACCTTAGTCCCGTTGAAAAATTACAACTGTTTAGCTATCACGGTTCATGAGATACAGCCTGGTGACAGACAGACAGACAGACAGGAGTCTTAATAACGGGACCTTAGTCCCGTTGAAAATTTCAACTGTTTAGCTATCACGGTTCATGAGATACAGCCTGGTGACAGACAGACAGACAGGAGTTATAGTAATTAAGTCCCGTTTTTACCCTTTGGGTAGGTACGGAATCCTAAAAACAATCTAATACATATTTACCGGTAAACTTACAAAAAAAACTGAAGAAATGAGTCTCAACAAACTCCGCATCTTCGTTAACATGGTGACAAGCGTATTGAAGAATAATCTCAATGTGCCTACCTACCTATATTTACAAAATGACTTCGCAACGAGTACCTATCATCCATGACCCCGTCTGTTATTGTTCAGATAAAAAGGAATCCCCTGTTCCCAGTCAAGAACATACACACACACACCCTCACACTTTACATACCAAGATTCTTATATAAATACAGCTTGCTGAATCTTCCTCATTCGCAGTCCAGTGTTCGTGCGAACAAGTAGTGCGGAACAAGGAATCATGCAGAAAATAACGGTACTTGTCGTTGCGCTTGCGACGATCTGTGTCTGCGAAGGGAAATACTTTACGACGAGATGCGACCTAGTCAGAGAGCTGAGGAGGCAAGGTTTCCCGGAGGACAAGATGAGGGATTGTATGTATATTTTTGAGTATTTTTTTACCTTCAAGTTTTGTAAATTTTCCATAGAAAATTTTATTTTTGATTATTTTTGTTAAAACTATCAATATGCAGATTATTTAATTATAAAATATAACGCCTGTGTTTTCTAATGGGTGAAGTAGAGGTACTAATTTTTTTAATTATACATTTAGCGTACCCATAATTCACCACCAGTTATGTTTTAAGTTCTATGATAGGAACTTAGGAATCTCTGGCCAAGTGGCCATAGGTACACCGGGCACCATCCTAGAATTCGAGTAGCTATTCTTTACAGACAAGTTCTAACTCCATATTAGGTAGCATGATGTCCATTGTGTTGTCTTATAAACCAGTTACGGGAATATCTGTAATTAGGAGATGCAATTGAAGAGCCGGATGATGCAGATCCAATTCGTGTTGATTAACATTGGCAAAGCAACCGGTTTTACCTTCGCTGTTTTACTCTCTTTTTTCTATTCCTCTGACTGTGCAATTTTGTACTATAACGTTCGGATCTGTATAACTATACACAGTCGGGCGGAAAAATCGATTATAATATGTAGACGTCCAGAAAAAAAGCCGCTCGATTTATCTCTCAATTTACCCGTACGATCCAACAGTGTAAATGCTGAACTATAGTGTTCGCCAATCGGCACAAGCCGAACTTTTTAGTGGTTCACTTGTGCTTACCCCTTCACAGCGTAGCGGCGTGTTGTTATGTTATAAACTGGTGTAAACAATAGATAGACATGAGATTTCAGCAACCCCAGTCCATTTGCTATCATTTATTGAGGAGTTCCGTTGCCTGTCTCCGAAGTTCTTCATCAGATCTTCACCAAATTGAAATGGGACCACTTTAAGAAAGTACTCTTCCAAAAATTATCCAAATCACATCGAGTGTGCCTATAAAATTTGAAGAGTTCTCTCAATTTCTCCAGGATCCCATCATCAGATCCCGACTTGATGATTATGGGAAGTATACCCTTTCAAAAAAAAAACAAATCGCTCTAGCCATCTTCGAATAATCGGGGAACATACATAAAAAAAGGTTCCGACGAATTGAGAACCTACTCCTTTTTGAAGTCGGTTAAATATGAATAAAACTTATTCCAAAATGAATAAAACTCTATAGAGAATACCCCAAGGTCAGTAGGAGAAATATGTGTACAAGTCTTATCAAACTACAATCTCACTTATCTTCCACAGGGGTATGCCTCATTGAGAACGAGAGCGGTAGACACACGGACAGGGTAGGCAGAGTGAACAAGAACGGTTCCCGGGACTACGGACTTTACCAGATCAACGACAAGTATTGGTGTAGCAACACTAGCACTCCCGGGAAAGACTGTAACGTCACTTGTGCTCGTGAGTACATTCTATGTTCAAATATAGTTTTTAATCTTTAACTGCCATTGTCACATATATGTGACAAGCAAGTGCCCTGTACGTCACGTCAAACGACACAAATATGTGACAAAATGCCAGGTGAAGTTGTGCTTGGCGTGGAGTGCACGCGCGTGCCTTATGCTCTAGCGTTCAAAAGGTTAAACACCTCTGGAACCCTGCCTGTTTCTATTTTTAACTTTATTTCAAATGAAGCAAGGCAGATATTTACTTATTTACCATCGGAAATTGCCTTGTTGTTCCCAGTTTTCAATTGATATTACTCTACTTAAAAGAATATCAACCTTTGGGTAATGTGAATTGAGTTGATCTCCGAATGACATTTGCTAAAGTCATCAAAAGAAAAAGAAAGCTGTTTTTTCTATTCTAAAAACAAAATATTTCCGTGTTTTGAAATTATATCGCGAACACTTAAAACAAACAAGCATATTTTCTTACGATACTCTACCGAGCCACCAAAAAAAAAAGGACAGTGGAATTGAGATCCTCCTCTTTTTGGAATTTGGTTGAAAAACCACCCTCATCGTCAGTATCTTCCTGTCGTTGTCCCATCCTATTTGGAGTCGGCGCAACACGTTTTCTTCGATTCTGTGCCAAATGCCATCATTTACCTATCTTTTTCTTTTTCATATCATTCCTCACATCCATCTTTTCTTTGGCCTTCCATACCAGAAAACCTCCATAATAAAGACCATGTCTTTTTTTAATTTCCAGAAATGCTGTTGGACGACATAACCTTGGCCTCTACGTGCGCTAAGAAGATCTACAGGCGCCACAAGTTTGAAGCTTGGTACGGATGGAAGAATCACTGCAAGGGCAAACCTCTACCTGACATCAGCGACTGCTAAACTATAGCAAAGATGTTATACCAAAGATTTATGTTATAAAAGAAAATGATCATGTTAATTGTAAGTTAGATGTTTATGAACATGGATCTGTTGGCGCGTGGCGAAAATTGGAACTAAGTTCGCCATTTTGTTTTTCAGTACATTTCACAAATTAACCTCATAAATGTGTAACCAATAGCGCCTGTGAACTCCATTCGGGTGCCAAAAGATCTATATATGTATTATTACTTTACTGTGTTTATACTTTTACATTGAAGAATATGACAAACATACATACTTACTGCATTTATAGTAGATATATCTAAAAAATAATACTGCCTACATCAATGTATACTCTATTAAAGTAGTAATCAACAATAATATTTTAAGATAACATCCATTGTAACAATAGAAATAATCGTGATAACAACAAAACAATAAAAATCGTTTAAGTATATTAGTTATTTTATTTTCTTAGCAATAACTTATCAGATAGATTGGGTACACAATTTTTAAGATTTAGTAAAACCTCGATAGAACAATGAATCATTACAAAAATACTATTATTAAAGTGTAAACATTCATACATGTCGGTTTTTTAGTTTATCTTCGAGTCTTTTTGCAGCTTCCGTGACTTTCTTTTGCAACAAATCATCCATAGTTTTTATCTGAAACAAATGTTTTTCAATTTTACAAACTATAGTAATAAGTACAATTATCACTCGGTTTCTGAACACCCTATATAACTCTTGGTGGGCGGATCCTGACACTTTTTTTGTTATTGGGACAAGCCCGCCACACTATCTCCACACCACTTTAACTCCTGAAAACCAGAATCCACAGTGGCGACCACCAGCAAAGCGCCGAGACAATGTTCGACGAATTCCCATAGAAAGAATTAAACTGTCTTGGATCCCGCATTTAAATTAATCAGAAAAGTATAGCAGAGGAGTAGGAAACACCGAAATTTCCACTTCCCTCCATATTAGCAGGAGACAGAACGAAACAAGGCCAATAAGCACAAAGGGACTTTTACAACTGGGATATACCCAGTTGTCTAGCACCACGGATTTAATGAGTCCTAAGTTGTGAGATTAAAAAATTGTTAATCCTTGCACTTGCCGTCGTTTCAGTTATTTTATACAACTATATGCCCGCGGCTTCGCTCGGGGAGTTCGGCAACTGTCCCATGGGATCGCTCTACCGATGTAAAAAGTATCAGTGAGTGTACAAGTGTGTTAATCTAAATCGCATCATCAGGCTATACAGGGTGTATTTCACCTCATCACAAAGCCGTTAACCAAGCATTCTGTACATCAAACTAAGTAACTTTACACAAAAAATATTGCAGGGAAACAACTTTTTTTTTTGAGGTTATAAATCATGTTTTGTGGTATAACTCAATGTAACACACTCAAAACATTGTGCGGATGGATGGATTGAATAGTACGGGGGTCGTAGAGATATTTAAAGTAAAAATCATGCGATAAAAAGCGGTATTTAAAAAAAAACCTTGTCAAAATCTTGCAACTTTGACCCCCAATATCTCCGTAACTAGAATGTTCCCAGGTATAGGGTAGAGCAAAAAAATGATCAGAATGACGAGTAGAACAATGCCTTTCGTATTCGTTAAGAGGTGTTTTACAGCCTTTATGAGAGGGAATAGACATCCACCACGCGAGCCCAGTGCGGATTGGTAGATGTCACATGTCTTCGAATTTCTGGTTCTAGGACATGTCGGTTTCCACACGATATTTTCCTTCACTGTATTGAGTGCAGTGGTGATGAAATAAATTACACAAAGTAATGCGCCTGTACGATATAGTTGCCATCGGTGGAATAATTTGGATGAGGCTGAATCGTGGAGATTGGCAAAAGAGAGGCCCATACACAACAGTGGGTGAGTTCGGGCAGTGAATGATGATGATGATAAATAATGTCTGGGTTCGAACCCACTTACTATTCGTAAGTCTGGCCGCCACCACTGCGCCACAGCTGCTCTAATCTAATTCTATCATTACTATATTTTTTATAACTTTAGTTTTAACTCACCTGGCTACAAAATTCGTTCTTGATTAAAGCCAGTTGTTCGAATCCAGCGATTTTCTCTGCTTCGTACTTGGTTGTCATCTCTTTGATTTCTTCTGTAAGTCGGAGTGCCTCCTTAGATCGTTCGCGTAGCTTCTTGTCTTTTTCTTCAGCCTCTCGAAGTGCACTGTCAATAAACATATTACCAAGATTCACGAAAATGGGTAGGCAGAAGTTTATAGGAGGATTTTACCCAATGGTACCCCCATTGGGTACCTTCCTACTACTACACACGTTTGACTGCCCCGCCCCGGCATGCTTGGGCCCTTGCGAGCCCCCTTCATTATGCTGACATCTCTTGCTCGTCGCTTGTGGATCACTCTGGTCTGGTCGACACGTTATGAGACGGACGGGCGGCGAGCTAGCCCATAGTGAGACGTCCGCAGGCCCGTGTGCCTTATGTTTCAAGTCCCATCTAACAGTTGGCGAACCTATTGCCGCCAATCGAAATAATCCGGAATATAAAAACCGGAAGACATTCCTTGTACTTTATATTAGAAATCGATTGCTACTGGATTTAGTTTTGAACTTTATTCCGACGAAGGGAAAGTTCTTAATCCAAATCCAGTCCTAGGTGTGAATGCAGTCTCATTGGTTTTGTGATTGTGGCTCATCATCGTCATCATTTTCCTGCCCTTATCCCAACTTGTTTGTGGTCGGAGCAGTATGTCTTCTCCTTCCATACTACTCTATTACTCGTCAGCAGTCACCTTCTTTCTAGCCATATCATTCTCCACAGAGTCCATCCATCGTTTCTTTGGTCTTCCTCTAATCTTATAGCCATTTACATTCATACTCAACATATTGCTCACTACAACATACGGTCTTGTGATTGTGACTTTTGAGCACAAATTCCTCTGTTTTATTTCCAGGTCCTTCTTAAAAGGCTGCAAAAGGAAATCAGTAACAAACCTGTGCGCCACAGTTCGTTCCTGCTGCCTCTTGTCTTGAGCCTCGCTCCTCTCCCTTGCGGCGTCGTCCCGCGCGAGCTGCAGCTCGGACAGCTGCGCCGCCAGCTCGCACAGCTCCGTGTTCAGTACGTCCAGCTCACCTTCCTTGCTGTCTGTGTCCAGGTCACCGGATTCAAAGTCCCTAGAGATTTTGATATAGTTGGTTTAGGAATTGAAGGTGAAGAAAACGATGTTTCATATAACTGACTGGTATTATACTATTTAGTATGTAAATGGAATAGGTACTGAACGGCAATATTACATGCACAATAGCAATTAATATCCAAGAAAGTTAAAACTACGTACTATAAAATATACAAATATTATACCTTTTCTTTTTAAGACATGCAAGTAATATTGATTATTAGTAATTTATACAAGTAATATTGTTTATTACCATTATTAATAATCAATCCAATTATGAGGCAGACTAGACTACTTAAACTGTAATTTCCAACATACTGGTAAAATGGTAACTTATTTTTTTTGTTATTGTCTATTAGTAAAATGTAGAATATGTTGTCAAAATTGCTAAAAAGGCGTGGCAAACTCTAAATCATAACTTACTTCAAACTATCGGACAACTTCATAATCTCATGCAGGAGATTATTAGCGGAATCCAAGTTAGGTTTGATGGTCTGCAGATTCTTGAGGCTGTTCTCTTTCTGCATGAGTATCTCACGCAGGGAGTCTAGCTTCTCTTCCAACTCTTGGAGGTTCTGGGTCGCCTGTTCAGCCTGGGCTTTTATGTCTTCGGCGTCGTATACCCTGGAA
This sequence comes from Xestia c-nigrum, assembly GCA_916618015.1. NCBI lineage: Eukaryota > Metazoa > Arthropoda > Insecta > Lepidoptera > Noctuidae > Xestia > Xestia c-nigrum. Next base: position 21,167,986 of record OU745252.1, on the reverse strand, counting down.
AATGTGGATAGATTGATAAATAGTAACGAAGCCGAAAGATACTTGTTCTCCCCGTCATTGCGATTGTTGTACCTCCTAAGTATGGAGTTATGGGAGATCTTAGGAGGCCAAGTTCCAACTATTTCACAAGATTTTTATTTAGCATGAGTATTTTTTTTTAATGGCCACTGGCCTTTCAACTCAATAAGGTTGCATAATACTACTCAACTGGACTACTAGACATGTTTTTAATAATCATAACTCTGTATTTATCCCGATATCAGAAATTACAGGTGTCTGAAGTAGGATAATTCTGAGTTACAGATCACCTCTCCGGCTTGGATACGTCACCGTAAAATTGTCAAACACGTTATATTACAATATAACGTGTTTTTTCTCGCGATATTGTAATGTCTCGAATTATTGTCAACTGAACACACGGAAGTATCTCTGCCCCCATAATCAGGACTTGGGGCACCCCCCGTTAGGTTAGTTAGGTTCTTTTAAACCCTGCACTCGGAAATAGGGGCCCCGCGAAGCGGGGCTCCGTCGACTACGCTTTTTAGGGGGAATATAAAGTGTTTTAAGGTTATGTTATTAATCGGTATTTCACAGGAATGGTGCATTATCTTTTCATGAGAGTTGTGCCACTGGGCAAGGGGGACCCCTCCTTCCCTCCACACCGCGTAAGTTGACTACCATCGCATTTCACGAAACATAATGCGTTTTGTTGTAAGCAGTATGTTCATTTGACAATAATTCGAGACTTTACAATATCGCTAGAGATATTACAATATAACGTATTTGACAATTTTACGGTGACAGATACAAAATTTTAATTTTAGCAAAAAAAATTGTCAAGATTCTGGAGTTAAAATCATAATTGAAAGTATCATGTTATTTAAAATTTGTTATTTGTAAGGGGTTTAAATTTTTTGGCAGGACTAATTTCCGCTTTTTTTTTTAATGTCTTAACCTTTACTTTAAATAACTCCATCACACCACCACCACTATCACTTTCGAGTCCTACCGTAAAACGTGATTTCACTCATGTTATGTTTCTTTTATGCACTCTGCCGGGCGCTCTCAACACTCAAGGTCGAAAATTGATAATCCAGTGCCCTTTCAAAAGCGCGACGAAATTGGTGCAAGCGACCAATTTTGTCAACTGGCGCGCTCTTGAAAGCGAACCTTAGTTCTGCATCCCGTGGAACTAAATTACATCAACGCGACTTGTCGCACCAGTTTGAGCATTAAAATACAAATTACTATTTTGTGACCGTCGCAAGCGTGTGCCACGTCCCGTGCCTCATTCCGTATCTCATTTGGAATTCGGTTGAGTGTGCGCTAAGCTTAGAGCATCAAGTCATTTAGATCATGTCTCACCTCAATGCTCTCCTCCTTGCTACCTCTGCTACTAATGCATCCCTATGAGTCTTCTTCTGCTCCAACAGTATCTCAGTCTGCCGGTTCTCTTTCAGTATAGCCTCTAACTCTTGTCTCTCTTCGTCGTGGGCCTCTTTCTCTTGCTTTAACTCTTCTTCAAACTGTCTTATGTCATGGTCAAGCTAGAACAGATTATCGAGCACTTTTGAGTTTATTCTGACTGTCACTTGTTACTTTCTTACAGAACATAACATCACGCCTATAATCCCTGAAGGGTAAGGCAACGGTGTACCTACTAGTAGACCCACATTTGACTAGTCCATTTTTAAGTCCCATATTAGGGCGAACCTATTGCCATCTGATCAACTGGTCACAAGTCCAGACTCTGTGGCTGTTACTGAGAAACTCCTAGTAGAAAAACCCAATAACCACGAGAAAAACGAGGCAGTCGCGTGACAGTTGTTCTTACTTCTCGACACGACTTCATCGCGCTAAATTGCATTGTTCTTACTTCTCGACACGACTTCATCGCGCTAAATTGCATTGACAGTAATGTTTTAAATAATTTAGTTGTAAGATTAAGTGCTCCGTCTCGACGGACTAGGCATACACACACAGTTATTCGAAGTACCACACAGTGGTACAAACTACGCTCAAATCTCAGTCATTGGTAGAACGCTAAGTAATTATAACAAAAGATCCTCTCATCTAGATATATTTAATACTTAAAAGGTACATTCAGGAAGCAATTAATAACGTCAGTATGTGAGGAACTGACAAATACATGGGGTTGCACAGAAGGTATAAAGACAATCAATTCACCACACACACACACCGCTGTAACATACTCACGCACCCACTTTAACTCCTCAGGCACACACTTTCACAAGCTGTATTCTTGGCTATGTCACCGTAAAATTGTCAAACACGTTATATTACAATATAAACTGTTTCTCACGTTATATTACAATATAACGTGTTTCTCTCTAACGATATTGTAATCTCTCGAATTATTGTCAACTGATCATACGGAACTATCTCTGCCCCCATAATCGGGACTTGGGGCAGCCCCCCGTTAGGATAGTTAGGTTCCTTTAAACCCTGCACTTGGAACCCCGCGCGGTAGACTACGCTTTTTAGGGGAATATAAAGTGTTTTAAGATTATGTTATATTAATCGGTATTTCTCAGAAATGGTACAGTATCTTTTCATGAAAGTGGTACCACTGGGCAAGGGGGTCCTTCCCTCCACACCGCGTGAGTTGACTACCATTGCATCCATTTCACGAAAAATAATGCGTTTTATTGTAAGCTGTATGTTCGTTTGACAATAATTCGAGAGTTTACAATATCGCTAGAGATATTACAATATAACGTAGTGACAATTTTACGCTGACATAGATAATATATTAAATTGTAAATCCTTAATTGGCTGTAAGATTAGTTAAAATAATTTAAGTTAAAATTGTAAAGAGCTGTGGATCTTGTAATAAATAAATAATTAAATTGCTTGATGTAGTCGTGACGTCATAGTTGACCAGGATTGAGCCATTTTAGTTGCCCGTTTTGCGCACCAAGATTTTGTCAGAGCATTGTCAAATTGTATTGACTTTACTTTTATAATGGTAACAAAAGGAGAATGACCAAAAATGTATGGGCTCTAGTCCAAAAAAAAAACTACTGCCCCCAAGGTTGACTCCATTGTGGGTTAACTTATAATGTTGGACTTACTATGTGTGCCAATGTGCATCAAATTCTAACCCACAGTTACAGACTAATTCAATAATTTTGAATGTGCAAGTGAATGTGCTACTTTTTTTCAAGTTCACGTTTCAGCTAATATCTATGATTCCGTGGGACAGATTTTTTCAGTTCCATAGAAGAAAATTAAGCATTTTAACCAGTCTTTCAAATGAGATATGTAGTAAATCTGGGGGCTGAACTTTTCTTTTTTTTTTCAAATTTTGGTCCACTTTGGTCATTCTCCTTTACGGCATGGCTGGCACAGTGGCTTTGAGTGTCACAGGTTTGTTCCACGCACGGAACTTGTATAGCTTACAAAAAGTTTATCGGTCTGGCTGTATATGTGAGTTTAATTGTTTGTTGCACCACCAATACAGGAGAAATTCCTAGTGCCGCTAACATTAAACAGAAAAATAAAAACAAAAATTATGAAATACCTTTTCCAATCTTCCGGCACGTTTTCCTTTTTCCTCTGCCTGTTCATTAAGCATTTCAAGTAGCCTGTTCTTCTTCTCTTCTAAAGCTTTTACCTGCAATCATGGCTATTTGGTAAAGGAAAACATCATGAAGAAACCAGCATGCCTGAAAGATATTTCTCGGTGGCAAGTCAATTCAGAAGCCCATGGGCAGCATAAAAACTCAGAAACCAAGTTAGGCACTACCCAAAGGATAGAGAAGAAAGATAAGATTTAGTAAGGCTCCATCATTCTTTGAGTTGTTAAATAAAGTTGCTTCTTCATACTTTTTAAGAAATGCTACGAAAACTTCTGTTTGGCTAATTCTCATAACACAAACCACACTCATTGGTGGTGCTTATAAGAGCAACTCACACACTGACAGAAAATGGAATATGTGCAAAACTTACCTGATCAGTCTTCGCAAACAATTCTTCTTCATGAGGAGCAATATTCCTCAACTGCTCCTCATTGAACACCATCAGATTAAACAGTAGCAACAGTATAGAATGTGACGTAGTAGCGGTAGGCTGGAGAAAGTGTATGATGCTGATGGTAGCGTCTACTTGAGGCATCACGGAGACCAAGTGATTGATGACACGGGTCATGTTGATTACGGGAAGTAGGTCCCAGTAGTATACAGTGTTTTCATTGCGGTCTTCTTTGGGAGGTGCCTGAAAATGTTTGGGTTAAACAGTAAAGCTCCATGTAAAATACTTGTATTTAGCTGAATCTGGTTAGACTGGAAGCCAACCCCAACATATTTGAGAAAAAGACTAGGCAGATGAGATGTTGTTTAAATGTATGTAAACACACCCACCTGAATTTCTCAATAGCAACCACAGAGTTTGGTTCTATGCCCGTTTGATGGCAATAGACGGGAGTCTATTGCCATCAAACGGGACACTTACACCCATATTATGTTCAAGTCCCTTGCAATAGGGATATTGCAAGGGACTTGAACATAATGTGGGTGTAAGTGTACAGGAACAAACAAAGACAATAATATGCACTTAGCAAGATTCAAAAGTTATTTTCTCCAACTGTATTCAATACGCTTGACATTTTCAAAAATATTGTATTTTCGAAGTCCTATTTTAAAGTAGAAATGGTTATTTCCTAAGAAAAACGATTAAGACTTTCACAGACTTGACATCACAACAGTTTTGAGGCAGACGAATGCCCTTCTAGTTCAAGCGACACAGATTATTGATCCCTTTAGCGATAGTCTGCCTTAAAACTGTTGACTGGAAAGCCCTTGTATTATATTGTATTGTACAACGAGCTGGTGTCCACAACTCCACATCAAAGCGTGTATTTTGCGTATGGGCTATAATCCACCACGCGGCCCAGAGCGGTTTGGTAATGTCACATGTCTTCATATTTTTGGTTCGATGTTTCCTTCACCGTTTTGAGAGCAGTGGTGATGAAATAAATTACACAAAGTAATGCGCCTGTCTGGGTGTGAACCCACTTACTGATTGTAAGTCGGGGCCGCCACCACTGGGCCACCGCTGCTCTCTGGAAAGCCCTTAGTTGTGACTGTAGGGTCCTTTAGAATTATAGAAATACCTATACCTAACCTTTTGGACATGTTACGTTACTTACAGCAAGAACAGTATCAATATCAATTCCTAGTCTATCAAACACTTGGAACAGTGCTCCCATCACTGCATGGGGCTTCTTCAGGTCTGCAGCTGTCAGCGGATAGTTTGGAAAGTCTCCATTCCAGTTGCCTATGAAGTTCTCCATCGTGAAGGCTTGTGCTGTAATGTAAGAAATAAATGTAGACCTGACAAGCGAAGAGAGAAGTGTCTATGTCTGTAGAAAACCAATCATTTGTATGGTTTGAGTTTAGATCATGAATGGTAAAGTTTTTACAATTAGGCCCCGTTCCCGCTATGTCGTGACGACAGATAATCGTGTAGTTTTAAGTGTCGTGGCTTGTGTATTTAAAAATCAAAATCGAAATCAAAATGGAGGTGTTCACCTAAAAGACGATACGATACTGTCGTCCATGACTTTTGCCAACTTAAAAGCAATGATAATTAATCGTCACAACATAGTGGAAACCCAGATCAAGTAAACAATCTGAGATTGGGAACTAGGAATTCCTCAAGATCCCAGGGTAAATATGTCCTATTCTGTGAGATATTCAACTGTTATTGGTGAGCTAATTTTTAACGAGCAACAAGCAATTTTCTTATACTTACTCCTTTCCATTGTCACTTCAAATTATTTTAATTTCAAGCAAAAAAGTATTATGCCACAGTACACAAGATACACAGTGTCACGGATGTTATTGACTTTCTATACTACACTTTACTTGACTTTACGCTTACAGACAAATTCAAACAACGTATCATGATCAAAACAACCGGTCTGCGAAAACAACAAACTATTTCATTCAAAAATTCAAAACCCACCGGTTGAATGGACTGTCAAACTTGCGCGTGTTGAAGAAAAAATAACCGTTCGAAAACATTGCAACCAAGTAATTATTTAAAAAAAGAATAATAGTATTTTTAATAAATGTGATAAGTAATTATTGCAAAAACCGTGGAAGTTACAAGTGGATAATTCAGAAATAAATGACAATAAACTAAAATTCTCAGATTAAAATGAAAATTCACGCTGTACACGTATACAAGACTCGATCATAATACGGAACGTATTACGTACTCGTAGCATGTTGACGTTGTCAATTTGTCAAACGTCACCTGCGAGTCGATCGTCGACGATTTCTCGGCACGTCCGAATATATTTTTCTTTTAAAATTGCAATTGTTATGTTATAAATAAAAAAAATGAGGATCACTAATGTGAGAAGAGGCCGGATCATCCGCATGGGAGCAGCGTGCGCGATTCTAATAGTTTTGTTATTCGCTTTGCATAAGTGGTCCTCGGAGAACGTTGCCTCGGATTCGGATGTTGGAATCATTTCGGACTACCATGCCGCACAATTTAAGTCTCATCACGATGTTTATCCGACGTTGAAGACAGGTAACTAAGTTTATTGACATATAAAGGCTATATTTCGGTGTTAATAGTTGTTAACCAGAAGTACTGTTATGTGGCCCATAGGCCCCGGCGTGTTAGTTCCGTATAGTTCACAGTGTTTTTGTTACGTCAGTACATGTTTTGTATAGTTCTATGTATTCACAGCAATGTCGCAAACTATTGTGGCATGCTATTTGTATTTCCTTTCTATTGTAATTAAACTGCTGACTGTATTTATATTTTTATTGTGTTGTCAAATTTTACAGCAGCAAAATATTTGGTATACCAAATGTTTTACTAGAATTAATGGATTTATTTAGTTCTACATGAAGGTAATCAAAGTACTTAGTTAATTAATTCCCAGATTTGTTGAAATATAATCTTTGATATTTATCTATTGTTTCACATTGATAAAAATCAATCAAAACCTACTATAGATAGTAATTTATTATAAAGTTAAAATTTCCTCAACATGTTTGTTAATACAAAAATATTCTTATCTTGGAATATCACAAATTTCACAGATAAGTAGGTAAAAATCTTCAATCATCTTATTGTTTTGTAAATTCAAATATATCTAAAAACTAATAAAAGTATTTATTCTACCAATTTCCCCATGCTAATAAGAGCTTGTAAATAGGCCTTTCAGTAGCTGACAAAAACTATCAGGTATCAGTGGCAACACATATTAATGGCTCTCATATCACCTACCATGTGGTAGATAGCTGAGACATAATTATTATTTTATTGTTGAATTAAAGTTACAAATTAGATACATAAAACTGTTAAATTCAATTAAAAAAACCTTTCGAGTTTTCCAAACAGTTCTTCGAAAGTTAATTTACATTTAATAGGTATATAACTTTTTTCATGATGAATATTTTATAGCTTCAAGTAACGATTTGATAATGACTTCAATGTACTACCACCCATTTACATAATATAGTCTTGACTTTAAAATACATAAAGAATTAAGTATCTATGCAAATTATTGGCTGAATATTGATAGTCAATAACAAAATTTATGACAACATTATAATATAAAACAATAATAAATTTATTAAAAATTAAAATTGGCACAATAATGCGGGCTTGTTTTAGATAATTTATTAATTTATACAATGAGGACCTACTTTTACAAAATGACTACTCCATTATTGTAGTAAAAAATGCAAATTGCGCTATAATATATTGAAAATGCACTTAAATACGAGTTTTATCTTATTTTCTAGATAATCAATATAGAATCACAGCTTAGTGTTAATGTCTACTTATACATATAATGAGCCTGGGCTCCCAATTCTTGATAACTTAATCAACACCCAAATATGTTCAGCAAGTAAGGGTAGTTTTAATTGGAGGCTATGTGTACAAAATATAATGATCATCAGCTGCCAATCCACATCAGCTATTTTGGGGTCCTTGGAGTTGACTTCTAGTCTAACTGGATGCAACTAAACACCCGTTTTTTACATGAAACCACTTTGATGGCTACGATGGCTACCCAGTGCCTGGTGTAGCAGTCTGCCGCGCCCTCGTTGCGTCGTTAATTTTTATTTGCATAACAAACAGGCAAGATGCGAGCCAAGATAGAGTTGTGCGCTTTCTCCAGAATTCCCAGAGTTACCAGCTCTTACCTAGTTTATACATTACACAGTTGCTTTATAGTTTACTAGCCGATCCCCGCGGCTTCGCTCGCGTAAAATTAAATACAGAAACCTTCCTCTTTAATCACTCTATTTATTTAAAAAACTCGCATCAAAATCCGTTGCGTAGTTTTAAAGATCTAAGCATACATAGGGACAGACAGACGCGGCGGGAGACTTTGTTTATAATATGCAGTGATTATTCTTTTTAACGAGAGCAGCGGTGGCCCAGTGGTGGTGGCCCCGACTTACGAACAGTAAGTCGTGGGTTCGAACCCAGACAGGCGCATTACTTTGTGTAATTTATTTCATCACCGGTGCTCTCAAAACGGTGAAGGAAAACATCGTGAGGAAACCGGCATGTCCTAGAACCAAAAATTCGAAGATATGTGACATCTACCAATCCGCACTGGGCCCGCGTGGTAGATTATAGCCCATTCCCTCTCATTGAGAGGAGGCCGTGTCCCAGCAGTGGGAACATTATAGGCTGATGATGATGATGATGATGATTCTTTTTAACAAAGTTTTACAAAGCTCTAGAGTCAATTGTGTAACATCCAAACATGGTATAACAAAGAAAAAGAGCCGCAAGTTTTCCAGAGAATTCTCGCGCATTCTCGGGAATTTCCATACATTCACGGGAATTTCCACGCATTCTCGGGAATTTCCACACATTCACGGGAATTTCCACGCATTCCCGGGAATTCTCGCTGCAACGATTTCCCGGTAACTTGCAAGTTGACCCTTCTATCCCATTCCGTTTACGTAAATTGAGAGCATTGAGACTTTCTCACGACTCTTATTAAAACATTTTCCAAAAACACCAATGCCGATGATAATTACCACTGACAAACATGAAGTGAGGGCTTAACTGAACTCCACAACCTAGTACTTACTGGGTATCACAAACTCAAACTCAAATCATTTTTTTCAACTAGACCATTACGGCACTTTTGAATGTCGATAAAACGAAAAAAAAAAAGGCTACAGTCACAGACACAAGGCATAATAACTTGAGAAAGTACTGTAGTTGCCCATTCCCTAGCGCACAATACCCTTGCAAAACTGTTTGTCGGACTTTCGGCCTTCAAATTTCATATTTTCATCATCATCAGCCTATTAATGTTCCCACTGCTGGGACACAGTCCTCCTCCCTATGAGAGGGAATTTCCACTTGTATGTTACAATGTGCCAAATAAATTGTGCATCTTATTTTACAATAACTATTTAATGTTTATAATTCCAGATGTTAGACGAAAGGTTTTCGTTGGTTATTTGAATGGCCAAAATCATGCGTTTATGTATTACTATGTACCTAAAAGTTGAGTATGCTAGGCCCTTGTTTTGTTCTCTGTTTACAAGTTATACTGCTAAAGTAGTTTTTGTTTAAGCATGTACAAGGTACTCCATTTGGGTTGGTAGTTAAATATTTTTATAAAAAGAGGTTATCATTCAAAAATTGTTTTAATGTGTAAGTGTGTGGTAATACAGCCTTCTCTCATTTATAGCCTCATCGAATAGTTGACGAAGTCTAACTTACATTGCAATGAAAATTAGTTTAGGGTCTAAAAATCAAAATGTTAACTTTTGTCAAAATGAACTGAACTACCTACATGAGGACCTACATAAGTTGACAGTCGGCCTTCGAGTTTGTTGTCAAGTAGTTGAAGTAGTTTAGAAAATAGAGTAGGATTCTCGCCTTAGTGTTCTTGGATAGCACGTGTGTCTAGAACTTTAGGGTGTTTTTTTATTATTATTGTTTGTTCATTGTTGTTATTTTCGTGTCTTGTTAGTCTATAAGTGTTTTGTCCTTGTATACGTAAACAGGTTTGTACTATTTATCATATTTTAATCCCTTTTTCTGTCACAAGATGGATATAAACAAACCGCCCGACCCTGATCCCCCTGATATTCCAGTCCGTTCACCACCTCATTTCCCGAATACCTTATCACAATTCGCAGATGTTGTCTGCAGTGTTACAGAGATGGATATATCCCAATCCCAGGTGCAATCTTCCCGCAAACGTCCCGGTAACAACGAAGATACCCTTATAATGCCCACCCCCCCAAACAAACAACAGAAAAGCCAAATTGGACGCGCCAAATATTCGGCAATAGATAAGGCTCCTTTTGTCGTCCACGTCTCCCGTGTAGAGACCCAACCCAACTCAGGCACAACTTTGCACCCAGTGAACTTCGGTAAATTTTTGATGCACAACAACATCACGAACATTGTCCGTGATGGAGTTAAAAAGATCGGTAGAAATCGCGTGTCAGTAGAATTCGTTTCTCCCCAGGATGCCAACTCATTCTTGGTTAATAGTTTATTAACCAAGTACAGTTATACTGCCTCTATCCCCACATTCAACATTACAAGGATGGGAGTAGTCACAGGCTTACCCTCAGATTTAACAGAAGAGGAAGCCATCTCATATTTAGATGTGCCCGCAGGTTGTGGACGCATCCTTAAAGTTCGTCGTATTAATAGAAAAGTCCAGAGAGACGGGGAAACTGAATGGAAACCCACTGAAACCTGTGTCATCACTTTTGATGGACAGGTCTTACCCCAAAGAGTCTACTGTTGTTACACAGCCCTTTCTGTAGAGCAGTACATATTTCCCACCATTCAATGTCGCAAATGCTGTCGATTCGGACATGTGGCTAACGTATGTAGGTCTAAACCACGCTGCAGCAAATGTGGCCATGATCACCCAGGTGATGGTTGCAACATTTCTGAGGGCGAGGCCTTCTGTATTCTGTGTTCGGGAAATCACTTTGCTAATAGCAGGTCATGCCCCGAGCATGGTAGACAGAAAGCCATTAAAACCGTTATGGCTGAGAAATCTATATCATATGTTGAGGCTAGTAAAATCATTCCTACAGCTTCCCGCAATTACGCCAATATTGCAAAAACTCCGATCTCTCAGTCATATCGCAAGACAGTAACCCTTAAACCTAAATCCCATGCCCCTCTCTCCCCGTCTTATGACAAAGCTGCTCACCAACACATAATTAATTCCCCTCCACCTTCACAGCCCAATGGCTGCGCTCTAAACAACAATATCTCTTCCAACAATACTACTTCTTCCATTATTGATATACTTATAAAACTTATTCCTATCATAACTTCTTCCTCTACTGCTAATACGCAGTCACCGTCCAACGTTGCCAACCAACTTATAACTCTTCTTTTAGACATTAGAAATGGCGTCTCGCCAAGTATTTCTTCAATGGAATGTGAGGAGCGTGTGGCATAAAAAGCACGACCTCATATTCCTTCTAAATAAATACAAGCCTTTAGCTTGTTCCATAGCTGAGACTTGGCTCACTCCAAGTCTTAGCTTCCGTATGCCACAGTTTAACACTGTCAGATGTGACAGATCCGATGGCTATGGAGGGTCAGCTCTCCTAGTCAACAACCGAGTCCCCCTTTTACCCTATACCTTACCTCCACTTACAGGTGATATGAGCATTGCCGCAGGAAGGGTAGAGGGCATCACAGTGTTTTCCATTTATATTGCACACCCTCGCCCAGATTTTATAACAATTTTAAAAGAAATTTTATCCAATGTTCATGGTCCGCTACTGGTCATGGGCGACTTTAACTGCCACCATTATAGATGGGGGTCTGAACGCTGTGATGCCTTTGGTTTAGCTCTAGTAGATATCTTGGATGACTTAGATCTCTGCATCCTAAACGACGGCTGCTCGACACGACGATCCCTTCCAGGTCAGCAAAAGAGCTGCGTAGACCTAACATTTTGTTCGGTTGAGTTAGCAGCATCAACTCACTGGGAATGCACAACCTTGTCGCATGGTAGTGACCATTACCCTATAGTCATATCCTTGCTTAACAAATTTTATTTAGAAAAAACTTCTCCTCCACTCTTGAAGTATAACTTGTCCAAACCAGACTGGTCAAAATTTGTGTCATTATTGGAGGATAAAATTGATGTTCTTCCAAATTTAAATTCAAATTTATCAGACCCTTCTGGTCACTGCCATGCCAAGAGCTGTTATGAGGGTTTCGTTACAGCTATTACCTCCAGTGCAGATTCCTGCTTTCCATTGAAGAACAGTGCCCGCAATAAAATACCTTCACCTCCTTGGTGGGATCCAGAATGTACTGCGGCAGTCAGGGCTAGGAACGAGGCTGAGGTGTGCTACAATACAGATATGAGTACACAAAATCTGTTGACATACTGCCAGCAAAATGCCAGAACTAAACGCCTTCTCCGTAAAAAGAAACGTTCTGGTTGGGTTAAATTTTGCTCTTCTTTATCCCCCTCCACCCCAGTTTCAGTTGTCTGGAAAAGTATAAATAGATTTAGACGTGGATGTTCCCCAACAATCTCTTCACCAATCACTAGAGAAACAGCTGAACTTTTTTTTGACAAAATAGCTCCATCTTATGTTCCACTTTCAACAGAATGCCAAAACGCGCCCCTGCTCAATGTAACAGAGGATCCTCTTGATGCGCCATTTACTTTGGAGGAACTGAATGTGGTACTCAAGCATGTTCGGGACTCAGCTCCTGGTATTGATGGTGTGCCATATTCATTTATAACCCATTCAGGCGAAAAGACTAAAATCTACTTTTTAAATATTCTGAACTTCTGTTATGCTAATGGTTGGGTTCCTGATCAGTGGAAGTTACAGGTCATTATTCCTCTATTGAAACCAGGCAAACATGCAGATGATCCGAATGGCCTTAGACCAATTGCTCTTTCTTCAGTTCTAGCCAAATTACTGGAACACCTTATTAAAAATCGTCTTGAGTGGATAGTCGAATCGAGAGACTTGCTGCCGAACCACCAATTTGGTTTTAGGAAAGGGCTTAGCACAATGGACAGTGTTGGTATTTTAGTTACGGATATACACTTGGCTTTTTCTAGAAATAAATCCATCGTTGCTTCGTTCCTCGATATCTCCTCTGCATATGACAATGTTCTCCTTCCCGTACTCAGGCAAAAATTGCAACAGCTGAGTCTTCCGGCTAAGATGATACAATGCATATGTGAACTACTATTGTCCCGTTCATTGGTTCTGAGAGTCCAGGGTGAGGAATTCGATAAAAGACAGACATGGAAGGGACTCCCGCAAGGCTATGTCCTCAGTCCCATACTCTACAATTTATACACGGCTGATATTGGGTCCTGCTTAAATAATAATTGTCAGATGTTACAATACGCCGATGACATTGTAATGTATGTGTCAGACTCTTCTATAACTGACGCGGCGTCATCTCTATGCCTCTCACTGGATTCTTTGAACCATTGGCTTTTAAGCCATGGGCTGTCATTATCTGCACCAAAAAGTTCGGCAGTAATTTTTTCTCGTAAAAGACACATCCCTCTTATCTCAGTAAACATTTTAGGCCACAATATTCCCATAGTTAGTAAAGTCAAGTTTTTAGGCGTTATTTTAGATTCAAAACTAACTGGCAAACATCACTTAAATTTCTTAATCCAAAAATGTGAACGAATTATTTCAATTTTAAAAGTTCTCGCGGGTGTTTGGTGGGGTGCTCACCCCTACACCATGAAATTAGTATATAATGCCTTAGTTCGTAGTGTTTTAGACTATGGAACTTATCTATTAATACCTTGCAACAAAGGTGCTTTGGCTGGGCTGGATAGAATTCAGTCCAAGTGCCTTCGAATCATATCAGGTTGTATGAAGTCCTCTCCCGTTAACGCATTGCAGGTCGAATGTGCTGATCCTCCTCTAACCCTCAGACGTCAATATCTGGCCTCCCGTTTTGTGTCCAGACTAATATGTAGATCATCTCACCCTCTTATAGGTAGAATGAACGAACTAGATACCTTATGCAGAAGCTCAAACTACTGGAAAAATAAAGAAATCCCTTTAATCCTAAAATCCTTCAGACTAATTCTAAATTTAGTAAACCCGATCGCCCAGTTTCCTAGATTACCCCTTTTTAACTTTTCTTATGAAGTTTTAAGTTATATCCCAAAAATTTTCTTTGATATCGGTATTTTCAAAAAATCTCCGTCAGCGAATTCGACTTTCAATGCGGTGGTGGGCGAGAGATGGAATGATTTCCAAGTATTTTTCACTGATGCTTCGAAACTAACCGATCTTAGTCATACTGGCGCTGCGGTCTACTACCAGAACTCCAAAATTATACTACAGTTTAAATGCCCTAAGGAGTCTTCTGTATTCACTGGTGAGTGTGTGGCTATACTGGAAGCTTGTCTTTTTATAGAGTCACACCACAATATTCAGAAAGCCGTTATTTTTACAGATTCCCTTAGCTGTTTGCAAGCCTTAGTTCAAAATCCTTTTAAAAGTAAATTGCACAGTTCCATAATCTTCAAAATTAAAAACTCTTTACTATCCTGCGCTAATAACCAAAAGGATGTTCAGCTTGTTTGGATACCTAGCCATAGTGGCATTAATGGTAATGAATGTGTTGATGCGTTGGCTAAAGATGCTTGTTCATCTTTTTCGTCAGATCTCACGCACAATACTCATCAGGGTTACGATCTATTGTCCCTTCCAAGACTGAATCTACAGCGGTCCTGGCAGGAGCAGTGGAATATGTCCAGCAAAAAGAAAGGTAGCTTCTTCTACGCTGTGCAACCGACCATAAAACCTAAGCCGTGGTTCTTTTGCTACAAAAAAGTCTCGAAAACTATGATCTCAGTTCTTTGTAGAATCCGCTTAGGTTTTTGTTGCACTCCCGTCTTCTTACACAAAATCCATGTCCGTGACTCCTCTCTCTGCGAGTGCGGGTTGGAGGAAGGCACCCTGGATCACATATTTTTCGAATGCTCCAACAACATACCACCTCTAGACCTGTATAGCCGTCTCCCTAAATTCAAAATCCCTCTTCCCATTAATTTCCCCTCCCTTTTAACATATTCCTCTCCTGAACTACTTGTGGCGCTGATGATTTTCATCCGTCACAATAATATAAAATTGTAATTATCGTTTTCCCATAAATTCTGTGTGTGGTTGTGGTGTACGTATATTTTAATGTTATAACATGTATAAATTATGTATGTAATTTTATTTTTTGTTTGTTTCAGTCCAGTACTAACCCCACAAGATCTACAATAAGTCCAATGTATTGACGATGATTTTTATTAATTTCTTCTTACTTTTTTCTTTTTAATACACACTTGCCGTTCCAATTCACTCTAGACATTGGCAGAATAGTCGACATCGGCTTTGCTTGCCATCAACAAAAAATAGAATAGAATAGAATAGAAAATAGAGTAGATTTTATTCAGTGCAGTGTGCTGTGTGACTGTATTGGTCCTGAGGCACTACTCTCTAACGCTTCGTACATATATTCGGATCTATCGGTCTCTATCGCACACGTCTGCAGATGAGTGCGAGTGAGAGAGACGGATGGATCCGAATATACTTACGAAGCGTTAGAGAGTAGGGCCTCTGCTTCGATCACTCCCCGGTCGTATCTCCGTTCATATTACTGTCCCAGAAATGAAAATAAAATTGTTATTAAAACACGTTTCATTTTTAAACACTGCTGAAGACTGTTAAAATCAACAAGTTTCTTTTGTTGAACGATGTCGAGCGGTTTGAGTGAATGTTACGTTACACTTACTGGTCCGTGGCGATCGTTTTATAGAGACCCTTCTGTGCTCAGAAGATCATGCATACGCTGCGCTGTTAGTCCCGGCTGATCCTGAACAGTCGTGACGTGACGTGTCTGATGCCCGGAAGTCTTTTTTATTTAAGTTTGCTCCACACTATGAATTTCTCCTGTTTCGTGGGTGCGTTTACAAATATCTAAACTCTCGGAGCAACTACGTGTGTGTCATACAAATATTTGTTCCGTGCGGGGATACAAACTGTTTAAATATAGCGTTCGGTTCTACCTTCAAAATATAGTATAATTAATTCATTTAATGCAGTCATTCGTCTCTCTTAATGTTGTTCCACAAACCCCGGCACTTCACTTGTATTCAATATTCTTTTTCTCGTATCGATGGTATTGTTGCTACACCAATGGATCAGCGCACACTAAGAACAGAGCCTTTTTTATACTTGATGCTCGAGCTTGGTCGAGTCAAGTCTCAAAAAATGTTTGGATGTGTAATTTTGCAATGTATGGAGTTGTCATAAAATTCATTTTTCTGTAGTCTCCAAAAATGCCCTGCTCTTGGTGTGAGCTGGCGCTGATCCAATAGCGTCAGTATCAGTGGTGTTGATTAGGTCTTCAAAACTGCTGTTCTCTGCACACATAGGAGAGCACAGCATACAGTAACTGGGTCGTCTTCTAACCAGTACAAACCTTGAAAAGATTTAATAGCCTTAATCATTGTTTCAGAACTCGGCAACTTTGAGCCCAGGGACTTGAACGTAGTGAAGGGGCCTGGAGAGGAAGGCAAGCCTTATCACATGCCCTCAGACAGAGACAACGATATCGCCGACTCGGAAAGCGAATACGGCATGAATATGGCTGCGTCTAACGATATTGCTTTGAATAGGTAAGATCTTACTTGAAGCAAAGCCACTGAATTGCCCAATGATAAAGGTTTATTATATTAGAGCAGCGGTGAACAGCAGACACTCAGGCCGTACCGAGGCGTGGGTTCGATCACAGGCAGGCATTGAAGGCGCATTATTGATTTCATCACCACTGCTCTCAAAAACGATGAAACAAAAAATTGTGAAGAAATGTCCTAGATCTAAAAGTTCCAAGCCGTGATATCTACCAACCCGCACTGGACCCGCTTGTTCCATTCCCTCCCATAGAGAGGAGGCCGCGTGTCCCAGCAGTGGGTACATTCTAGGCTGATCGTGCTTAAACGTTTATTTCTAACTAGCTGACCCACGCAACTTCGTCTGCGTCACATAAGAGAGAAAACCGAAAGGAAAAGAAAAACCCCTGTTTTTGCAACATTTTTCATTCCTGCTCCGCTCCTCGTGGTCATAGCGTGATGTTATATAGCCTATAGCCTTCCTCGATAAATGGACTATCCAACGCAAAAATAATTTTTCAATTCGATCCGGTAGTTCTTGAGATTAGCGCGTTCAACCAAACAAACAAACTCTTCTGCTTTATAATATTAGTATAGATAACCAGACTTTTCACACACGTCCTAGTATTTTATCTGGTGACAAATAGAGTAAGAAACTCCCCGGCGAAGATCTCAGAATAATTTGGCTCTGTGCAATCATAGCTATATAGTCTATGGTCTATGCGTTCACAACCACCATTCATGCTTTTAATTCTGTAATTTGAAATTAGAACATCCATCGAATTTTAATGGTGTAATAGGTATTATAGTCTGACAATAGACATAATGGATGGGTCACAATTGAGATTACTCGTATAAAATGTAGCTAAGTGCTGGCATATTGTGTGATCGATGTGACCTTGGCATATCCTGTACGCAATCCGACAATCTGATAAATATTTTCAAACAACGAACGTATAACATCCATATTACACCCATATTTCGACAGTAAGGCAAGTCTATTGCCAATTGACTCAAATGACTTACTTTCCTCCTTCTCATTCCTACGGTCTGTTTCCACCAAGCGCAATCGGGCGATCGCGCATTCTAGCAAAACCCGCGAGGGGACGCTTTGTCTGTGTCGATTTTTATACTCAAAGGGCAGTATTGATATATTTATTTATTCAATGACATAAAAAATTTACCACTAGGGTCCGTTCTTAGTGGTCTTTAGCCCATACACTAAATGTGAATAGAAGACAACCTCCCAGCAAACAGCATTATGAGCAGATTTTACCAATGACACCGATAGCTCTTGAACGCGTTTAAGATGTTTAGTTTCATTAGTGATATTGCTCCTCAGAAGACCTGAAGCTTAATAGCCCACTTTGACCCTCAGATCGATCCCGGACACTCGTGCACAAGAGTGCAAGTACTGGCACTACCCCGTCCAGTTGCCGACCACATCAGTAATCATAGTCTTCCACAATGAAGGGTTCTCGGTCCTCATGAGAACTGTGCACTCCGTAATAGACAGGTCGCCGCCAAAAGTGCTTCATGAAGTTGTGTTGGTGAGTTCTTACAATGTTACCGATACCATGATATATGTATAGGTATCAAAATCAAAGCATTTATTTCAAGTAGGCCAGTTACAGGCGCTTTTGAACTGTCGAAACAAAGATAAAAATTAAATGTAGCTACAGTCCCAGTCACAAGACATAAAAACTGTGAAAGTACAGTTGCCCATACCCTAGCATAGATCTCTATGGAGAAGAACGGGCAAGAAACTCCATGGACACTCTTTTAAATCATAATGTTGTTACAAAATCTTGGTTACATCATTCATGTTGAGATGGTGCATTATGTGAGAACAATGTAGCAAGATGTGCACGATAAAAGTGTCCATGCATAGTAAAAACAAACAAACATGGTGTAAACCACCTCATCTTGAAGCCGTCAAGCAAGCATTCTCTACATTAAACTAAGCAACTGTACGCAAAAATCGTAATCTTAGAAAAAGGCTGTACAAATGGTAGGTAAGTAATTGCGCAAAAAATGAGTTTTCTGGGGTGAAAACACGTTTTACGGGAGGACTTAACTCTTACTACGTCTACTCTTCTTCTACTACTTCGTTTAAAGGTACTTTGACACCTATTATGTATGCCCTTAATACCCTTGAGGAAGAAAAATAAGATAGGGAGGTAAGGCATATTAATTCCCGAAGCAGACAAAAGAAATCAGCATTAAACTGGAAAATCATTCATTTGTTCTGAAACGCTTGTAACGTTCTCACTGCCTCTGTTTAGCGTGACGAAAAGAAATAAACAAGCCATTTGCATCCTTATCGCAATGAAACACGTTTTTATTATGGTTGCATGCGAATATACCTCAGCTGTTTATTGAAAAGATCTGATTCCCACAAAACATAGGCAGGTATGTGAATGTAGCGAAATAGCCATGTATGCCATAGCCACATACAGGGTGTAAACCACCTCATCACAAAGCCGTTAACCAAGTATTCTGTACATCAAACTAAGTAAATTTACGCAAAAATTATTGCTGGGAAACAACTTTTTTTTTTGAGGTTATTAATCATGTTTTGTGGTAGAACTCAATGTAATGCACTTAAAACATTGTGCTGATGGATGGATTGAATAGTACGAGGGTCGTGGAGGTGTTAAAATACATGTTGTTTTTGCAAAATCTTGCAAAAACAACATGTATTTAAAAAAAAATTCTTTGACCGCCCATATCTCCGTAACTAGAAGGTTCCCAGGTATGGTGTAGAGCAAAAAAAATATTCGCAATGATGGGGAGAACAACTGCCGTTCCGCTTCGTGAAGAGGTGTTTTACACCCTTTATTTTGACTAAGGTGTAGAGTTTGTGAAGTTAGACGTTGTAGGGTTAGAACGTGTAGAGTTAGAAGCTTGGCTCTACATGAGATCTGATAACTTTTTGACAGTGTGAGTCATGTGGTCTCGTCTTTACATTAAAATATTTTGGTGGGATTTCTTTTAACTGGAATTCATGTTATGCTTCTAGATAACTATCAATTCTGTATTATTAAGTGTTACTTAACACTTACATGAATCGTACCTTATCCATTATCATTTAGATAACTTCTTCAGGAAATTGAATCAGATTTTGCTCGCTTTTACCCTTTCTAGTCACCCTGTACTTGCAAGTGATAAAAAAGTAAGTAAAGGTAGGGTGGGTGTTAGTATAGTATTTGAATATTATAGGTAAAATCATCCCTACATACTACAGCATTTTCTTCAATTAACACGCTGTTTAGCTGGATCCTCGGCTAATCCAATCCAGCTTGTACAAGAGGCCTGGGAATATTTCATCCTTGTCGCAGACTGTCTCTACACCTAGCCTGTACCATTACCCTTTTTGTTTTCGTTGCGAAACGAAAAGAAAAACTGACAATGCACATAAACATAGGATCGCAACTAATTTGCCTAAACTCAAGCGAGTGAACGCGCAATGCAGATTCTTAAGAACATGTGTCAACAATAATAGATTCTATCGGTAAATATGGGCGCCTCGTTACTATAAGGACCGACCTAAATGCGGCTATTTTTACCAGTTGTAGTCTAGTTGTTACAATTTCATGTTTGAATGCGACTGCAATCAAAGCATGGCCGCCGATAACACACCATCTTCGGAAAACGTAATAAATTCACAGCACAATACCGACGCAGTAACGAGACGCGTAAACTTCGAAAATAAAACATTGCACTCACTGTTTTATCAATAAATCGATTCTCACTCAATATGGCTGGGCGTAATATTTTGAACTAGCCACTGCCTGGGATTTTCGTCCAAGTGAAATTGTTATGAAAATATCACTTTCCTATTTGGCATTGGTCATGTGATGAGGAAAATATCGTGAGGAAAGTTTTGGGTATGAATGGGGATTATAGGCTGATGATGATGATGATGATGATGAATGGGGATGGTATTATGAGTTGAGGAATACCAAGAAACGATGGGTGGACTGTGTTAAAAAATGATGGGGCAAGAAAAGAAGTGTTTGATGAGATGACGCAAATTAGATAGTTATGGAAGAAGTAGACATGCTGCGCCGACCACAAATGAATTGGGATAAGAGCAAGAGAATGATGAAGATGAGACTTATTTTTATCGGATTTTGTTAACATTTAAGGGTTTTTTTGCACAAATCCCTAATTCTTGTTAAAATACAGGGTATAAAGCACCTCATTACAAAGCCGTTAACCAAGCATTCTGTACATCAAACATTTTTTTGAGGTTGTAAATCGTGTTTTGTGGTAGAACTCAATGTAACGCACTTAAAACATTGTGCTGATGGATGGATTGAATAGTACTGGGGTCGTGGGGGTGTTAATAGTTAAAATCTTTCTTACAAAAAAAAACTTGTATTTAAAAAAAAAACTTAGTTGTAACTAACCCCCATATCTCCGTAACTAGAAGGTTCCCAAGTATGGTGTAGAACAAAAAATGATAGCAATGATGGGGAGAACAAGTACCTTTCGGCTTCGTGAAGAGGTGTTTTACAACCTTTTTAGGTAGCCTAGTTATAACATCCAGCTATCTGCCACTAAAATAACTTAAAAGCAAAACTTATCTAAGCATAATCAGTTTGTTTATTAACGCTGATTGCAATGGTCATGCTGACTAATTTGATCACGAACCGAGTTGCTAATTATTGGTTTGTAATTCACAAGCTAGGACGTCAATTTCTGCATTATTGCTATTTAGGTGATCAATAACAAACAGAATTAGTAGCAAATCGTTTGGGGGGCGAACCATTGCAACCAGTGATGATTGGTTGAGACTTCGACTTAAGGTGAAAGCGTCAGGGAGGGGCCCGCAAGTGCCGAAGCCTGCCGGGGTTGCGGGCTTGTTCGAAAGAGATACCGCGGCCCCGGAAAATAAAGGGCGAGGAAGGAACATGGATGGGTTTAGTGGTTTAGTCAGTAAGAGTCTGACACTCCCTCCCGCTCCGCCCAGAGTGGGAGAAGTCATTTGATTATGTCCCATCCTAAAAAAAAAAAAGGTTGAATGCGTCAGGGTGGCCCGGGAAATTCAAATTTTCTTACGTGTTTGCAATTTGCAGGGCAGTGCTAAGTTTTATGTTGATAAACATATCGGTCGCGACTGTAAGACGTATTAAGTTACAGAATTATAATCATCAAAATCATCAATACAACCCTGCAAGTTATAAGAGTCGATGAACGAATTTTTCACGGTCAAAGTCCTTCTTCAACTCATATGAACTTGGTGGGTTGTATTGGTTGTTGAGTCGATGAACGATTTTTTCACGGTCAAAGTCCTTCTTCGACTCATATGAACTTGGGTTGTATTGATGATTTTGATGATTATAATAGGCTAGTTTCCACCTTCAATAAATTGCAAATCTATTTAGTCCGTGAATGGACACGTATTTTTAGTTTTTGTAAATCAACGAATATTGACTAACATAAAACGCATCAAAACTCGGGAGTGGGGGCTCGTGACGTCAGAACTCACTAAGAATGATAGCAAACAGTGACATATTGGGAATTTTAAAAGCGTATCGTATCTTCGTCAATTTTGGTTTAAGTGGCAAAAGAAAAAATACGGGTCAAATATTTTTTGATAATCTAAGTGACGCACTAATTAGATTTTTTTAGTTAACAAGCCTATTCTGTAACTTAATACGTCTTACAGTCGCGACCGATACGTTTATCAACGTACAACTTAGCACTGCCCTGCAAATTGCAAAAAACGTAAGAAAATTGGAATTTCGCAGGCTATCTTGGATCATCCCCCTTAAATGATAGCGTATAGATTAGACAATTGTGCGCGAGACTCATTGCATTGACCACAGTTCATTTAGTTCAAACTAGCATGATTTACCTAACGCATAAACAATCTTGGGCTCTATGATCGAAGGTTAAAATTGAAACAGCATTAACTGTGTGATTGTAATCACTATTACTCGTATTATACGACGATAAAATTAATTGTAAAGGTATATTAATTATTGATACATTGTACCGGTAACTGATTAGCGGTAACTGCAATTGATTTTTAATTAACGAAGCTGATGACTGTGTTTTAGAGCGCGCTTCCTTATTTATAAAACTCAAGCGGACGTCTCACGGTTTGACCCATTGTTCCCGTTCCCATTGGAGTACGGGGATAAAATGTAGCCCATGTAACCCAGTGCAGACGTAGCTTTCTAATGGTGTGTTTTTTTAAATCGGTCGATTAGTTTTAGAGTTACAAACACACAAACAAGCAATCAAATCTTTCCTCTTTTTAATATTGGCATAAAAGTTTAGATAAAAGCTGCATGAACATGGAAGAAGGCTCCGCTCCTTCTTATGGGGGTAGGCAGGTAAAACCACGTACTACGATCACAATAATATATGTGTGTGTGTGTAATGAACCTTTTTGGCGCAGCCGTGAGGCACACAGCAGAAACTATGTATTTTTGTCATCTTTGTAACTTTTTTTTTTAATTGTTGTGTGTGACGTGTTGAGGTTTTAGACTAAGCCTGCCGCCCTACCTAAAATCTCGTATTTTTTTTTTTGATACAAAGTATCTTTAAAAACTCTGAATATTATCTTTAAATACAGGTTAACACGTATTAACTCTGAAAAATTAATCCCCGTGGTAAAAAGTCCAATAGACGATTTAGAAAATGTGTGTTCAAACAAAAATAAATACACGTGATATCTCACTACACCCTCCCCTCTCCCTAGCGATATTTCGTGATTTTTCCCCTTCCCCCCCTCCTCTTGCGAGCACCACGTGGTTAATGAACGCCTCCATATAAACTAGGCTGAAGATCAGCACTTTTTGAACGTCAGTTACACAAGACGGTTCCGTCGTTCGCAACTTCCTAGTGCTAGTGTTTTAGCTGGGAAGAAGAAGTAGCGGAACCATTTATATTTCTACCCACCAACACATCACACACACACCACACACACACCACACACACACACACACACCACACACACACACACACACACATCTGCCTGATAGGTTAGA
Source organism: Xestia c-nigrum (assembly GCA_916618015.1). Lineage (NCBI taxonomy): Eukaryota > Metazoa > Arthropoda > Insecta > Lepidoptera > Noctuidae > Xestia > Xestia c-nigrum. Next base: position 21,144,295 of record OU745252.1, on the reverse strand, counting down.
AGAACCTGATTCTAAACAATAATATTCGAAGTAATAACATTATAATAAGGAAATATATCATATATTTAATTACCACATGTCAGCTAATACACCTCAGTATACCCAACTGAAAGATAAATAGACATTGAAGTTCCATCTGGTCAAACACGCGCATCGGTTGTGAAAATTTCTCACCTGACCTTCTGATTGATAACATAAATTATTTGTATGCAGCAGTTTTAAAGACTAATTTTATTATATGTCATTGATGAAAGAAGACAGTAACAATCAGACTCAATAGTTTAACATAAACATTGCAATTAAATAATGTTACACTTTGATAAAATTAAAATTTAAAAAAACACTGTTAGAAATAAACTTTAAAACAGTAAAATGAAGGAACATTGTAATCAGTAGGGCTACATTTTTTTGTCGTAGTCAAAGAAGATTAAACTAGGAAAGAGAGAAACGATAAAGTTTATTTGGCATAGTATTATACTTATTGTTCCTATGGAACAACGCAACTAGATTTCATGGTTTACCTTTCAGTAAATTTATCATGTTTGTAAGAGAGATTTGATCCATATAATTGACCATATCGATTAAGGTCAAAAAAGTACAGGATGTTATTTTTTCGAATTTTAGTCGGTTCGATTCCCGGGTGTGGCAAACGAATTTTTCGAAAATCTGTGAATGGAGATAGTATTCTTTTTAAAAATAAACGAATGTTTCCTTTGTGTAAAAAATGCTATCTACAGTATTTAGTACTTTCCCTCCAGGGTGTAATGTTATAGAACCCTTCACGAAGCCATAAATTCACATCCTGTATACATTTCCTATATTCTGTCTGCCAAGTGATAATATTATAATAGCTGCGCAATTAATATTCAAAGGCCAGTAGAAGTAACATAGTATTATTACATGTATAATATAAAACGTCAGTATTTTACATCTCTGCATCTCTGTCACCGTAAAATTGTCAAACACGTTATATTACAATATAACGTGTCGGAAATATGCCGGGGAAATCGAGATTAGCCAATTTTTCCCCGTAAAAGCCCCCCCCTCCCCCACTTCCCGAACTCGGATCGACCGTAATGTATTTTTCCTTTTATTTTTATCATATTCCCCTCCTTTTCTAATGGTTTTCATCCTACTATATTTATTTTTTTCGTTTTTTACCATTTTTGAAGGCATCGGCCCTGGAACAACATCGAACATACAACCATTCAGCCAAACAATAGGTATATTTAAAAAAAATATATGCCTTTAATATATTCGTTTAAAGAAAATTATGCCAAGTGTGTTATGCTAAATGAATTTCGGAGCAACAAGATTCTGCCAGATAGATGAACCCTCCTTTAAACCCTGCACTCGGAAATAGGGGCCCCGCGAAGCGGGGCTCCGTCGACTACGCTCTTTAGGGGAATATAAAGGGTTTTAAGGTTAGATTATAATAATCGGTATTTCTCAGGAATGGTACAATATCTTGTCATGAGAGTTGTACCACTGGGCAAGGGGGACCCCTCCTTCCCTCCACACCGCGTAAGTTGACTACCATCGCATGCATATCACGAAAAATTATGCGTTTTTTTGTAAGCAGTATGTTCATTTGACATAATTTCGAGATTTTACAATATCGCTAGAGATATTACAATATAACGTATTTGACAATTTTACAGTGACATCTCCATAGAAAGAGACATGGCCATATTTCATGTCTAGGTATATTTACACTGATTTAATTTTCCGTAGGTGGATGATTTCTCAGACAAGGATGACTTAAAATCAAACCTAGACAACTACGTAAAGAGATGGAAGGGAAAAGTTCGCGTCGTAAGAAATACTCAACGCGAAGGTCTTATTCGAACCAGGTCACGTGGGGCTCAAGAGGCCACCGGTGAGGTCATCGTGTTCCTTGACGCCCACTGCGAGGTGAACCTGAACTGGTTACCCCCACTCCTTGCCCCCATATACAGAGACTACAGAACCATGACCGTCCCAGTCATCGACGGCGTAGACCACCGAACTTTCGAATACAGACCCGTCTACCAGCACGGCATGAACTACAGAGGCATCTTTGAATGGGGTATGCTGTACAAAGAAAATGAAGTACCCGACAGGGAGGCCAACCTTCACAAACATAAGACTGAGCCGTACAAGAGTCCTACACACGCCGGAGGCTTGTTCGCGATCAATAGGCAGTACTTCCTTGATATCGGGGCTTACGATCCGGGATTACTCGTTTGGGGTGGAGAAAACTTCGAGTTATCTTTCAAAATCTGGCAATGTGGAGGAAGCATCGAATGGGTTCCATGTTCACGCGTTGGCCACGTCTACCGCGCATTCATGCCTTACTCGTTCGGAAACCTCGCGAAGAACAGGAAGGGATCTCTGATTACAATAAACTACAAGAGAGTAATAGAAACTTGGTTCGACGAAGAACATAAAGAGTATTTCTATACTAGGGAGCCTATGGCTCGGTACTTGGATATGGGAGATATTACCGAGCAGCTCGCTTTGAAAGAACGTCTGAAGTGCAAGAGTTTCAGCTGGTTCATGGATAATGTTGCATATGATGTGTACGACAAGTTCCCCAAGCTGCCGAAGAATGTTTATTGGGGAATGGTGAAGAATAAAGCCACTGGAGTGTGCCTGGATACCATGGGGAAGGGTGCACCAGCTTATATAAGTAAGTTTTTTTGTTTTTATTATGTTGGGAGTACACCGTTGGTCTATGTGTGGTGGCAAGCCCGTATCGATTCCCAGGGCAAAGTATAATTGGGTTTTTAATGAGGAATTCCTCATTAGTAGCCACAAAGTTCGGATTTTTGCTCGATTGATGGCAATAGTATATCTATGCTCGGCCCCTATTAATAAATAAATAAATATTGCTAGACACCTTACCCTTCAGAGATTACAAGCGTAAAAATGTAATGTTATTTTGTTGGCGACTACGTTAAGTAATAATTGTAAAATTAAATTGTAATTCAATGTTTACTTTCTTCTGGCGTTGATCGAAATGTAGAAACCCTATCATACTTTAGCAATCATTTTTTTATGTTTAACGGTTGCAAACGCTACTGCTGAGAATGAGCTCCTAGATTCGATTCCCAGATCTGAAAAAGTATGATTGGGGGTTTTCATAAATTTGACATTTCCCAGATCAAATTACTACTATTATTTTTTTCAAACCAAAACCCTAACTTTACTCCAAAATTTGTAGGCACTGCATCATGCCACGGGTCTGGCAACAGTCAACTGTTCAGACTGAATGAGATGGGTCAGTTTGGAGTAGGAGAGAGGTGCCTTGAAGCTGATGTAGACAATTTGAAGCAAGCATTCTGCAGGCTTGGCACTGTGGATGGTCCTTGGAGGTAAGTGACCGCATCATAAATAAATAAAATAAATATCGCTGGACATTCATACACAGCGCTATCTAGTGCCACACTAAGCAAGGCTTGTGTCGTGGACACCAGATCGATGATATACTAATATATACTTTTTTGTTTGTAAATACATACTTATTATACATATAAACATCCATGACTCGGAAACAAATGTCCATGCTCATCACACAAACATTTGCTCCTACCGGGATTCGAACCCAGGACCCTAAGAACGTAAGGCAGCCTCACTACCACCTAGCCTCGTATCATCTACCTAGCCTTTTCCCAACTATGTTAGGGTCGGCTTCCAGTCTAATCGGATGCAGCTGAATACCAGTATTTTACTTGGAGCTACTGCCTATCTGGCCTCCACAACCCGATTAGTACTGGGTAATACGATACCCCTTGGTACGACTGTTTGTCAGACTTTAAGTGCTTTCCAAGACACGGAGAAAAATCTGAAGATCGACCCAAACGGCTGTTAATAGACAGCAAACGAAACAAAATGATTTTACTGAAATAAAATAATATAAATTTTCAAATAAACTTTATTTCGAATATTACCAGCTTTGTAAACAGCCGTCTGTCAAACTGGCAAAGCGGAAACGGTGTTTTTTTTTAAGTCAAATTTTCTTTTTTCTTAAAAGGAAAAATGACTGAAAAAGTGTTTAATATCAGTGGTATACAATTCTTGCTTGTTAACTAAAATCTAGAACGAATTACACAATTTTGTAAACACGTTGAATTTTTGTAAATGCGGATCCATCAATGAAATACGGTCAATAAAACTACTAATAACTCACAAACAACACCGGACTATAATTAAACTTAATTTACTTATTTCAGGCAGTGTTTAAAAAGTTTGATATTTTTTATTTAACTGAAATAATCTGGAAATATGGTTTATTTCTCCGTTTAAATTTTGTTCGATATGACTCCCGACAGCAATCAGCTGTCGGAAAGATTCGAGTCTTCTTGTCGAATTGAACTGTCAAAATTATTCGATTGCGGATTTGTGAATAGCGTTTGGATGACATCTTCGACATCTAAGACGTTCGATTCGGTTCGGAAGCGAGTCGAATGGTTGTGAATAAGGGGCCTGGTGGTTGCCACTGTTCATTTCTGTTCTTTTAGGAGTTACAGTGGCAGGAATATTGTCAATTTTAGTTATTAAAAACTAGATAGCAACTTTTTGTAGCTCGTGTGCCTTCGAGGGTACGATGATTCGACTGTAACTAGGATCTTTTGGCGCTCAAATGACGTGAATCGAGTAACATAATTGTATTTTCACTATAAGAAAAAAATAGTCGAAAAAACTTCCTTCTGATTTTGATCACACGCCATAAGATCCTTGTACAGCTATATTTGTACGCGTGACGATTATTCTCGTATTTACTCCTTTATTTTTAACGACTTATATTGCATTTTCCAGCTACGACGCAAAACACAGCCACATAATCCACCGCCTGCACAGCTACTGCCTCACCCTGCAGCCTCAATCGCGGACCCTCGGCCTCGTCCCGTGTGACCCGAACAACACATACCAGCAGTGGACCATCACGCACAACAAGCCGAACTGGTGAGGCTACCATAAGTCTTCTACATATAAACTGCCAGTTTCTAATTAGACAATTTTGAACTTGAGAAAATGTCAAACTCTCCCGGAACATTAAATTTCGAATTTCGAAGGGATCGCTGCAAAAGAATACTACAAATGTTGGAGTTTCATGTTCTCAACTTCAAATACTTAATTCAGAAACGGGGTCTTAGCCTTAAGCTTCGGTTGAGTAGGTAGGAACGATGTGAACGTGTTTGAATCGATTGTTTGAAATTTTGGCAATAAATTGTGTTTTGATGTTGTGGAATTGGGCTGTGTCGTTTAAAATGTACTGTATGGGGCTGCCTCCACGAGCGAGAGAATCTGATTTAGTTAGTTTACGCATATTTTACTTCCGATAATAAAGGAGATTGCCCATTTTTTTCTATCAGGGTTTGGCTGATCTTGCGTCTCAATTGAATAGGAAATGTAGACCGGTATATATCATTATCCTTAAACGCACTGCAAGCCGAACTGGTGAGGCTAACTTAACTCATGTAATACTTAGGCTTAAGCTTCGGTTAGTTTCACTAGATTGGAACGATGTGGCGTGTTAAAATCTATGATTTTTGAGTGTATGCGTCTTTTTGAAATTAAGACAATAAATTGGAATTAGAAAGTGAAAGACTGGGTTGTGTCCTTTAAATTATATTGTAATGGTGTTTGTGAGTAGTTTACTCGTATTGTACTTTTTCATCAGCAACATATCCTACTAATTTTATAAAATAGTTCGTGAGTATGGATGTATGGAAGTTTATTACTCTTTCACGCAAAAACTACTGAAAGGATTTGAATGAAATTTTGCACACAGATAGTTTATAACCTAGATTAAAACATAGGATACTTGTTATCCCGGTAGTAAGGTCCCATTGGACAATTATCAAATGCCACGTGGACGACGCTGCTGGCAGTAGCTAGTTTCCTATAACGAATTGTGTATAGTATCGCAAATGAATGTAATCTAATAAGTAAGTAAACTTAACAGTAGGTACTGTTAAGTTTTTTCCTCACTTCGATTTGGCGATTATTATTTTTACAACATTTCCCTTCTCGCCTAACTAATGCCAATTATTATTTCCTAATTAACTCGACCCGATAACTCTATCACCAGCTGTAGCAAGGCAAGCAAGCGTAGTAATAATAATAGATTGGTTATTCTCAATAATATTTGCATAAGAAACCACAACGTGAACTGCGATCACAACTAAACGCTACATTCAGAGATGTTGTGATGACCAACCCGCACTGGGCCCGGCCGCGTACCAACCCGCACTGGGCCCGGCCGCGAACCAACCCGCACTGGGCCCGGCCGTGAACCAACCCGCACTGGGCCCGGCCGCGAACCAACCCGCATTGGGCCCGGCCGCGAACCAACCCGCACTGGGTCCGGCCGCGAATCAACCCTCGCTGGGCCCTCGTCGTACCAACCCGCACTGGGCCCATGTAGTGGATTATAGCGCATTCCCTACCAGAGACAGTGTCCCAAAAGTGGGAATGGGATCATTATAGGCTGTTTTTGTTACTATTGTTATCGATTCAAACACGTCACAATCGTTTATATGACTATGATTTGCCATTATTCGTAAGGCGACTTCACCCAATGTAGTTCAGTTATTTAGCAATGCTAGATATATTTGTAACGCGCATTCATGATGTAATAATGTTCACGAGAAATGGGAAATATTTATCACGTTTAAATTCATATAGTTACAATAACTTTTCTTAAATAATTAAATGCACATTTTGCCACAAAAAAATGGGAGTGAGAAAGAAATACAAATAGAAAGACTGATTTTCAAGATAAATATTTCCTTTACCACCATGCCATCAGCGATTCGTAAGAAATTCTATTTTAACTTTGTCTTCATAAGTCGTCTAATAATAAAACATTTTGTAAAATTTTATACGTACTTAATAATATGTGAAACATTCCTGTAAAATATTTTATAATTGCTTCAATAATAAGCTGGTTTTTTTATATGCTCAAGTTAAGTAAACGATTGAAATTATTAAAGTATTACCACTAACTAAAGTAGGCACAGAAAATAAAAGGTTCTAGACCTTCTTTTGGTTCAATTTTCTATAAATTGGTATACTAATATTAAATTGAATATGAAGAATCTCTGTCTTCAATGACAAATTTATAGAAGTAAACATATTTGAACACATTATGAAATGTTATAGCATTTATGTTTTGTTGATGTGCTATGTTATCGAAGTTCTAATTCGTAAGAGGCAAACTATTATGACACTTTTTAGCATTATTCCTAATTTGTTTTACAGAGCACAAGGATCTTTTGGCGCATGCATGACATTGACAGGGGGGGCGTTGTTGGTGAAAATTCGTGAAATTACCCTAAGGAAATTCGATAAAAAAATAACTAGTATAAACTAGTTTTGGTTTGGGTTACGCGCAAAAAATCCTTGCACGACTATTACTAGAAATATAAAACTGACAACTCAACTGGTGTTGCCAGATTTATGATTCTAAAAACAGTTGTTTATGGTTTGTTTTTTACAATCTATATTCATAAATGACTGACTTCTGGATAAGGCTACGTTCAGACGATACGTGGCAGCGCATGCTTTTAATAATTACGATTATCCTGTCGCAATAACGTAGAAAAATAACAATGCAAGGCTTACGTTTTGTATTTAGGCTCACAATGTAAGCAATACACAATACAAAAATATCATTTTAATTATATTTGTTCTAATTAGGTACTTCTTTTTTTTGTATAAAAAGAAAAATAAAAATCAGCATAAGTTTTAGTCGTAAGGCTTTTATGTACTTAGTTCGTATATTTAAATCATCGTACACTGCATTTTTCCGAATTAATAAACATACTCACTACATAGGTACCCTATATTTCAGTTTATGTTCATTTAGAAACCAAATTGAGTGACAATTACGCACTCGCCATACTTCCGTTTCCGTGGATACGGTACCTAGTGTATTAACACAAATTATGCATTTATGTTAATACACCACCATTTTATCCACAAACATATTTAAAATATCCCATTATTACTTCTAAGTTTAAAAGATTATGAATTTATTAGTGTCATATCCTAAAAGTAATTGTCATAATTATGTAGACTGATCTTCTAACATTAAAGGAAATAATTAATAATGTAAATTACCTAATGCCATTATTTAATAAATGAAGTGGAAAAGCTATGAAATTTACTAGGACATAACAAAATAATGTAAATGTATCCAACATTCGTAAGTATATTATTTTTTGATCTCGAAATTTCAGAAGAATAAAAACATGACACTCAAAAAGGATTGGATTTATAAACAGGGTAGTAGGCATGGGCAAAAAATATCGATATTTTTCCATAAAATTATCGATATTTATCGGTGATATTATTTCATCCCGATATATCGATAATCGATATTTATTTTAGAGTATCGAATCGATTTTTTTTTAACGCAACTTTGGTTTCGTGTCCATATCTGATGACTATTGGTTTGATTAAATTGTAATAATTATTTAGGGTCTAGCATCAATAAAAATACTGTTTTCTTTTATTCTTTTTCACAAAGTTTTAATGCTTTGGGAATATGTATGAATATTCAAATCGATATTTTTCACTCGATAATTATGGATACTGTTTAAAAATATCGATATATTTTTTTCACTTGCCCATCCCTACAGGGTAGGCGACAAAAATATCCTAATGAGTCCGTCAGTTAGATTACAAAAAAATATTTGACCTGTATTTTTCTATTGTTACGTAAATCAAAATTAACGAAGATATACGACGCTTTTAAAATTCTTAATACGGTATAAATTTTAGAGCGTTAGACCTTATGAGCCCCCCTCCCGAGTTTTGATGCGTTTATTGGTGTCAATATTGATCGATTTACAAAAACGAAAAATACGTGTCCCTTATTTTGCAATACTTTATTTAACCAACGGACTAAATAGTTTTTTTTAAACTGTCGTCTTGCCTACTCTTTTTTTAAATATTACCTTGTGCTATCTTTGTTTTAGTAAATACATTGCATTTTCAAGTGATTGGTAGCTGTATCATCCTTGCGTTCTTATGGTCATCAGCACACAGCAATGTTAAATCGTTGAGCAGTTTTCATTGATAATTTAATAACGAAACTGAAATAGAATTCAAAAAGGGCATGGAAAAGACTATGTTTAATTCCCCTAAGGCCACCTAAGGGGTTGTATTTTCAACTTTATTTCAGTTGTACTTAGTTTATTATCATTTCGTCAATGAAAACTGCTAGAGAGTATGTTGCTGCTCTGTGTATAATTAATTAAACAATTATTGTATGTATACTAAATAATTATTTTTATATAACAGAACTCTTCTTTAACTTGTACATAGGTATTCTAAATCGCTTTCCAGGAACAGGTTTTTTATAACAGAACTATACTCGGGATTGTTCGTAGATTTTTATACTTGTTCTGTAATTTATCCACTGTTGTTGTAGATATTATCTACGCTATCTAAGCTTCCTAATTACATCCCTACTATTTTTGTGGGAATGACTTCCTAAAATATATACCATTTCATATGTAACATTACCTAGCCTTCGCCTGTCCGTAACGATTGGATTACGTAAGTACTATCGTTTAAATAAAGTTATCTAACCTATCTGTTTCTGGTTCCTCGTAAAAAAAAGTGATCCTTATTTCTATCGCAATAAGGTTGTTTTCAGTCGTAAATGAACTGTGTAAGGCCTGTACTTACTTACTTCACAAGCCTTCTCAGTGGGTATTTATCCTAGATTTATATGTCAATGGTGTTTATAATTCCATAGCGATCGCGCTATAGTGTTGCCAATTTACATTTAAATTAGGTACAATTATAATAATGTGGCCACCTCCATGTTCACTAACCCTGATGTTCCTGGAACCCTTCCTTGTTTATATTTGTATCGATTTCTAATATTACTGTGATTTTAACAACTTTCAGTTTTATATATTTTCCAATGTAGTGATAAATAAATTATTATTTATTGTTTATGTGTCTTTCATTTGTTTCTCTCCTACTTTTGATTGAGGAAGATGTTTTAGCTGTGTGCTGTGTGAGTAATGTGAGTTTTTGTTTTAGATCCATGAAATATTTTTATTCTACATCTTCCTTACACTGTCGAAATTTTCTCATTGGTTGACAGTAGGATCTTTTGAGTGAGCATTGATATTTTCCAACTGCAAAATGAATGTTTTTAATTAGCGACTCTCCATTGATGGAGAGAGAAAGAGATGGGTGTACGGAATGAAATACTTAGTATACATAATGTACGTCAGAAAAAATCTGCATCTTTTCGGTAAAAGAGGCGACAGACACAATTACAGTACTAGAAATAGGGACCAACTAGTTCAGCCAGGCTTTAGACTCGCTAAAGTAGACTCATCTTTCATGGGGTACTGTTTGAGATGCTATAATAAAATTCCACAAAGTATTCTTGAACTGAATGAGACGAAATTTAAAACATGTATTAAACGCACATTATGTAAGCAAGCATATTACAAGTTGAGCGATTATATCGCTGATAAAAATGCTTGGCTCAATGCTGGTCCTGCTCCACAAGGACAGGGGCGCAAAACTTGATAGCATTAAATGGTATTGTTGGAGCTGCTGAAGATTGTACAACTATCTTTGCATTGTATAGATTCAATGTTAGTATTATATAATAGCATAGCCCATATTGTGTGAGTACTATGTACTAGAAAGCTATCATTCACTGGAAACCTACTTTAGTTTTTGACTTGAATGTGCCCTGGCGGTTGAGAGTATGTCATGCTCACTCAAAGGTCTCGCTGATGGTGGCGCGTGTGTCGGATCATTTAGCTCCCTTCAAAGTGGTTGAGCTGAATGGTGCTGATCCATGCGTCATGTTCGTGAACGGGTGCTGTCAGTTGTGACTGGTCATCTCTTAGTTGCCATGGCTTATTTGAATGAATTATTTTGTTTTTACTATGGACACTTTTAACATGCACATCTTGCTACATTGTTCTCACATAATCTACCATCTCAAAATGAATTATGTAACCAAGATTTTGTAACAATATTTTGATTTAAAAGAGTGTCCATGGAGTTTCTTGCCCGTTCTTCTCCATAGAGATCTACGCTAGGGAATGGGCAACTACAGTACTTTCACAGTTTTTATGTCTTGTGACTGGGACTGTAGCTACTTTAAATGTTCATCTTTGTTTCGACAATTCAAAAGTGCCTGTTATTGGCCTACTTGAAATAAATGCTTTGATTTTGATTTTGATTTTGAAAGAAAAGACATTTATTTGGCACACGCCACAAGTTCACACGGTATAAAAATAATAAGAAAAAAACACCTCCACTTTTGCCCCATCCATGCGCTCCTTCGGTTGGGATTCGAGAGAAAAATAATGCAACCATAGCTTATATCAAGACACAGCTTTCATTAGCTCTTATAACCAGTCGGCTCACATTTAAAATGAAAGCTCGCGAGCACTTACATAGGAAGTTGGCAGACATCCCACATTTAATTTGTTTGTTTTCTTCATCTACATTTTTTAATTGTTTTTTGAAGTTTTCTCTCTTTTTATTATTTTTTGTAGGTATGTATGTATATGTATTTATTGTTAAGTATATTTTATTCTTCATAATTTTAATTTGTTGTTTTATCTCTGCATCACCCTAAGGTAGATTGGTAGAAAATGCCCAGGGCATTAAGTCCGCCTTTGTACATTATGTGCTTAGTTTAAATAAATAAATAAGTATCAGAAGCAAACAAGAAGACCAGCTATGTAATGTATTATCAAGGTTTCATGTAATAATAAAACATTTTTCAACTGTTTGAGAAGACCTGTTTTAGGTTGCTTGACAATGCTTCAACATAAGTTTCTCTTCAAGACCAGCACGATAACAGGGAATCCAACATTAAATAAAAGAGTTTATTTCTAGTAAATTTATTTATTTAATAAATTATATAGGTATAGAGAATTATAAGCAGATAGTCGCCTAACATAATTTGTGACTGTTCAAACTTTGAATATAAGAAAAATAATATGAATTTTAATCTTTACATGGCTATTATCGCAGGATGGAGATATTGGCGTATTTTTTATCAAGCCAGATAATGAGGGCCTACTGAAGCAACATAGATAGCCTTCAAGACAAGGATCTATATTTGTACAAAGAATGATGCCACTAAACAGCAGACTTTTGTCTATGAATAGGTAGGTGTTACACTCATGGCTTTGTATCTCGTACTGCGATAACATCCTTGTAATGAAAATAGACTTGTCAAAAGACTAACAAGTAGGTCAGTTAGTTGGATTAGAAGGTAAAAATAGTTTTACTAAAATTCTCTTTAGACGCAATAATAAAATCAGTTTCTAAAATAATGGCTGTTTAAATGAAGACATTAAAGCTGCTCATTTAATGTGTACAAAATGAGAGCCTTACATCATGTTTTCTGGCTAGTGTTAATAAGGTCGCTAAGACTGATGCATTTCACACAATTCAAGAGATATTTAAAATATTGGTATTTTTTAGAAGCTTTCATTGGGGTAAATATTTATGTGCACTGAAAAAAGCTGTTATGAATCAGCCTTTGTACTTAAATTAATTGCAGTGACAAAATTAGTTCAGATTTTACACCCTATTATGTATGTATTATTATTAGCTTCATTTAACACTGAAAATTTCATTTAGTACTACCTACTATTAGGAAGGAATTCGTGACCACCACTCGTCCCAACTGTTGATGCGAAGCTCTGCATTTAAAACTGACCAATTAGGTGAAGGAATGTCTGGAGCCAGCCAGTTGAAATCATCCAAAAGATCCCAGTTATTAGACTTCCGATCTAAGCCAGACATATTGAAATGCTTCTCTAGGTCTTCATAATACAAATTATATGGAGCGGTGCATATCTCAGTACAATCTTCAACGATTCCCTTACTAGTCACGTGTAAGTAAATATCACAATTGTTGGATGTGTGCATTCTTAGCTGCTGGCATGCAACAACGACCTTACAATTTGTACATTTCTCCATGAATACTGATGAAGTGACCGGTCCAGAAAGCACTATACAGTTGTCAAGATTGGTTAAATGCAAAGTTCCCATGACGCCCCTAAGGCCAATGGTACAATTTGTAAGGTTCCGTAAAGCAACATCTCTCTGAAACAACTCATCATTTTCAAGCACTAACACTTCATTCTTCTGTGAATCAAAACCAAACAGTTTTTCATCCCATTTGTTGCTATCGTTTTTCCTTGCAGCATCATTTTCATCAAGTGAGCCTTGTTTCTCAGTGTGGGATTTCGGAAGCTTTTTCTTTGAGAATCCAAACTTTTTCCTGGGCACATATCTCTCTTCTAATTCATAGCATTTTGTCTGCAGATTCTGTACTATACCCAGATATTTGCGCATGTTGAACTCCTTCAAGAAGAATGATGATGTCACAACATATTTTTGTAATTCGTTTACTTCTCTTTTTATGTTATCAAAGTGTGCAGGCAATGCATGCAGTTCTAGTGTTGGCACTTGCATCAGCAAGTCTTCAATATATTCTGATTTGATTTTAAATGAGCCTGAAAAGAAATCTTCATTTTCATCACAAGCATCTACTTCTTCCCTTGCCTTATGAGCTTTTTGTAGTTTTTCTAAGCGTTGTGCATCTCTCCTACTTAATCTATCTAAAACAGTATTTTTGTCACTCATTTTCCCTTCTTTAACAATTCTTCAATTGTCTTGTTGAGTTCTGAATTTGGATTTGCTGCTTCTTTTAATACACTAACAGTTTGATGACTCACTCTTCTAGCGTCTGTATGTTTTGATTCTGCGTCAAACTATAACAAAGAAAATTTGCCATAGACAATTATGTATTTTAAATAATGTGGAAAACAGAAGACACCACAAAACCATGAGGATGGCAAGACAATGACTTCCCATAGATATTCACGGAGATTAAAAATATATGATCCAACTGTCAAGAATAGTCGGAGGGTGTAAAGTACCCACCACTTTGGTAGTTTCCCTCCAATGCCATTAATTTATAAGTAGTTCTAATAGTAAGCACTGAAGTATCTTTACTCAGTGTTAGTGCCAAGAGATGGTGAGTCAAAATGGATCAAACTTGATGATATAATGTTGCCATGAATTAAAATTCAACTTCAAAATGAATGAGCAATGGAATATGGACCCTGATCATTTTGGAATGTTTGCAAATTAGTCAGGTTATCCACAAACTGATGTGACTCAGGTTGGCTGGACAAATTTTCAAAATAGCTCGCATTTTACTAGGTCAATAGGGCACTTTAAGTGACGGCTAAACACCCTTATGTCAGAATTTGTGACGCTAAAGAATCTTGGATAATCGATCGAAAACGGGTCCAGCCATCTTGAAAAACCACTTTTCGCTGGTCTCTTAATCTCGGTAACGGAAGTAATTTTGACAACTTTTGGCATATCAACGGGCGTCACATAAGTTTGTGACAGGCATCGAGCTAAAAGTTTTGTGATACGTACAGTGGTTTAGTAGAAAAATGCAAAAATCTGTGCTAGCCATCTTGAATTTACGTACAAAACTTTTGGCTGGCACTTCCGAATCTCAATAACGGTAGCGTTTTCGAATAATTATGGTTCCTTTACTAAAACTTGGTGACGCAATGTGTGACAGTAATAACGTTTGATTTATGGCGTCACATGCAAATGTCCAGGGAGTGGTTTTTCAAGATGGCTGGACCCATTTTCGATCGATTATCTAAGATTCTGTAGCGTCACCAATTCTGACATAAGAGTGTTTAGCTGTCACATAAAGTGCCCTATTGACCTAGTAAAATGGGAGCTATTTTGAAGATTTGTCCAGCCAACCTGAGTCACATACAAACTGACAGAATGAATTCAACTAAATCAACTCTGTACAGAATTTCTACTTCACTAAATATTTTTTTTTAACAGAATCAGATACATCACAAATCACAAGCCCCACGGTACAATCACAATTCGAAAACACATGCAGAGATTAGTCCCAAGAAAACAATCAAATAAGAGTATTAACTAAACAATTGATGACCACAATCAACATAAACGAATACGGAATTCAATAATGACCTGCTTAAGTAGTTCATCATCAGGTTTGACCAACTTGAACAGTGTGAAACCGAGGGTCCCGAACGTTGCCACCCAAAAGGCGGCTTTAATACCAACAGACATCTCACCACTTGTTTAGATTTGGCCTTCGTTTCTCCAAACTGCCTGATCGAGATCTCTGATCTTATTCTCAGCAATGGTCTCTCCAAGTCCGTAGTAACCTTCCAGTATCCAGTTGTGGTTCTTGTACATGTACAGACGGAAATCTGGAAATTATAAATGAATAACTTCGTGAGAGAAACAAAGCCATTATTTATCAACGGTCACAAATGATAGGCAGGAAAAAATGAAGAAAATTATTATCGGATTGGTGTTAATACTTTGTAATGAGTCTGATGGTGTAGTGTATGGCCCATTGTCAGGCAGCATTTGTGGCAACATCGAAAATATTCAGGATGAGAATTTATTCATGTTCTATAAACCCTTAATTTAATATTTATTTATTTCATAGAAATTCATTTCTATTTATTACCAATGCCCGCTCACTAAGGCTTTACTTGCATCTATACAATGGAGGAGTTGCTGTTTAGGTTCAACCCGGGTTCAATTGCATTTTTATGAAAAGAAATTGACAAATGGCAGATGTCTCACTTGTTTAATTTAGTGGGTAAAGAAAGAATTACGAACAGGGAGAAAAGATATTTGTAATTCTTTACCCATATTATCTATTACTTGCACACTTTCGAAAGACAAAGATGCAGGCTTGATGTAGGTTTTTGACCTGTCAAATATTTTAGACAGACATTGCACATGTTGACATTTACTACGTTTTTTATGCCATCAAAATATATTTTCGTCTCACCGGAGATGTGAACGGACAATGCTAAAGATAAATTTCTTTGTTTATATTATGCACATAGGCTTAGAATAGAATTAAAGTACTTTCCATACTTACTTCTATCGGTGTTCAATTTGTACCAAAGACCGTAGGATGCGGCAAGCCCGATTCCTTCTGCTAACAATACACCTTTTATACCCCAACTAATGTACCGTTTGTACGCAGGTTTTGCAGACTTTGTTAGCATAATAAAAAAGTAACAACAATTATTTTTCCAGAACGACTTATTTACTGAACTGAATGGAAATTTATTTCATCCATTGAATCACGAATTTCACGAACGAGAACGTCTCACTTGCTTGTACTCTTTGGTCTCACTTATAGGGATGACGATCTAAGATCGATTAATCGAAAAATCGATTTATCGAGCCAAGAAAATCGATCTTTTAAATCGATGTGTAGTACTGAATCGATTCATTGGATCGATACAAAACCCTTTAAAATCGACATGCGATTTTTTTCTGTTTTTGTATTAACCATACAATCAGTTGTAGGCAGTGCTACCAGATCGTGGGTAAAATGACCCCGCACTTTGTAGGTCGCTCTCGTCTAAACACATTGAATGTGGTAAAAAGTGGGGGAACATTTTGCCCACGATCTGGTACCACTGGTTGTAGGTGCCCGTATTACAAGAGTACTGCCGGTTAATTACTCAAAAACTCACGAGGTGGGTGTGTGTTTAGTCTCCTTTGCCTCACTACCTCACTTCTCTTCAATAGAAAATCCCTTACTTTGCTGTTTAAAGATCGTTGATTATAATATTCGTCTTGTTTTTAATAAAATTGATTAATACTTACATTGTAATAGAAAATTTGAAAAAAGATCGATTTTTGGAAATCGATCTTTTATACCTCGATTTTTTTGTGGATCGATTCATGAGGTCACGATTCGAATCGATTTAAAAATCGATCTTTTTCGGATAAAATCGCCATCCCTACTCACTTACTCGATGACGTAAGGACAATTTCGTTCGGAAATTCAAACAGATTTTCTAGAGTTTGCCATAGAGCAATGAGGGGTTTTCTTTTTGAGTTAAAAAAAAAATGTTTCCAAGAATTCTCTAGATGGCGTTGAACTGACTTCGCGTCGTTACTAGGTGCCAAAGCCAAAACGCTTGGGAAAAAAAACATTGCATCATGGTACAATATTTATTTGACCATGCATTGCATCACGTCACCACGTCACATTCGCTCGATGATTGACACTTTCGTTTGCATAAGCTTCCGAATATAACCATTACATTCGATTACATCCAATTCATTGATATTATAAGTAATAAATAAAAACTTTTTTGCAAAAAATAAAACCGACTTCACACAAAAAAGTGAAAAATAACTTTAGCTTCAGAAGTCGGTGACCTTTGTTTGATTGATTTAGTTTTTCTGTCTCCGACTTCTGAAGCTAAAGTTATTTTTCACTTTTTTGTGTGAAGTCGGTTTTATTTTTTGCAAAAAAGTTTTTACGTTTCACTTTTTAGTGGTTCATATGTGCTTAACCTTTCACAGCGTAACGGCGTGATTTTTTGTTATGAACTGGTGTAAACAATAGAGAGACATGAGATTTCAGCGATCCCAGTGCATTTGCTATCATTTATTGAGGAGTTCCCGTCGCTCATCTTCCGAAGTTCTTCATCAGATATTTACCAAATTGAAAAGAGATCACTCCAAGAACGTACTCTTCCTAAAACTACCCAAATCGCTTCTGGTGTGCCTTTATTTAAGGAATTCCCTCTATTTCTCCAGGATCCCATTAAATGGAACTTAACACATCTAACTGTCGAAATCTGGGTGAATACACCCAGATTTCGACAGTTAGATGTCGAAATCGATGCTCTGAGGGAGTACGCAGAAGTGTACAATAGTACACTTCTGCGTACTCCCTCAGAGCATACAGGCGTGATGTTACGTCACTATGTTACATAAACAATAAACAACCAAGCGATTGGAGCAATTACTGCAGCTTTGCCGTGTATTTTTTAAGAGTTCCATTTATATCCCCGTAGATCAGCGTCAGATCTTAACCAAATTGTAATGGGACCACACGGAAAGCACCAGCTTTCAAATAAAGAAGAATCATCAAAATCGGTTAACCCGGTCGAAAGTTCAGAGGCAACAAACATTGTCGAAATGTGAGAGTATTGTACACATCTGCGTACCCCTTCAGAGCATACAGGCGTGATGTTACGTCATGATGTAGTATGAACAATGAACTTACAAGCGATTGCAGCAATTACTGCAGATTTGCCGTCTATTTTTGAAGAGTTCCATTGTATATCTCGGAAGATCAGCATCAGATCTTCAGCAAATTAAAATGGGACCAAACGACAAGCACCAGCTTTCAAATAAAAAAAGAATCATCAAAATCGGTTCACCCAGTCGAAAGTTCTGAGGTATACAAACACAAAAAAAAAAAAAAAAAAAAAAAAACATACAGACGAATTGATAACCTCCTCTTTTTGGAAGTCGGGTGAAAAGGCGATTACATCCAAGTGAAATGGTGTGACGTTCCGTTCATAGAGCATCTTTATATGTTCCGTTCCTTGCAGTAACTTACCAAGAGCAGCGTCATCTATCCAGCCATTGATTATATTATATCTATGTATCCAGCAAGCTAGGGAAGAGTTGCAAAAGAAAATCTCTCATATCGCCAGTAAAATTATTGAAACAATATTACTTGGTTAAAAATAACATCAAAATAGAGGCATTTAAATAAAAAGGTATTTTGGGAGAGACGAAAGGAAAGGGCACGATAGACCGGGATACATGGTGGTGGTCGCCAGAGATACAGAATGTGCTGAAGGATAAAAAGAAGAAGTTCAAAGAATGGCAGAGTGTTGGAAATGAGAGTGCTAGTTTGAAAGCTGAAAAGAAGCGTGAGTATGATGCTCTCAAGAAAATGGCTAAGAGGTCTGTGGCTATAGCGAGAGCAAACGCCCAGAATAAACTCTATGACACACTGGATAGTCCAGCAGGCCAAAAACACCTATACCGGCTTGCTAGAGCTAGAGAGAGAAAGGCGAAGGATGTTTGTCAGGTCAAATGCGTAAAAGACGAAGCTGGAATGGTTATTTCGGATGATGAGAAAATTAAGGATAGATGGAAGGGTTACTTTGAAAGACTAATGAATGAGGAGAATTACTGGAGTGGGGTACTCGAAAATAAACCAGTGAATGAGGGATTAGTGAGAAAGGTTAGCGTGGATGAAGTAAGGATTGCAGTAAATGGAATGAAGAATGGTAAAGCGTTAGGACCGGACGGAATACCGGTTGAAGTATGGAAGTTATTGCGGATGGACGGATGGACGTGGTTAGCTTTATTCTTCAATAAATTGTTGCTGGAAGAAGCCATACCTGACGAATGGTGTAACAGTTTGCTAGTGCCCATTTTCAAAAACAAAGGTGATGTGCTGGAGTGTAACAATTATAGAGGAATAAAGCTAATGTCAATGCTAATGTAAGTATGAAAGTTTGGGAAAAAGTTATTGAAAGGCGACTGAGAGAAAAGAGTGAAATTTCACAGAACCAATTCGGTTTTATGCCTGGTCGGGGAACGACGGATGCCATATTCGCTATCCGCCAGCTGTGCGAAAAATATAGAGGTGCACATAAAAACTTGCACATGGTGTTTATCGACCTCGAAAAGGCATACGACCGGGTACCACGTGAGGTTTTGTGGTGGGCCCTTAAGGAGAAAAGTGTGCCTGGGAAGTATGTGCAGTTGATCCGTGCTATGTATAGTCGATGTAGAACTCAAATACGGTCTGCAGCAGGCACTACCGGCAGCTTCAATGTTTCAGTCGGCTTGCACCAAGGGTCGGCTCTAAGCCCTTACCTCTTCCTTATGATAATGGACGCTCTTACGTTCGACATCCAGGAAGAGGCTCTCTGGTGCATGCTCTTTGCCGACGACATTGTGCTAGTTGCCGAGAGTGGCCTAGAGGTCCAGAGCAGATTGGAGGTGTGGTGGCAAAGACTGGAGAATGTTGGCCTGAAATTAAGTAGAACCAAAACGGAATACTTGTTTTGTGATTTCGGCGGTCTCTCCAGTCCTGTGCCCATAACCCTTGCCGGAACGCCCATACCGGTCTGCTCTGATTTTCGGTACCTTGGGTCGCTTATTCAGGGAAATGGCGAAGTAGACCGGGACGTAACGCACCGGATCAACTCAGGATGGATGAAATGGCGACAGGTCACTGGAACAACTTGCGACCCACGGATGCCCCTCAAGTTAAAGGGGAAAATCTACAAGTCCGTGATTAGACCTGTCGTATTGTATGGATCAGAATGCTGGGCTGTGAAGAAGATGGATGAAAAACGATTGCATGTAGCGGAGATGAGAATGTTGAGGTGGATGTGTGGAGTGACAAGAATGGATAAAGTAAGAAATGAATATATTAGAGGAAGTTTGAAAGTGGCACCTGTTACTGAAAAATTGAAAGGAAGTCGTTTGGCTTGGTATGGACATGTAATGAGGAGGGATGAAACGCATGTGACTAAAAGAGTGATGGACATAAGTATTGATGGATGGAGGGGGAGAGGAAGGCCAAAGAAAAGATGGATGGATTGTGTAAAGACTGATATGAAAGAGAAAGGAGTAAATGATGCCGTGACGTCTAACAGGGGAGAATGGAAGAAGAAAACGTGTTGCGCCGACCCCAAATAAAATGGGACAAGGGCAGGAAGATGATGAGAGGCATTTAAATAAATGATATTGACGATTTGTAAGCATTGGAAATTGATATTGATATCTAAAAAAAAACTCCGACATTTCCAAAACATCCAGCGCTCTCATACAATGCTCCAGGGTACCAACGTTTTTCTGCAATTTGTTGCGTGCGGCCTGAGCCGCGCGGCCCAACAGCTGCGTTGCTTGGCCTCACGGAGCCGCAAGGCTCTAGTGGGGACCACTTTACTTCGCCTACGCACGAACCACAGACAATCCATCTTTTAGAGCATGAGAAGTGAAAAGGATAATTTTATCGTAGACTAGCCGATGCCCGCGGCTTCACCCGCGTAAAATTGTTTAATAAACTCGATGAACGAATTTTTCACGCTCAAAGTCCTTCTTCGACTCTTATGAACTTGGAGGGTTATATTGATGATTCTGATGACTATAATTCTGTAACTTAATACGTCCTAAGTTCGCGTGCGATATGTTTATCAACATAAAACTTAGCACTGCCCTGCAAATAGCAAAAAATGTAACAAAAATATAATTCCGCGGGCCGCCCTTACGCATTCATATTAAGGACAGACAGACGCGGCGGGAGACTTTGTTTTATAATATGTAGGTAGTGATTATACTGGCAGAATACATCGGCATTTCCAGTCTCAAGTTTCCCAATGTCCTTTTATATCTAATAATAGGTGTGTCATGAAGGTACTCGAAACGTTCTTGGAGATAAGACGGTTTTAGGATTGATAAAATATTGTATAGGTGGGACTTTCCCTGTCCTCCGATCGGAACTCCGATTGGTAGGAGGAGCTCGGCGGTCACAAATTATTTTACGTAGGGCCAAGTTTAATATTTTTGGAACCGTAGCGGGCCAAACGAAATGCAAAGTGACCTCTGAACTAAAAAACAAGCCTCACTGGACTAGACTGCGATGTTGCGGTCTGCATTCGCGGGTAGGCGAGGTGAGGTGGGTAGGTATGAAATACCTATGCTATGAGAGCCGCTAGGTGGCCATGTGTTGAACGGGCTAGGTGAACAAGATATGAGATAATCTGACCTTACTTGCCCCATTGCTTGCTTTTTCTTTCATCAACAATGGGAATAAATTGTCTAGATACAGTCGTAATACACCAACTGTCCATAGGAATAGCACTACAGGTAGGGAAAAAAGACTAAAAACACGAATTCATTTTGTCACATTCTTTTATTGGCATTCTTTAATTTATGTGACTTTAGAAACTACTCGGCTTCTTCTTCTTCCGACTCTTCCTCCGGTTGTTCTTCCTCACATGCTTCTTCACAAGCCTGTGTTTCAGTGAGAGATTCCTTCAAACACTCGGATGCGGGATCCTGCACAAAATACAATCGTCAAAAGTTAATTAGGGGTTTCAATTATTTGGCCTGTCTACTCGTATGTAAGTTTGCTATGTTATTTTTCCTACATATTTATTACTCATCAAGTCATCATCACCTCAATAAAGAACATTTTGATATACAGTACTTATGTTAGTTTAAACGAGGGATGTATCCAGACCCGCAAAGTAAGCGGGTATGTTTGTTTATGCGATACGCGGAAACGCAATATAAGGCGCGGGACAAACACGAGAGGCGTATGGCGAATGGCGGTGGCGCGGGTGCACGGGGGGCTAGGAAGTGGCGAGGTAGCGGCGCCATTTCCTCGCCCCCCGCGCACCCGCATCCGCGCCACCACCATACGCCACTTGTATATGACCCGCGCCTTAGACATGCGGAAGTAGCGGCGCCCGCTTTCTATATAGTATAATGTACTCTGTGGCGCCCGCGCATACACTGCCGCCTTGCCGCGGGGTTGTGCCCTGGTGGTGCATCCGGACAACAAAAAGGAAAGGGGCGGAGTTTGCGCACGGAGCTTCCTTTTCGGTAGCGTCGGCACGTGTGGTGCTGCGTGACACTTAGAGTTCACTTCTTACGCGCTCAGTGTCCATGAGAAATGTATTTTGTTAGACAATTATGTCAAAAACCTGTGTTATAGGTTTTTTACATATTTGAATTGAGAATCGAATGCTGAATACCTCAATATGTACCTCGTTTAACGTAACACGCTGTATATATGCGGGGCAACTTTGTTGTTGCAATCGAGGCGAAATTCCCATCCAAGCCGCAAGCAAGGATGTTATGGAGCCGAGAACAGCAGTAACAAAAGCCCACGACAACGAGGTTTTTCTTTACACTATCGAAGAAATAAAATAATAGAACACAAAGCATTTTTGTCATGATTTATCTGAATTTATCAGAAACTGCTATTAAATTCGCATTTTTTTTTAAAGACTCCATCATAATGCATTTTGGTCGTTTGTATTTGTCACTTAAGATTCGAATGAATAGGACACCTGTTTTTTAAATCTATAGTTTTCCAAGAACTTGGAACTCAAAAACCATGAGTAATTCTTTATGGTAATATAACTCACCCCGATATGGTTCCGGAACCGGATCTGGTATCCGTCCAGCACGTTGTCGATGCATTCGCCTTCGCAGTCCTGCCAGTCCTCCCAAGGAGTCATGGGACATTCTTTTGACGAATCCGGGTCTACAGGTGGAGGCTCCTCGCTTTCAAATAAAAATGAGCATTATACTGACTGCCATACAAATAAATAATCCTGATCATCATCTTCCTTCCCTTGAGTATCCTAGTTTATATGGGGCACCCGCAGTAGGTATGTCTTCTTGAATAGTGTTTTGGACCAACATAGTCACATAAATATGCAACAAGCAAGCACTTGCCTTGTATGCGAAACGACACAAACATGTGACAAAATGGTAGGTGAAAATGTGGGTTGGCGTGGAAGGCACGCGCCTGCCTGTATGCTCAGGACGTCAAAAGGTAAAAAACCAATTTCGCCGCAGCCTAGTGGATTCATGTACCTTGTGGTGGTAGTAGGTGTAGAAGGTCGATAGTTTTCAGTTTTCCTTGTAATTTCGCCACTATCACCATCGCCTTCTCCCGGTTCTGCAGTCTCACCTTCGCCTCCTGTAAATTAGGTTTTTATTTGATATACAATTTAAAAGGCAGTAAGAAAGATAGGGAGGTGAGTGCATCTCTCTCAGAATTTGCATTTGATCTGGCGAGAGACAGTAGACAGTGTGTTGGAAGAACAACAGCCAGATTGGTGGATGAAATTCAGAAGATTGCAAGTAAAACATCATGTAGGCGTAAACCAGGGAACCATGACGCTTAAAGGCAGGAAGGCTGTCAATGATGATATTTCCAAGCCATAATGACCTCTATCTCGATAATTATAAAGGGTGAGTGTACCTGTTTCTTCCGTAACAACAGTCTCTTCCGTGCAGTTAGGGTTGTAATAAGTTCGTATTAAATGGAACACCAATCTGGCGAATGGTTTCACACGTTCCTTGTCTATGGTTGCGTCTATAGGAGCGTTATTTATCGGCTGTGCTGGTGCCGTCGCTTCGTTTGATGACTGAAATGGGACTAAAAGAATTTAGTACACTTAGGAGAAGCTGGTTTTCAGGAAGAGCTCGTGGTTAAAGAAATAACAGCCGCTCGGGTCGATCTTTAGGTCAACCTGTGCTTGCCTGGATGGGTGACCACCCATTAAATTATCAAACCTATGTGCTCGGAAAGCACGTTCATATAAGCCGTTGGTCCCGGCTGTCATATTGATCTTTTACAGGTAGTCAGTGGCCCGAAAGTTTGACAACGTCTCACCACGGCGGGTATCGTAATACCCAGTACTATTACTCATACCTAGTAAACAAAGTAGGTACGAAACTGTTTTATGTCCGTAACATCACCAGCTCAGGTCCAATTAAAAACCAGCGTCGGGCACTAGCTGCTCGGCAATTTGGCGCAGCCGTGAGACACACAATATTTTCTCTTTTTTTCTGTCTAGTTTTTAGTTTTTACTGTGTAGGTTTAAGTTTCTTTTCATTTTTTGATTTTACTTTATTTTTTAATTTGTTGTGTGCACTTATGGCATGTGCCAAATAAATATGTTTTCTTTCTTCTTCTTACGAACTGGGTTTTGTGGGTCAGCTATGCAATCGCTTCATGTGAAACACTGGTATTCAGCTGCATCCGGTTTGACTGGACTGGAAAAAGGCTAGGCAGGTGAGATGAAGCTGAGTTTTAATGTGTAAAACTTTAAGAGACAAGAAGTCAAGAATATGAAGAAGATTTTTGGAATTTTGCTGGAGATGTAAATCTTGGTCAGGAATTCAGGATCACTATGAGTAGGTCCTTAACTTGGACCTTCACACGCCGCTGAAGATCTTATGAAATAACTTTGGACTGGAAATAGACTATGGGTCAAAAAGCCTATCACAGAGCTGTAAATTAAATGATCATCCTAATTTAAGGACTAAAAAAAAGGTTTACGCACGTCAAATTTCTTTCCACTGTCCGTTCCAGCATCCATTGGGTACAAATTGTAGGTGACACTTTCCGCCCACTCTTGAGTCACGGCAACGCAAAGTTCTAAATTGGCGACTCCAAGGAACCAATCCGGAGAAGGCAAAATGGCTGTGGCTAGGGAGACCATGTGATGCTTCCTGCTCACTCTGAAGGTGGAAAGAGTCTCCCTATTTGTATAAGGCGGTGCTGTAGCTTTTATGATAGTTCTGACGTTAGTACCTAGCTGTGAAAAAATGAAATGTTTTATGTCTTGTGAGAAAAAAGAGCATCATAATGAAGCTTTCAAAATTAACAACCTGGCGATAAATTTCCCCCTCCATGATGGTAGTGTTTCCTTGTTCAGCCAGAAGTTTCAGACCATCAGTAGCTTCAGTGTTGAACTTGAACATAGAGTATTCCTTGGAGTGCGAGGCTCCCACGATGTCACTAAACCTTGCCACCAACTCATCTCGGTTGGGATACATCGTAGGATGCGTGTTATAGGACCACATGCCTTCAAAAGTCAGCTATTGGAAAAGAAAAGTAGGTAAATTTCTTAAGTGAAGAGTAGACAGCACCTTCCAAGGGCATATACACGTAGAATGTTGGCTACCGGCGCCAATCTGCCAGCGCTTATTGAAACCGGGTCGCGCAGGTAGTCGGTGCAATCAGTGTCTATTCTTTGTGCCGAGCCAGCGCCATTAAGCGCCGATCGTCGCCGACAAGTTCCGACGGCGGAAGCAGGTCGAAAGTTGTTGGCGATATTCGGCGCTTATCGGCACCGGTAGCCAGCGATCTACGTGTTTATTATGCCCTAACCTATGATTGTGCCGTACCTTGTATCTCGCATCTTCACAAGCTTGACAGTTTACGTTTTCCATCGGCTGCATATCGTCTGCCTTCCTCCGATCCTCGCAGATATGTTTAGACAGCGGACCGTCATAGTTGTACCATACCCCGGGCATTACAGCCACCACCGCAAAGATTGTCACACATTTGTTGTTTTTACTAGGCGCTTTCCATTTCACCTGGTAAATCAAATGAGGTAGGTAAGATATTACCGTTATGTGATGCTCCAAGGACCCGCGAAATTCAATTTTTCTTATGTTTTTTGCAATTTGCAGGGCAGTGCTAAGTTGTATGTTGATGAAACTATCGGTCGCGGCTGTAAGACGTAAGTAGTTACAGAATTAAAATCATCAGAATCATCAATACAACCCGCAAAGTTCATAAAAGTCAAGGGACGGTTTTGACCGTGACAAATTCGTTCCTCGACTCCTAAGAACTTGGCTACCCTGACGCTTTCCACCCGCTTCGCACCTTAACACGTGGTGTATTATAAATTTATAGCATTAGGTTTACCTAAACGGTATTGTTGGAGCTGCTAAAGATTGCACAACTATCTTTGCATTGTATGGATTCAATCTCTTTAGTATTATATTATAATGTCATGCATGGCCCATATTGTGTGATTACTAGGTATTAGAAAGCTATCATTTACTGGTAAACTACGTCTTTTCTTGACTTGAATTTGCCCTGGCGGTTGAGAGTATGTCATGCTCACTCAAATGTCTCGCTGGTGGTAGCGCGAGTGTCGACCATTTAGTTCCCTCTAAAGTGGTTGAGTTGAATGGTGCTGATCAATGCTTCATGTTGTGCTGTGAGTTGTGACATGGTCTATTAGTTGCCATGTCTTATTTGAATGAATTATTTTGTTTTTACTTCTTACTACGTTGTTTTCGCATAATATACCATGAATGATGTACCTACTTAACTCATGTAACAATAATTTGATGAGTGTCCATGGAGTTTCCTGGCCGTTCCATAGATATCTACGCTAGGGAATGGGCAACAACAGTACTTTCATTTTATGTCTTTTGACAATTTAAAAGTGCCTTTAACTGGCCTACTTGAAATAAATGCTTTGATTTTTTGAACGCATCATCATCTTGCATGCGATGATGATGCGTACGCAACCATTGCTCCTGTTCAGGGTTTTGTACTTCAGTTGGCGAAAACGGAACCCAAGGAGCCGAAACAAATAGGATACGAACCGTTGCCTGTCTGTCAAGAACCTTTTGCTCAGGAATGCACGTAGGTATCAAGCTGAAATTGTAAGCAAATACTCAAATCTGCTACCCCTTACACCAGACAAACTTGTAAATCAACGCGATCAAAAGTTATGACCCCTAATGTCGCATATTTTGCGATTTCACAAGGGAGTCAATACCAATAGGGAACTTCCTGTTGACTTTCCGGTCGATTCTGTAAAATTCGAACAACAACTCGCATCTCACCTCACTATTCACTCTCACTTGACTAGTTTTTAATGAAGTACGCCATCAAGGCGTCTCTTGGGACGCTTGTAGGTATAACAAAAGCCGATGTTTTCGTGAGAACTTACCTCAACAAAAGTCTTGGGCGTGGTATCGGACTGTATGACCGTATTCTCGCAGATGGGCAGTGGTACTGCATCGTTAGAATTAGCCAGAGGTTCCAGCTTCCCGGGACTTAGCAATAAAGGCCTCCTAGGATTTTTCGGGTTCTCCATTGTATCCTCTTGAAGCGATATCGTGAACGCGATGAAGGTAGATACCCCGTCCCGAGAAGACAGACGAACTACAAAAAAAAATGATAGGCGGTTTAATATTTTTGTCCGTTAACCTCAGCCGTTTTAAATGTATGATAGGTACCTATGCTCGCACAAACAAATGCAAAGTGACTACCTTAAGTACTTACGTTAATTTGAGGCTTAAGGCTGAGGCTACATTTGGCAGCGATTTGCAATGCGACTGGAAGAGCGAAACGAGAAAAACATGGTATGGCTACATTACAAGCGAGATTCCGGCGTATTTTGTAATAAATTCGCCTCAATTTCGCTATGTTGGTGTAGCCGATGCCGTGATTACAGTCATGTTGTTCTGATCATATACGTGAGCATTCATTAACTTGTTTTAATCGCGCATGTGTCGCAGGTCGCGTCGCGGCCTGATGTAGCCTCAGCCTAAGTTTTACCTGCATAAAATGTACTTATTTTTTTATTTTGTCTCACAAGCATGCAGTCTTGTACAGTCGAGAACTTTAATTGATGATCCACAATCGGGTTTAGTTGGTAATATTACTCGTGAATGTATAAAAGTTTAAAATTGGAAAGAAGTGAAAATGGCTTATTAATTAAAGTCTTCGACTCTACATTGTTTCAATCTTATACCACAGTGGGAAAGAGATAGCGCTACACGTCCTCAATAGTTTTCTCTTTCCCTCACTGGAGTGACATTAAAACAATAGGTACCTACCTAAATAAATAGGTAAGGTTTACGCATTACGTACCGGTATAGTCGTCCTCCGGGATATACTTGCCCTCTCTAATGCCAGCCACGTCTATGGTGAATCGGTTGTCAGGAGGTAGAGGTTCAGTGTTGAATCCCAGAGGCCGACGGTCACACTTTTCATAGCTGCACATGCAGGCTTTTGCAAGCAAGATGAGGAATACGATCTGGTTGGGACCTAAAACTGTCATGTAATAGTTAATGGCGTCGATTCTGTTTTGTGCACAAACTAAACATAATCTAGGGTTTTGTTAATCTTTTACTAAAAGGCAGTAGTGCGCTAAAAGGACGACTATAGCTATGAACTAAGTTAGAGATGTCAAACTAGTTTATGCTCTGCGCTTCACCGTGTTTTTAGTCGACATGTTTTTACGTGCATCCTTCATTTGTATGGAAATACTAATTAAATTTGACAGCTCTAAATTACGTTCGTCTCTTTTTCGTTTTATAAGAGAGTAAAAGATAGCAATAGCCTAAATTAAGTTTAGTTTGAGCACAACAGAATCGACACCATTATCTAAGTATTTTTTATTTGAAAATGTGCATCAAAATCGAAGCTCCAGCGTAGCCTGCGAAATTCAAATTTTCAATTTGCAGGCCAGCTTGCTAGTTTGTACGAGTATGATGTAAGACGTATGTTAGGTAGTTATAGAATTATAATATCAATCCTCGCAAGTTCATGTAACCTGATCGAATGAATTTTTCATTCAGGTGTTCATCAAGCCCCTGGCCTGCGAATTACAAAAAAACGTAAGAAAATTTGTATTTTGTGGGTTACCTTGGAGCTTCCACTTTAAACGACACTCTTGGATGTTTCCATAAAAAAGATGACGTGGAACTATAGCAAAATTTTCCAGGTGACCGGTAAACGTGGCAAAAGAGAGCATTCGCTGTTTATTCCCGGAAATGTAATTAAAGGACTCCTACTATAGATAGGTACAATAATAATTGTGATTATTAAATAAAAAAGGGAGCCGTTTTTCTAAAGAATTGGATAGTGTAAAAGAAGTTCTAAATAAAACCAGACTTACCGAAAAACTTCAAAAGCATTTTTATCACCATTAATCCTTCATGAATGTACTTTAAACAGGTGCCATATGGTCACAGGTCGTCGAGTTACTAAACCGTTCATTCACAATTAGTTTAATAGTCCTGCTGCATCTCCCGTGCTTATTACTTCATTTAGACTAATTAGTGATCCGGAATATGCTGCCAGACGATTGTTACTCTTATGCAGTTGCTTTAAAGCATAGGTGTAAAAATCATGACGCAATAGGGTAATAATAGGTTGATATTTTATTTATGGGATTGTTCTGGACTCTAGAACAATCTCATAAACGTCATCAATTTAATAGGATAAAGAGAAAATACTCTCACAATGGGTGGGAATAACATTAATAGGATAGGTACTAGGATCCCCTGGAAAAGTCGCTTCTTACTCCGCCTCTGCTCCAGGCTCCCTCCCTCTCGACACGGATAATTCTCAGGAGGTTTTATTTTGTCGCTCCTATGCCATTCTTTTTTTAAATTTCGTTGCGGAATCCCAGACAGTTTAATCGCGTCTCTAGAACTAGTCTCGGAGTTTCATAGAAGAGTTTCAGGGTTTAAGCAGTTGCAGTCTTGGGAATAGTGTGGTGGGCTTATCAAACGCTGACGATCGGGTTTACAATAGTTTATAATATTGATTTAGTTGTGACGTAAGAGTTACGTCAATGGTAGAAGGTATCAAGGTAGGGAAGAAATAAAAACAAATTAAAGTAATGAATAACGATGTTTACGAATATTTATTATTAATTTTTCATAAGTTACATTTACATTCATAGGCAGAACTTCCTACTCAACAATGAGTATGCAAGAATTTCTGCTGTCCTAACCGTAAAAGTAATTATTTCTCGTCTTCAAGTCTCTACGCTTTGAGTTCCATTTCCCTCCAGGCAATATTGGTGCCATGATTCTACGCTCGACTGTAAAAAAGAAAACAATCCAAGTAACACTTCCAACTTCCAAAATCATGTAATTTTACAGGAACAAAAAAAATGGGACGGTGGAAAATGTCGCATATATATCGTACGGAAAATTTCGAGTACAAATGTGAGTGGCTAGAGTACGGAAAGACCAAATAATGGACTGCGTGAAAGATGTTATGGTGGCCAGAAGAAGTGTCTACAAAGATGTGACTAATAATGAAGTAGAAAGAAGACATGATACCTACCGACGACACTACACAAACTGGGATAAACAAGAGCAACATAAAGAAAATTAAATCCGGTGATCAGTTACCTACGGGATCTTCAAGGAAACGTAGTAAATAGATATAGAACTGAGAGTCCAATTAACGTCTAGGACCATCAGAGAAGTTCGGGAAGGATAGTATAAAATTAAAAAGGACCTTGAAGATCATCTTCATCCTCTTCGGAATTAGTGCACTCATCTTCACAAGATTCTCTCTCGAATGTATCGAAATGATTCTTGCAGAATTTGGATACTTCTTTCACTTTGTGGTGGTGCCTTGCCTGCGGCAGAAACATATAATGGTATTGTTAAAAATGCTTACACGCATCTGATGGATAGCTTACGTTCCTGTATGCTTTAAAATCATACCGTTATTAAGACTTATTCTTCCCCCTTTCCATTTACTGTTTCTTGCAACTACTGTTGAAGAACCCCATAATAGCTTCCATAGATGTCATAAATCTCGATGCGTATCAAAGGACCAAAAACTTTAAATCATAAACATGGTTAGCTAAAAAGAACACAGTATGAAATGTTCGCATTGTCACTCACATGAGGATCATACTTCTCCACAGGAACCCCGTCTACCAAATGATACCGCTCCCTCCAACGGATTCCAATCACCTTTCCGTCCTCACATTCTCCGTCACAGGCACTCCATTCCTGCCATGGCGACATTGGGCAGTCTTCTGGTGATTCTGTTTCGTCAACAGGAGGAGCTTCGCTGTTTGAACGAGAGTTATTGTGAACTACCTATCTACTGCAAGTAATGCGAGATGATGATCGAAGCTAAGGCATGCGTTTGAAATGGAGAATGTCACTGTTATTTTGCACTAAGTTTGACTCCTGACCTCATATTCACAACGCTTCGATTCGATTTCGATTCGGTAAGTCGTATGTCTATCTCGCTCGTTTCGGTTATGCCAAAAAGGGATAGACATACGACTTGACGAATCGAAATTCATTCCGAGCGTTTGTGAATACGGGGGCTGTTGTCCAGACTCATGTAATTTATGAGGAACTGCAAATGGTCACTATTATCATATTTTTTTCTGATGGTTTATTATAAAATATGTTCAGAGTCGTCTTCATCATCTTTAACTATGTCAATTATGTACTTATCTGAGGAGAAAACTAAAACATGTGATGAGATTGGTGCAGGCTATGACTAAAACTTTATTCATAAAATTTGGGTACAATTAAGTTTGATGTGTGAAACATGGTATTATAATATAGTGTACTTCTAATCTACTAATCATCAACTAAGGCTCACCGCCCGTCCTCGACGCTATCTAGTTGTGTTTGATACCTGGAAGGCTCTGGAGGCTCCGGTTTGGCCTCCTCACTTGACTCGGGTACTTCTTCCGAAGATTCAGGGGCTTCTGTTGGTGCTGGCGCTTCTGAAAAGGAATGAGAATTTAAAATTGTTAAAGAGTATTTTCAACAACTTCTTTCAAAAGTTTTGTAGATAACTTCCGTCAGTTTTATACTTGTATGTTGATGTTAGTTACCGTTTCAAAATAAATCAAGAAATCAAACGTGCGGGGTGGATTATGGCCCACCCCCTTTCACAGAAAGGACCCTTGAGCCTCAGCAGTGGAAACATAGGCTGATCATGGAGTTGCAAGTTGTGACTTAACGTATTCTAAAGTTCACTTTTCGGACTAGGTATAGTTTTTAAGGTTTTGAGTGTTTTCTTCCTACTAACCTGTAGTTTCTTCTTCGCATTCCCTGTGGTAGGTCCTAATCAGTTTAATATGGAACTTCCCAAATGGGTGCATGTCTTTGATATCCACCTCGTAGAATGGTGAGTTTTTGTCGTATGAACTCATTTCGACACGAGTCACTGAGTCTTGCGGATATGTTACGATATTAGCACCCTGAAATTGGAAAAAAAACTTAATACCTATCTATGAAGCTCTTGAGATGTATCTCACATCTCAGAAGAAGTATTCTGGTAAACAGGACAAATGCTCACTTCATAAGATACACCACTGTCCGTTCCAGCATCCCAAGGATAGAGATTTAGCTCTCTTTCAGTCAGCCATGTGTTATCCGCCTGGCAAAGTTCAAACCTGGTGACACCTAGGAACCAATCAGGAGATGGATAAATAGCTACCGCTGCTGAGAACAGATGGTTCTCCTTGTCGACGCGAAAGAAGGAGTATGTAGGTAAAGCCATCTTGCGGTACCCGTGACCTTTTCCTTTTATTAGCGTACGAACTCCATCGCCGATCTGAAAAAGTTGCATTGTTTTACAAGAGATAGTTGGAACCTATTTATCTCACGCCTTTCCAAATACTTACCTTTCCCCGAATCTCAACTTCTAGGTTGCTGGAATTAGCGTGCTCCGCCAGATCCTTAAATCCATCAGAGGCAAGGTTCCCCGGCATCCATAGGATATAATCCGCGTTATGAGACGCCCCAACAAGATCGCTGTACTTTGGAATCCAGTCGTTCTCGGGGAACAGATATGGATGGGTGTTACGAGACCATATACCGGTGAAAGTCAACTGAAAGAAGACTCTTTAATCATTTTCAAAAAATATAATCCATAAGCATACCCAACTAACAAAAGTTAGTTGTATAGAAGTCCATAGAACGTTTTGTAAAAACTAATCAGTGGTCAAATAAAAGGCCTAAGAAGGTGCGCCTACGAAGAAAGTGGCGCAATTATATCTCCATTCAATTGTATAGTACAACTGTAGCGGTGTCAGGTGTGACCATTTTGGCCTATTACAGTTGATGTAACAGTAACGCTAACTCTATTTGTTGACATATAAAGCCACCACAATGCAAGTATAGTACCTTTTAGTACTGTAAAAGAGTTCATGATTCCATTAATTCACTAATATTCATCATTCATTCAATTTACATTCGTTCACACTGCACTGTCTTCAGTGTTTTTGAAGAGCTCTTCAATTACTATAAAGATATAGAATACGAAGAAATCAGAAATTGGAATCGGAGTTAGATATTATTTTATTTTGTAATTAAATTATTCATCTCATAGGGGGAAAATTATGTGCGACTGTTATTTTACTGATAAACTTTGTATGGGTTTACGGCAATATTTGAACGCCCCCCTCGAATTATTGAGCTTTTACTTAAATAATTACGAATTTTAAGTCATAAACATACTTCCAGCTTCCTGAACTCTACTATAGCACTTGTTACGACAGATATCAACCACCATTACATGAAATTAGGGTTCCTTTTGCTCGTCCGTGTGCCATAAATGTGATGTTTTTTTTTATCGATTTTTGTCGTTTTTTATTAAACACGTCAGAAAACATGAGTTTCTAAATCAGCACTACTACGAAGTCAGAGTCATACTTATTAGTTAATATTTATTCATACTCTGACTTTTTGTGATAAAGTTGCTGATTTTCCTTAATAGAATAATTGAGCTTCGGGAACCAAACCACTACTGGAATCATTGTCAATATTTAAATAATTTTCAATTTCTTTGGCTACGTACGTTAAATGTATTTTGTACGGAACCATTTTCTATAATCCTTGTGATAAGTTTATCACTACGACTATAACGAGCTTTAGAAAACCTTTTTAAGACAAGTTGGGCAACATAAATGTAATTTGAAACTCAGCTATATCACCAAATCACTCTGTCATAGATTTGTTGTGCCCACTATAGTACTATGTACTATAACGACGATCTAATAATCCACAATATCACAATGTCGCCCTGTTCTTGAGTTTTCATCTCTACTATAACGAAAGACCCATTATAGTACGTTCAGAACCTTTATTGCGTTAATCAGGCGCATTAAGGCGACAGTTAACACTGTTATAAAGTTCTATCGTTGTATACTAGTCACATTGGTGGTTGCAATAACTCCTGACTATAACAGCTATACAAAGTCACGAAGTAAACCTTTACATCAATTCCTAATAGGTCGTTTTTGCTGTATAAACTTATAGAGCCTATTTGTATTGGCAAACGCTTTTACACAACAATCAATCACCGCCAAAACCTTTATTCAACTTGTACCCAGCTTTTTGGAGATAAAAGGTTTAGTTATAGGTCAAAATTGTTGGTTGGGTAGTTAAGCGCACATCAGTGGTAACAATTTGGCATTGCAAGAGCAGTCATAGTGGTCGTACTCGTCGTAGTAGGAGTTACCACTCTGCTATGTGGTTGACTTTACTGAAGTATTTTTAAGCTCACCACGTTAACTAAGACCATGTTATGTGACAGTTTACCTCATATTTAGCTTCATCGCAAATCCCACATTCATAGTTCAGTTGCGGTGCGACATCATCGGGCTGCCTCAAGTCCTCACACACCTTCTGGGTCAAAGGAGTTCCGTCCTCGTACCATACTTCGTCGTTTATGGCTACCATGGCGCGTAGAGTGACACAGCCACTGCCTGAGTCTGGCGCTTGCCAATAAACCTGTTCAGAAAGGTTTCTGCAGGTGACCCAACTTCCTCGAAAATTATGTTGCGTTTCAGTTTGCTTTAGAAACGGACGTTCTGAGCATTGATATCTTTACATGATAAAACAGCACAGAAACTGATTTTCTAAATTGATATACTTACTTAGAGGTAAATTCCTTCAATTGATATCCTCAAAAAGTACTTAAGGGGCCGGCAGAGCATGCGTTTTTCATACAAACGTAATACCAAAACAATATGAAAATCAAACATATTCTTAAGGTAGTGTGTATACAGGGTTATTTTTTGTTTACACTAAACCCGAAAAGGGGTCATTGTACTCATCATTTTGAACAACTTTTTCTATGGGACGAACCGTGAAATCGCGAAAAAAAAATCAGCTGTTCCCTACATTTATGTTCGCATAACTCGTCAAAATGTAGGGAACAGCTGTTTTTTTTTTCGCGATTTGAAGGTTCGTCCCATAGAAAAAGTTGTTCAAAATGATGAGTACAATGACCCCTTTTCGGGTTTAGTATAAACAAAAAATAATGTTGTATATTTCGATTGTATTATAGAATATCTATGTTCCCAAATACATGTTTTGAAAAGACAATAATATAAAGAAGAGATATGAGGAATTTAAAATTTCTATAAGTACTTAGAAAATTTATTTATCTCATAACTTTTGTTCAAATCAGTGTACATTCAAAATATGTGTTTGGGAACCTGTATATTCTGTAATCCAATCAAAATAAATACACACTACCGTAGGAATATGTCCGATTTACAAATTATATTCGTAAATCGGACATATTCCTGTTTGTATGAAATTCGCATGCTCCGCAGGCCTCTTAATCATTTTTTTATCGCACCTGTTGTATCGATATCAATGCCCAACACGTCTACGTAGTTCGGATGGCTCAATAAATGGAGGTCTACGAAAGATGTTAACTCA
Source organism: Xestia c-nigrum (assembly GCA_916618015.1). Lineage (NCBI taxonomy): Eukaryota > Metazoa > Arthropoda > Insecta > Lepidoptera > Noctuidae > Xestia > Xestia c-nigrum. Next base: position 21,108,403 of record OU745252.1, on the reverse strand, counting down.
CTTACCTCAACAGACGTTTTGTAAGAACCCATAGCCTGTTCAACAGAATACAGACACCTGTCGCTGAACTTAGCAGTGGCAGTAGTAAGGGGTCGCAGCTCGCCTGGGTAAAGTGAGACTATTCGCCTTGGATTCTTAGGGTCTGGCTTCACATCACCCTCCGCTGATATCATGAAGCCCGTAAAATGAGACTGGCCATCTGTTTCTGTTATTTGTACTGTAAAACAAACAGTGTCACCAAAAAAAAAAATTGGTCTTTTGGTCCTAAAAAAATTAAGACTGACGATCTATAAAGACCAAAAAGTACCTTCAGTCAGGAACTTACCAGTATAGAGTTGTTCTGGAATATAGGCATTATTTTCAATGCCCACAACTTGCAGCTTGAAGCGCCCATCTGGCTCCGAAGCTTGCGTAGTAGATCCATACGGCCTTCGATCACATCGAAAGCAAATAGCCGATTGTAGGATCAACAAAAAAAACAAAATAATCAAATGAAAGAAAAGCGTCATTTTATATTTTAAGAGCAGTCTTGTCTACTTGCTGCTCTCGTCTAACTAAATAACTGAATAACAGAGCTGAAGATGGATATAAATGAAGCTGTTAAGTACTAGGGCCAGCCCATAAGTGATAGTTTTATTGGAAGATCGAATAACAGGATCATATTGCTGCCCTAATTACAGTAGTGTGTAGTTTAATTAAAATGTATGTTTCTTCAGGGTTATTCTGATTCGTATCTCATGTCAGTATAGCGATACGTACGTGTCTTCATCTTCTCATTCTCTAAAAAGTGCAGTTACAGGTATGGATTTTTAACCCGCTAATATTTAAAGATCAGCGGCCCTGATGCAACGACGAGTCGACGACATTTAGAGTCTAGCGTGATAATGTTACAACTCATTACTGTAGATGGCATCTCAATTTGTCAAAATAAGATGGCCAAAGATTGCGTGTTGTTGTTGATTTATTGGGACCTTTAATGAGCATTCTTTCAACTTAAGCATGAATAAAACGGTTAAAAGTGAAGTGCGGGAGATGTTGTTTCGCATGATTTCGAAGTTTGAAGTAAAACAACAGGAGAAAGACGCCCAATTCAATCAGAAACAAGATTGTTTACGTGTGGTGTTGGATTTCATAAGTTACTATGACACTTTGATGTTGATACTTATTATTTGTTTGTATTCGTAATTATAAAAAATATTATAGAATGTTGTACTTTTATTTATTCATACAATATCACCACATATTCCGTGGTCGAGTTGCAAGTAACCGGTCAATGTGGCGACACTTGGGGTGAGGCCTATGTCCGGCAGTGGACGTCTTTCGGCTGAAATGATGATGATGATGATATACGTGTCGCGTCGTAACGCGAATGTGAATTAAATAATTATAAATAATAGAAATTACATGGCAATACCAACGCATCGTTACTCTGTAATGACAAATGTTTATCTGTGGTATGGTCCATAGAGAAAGAGGTTATAATAAGATCCCGCCAAAAAGTGTCGTTGCCCGTGATGCGATGATCTTTGCCGGCGTGTTCTGCGGTTACAAGTAAAAGTGGAACTGACGAGTCGCTCGTCAACGGAGTGCTGTGTGAAAGCTAAGTAGCCCCCTAAGTTCCCCCTGAATTGCGCTAAGTAGAGCTAAGTTAAGTAGCCATAAGTAGCTTTTGAGTAGTTGCTATTATGAGAGTAAGCATGAGGCTAAAGTTGTTAGCTGGTGGCGGTGCTTGTAGATCATTAGATATAATGTAGAACAAGTAACGCTGTACTGATCGAGCCTGTGTCGAGCTGGCCTCATGGGTAGCATGCGGCAGATCGACAAGGCAGGCTGATGAAAGCCACCTGCTAAAGAGCCTGTGTCAAGCTGGCCTCGTGGGTGGCACGTGGCAGATTGACAAGGCTAGTTTATGAAAGGCTCCCCCCTGAAGAGATATTATGGTACGTACCTACTGATAATCTACCGAGCGTGCAGCTTGGCAAGTTTGGCTTATGAAAGCTTAAAGGCCTAGAGTTGGAATGGACGGCCATGAGGGTCAGATCCTAAAGAACTGTAGAGTTAAAAGTAAAGTAAAGAACTGTAAGAGTTGGGGATTCCTAGAGGAGCAGTAGAGGGCAAGGGTTGACCAAGAGGGGGTCTGAACGAATGCAACTGCTTAGTGGGGATTCCTGGGGCAGGAGAGGGCAAGGGTTGGCCAAGACAGGGTCTGAACGAATGCCACTGCTTAGTGTTGGGGACGCCTTGGGCAGTAGAGTGCAAGGGTTGACCAAGAGAGGGTCTGAACTAATGCAACTGCTTAGCGTTAGAGAGCCTTGGGCAAAAGAGTGCGAGGGTTAGCTAAGAGAGTCTGAACCTAAGCAACGAAACTAGAGTCGGGGATGTATGAGCTATACAACCCCTTATATCCTTAATGGTGCATGAGTGTGGCGCTAACGCTTATTTCTATTTACAGCTTGAGAAGAAGTGGCATAGTCATGGGCAGGATTGACCGCCCTGGTCATGCTTCCTTCTCCCCGCCCATGGTACAGAAGTAGTTAGTATCAATGGGCATAAACACCTACAGATGGTGAACAGCAGCGGCTAGCAGCTCGCTGAAGGGTGCGGCTAGAGACGGTGAACAAGCTGTGGAAGGAAGGTGAAATAAGGACGAGAACAATAAAGCGAGGTACGATACTCAAAGTATTTATTACCATGATGAGATCATTATATTATTCGTGCGCCTGCTAATGTAAGCGAACCTAAGGCACGATTATATTACATACCCCATATGGCTTACATAATAGAGCAGGGGCGTCACGACAATACGAGCGTGCAGACTTTATGTCCTTTGCGTTCATAAGCTTTTCTTTATAAATTAGATGACTGGCGTTTTGCTTTATTTAATAAAGGACAAAAGAAAATCTATCAAATTCGAGGTGAATGCAAAAATTTTCAAGCTCGATACGTTTGCTTTTCAAAACCTACTTTTTTTCATTGATTTGCTTTTCTGGATAGATCGGCCGAGTTACTCCTTGAATCTAACATAGTTATCCGATTTGGAATGCTACAATTTCGAGCTGTTTTCATGGAATTGAAGGTGCACCTCACTGGAAAAAATTGTGGCAGCGCCCAAGCCGGCTGTTTTAAGTTTTGTCTCTCACCGAACCAAAAGTCTGAATACGTGTTTGCTTATAACAAGTACCGTAGGTTACCATTTTTGGACCTGTCCACATGCTGTCAAGCAGTAGTGTACAAATAATGTTTTACATAAAAAATAAGTACCTACCTAACTGTAAAGTATCAAGTTAGGTCTTCTTTATTATATCTATGAGTCAGGTTATTCCGGGTCAAGTTTTGGGGTTACTAGGTTAAATTTGCCGCGCTTTTTCAGTCTCTTCTATGGTTTCCCAAACTAGATACATACACACATTATTGACCCGGTTATAGAGAATAAGTTATTAGAAGGGTAAATGACAAATAAAAGAAATAATAAAAAATGAAAATCTAGATTTGAATTTGGATGGTTACAAATAACAAAACGTAATCTCTAGGAAATAGAACTGTCATTTTGTGTCAATTTTGACAGTTCGATGTCGTCAACTTACGGGAAAATTAGCCGTATATTCGCGAGGTGTGGTGTGTTGTGGTGATTGTCTTCGTGTCAAATGTTTAATAAATGTCTACTAAACCAATAAAAATGCCGTCGGCAACAAAGGAAAAGGATTCTACAATCCTCAAGATCGCTGTGGAGATGCTAAATGCTCCCGACAAGGTACCACAGTTGATAGAACTTGATCAAAGTCAGCCCTTATCGAGCATCATACAACTGCTTTGCAAGCCTTGGGGTCTCCCCGACCCTGAGAACTACGCTCTACAATTTTCCGAAAGCAACAACAAGAATTACATCACGGAGAAAAACCGTAACGAAATAAAGAATGGGTCTGTTTTACGTTTGGAATTGTCGCCAGCAAAAACTGTTCAGGATATCCTGGCAAAGATAAACAGTGGGGCCGAGGTCGACCAAGTCGCTGCCCTCTCTAAGCTGTCCCTACTGAGCAGTGATCTCACTTTTGCTCTCGAGTTTATCAACAAGAAAGGTTTGACACTGATCATAAACAATATAGAAAATGGTAAGTTCAAGGGGAAAATGCTCAAATATGCTCTCGTTACGTTTGTCGAGCTTATGGACCACGGAGTTATATTCTGGGACATACTGGAGAACCAATTTATAAATAAAGTTGCCAGTTTTGTTAGTAATCAGGCTAGCACTCAAGATCCAAAAGTAATTCAGTGCTGTTTGTCAATTCTTGAGAACATTGTACTCAATAGCTCAAAGAATTCCCATGTTGAAAAGGAGATTACCATTCCAAGCCTTATATCACATTTACAGAATACTCACCAAGACAGTATCATACAACAGAATGCAATAGCACTCATAAATGCAATATTTTCTAAAGCTGATATGACTAAGAGGAAAACGATTGCTGCTACATTATCTTCCAAGCAAGTTAGATCTGTCATTTATGAAAACCTCATTGGAGCTAGTGAGTTCTCTAAGAATGCTTCAGAACAAGGCTTGGGAACAGAATTGGCCCACCAACTCTACGTTTTACAAACTCTGATGCTTGGTCTCTTGGAACCTAAAATGAGACAAAGGGCTGATGCCCAAGAGCAGGAGTCCCAGGAAAAGATAAAAGAACTCAGAAAAGTTGCATTTGAAAATGATAACAACCCAAACATTGAAGTCACCATGAGGCGTCCAATGGGAACCTACTCAAAGGACTTCAAAAAACTTGGCTTCAAATCCGAGATTGATCCGATAAAAGATTTTAATGAGGTGCCTCCAGGAGTTTTAGCCCTAGACTGTATGTTGTACTTTGCAAGGAACTATTCAGAAGATTACACAAAGATTGTCTTAGAAAATAGTTGTAGAGCTGATGAACATGAATGTCCCTTTGGCAAGACTAGTGTGGAGTTAGTGAAGTTACTGTGTGACATATTGAAGGTTGGTGATCCCCCGAGTGAACAAGGTCAGACCTACCATCCACTTTTCTTCACCCATGACAGACCTTTTGAAGAACTATTCTGTGTCTGTATAGTATTACTCAACAAGACTTGGAAGGAAATGAGAGCCACTGCAGAGGACTTCATCAAAGTATCCAGTGTAGTGCGGGAGCAAATAAGCAGGGCACTGTCATCGTCTCCAAAAGGTTTCGACAAATTTAAGCAAAAGATTAACCAATTGACATATACAGAAATAACTCAGTTATGGCAGCAGGAGAGGAATAACAGAGAAGTGTGGGAGTCTCACGCGAGGCCAATTGTCGAACTTAAAGAAAAAATTACCCCTGAAATCATTGATCTCATTCAACAACAAAGGTTAGGCGTCCTAGTCGGCGGCACGAGGTTCAAAAAGTACTCCGCCAGAGGTCAGAGGATCAAGGACAAATTCTGGTACGTTCGCCTCTCGCCGAATCATAAAGTCCTGCACTATGGGGACTGTGACGAAAAAAGTACACCAACTTTAGAGGAGCTCGGGAACAAATTGGCCGTCACTGATATGAAGTGTGTGATAACAGGTAAAGACTGTCCTCACATGAAAGACTTAAGGGGGAGGAAGATCACACCTCATCTAGCATTCTCCCTCATCATCAAGTCTGCTGAAGTGACTTCCTTAGACTTTGTCGCACCTGACGAACAAATATTCGATTACTGGACGGACGGCATCAACGCGCTCTTGAAAGAAAAGATGTCGAGCAAATCTTTCGAAAATGACTTGGAAACTCTACTGTCTATGGACATAAAAGTACGATTACTTGACGCCGAAGGTATCGATATTCCTAAGGACCCTCCACAAATACCCGACGAACCAGAAGATTTCGATTTTTATTACGATAATAATTAATAAGGACTTTTATTTTACACTTAAGAGTTAATCAAGCTTATTATATTTTTTGTGTATAGAAGTGGTATATATTGACGTCATTTTATATTTGACGAAGAATCGAATGTGAGATGTGCTGATATTGTTAGCAGCATCGTTATTGTAGCGAAAATTATTATTACTTAATTAAGAGATATTAACTTTATTTACTAGACCGTAACATCAATGCATCATCCAAAAATGATCGATCCTTCGACGCAAAATTATTTCCTACGCACTGACAAGTTGTGCCTCTTAACTTTCAGACAAGCACATATCCAGACTTTTGGTTTGGGAGGGTACAAATATTGAAACAACCATGTGAACTGTGTATAAAATCGCTCTTATTACTGTAATATAATTTACTTATTTCGCAGATCCCGTTTATTATAAGTTAGATTTCGGGATGGGGGGATCCCGAATATCCCCCCCCTGGATATGTGCTTGCTTCCAGATTTATTACATGTAACGGTCTATTAAGTCTTTAGTCAGTGAATTGCGAATAAGATACCAAATTAGGATTCGTTATTTTATACAGGTGCGTCGTCGGATGCGTACGTCCACGGACCGATAGCGTCCACTGAATACTAATGAGATTTCAGTGTCATGTATGGGATTGTTGAGTTCGTATAGTCGTAAAATTCGGTGTGGGTAAGTGAGGAAATGCTGATATGAATGTTCTATAAATACCTTCTAAACTCATGGGGGTAAACAGAAACTAGAATGTTTAATGCTAAGATCTTTTCTTGCTCCTTTGTAAGTCTGCTCGCGTAACGTCGCTGATGTGGTTCTATTAAATTGAATTAATTATTTTCCTTGATTTACGACTTACGAGTACCTAAACATCGGTACGTCAACTATTGTTAGGATGAACGATAATAGGAAAAATAATAGAAAAATCTATTTTTAATATACCTGATAAACTTATGTTTGTAGGGGCAATAGATTCGCGTCTCCAGCGTTTTATTCAAAAACTGTAAGGGCCTAGATAGAGATGTAGATATGCAGATAATTCTTACTAGCCCAGAATCGAAGTCCCTTGGTAACATGTATTAAAAAAGAGGGCGCATATTAAATTAAATAAATCAACAAGAAAAAAAAATAGAATGATAATTATTATCTCATAAAATTCCCAAATAAACGTTTTCCATTACATTTGTAAGAGAGCACAAAGTATTTTAATTATACCTAGTGAATAGTTTCTTTTATTACTTATATCTTAAATTATTGTTACAATGTATTACTGATTTTTCCATTTATGCTATATCGACTGAATTCTATTAAACTTCCATTTTAACCTAATGTATTGTGGCCATATACCAATATTATATTTTATATACCAAAGATCGTGTCTAAAGAACAAATATATTTAAATGTGTATGTATAAATAAAAGTTATAAAGCTACTTTGATTTTTTAATAATAAATATTGAGAACCTTACATTCAAAGCTCTGTGATATTTTCATGCCTCAAGTTTGATATACTGTCAAAAAGTTTGCATCACTTTTAAAATGTAGTAATTTCTATTTAAACAATATTAATAAAACCAAAGAAAAACAATTTTACAAAATCTGCCTCTTTTGGATCAGTCCATGTGTCAGCCATGGCCATCTACAGCCATGTTTTGCACTGTAAAGCCCGGTTTCCATCGCAAACGGAGCGGTTTATAAGAAAACTGCTTACATGTGTTTCCACCAAAAAGAGTCGAGTGGAAATGACTCGGTGGGCAAATAGAGTAAAAATGAGCTTGATTCCCACCGCAAAAGAGAAAATGATTTTCTCTTTTGCAGTGGGAATCAGACGACTAAACTCGTTCTTCGTGGTAACGCAAACCTATTTCATGAACACGAAGTTCGCTTCGCTGGGCAATTTCCGGCCCATTAGTATTTAGCAGTGCAAACCGTACTTTACAGTGATGTGGTGCTATTCGACAAACGATGGGAGCAGATATCGTGTCTCTTCAGGAGCTGATAAACGCTACGGAAGGCGCCAGTCAAGTCGTAGCCCAGTTACGAGCCGACTCAAACATTCTAGCGTGTTTGAGTCGGCTCAGAACATCACAAGTGTTCGTAAATGCCTGATTTAAAGTGGTGCAAAGCTCTTTGTATAGTCCAAGACGCTAGCGCAAAGAAAACACATATCACAGTTACATAATACTTTATACACATGACTTAAGTAATTACTGCATTTTGGACACTTCAAACTTGGTATTAATAATTTCTTCGTCGGAATCTAGCAGTGGTAACGTGCTTGTAGGAATGTTCTCCTCTACCCAGCGTAAATCTGAATCCAGACTATTGTTCTGATCGTGTGAGTCCCTTGCATCTCCAGTGTCACCCGAAGAGTTTGTGCCTCGCATCTTCACACCATATGCGTCGTTGACGAATTGTTCTTCTTCTTCGTCTATGAATAAAATAAGTAAGCATAAAAATCGCTGGAAATTACACACACCGCCACACTAAGCAACGAGGTTTGTGTCGTGGACACCACATAGTTGATATTATAATACATAGATACTTTTTTAATAACATTATGATTTAGTTTGGATAAATAGGGCTTGGATCTGTCTACTAATAAAAAAATAAGAAGCTATTTTAGGCTTTGTTAAATCTGTGAGATTTGGTTGATGATAAAGAAGTACCAAGTGACTAACTATCCTAAAAACTAAAAATTCCTCTAAGTCGCTGTCAACTGATAATGTGCCCAAAAGAGTGAATTTAAACAGTACAGTTCGTCTACAGTATTAGAAGTGCTAAGTTCGGTTTAAAAACCGCACTGATCAGTTCGTTATACGGCTATAGCGGCTGTACACTCACCGAGACTCTCAGAGCCAGGCGAATGCGAGAGTTTTTAATGGTAGTGCTCGCCTAGCCTAAGCATTTCTCGTTTTCCCAACGTCTCGTGAAAGCGCCCGAATCAAATTGCAGTGTAGTGGTTCCCAACCTATGGTTCGCCGACCACCGGGTATAAAACGGCACCGGTCAAGTTTAAAATGTTATCACACTTTACAAATTGCACAGAAGATTCAAGCTCAACCCAACCTAATTGAACCTATCAGAGGCCATGTGCTACATTTTTTTGAGTATCTATTACCTTATCCTATTTCTGTATGAATGATTGCTAAATTTTTCGAGCTTACTTCAATTCATCATTCTAAAAGTTTTCATCCCATTATCCATTTTTTCATTATGTGAGTTCAAAATTAAACCTCCTAGATAGAATCCTGTCGATATCTATGTTAATCTAGGACCCTTATAGGAACCATTTTTGTGTGTTTATTGTTAGCAGGGGCTAACAATAAACACACAAAAATGGTTCCTGGTTCAAGAAAGGTTGGAGACCACTGATCTAGTGAGATCCCTCGAGCGCAGGCCTCTCGGATCGGGAGAGACATGGTGAGAGCTGTCGATGGACAGTGTACAGGCACTATTACACTACAGTCGACAGCGAGAAGAATAGAAGAAAAAAGCTTAATTCTTTTACAGAACTCCTCTGCCAGTTCTAGTCCCACCAAGTGTACCACCAGGTACACGTACCTTCATCGTCATCAGCATTGTCAAGCAGTGGTGTGAAAGCATATCGCTGGTTGTTGTTCGTGGGTCGCCAGAGAACCATGATGACTGTCAGCACGCTAGCGAACAGCATGTGCCAGTAGGCCTCATCCATCCAAACCTCCTTCCAGTCCTGGAAAATACGGAGTTGTTAAAGAATATTGTGTGGTTAGGATAGGCCCCCTAACCTCGCAACACTAAAGCCATCAATACAACTCTCTAAGTCTATTTGATCCCATTGAATAACAATGTACTTAATAATGATGAAAAAGTCATTCAATGGTATTAATGACTCTAATTGTATTTATGACTTTAATTATTATTATTCTATAAATACAGAAGTGTCTGACACTGCCCAGCAAATTGCAAATGCCGTTGGAAAATTTGATGATTTTTTGGTAAATTAGTGGGTAGTTCATACTACAAAATGACAGAAAATTGTACCCTGGATCCTGTACTTGAGTGGGGGCAGTGCATTTGTAGTACAATACGGCCACATGAGATAAACGTACATACGCAGGTTTTGTCCTGAAATTAATGTAGCAAGTGATCAGGCCGCAAACAGGGAGTTTAAAATGCCATTATTATTAAATATGAGAAAAAAAAACAACACTATATCTGCTCCGTTGAGCGTGGTGTCCTAGGTATATTTGAGATTGGATCATTCCCACTAGTTCTAATACACAGTTCAACGGTAGAACTAGTGGGTTTTTTACCCTACTTCTCCTACGATTTAAGGTGGTACAAAATCTTAGAATAAGTGGGAGCAAAAAGTCCCATTAGTTCCACTGTTTTATTACCTACACAAAAGTAATGGGGTTTTTGCTATCACTGGCACTACGTTTTGGGGTAGATCGTACATTCACACTGTGCAAACTCGAAATAATGCGAATTTACCCTGCTTTGGGTTTGCTACTAGAGGCTATTTGTGCCAATGTACTACATATTGGCACAAATAGCCTCTTCCCGGGTTTGGCAGAAATTGTTATAGGGTTTCTCCATTAGGAATTTCTCAGTAGCAATTAACAGTTTGAAAGTTGGTGGTATGATACCCTCTTGTCTCCGCTGAGATTTAGCGCCGTGACTGAAAAACGGTCAGGCGTACTTTTATCATAATTATTGGTCCAACAAATGTGCAAGTATAGGATGGTTAACGGAGACAGTGTGTGACGTGTCGCTCAGTCATCTTGAGGGAATACCAAATGCATTCGAGATCTCAAACAGCCAATCTCGACCTCAGCATTAACCGGGCCGGGCCTGTGGGCGGCGAGCTATGGGCTAGCTCGCCGTCCGTCCGTCTTATGACGACAGGTTGAGCCGACCAGACCAGTGTTCCACAAGTGACGAGCAAGAGATGTCAGCATAATAAAGGGGGCTCGCAAGGGTCGAAGCCTGCCGGGGTTGCGGGACTGTTCGAAAAAGATGCTGAACAAAAAGCACGAGGGAGGAACATGGATGAGTTTTAATCAGTAAAAGTCTGACACTCCCTCTTGCCGCCTCCGCCCAGAGTGGGAGAAGTAATTTGATGACTTCCCATACCTAAAAAAAAGCGTTAGACCTCGAGTCAGGATTCAGTCTCTGCCCGTCAAAATAGATCGTTTATGGCTGCATAAAATAACGCACACGAGGGACTAAATAACTAAAGTCTTCGACAGACGAGGAGGCAAAACACCATGAGTCCTTGGAAACTTCTCACCGGGCTTTTTTCCACACTTCAGGGATTTTTGTTAACCGCGGACCAAATCCCTCGTTTGCGCAAGCCTTATAGTACATATTCTATAATTATATTGTTTGGTAATACTTACAGTAATACAGGGCATGACTCTGTACGCCTTGATTGAGTACAGCATGAACACTACGGATGATATCACGGCGAATATCAGCGTGTTCGTGAAATGTCTGTATAGTGAGAACTTTATGTTGTTTCTGAAAAAAATAACATTACATGTGTAACTAACTTGATTTATCTTAATTTATTTATGCGTTATTTCTTCTTATTCCATACTTCTAAAAGGGTAGGCCTAGGTGGTTCAGGTGCGGGCAGAGTGTAATATTTGAAACGCTACAGACTTGTAACATGCACACAGCATGTTAAGGTAACATTTTCTAACAATGTTATCAATTGTTACCGTATGTTGAGGCAACAAATATACTAACAATAAATAACACTTGGAAACGTTAGTTAATAAAAACTATCTGCGGTGTGGCTGTACCATAATTTATTACAAAGGAGGCACGCGGACGATTTATAATCAAAAGAGAGCGCCAGCCAGGCACATATCCAGGGGGGGGGGGGGATATACTGCGAAATCCGTAAATGATAGTACTTACAGTGATTAGAGCGATTTTTACACAGTTCACTAGGTTGTTTTCCGGTTAGACTGGAAGCCGACCCCAACATAGTCGGGAAAAGGCTAGGCAGATGATGATAACATGGTTGTTTCAAAGTTTGTCCCCCCCCCCCCCCCCCCCCCGAACCTAAGTCTGTATCCCTGGTTGGCGAGCGCCGAGTGGAAACGAGAGCGTGTCGACGGTCTCCTGTGAGCTGCGCGCTGCCTCGCTGTACGACCGGTCGTCGATCTGAGCGCACCGACTTACTGTGTAAACTTTTAGTTCCTTTCTAGCCATATCTTTCACACAGTCCATCCACAATAGCCCCCTCCATACGTACAGTTCGGACCGCGGGAAACAACACGCGCCGTTCCATTCTTCGCTCCGAACTGTACGCGTGTAGGTGTGCGGGTCTAACAGTCCGATCTGTCGTATCGACGCGAGCGCATGTCTCACAGTTTTACGCGCGCATCAAGTATTAGCGCCCTTCACACGTAAAGTTCGGACCGCGGGAAACAACACGCGCCGTTCCATCCCTCGCTCCAAACGATCGTCCATTTTTCTTACTGTACTGCGTAAAAAACTTTTAAAAGTTACAACGTTCCACGCGCTAGTCCAAACTCTTGAAAATCAATTTACAAGCACAGTTCGGAACCTTTGTCTAGATTATGTAAGTTCCATCCGCAATCCAAATCGTGAATGCATTTTTAATCATAATTAGCATAACAGTTTGATCCGCAGTCCAAACTGTACAGATCTAACTGCGGTTTGGAACGCAGTCCAAGATGCGCGGTCCGTGTGGAGGGCGCTAATTTCTTTAAACATCTAATAACTAACCTCCTCAGCTGCAGCGTCCTCATAGTGTGTGAGAGTGAGACGAACACCCACCAGCATATAGCGCTGTCTAGCAGTGACAGCGGTACTTCTGACAGTAGTAAGTCTCTATTCGAGTCGTTCACTTTTTGATGGAGTCGCAACCAAGCGTTGATTCCGCCTAGGATGCCCCATAACACGCCTAAACCTACTACTCGTTGTAAAGCTGGTCCTAGGCGAGGTCTGAGGGAGGAAAAGGTTGTGTTATTGTTAATTATAGTCTAGGAAGTGTATCTTGTAAGACACTGGGGCCCCGTTCCCGCTATGTCACGACGACAGATAATCGTGTTGTTTATTTAAATGGAGGTGTTTCAATTTATGACGACACGATAACTGTCGTCCATGATTTTTGCAAGCCAACTACAAACCAACGATAGATTAATCGTCAGGACATAGTGGGAACATTGGGGGCCTATGCCTAACATTGAGAACTTTTCAATGGACCAAATATAGGTTTTTAGATCCTGGCATTGGCAAAATTGGCTTATTATATCATTAGGTTATTTCTGCTTAACCCATAGGGAAAAAACTAACAAGTTATTTGAAGTTATTTGCCAGACAGGGTCCATAATTGTTTCTATTTCTTTATTTAACACCTGAAAATGTACACTATGGATATTATGGCAATAAACGATTTGATTTTATTTAAAGTTAGGCTGTTTTTTTTGCTTAACCACTTTAAAACCCCTGCTTAATATTCAGTTGCGCTACAACTGAAAACAATTCTCAATAGTACTAGTTGTTCTGAAATCAACTTTATTTACACTACTATAAAATTGATAATCACTCCTTTAAATGGAATTAAAAAAAATAGAAATAAACTTACTTGACAATACCAAATCCTAAGGACACAATGATGACTAGCATGCGCGCTAAGGCTCTCTTAGCGACCGACAGCCACTCCGCAAACATGTACACTTCCACACTGAAAGAACTGAAACAAATATTTTTAGCATTTGGTTTATCCACGCTTGTGAGAAGCTCGTGGCTAAATAATAACAGACACTCGAGCCGATCTTTATGTTAAGCCGTGCTTGCCTAGGTTGGTCTGTGGATGGGTGCCCACCCTTTTTTTTTTTTTTTTAGAATGGGAAATCACCAAATGACTAAATGACTTCTCCCACTCTGGGCGGACCACTTACATAAGAAATTGGCAAACTTATCTCACATTTAGTTTGTTTGTTTTCTTCATCAACATTTTTTTAAATTGTTTTTGGTCTTTCCTCACTTTTTATAATTTGTTGTATGTATGTATGTATATATATATTTATTGTTATATTTTATTCTTCATAATTTTCTATACTCTTGCACCTACAGTTTTATCTCTGCATCACCCTTTTCTTTTTTTTTTTTTTTTTAGGTTGGGAAATCATCAAATGACTTCTCCCACTCTGGGCGGAGCGGGAGGGAGTGTTAGACTCTTACTGACTAAAACCCATCCTCGCCCTTTATGTTCCGGGGCCGCGGTATCTCTTTCGAACAGGCCACCCTTACATACCGAATTTCCTCCGTCCCTTTTGCTTTCATTTATAGATGAGTTTGACAGTTGTTACAAACGGCCCCTAAACCGTCTTACCAAGTGGTATCGTATTATCCAGTATTAACTGGTAGGTCAGATAGGCAGTCGCTCCATGTAAAATACTGGTATTCAGTTAGACTGGAAGCCGACCCCAACATAGTTGGGAAAAGGCTAGGCAGATGATGATTCTGTATCATCTACTTTGAAAAACATTTTGACCGTGTGACCGACTAATGTAGGAAACAGTTATCAGATTTAGAATGATGTATTGATTCTTAACGAAGCCGAAAGGCACTTGTACTCCCCATCATTCCGATCATTTTTTTTGTTCTACACCATACCTGGGAACCTTCTATTACCGAGATATTGGGGGTCAAAGTTACAAATGTTCACAAGGTTTTTTTTAAAAAAAATGTTTTCATTGCAAGATTTTCAACTTTAACTTTAAACACCTCTACGTACCCCGTAATATCCAATCCATTAATAAGCACAATGTTTTGAGTGCGTTACATTGAGGTCTACCACAAAACATGATTCTTCACCCAGTCGTTTCCCAGCAATATTTCTTGCGTAAAGTTACTTTAGTTTGATGTACAGAATGCTTGGTTGACGGCTTCGTGATGAGTATTGGGACAAGCCCGCCACACACGCCCAAACCACTGTAACTCCTGAAAGCCAGAATCAACAGTGGCGACCACCAGAAAAGCGCCGAGACAATGAAGCTCGACGAAGTCCCAGAGAATGAATTTAACTGTTTAACGGGATCCACCCGCAACGAGATTTTCCGCAACGAGTTTGTTTACTTGTCGGTACTCACCCAGAACTATTGATAGAAGAATAAACTCCATAGTAGGTGGCGCTCTCGACCATGCCCAGCAGGGCTACGCCACCGATCCAGTACTGTATCCGCAGCAGGTCGCGCCACTGCAGCCAGCAGACCAACAGCCAGGCCGTGCACAGCAGAGTGTAGATACCGCACATCACGCCGAAGAACTGACGATAAATATCTTTTTAACCGACTTCCAAAAGGAGTAGGTTCTTGTCTGAACCTTTTTTTTATTTTATTCATTACAAACAGACGATTCAATTTGATGTCTAGATATTCTTAATTGGGACAAGCCAACCCACTTGAAAGCCAGAATCAACAGTGGCGGCCACCAGAAAAGCGCCGAGACAAGAAGCTCGACGAAGTCCCAGAGAATGAATTTAACCGTCTTGGATCCCTCAACGAAATTTATCAGAACGTTATTATTTTTAGCAGTTATTATCCGAACTTACCGGTAGAAGTGGCCAGATGGCAGCTGATAGGTACCCGGAAGGCGACGGCATCTCAACAGTTGCTACGGCTCTAAATGGTTTGGGAGAGCTTGCGGTCATGCGCAGCATATATATGCCTTCTGATTGGACTGTCAGTAGAGTGTGTCGTGCTGATTTCTATAATAGAAAGAAAGATTGATTAATAATTTATAATGTAAACCATTCTAGGCGTAAAAACCGACCGTTTACGCAACACCACACAGCGTTCCAAAACACAAATTACTGACGTTGCTCAAAAAGCCAAAAATATATGGGACGAACCTTGAAATCGCGAAAAAAAAAATCAGCTGTTCCCTACATTTTGACGAGTTATGCGAACATAAATGTAGGGAACAGCTGATTTTTTTTTCGCGATTTCACGGTTCGTCCCATAGAAAAAGTTGTTCAAAATGATGAGTACAATGACCCCTTTTCGGGTTTAGTGTAAACAAAAAATAACCCTGTATAGCATAATACTACAGCATAATTATAATGTTACTCACACTGCCTATCAACCAGCATATCAAAACCAACTACATGAAGAAGCTTTGACTCAAGCACTTCCTGGCTGACGACACACTAGTTTGGAATGGATCTATATCGTACTGTTTACAAAGCTTGTTTAAATTGCTGCTTGCACGCACAATGAACGAATTCTGCCTGTAATTATTTGAAGCAAATGGCACACATAAAGGTGGATTGTAACATTTAGACTTCAAGGGAACATTGAATAAAAATTTTGACAAAATATCGCTACAGTTTATGGTGTTGTTAAAAAATTTCAACAAACACACACAGTCAGAAATCTCGCGGTGGCAATATGCAAACTACAATGTGCAAAAGACAAGAACGCCAAAGGAAAATACTTTGAGGAAATGTACATGATCATCATCATCAGCCTAGCCTTTTCCCAACTATGTTGGGGTCGGCTTCAAGTCTAACCAGATGCCACTGAATATCAGTACTTTACATGAAGCTACTGCCTTCTTCTTCTTCTTCTTCGTGTCGATGATTCCCATGGTCTTTTTATTAAATTTGTTTCGACCAGAACTCAGCCACGTCAACGGCGCTGGTAGTGGCTTCGGACAGGTCCCTTAGAGTGCAGGTGGAGTGACCTCGACAATTCAATTAGTACTGGGTATATGATACCCCTTAGTGAGACTGGTTACAGGTTTTCGGGCCACTGACTACCTGTCTACAAATGACAGCCGAGACCAACAGCTTAACGTGCTGATAAAAGAAAACTTACCGATACAGTCGTAATCCCATCATTCTGTGTAATTGCAGGCTGTGACGGCTCCAGAAATATGATTTGATTAGGATGCTGGCATAGGATCGTCTTCTTTTCCTGTTTGATTATTTGTACCGTCTGTGTGCCGTTTTCGCCTACCGGCGACAGGTCCATTGTATCTGCGCATGATGCAGCTTTCTAGAAAAAATATATTAAAATTAGTTAATATTTTTTGCCAAATTCCTTTTAATTAATTTTATCAAAAATAATATTTTTATTAAATTTATATAATACTCTGAAAACTAAAAAGAAAGAAATTTGTTTCTATCTACTTCTTAATTTTACTAAAAAAAAAAAATTAAAAAACAACCCAAAAAAGTACTCAATAAAAAATTTAAGAAACTAGTAAATATTTTTTTCTAATAAATATTCTCGCCCTTTAGTGCTGCTTTTTCTGCAGCACTATACTATTACAAGAATAGCATTTCATGAACGAAAGATAATGGTTTCGATTTAAACCCTATTACAATTACATAAGAGTTACTTGTGATGTTTAGATATTCATACCTATCACATCTGTAGAGTTCCTTTTTGTCTATAAATTTATTGTGACCTTGTCTACATAAAAGGTTTATGAACCAAAGTTCAATAAAACTCAAAACCAATAAAAACTTAAGTACTATAAAATAATGATACTTTCATTATCTAATTTCCATTAAGAATGAACTTATTTAACACTTGTCTATTCAAGCGATACGACAATAAGACTAAGTAATTAATGGCGCGTAAAAAACTGTTAGTTGCCTGTCATTTTTAATGGGGTTCTGGGTCGGCCAAGTTTTGCCCATTAGAAAGTTTCCAGTAGCAGCTTGAAGTATGATCTTAAGCCCAAATGCTCAAAGTAATAGGTACTATAGGCAGTCTCCTCCGCTATACTTTTCTGATTAATTTCGTTGCGGGATCCGAGACAGTTAAATTGTTTCCCTGGAACTTCGTCGAGCTTCATTATCTCGGGGCCTTTCTGGTGGTCGCCACTATTAATTCTGGCTTTTAGGAGTTACAGTGGTCAGGGAATAGAGGACTTGTCCCAAAAAAAAAGACTCGCGCCTTATTCCATATGATTTTCAATGAACGTGGTGGGATTTGGGTACTATGCCTAACTTCTTCTGGAATTTTCAGGCAAAACGTTTAAATTATTTTTACTATACCTGTTGATAATAATGCATATAGTCTGGAGAACATTTAGTCTTCGCCCATTTGTAGTTGACGGTTATATCACTGGAATTCGCCGTTTCACATTTGACTGAAACAAAATTTTTCTTGAGTAAAATATCTTGGTTAATTTACACACTAACTATAAGTAGGTATAAGATAAGTTATGCTATTACAATCAGACCAATACACTTTTCATACATTCGTAATCATCATTATCTGCCTAGCCTTTTCCCAACTATACTTCCAGTCTAACCGGATGCAGCTGAATACCAGTATTTTACATGCAGCGACTTATCTGACCTTCACAACCCAGTTAGTACTGGGTACACGATACCCCCTGGTAAGACTGGTTGTCAGACTTGTTGGGTCACTGACTACGAGTGACGACTTACAAAGATCTATAAATGGCAGCCGGGACCAACAGCTTAACGTGCGTTCAGAGGCACGGAGGAAACTCGATATGTAAGGGTGGTCACCCATCCGGGGTTGCGGGCCTGTTCCGGGGTTGCGGGCCTGTTCCGGGGTTGCGGGCCTGTTCGAAAGAGATACCGCGGCCCCGGAACGTAAAGGGCGAGGAAGGAACATGGATGGGTTTTAGTCAGTAAGAGTCTGACACTCCCTCCCGCTCCGCCCAGAGTGGGAGAAGTCATTTGATGATTTCCCATCCTAAAAAAAAAAAAAAAAAAAAAGGGTGGTCACCCATCCAAAGACCAACCTAGGCAATCACGACTTAAGATCGACCATCTCTGCTGTTATTATTTAGCCACGAGCTCCTCCTTCATACATTCAAATCATCTTTAACATATTTCTGTCAAAATGGCCGAGGTCAGAGGAGTCATCGACGTGGGTGACGGTGGAAGGTGCACTCTATTCTAAGTCTATGCCGTGACGATTAATTTATCGATGGTTTTTAATTGGCAAGAGTTATGGACGTCAGTTATCGCGTCGTCGTCATATATGTGTGAACACCTCCATTTAACCTTTTCACCGCCACAGCATAAATGCTCGCGCGTGCCCTCCACGCCAAGCCACAGTTTGATCTACTATTTTGTCACATATTTGTGTCGTTTGGCGTACAGGGCACGCGCTTGCTTGTCACGTATATATGACGGTGGCGTCCAAAAGGTTAAATACACAAGCCACGAAACTTAAAACTAGACGATTATCTGTCGTTACGACGTAGCGGGAACGCGGCCTAAGTCTGATCTATTTCCGAAGCTTCGTAGAGAGATAAGGTCTCTTATTCACAACCATTCGACTCGCTTCCGACTCGGAAAGTCGTATGTCTATCTCGGTCGTTTCCGTAATGCCAGAAGAAGACAGATATACGACTTTCCGAATCGGAAGCGAGTCGAATGGTTGTGAATAAGGGGCCAGGCCCCTTATTCACAACCATTCGACTCGCTTCCGATTCGGAAATTCGTATGTCTATCTCGGTCGTTTTCGTAATGCCAGAAGAAGACAGATATATATATACGAGTTGTCGAATCGGAAACGAGTCGAACGTTTGTGAATACGGGGTCAGACGTAGTATAAGCGGCTTCCATATGTTAGGAACTGATATCAACATTAGTTTTACGCTTAGTTGGTGACCATAGAGCACGACACCGTTCGCAAGAGGTCCATCTGTATGAATACACGTGGTTGTGTGCATAGTTTGTCATCATCATCATCATGCAAACCTAAGGCCTGAATTCCTGTCACGCTGACGGTCGGTCGCGTACGTCAGCAAGAAAAACAGAAGCAATAGTACGCGCCCCTGATGTCAGCGTCGCATTATAAAAAATGTGTGTGTGATGTGTGTTCATGTAATATATTTATACTCGTCAGCGCGACAGGAATTCAGGCCTGGTGGTCCATATTGAACTTAGTTTTTGTAAAACAATAACAATAATAAGTAACTATTGCTTTTGTTATTATTTTGACCTTTGGAAACCTTGAGTTGACACAATACCACGCCAGACAGACAGCCCCAGCTTAGCTAACATGGACTATGTGACCTCTATGGCTGTTCGTACTTTCCGTACCAGTTGATTAAATACAAATACGAGTTTTTATCATTGACACAGCGTTTAGGGCGCTTTCAATTTAGACGTTTCGTGTCGCACAGCTGCGGTGCCGAAGCGGTGCATTTCTCGTCTTGCGTACGGACGTTCATTTGTATTTGTCATCGTAAAATTATGAAACACGTTATATTACAAATTACAATATAACGTGTTTCTCTCTAGCGATATTGTAAAATATCGAATTATTGTCAACTGAACATAAGGAAGTATCTCTGCCCCCATAATCGGGATTTGGGGCATCCCCACGTTAGGTTAGTTAGGTTCCTTTAAACCTTGCACTCGGAAATAGGGGCCCCGCGAAGCGAGGCTCCGTCGACTACGCTTTTTAGGGGAATATAAAGTGTTTTAAGGTTAGGTTATAATAATCGGTATTTCTCAGGAATGGTACAATATCTTTTCATGACCTCCTTCCCTCCACACCGCGTAAGTTAACAACCATCGCAGGCATATCACGAAAAATAATGCGTTTTGTTGTAAGCAGTATGTTCATTTGACCATATTTCGAGATTTTAAAATATCGCTAGAGATATTACAATATAACGATATTTGACAATTTTACGGTGACATATTCATACAATACAAATAGCACGGTGCGGCAAACGTACGTCGTCGGCACCGCAGCGATAACAAAGCCGCACTGTCCAGTAACAATAATAAATGACTTGCTAATCAATAATTTGGCTTGCTTCCTGTTACTTCAGAATTTAGGGCATGCGGAAACGGCACTGTAAAACCGGGTTTTCCCGGGTTTTACTAGGAGACCGAAATTCGATTCCACATGGCAACTCCAAACTAGCTTTCGCACGCAAGCGAAATTTGAATCAATTGTTATGTTTACTGAGTGTGGTGGAAATTCATTACCCCATAAGGAGGATGCTCCAGGGTATTGCAAAAAAAACGTTAAAAAAAAATTCGCAGACTATGCTGAACGTGACGTGGCGTGAACAGGTATAAAATACAGCCTTCATGTTTTTAAAAAGTATCTATGTAGCATATCAACTATCTGGTGTGAACTGGTTTCCACGACACAAGCCTCGTTGTTTAGTGTGGCACTGGATGGCGTTGTGTGTAATATCCAGCGATACTTATTTTATTTATTTACACAGTTTCATTTCGTGGTCTATTAAATATAGTCCGTATAGGATTACCCTACCTATTAATCTACTAAACCCATCACTGATTGAAACAGTGACCGGATGTCATTGCAATAGTATCATTCAACTATTAGAACTTGAAACACATGCACTAAAACTGATAAGCCTACCACATAAATGTTTTATCTTAAAAGCATCTGATAGCTCGCCTATGTCCAGTGATAAGATAGTATTTAACATGTACCGGTATTCAATTAACTATGGCAGTAATAGTATTGCCTTGTTATAGTTGCATTACACGGTTAACTTTTCGACAATCATAAAGATATGGCGCCAAAAAAGAGATCTTATTTTTGAATAATGAAAATATTTTTTGTCATTTTCACATAAAGAAGTAGCAACAATATAATTTTGTGTAACTGATCATTACTAAAAAAAATAAAACCGACTTAAAAAAAAAACAAAAAAATGAAAAATAACTTAAGCTTCTGAAGTCGGTGACCTTTGTTTGATTGCTTTAGTTTTTTTGTCACCGACTTCAGAAGCTTAAGTTATTTTTCATTTTTTTGTTATTTTTTTAAGTCGGTTTTATTTTTTGCAAAAAAGTTTTTATTTTTCACTTTTTAGTGGTTCACATGTGCTTGATAAACATGGAAAGTGCATACCGTTACAATTACAACAAGCCCAAACACGACTAGGACACATTGTCTCATTATGGAGTTCCGTGACTCTTGGCTTCATCATCAGATCTGATGGTAGAATGGTTCTTATCGAACGCAAATGCTTCACTTGTTGTAGACAATACCAAAATCGCAACACGTTTTCATATAAAATTTGAAGAGTTCCCTCGATTTCGCCAAGATTCCATCATCAGATCCCAACTTGGTGGCTATGGGACCATTTGGAAAGAATACCCTTTCTAACAAAAAAAGAATTTTCCAAATCGGTTGGCAAGCGACGGAGTTATGCCCGAACAAACATAAAAAAAAAAAAATATATATATAAACATCCGAATTGAGAACCTCCTCCTTTTTTAGAAATCGGTTAAAAAAAAGAATTGGGAAGCACCCATTTTAAAGTCGGTTAAAAAGACTTGCCGTTTTTTTTTTAATATTGTGAAGAAACTCCTCCTGTTGGGCTCGTGATAGCACACGAGAATACCGAGTGTGCGATTTTGGGTTCGATACTGTCTAATACGATACCCCCCTTGGTAAATCTGTTTGTCAGACTTTTTGGGCCATTGAAAATTAAATGGATAGCAACATTATCAGCGAGTACCATAGGCTATATTTTATTCCCGTACTCCCATGGGAACGAGAACTACGCGGGTGAAACCGCGTGATGTCCGCTAGCAAACTATATGTATAAGGCAGGGTTGTTGCTGATGCAGGATTTTTTCACATCAGCGGATGCTGATGCTGATGCTGATTTTATGTAATTGACATCAGCTGATGCTGATGCTGATGCTGATCTTAGGTTTTTTTTTAGTACCTACTGAATTTTGTACATTTTTAGGTAAATATAATATTTTCTTCGATCAAATTTTAATAATTCTGTAACTTTTTAATGAAGAAAAACAATCAATTAAAAATCAATCAATATATAAACTAGTTAAGTGATAAATTATTATTAATACTGGAATTTTATTAACGGCAAGTTGTATTTTAAAAACAACAACTTGTAACGTTACATTTTCCTGGGGAGGAAAATGTAAGGTTGCATTGTGTAAAGTAAGAGAAAATGGCAAGAGAAAATAATAGCAAGATGCTTTATTAGACTAAGGAAGCCGAGGTAACGTGATGAGAAGGGTCCAGGTTTGAAGCTCGCAGTAGGCAGGAGCGGCTCGCCGCAGCGTTAGACTCGCTTGCAGACGCCATTCTTGCGAGGGTTCGAAGGTCGAGGCTCACCCGCTGTCGATGTCCAGGTTCTGAGAAATAGTAGTGGATGCCTTTTCAAGGCCGACAGCGTCCAAGCTCTCCGTAGTAGTGTAGCAGTGTAGTAGCAGCAGCTTTTCAAGGATATTAAGCAGGATTTTGCGAACTTAGCGATCACATCAAATCTTCAGAGTAAAATCCAGCTTGTTGCTGGGTCAAGGACCACACGCAGACTGACCATTCAGGCTCTGCTTCCTGTCATCATGCAGTTATAATTTTTTATAGAGTGTTCTAGAACATGGAAGAATAAAATGGTTACAAAAGAGGTCTAGCATCAAACGTATACAACCTACAATTACTAGTTACAGGAATAAATTAAAAAGAAAACAAGGCTTGTCATTGTCATTATCTGACATCACAAAAGTAAACAAAGATTTGGAAACACCAAAATGTACAGAAATGCTTTAAATAATACTAATTAAAAGGCGGAAAAGGCATGCCAAGCCTCCACATAAAAGCTATGAAGTTATTCGGAAAGAACATGTGATAATGTTTTGGATTACAATAGTTAAAAACGTAAGTACAAAAACACAAACATTACATTTTTCGGGGTAATGTAGAACACTCTATAAAAAATTATAACTGCATGATGACAGGAAGCAGAGCCTGAATGGTCAGTCTGCGTGCGGTCCTTGACCCAGCAACATGCTGGACATTACTCAGAAATATTTAATGTGATCGCTAAGTTCGCAAAATCCTGCTTAATATCCTTGAAAAGCTGCTGCTACTACGATGATACACTACTACGGAGAGCTTGGACGCTGTCGGCCTCGAAAAGGCATTTATTAAACCACTTGACCGTTATTCGAAGCATAATTAAACAATTGAGATAGGCTGTATCTTGTTTCCTGTGCCTTTTTTCCTCACGTTTTTAGCCATATAGCTCTGTCTCGCTCTCGTGACGTCACCAGGTCAGAGAGGGGAGCGCACTTGCGAGTGCGCGAGCCTCTGTCTTGTTCATTGGCGTTCTTTTCCTTGCCGAAGACGGTTGTACCTAGCAGGTGAGTCGTCATTATTTTTCCTTACGATCGAAAACTGAAGT
Source organism: Xestia c-nigrum (assembly GCA_916618015.1). Classification (NCBI taxonomy): domain Eukaryota; kingdom Metazoa; phylum Arthropoda; class Insecta; order Lepidoptera; family Noctuidae; genus Xestia; species Xestia c-nigrum. The sequence goes on along the minus strand of OU745252.1, from coordinate 21,084,349 downwards.
TTTCGATAAGTACTAAACTGTTTCTAGTGTTTAACTGTTTTAGAGTTTTGTAAATCAGTGTTGTTATATTTAAATTAACGGTTTTTCCGTTCGAGTGTTGTTTATTCACTTTTTTTCAGTGTTTTGGTGCGCGATTGTTATATAACACGTAATGGATAAAGAAATAACGTTGATTTCACAAGAAGAACCGGTCGCAGGTCCTTCCCACGTTGCTCATAATAAGGAAGCTAATACAAAACGTAAGCGTTCACATTCCTGCAGCAGTAGTAGTAGCTCTGATAGTACCAGTTCCAGTTCATCTAGTTCTTCTGACCATAGGTCAAAACATAAAAGTGCGCGTCGCCGCCGTCATAAAAAAAGGGGGCGCAAGCACAGGCGTCGCCACCCAGAGCGTAAAGTGAAACAAACCGGCGATTTACCTAATCAGTATTTAAATAACAGTGTACCAGTGCCCGATGATGTCATTTCCCTCTTCGCCGAGGATGATTTCGAACAGGAAGCTGGTAGTTTTCTTAATAATTTGGGTGTTGAGACTAAGCTTAAAGAACCGGCTATTCCAAAGACTGACGCGCGTTACGTAAACATATTAAAAGAAATTCAGTTTTTCAATAAACCGGACTGGAGTGAAGTACGTTACGCGGAAACTCAAAAGTCTTATAACCATAGCCCGGGTTTCGTGGAACTCGAGGCAAACGAGGAGATCAGACCTTATGACACACTTAAGCACCTAAGCTACTCAGAGAGAGCTTATGCTTCCTTAACTTACGGTTTATTAAAGCAAAAAGAATCCTTAAAGAAGGAACTTTGTTCTTTTATGACATGGGTCCGAGACCAGAAAGAAGAAATTAGCTTCGAGGCTATAAACCAAAAACTTAATGATATTTTTACTTCCGGTGAATTTAGCAAGGTTTCGGCAGACCTTTTGCAAATGGTTTGTGGGCATAGGGCTGAAACAATACAAATGCGCAGAGATAGCATAACTAATGCAGTTCGCGATCCGTTAGTTAAATCATCAATTAGAAAAATACCTCCATCTGAGGTCAACTTATTTAATTCCGAGCAGTTTGTTGTCGCTTTAGACAAAGTTGGTGGAATCAAAAAAGCCTTCTGGCCTGCTTCTAAATCGACTAGCTCATCTAAATCGACTTATAGCCCGGCCTCAACTTCGCAAGTTGGAAAATGGCTAATCCGTCCCTCGCAGGGACAGCATTCGGTTCCGCCCTCGCAGGGTAAGAACTATAATACTAACATGCCCTCACACGGCTGTCAGAACTGTGATGTCCCTTCGCATGGTGACTTTTTTCAGCATAATATGCAAGGTCCTTCGCAGGGACCGGCGCGTACGTACTACAATTATCCTCAGCAGGGTAATGGCACAGTAGATAGAGGTTCATTTCGCTCTCGCGGGGCAAGACAGAACCAAAGATACCACGCTCACCGACGTGGCAGCCATAAGCGAAGGTCATCACCTTCAGGCTTCAATGCCAAGAGAAATAAATATTGACATAAACATATTTCAAGCGGGTCAGTTATCGAATTTCGTCGATCATTGGAGGGAAATGCAAGCACCAGAATTTCTTGTTCGAATAATTCAAGGGTACCGTATACCCTTTCAGCAAAAACCTCCGTTAATTATGGCCAATTTCAACAACAAAGCGTTTCACACACCAGTGTCGAACGAAATGACTTTAATCATTCAAAAAATGTTGAATCAGGGAATTCTAGAAATTGTAAGTCCAACTCCAAGTTTCTTATCTACCCTCTTCCTGGTACCAAAGAGCGATGGATCGGCCCGACCGATATTCAATTTAAAAGCTCTAAACGAATTCGTGCTGACCACCCCATTCAGTCTGATAAATGTATTCAGAGTCCCAGATTTCATTCAGCCCAAAGATTGGATGTGCAAGCTGGACATTTCCCAGGCGTACTTTCACCTGAACATAGCAAAGCCCCACAGGCGCTTCCTACGCCTTATTTACAACAAAGAACTTCTGCAAATGACCTGCCTTCCATTCGGTCTCAGCACGGCCCCAAAAACTTTTGCCAGTTTGACAAATTGGATTGCCCAAGTAATGAGAAGCAAAGGTGTGAGAATATTGGTGTTTCTCGACGATTTTCTCTTGGCCCACCAAGACCCAGAAATTCTCGCAAGCCATGTGACCCTTCTAGTAAAAACATTAAAATATCTGGGGTGGCAAATAAATTTCCAAAAATCCATCTTAACACCAAAGAAATCTCTGGTTTATCTGGGCGTGCTGTGGGATCCTTGGCTAAACCTCAAATGTTTACCAAAGGAAAAAGTAAATTCACTGATGGAGAAAATTCGCCACATCATAAGTCTTGGAAAAGCAGACTTAAAAATGTTGCAGAGCGTGATAGGAGCACTAAACTTTGCGAGTTTTGTCGTTCAAAGAGGGAGACTGCATTATCGAGCACTATTGAAATTCGTAAACACTCTAGATGTAAACAATTCCGCCAAGGTATATTCTGTACCTGCAGGTGCAATGGGCGACCTACAGTGGTGGACCCAGAATTTGCAACATCCATCAATTCTACACCACGCACCAGTGACTCATTTTATCACGACGGACGCGTCCGACTTAGGTTGGGGCGCCCAGATAGACAATCAGTCCCTAAGGGGAACTTGGTCTCAACACGAGAAAAATGGGCACTGCAACGTAAAAGAGATGTTGGCAATATTGAAGGTTTTTCAAAGTCATTCCATGTATCTGAGCCAATCTACAGTCACCATACAATGCGACAATCGCACGGTAGTAGCGTATCTCCGTCACGAAGGGGGGACAAAATCCACGCAATTGATGGACATAACCTACGACTTGTTTTGCTTGATAGATCAGTACCAAATTCAAATCAACGTACACTACATTCCGGGGAGGTACAACAACCATGCCGACCACTTATCACGGTTTCGCCAGGTCCCCGAATGGCATCTGTTGCCCGAAGTAACAAAAGCGATATTCCTGAAATGGGGCATTCCTCAAGTGGACCTGTTTGCCTCCAGCAACGCCCACGTAGTCCTTCATTACGTATCGAAGGATCAGAACTACAAACAAGCTGTAGCCCACGACGCGTTCTCGGTTGCTTGGACCTTCACTCTAGCATGGGTGTTCCCGCCCCCGTTTCTGATACCCAAAGTTCTGAGCTACCTCAACCAGGCATCGGGAATTTATTTACTGGTAGCACCGAGGTGGGAGAAAGTGTTTTGGCGCGGCGATCTCAAAGCTCGGGCTATAGCCCCACCTTTCACAATACAGAACCTGGACAAAGTATTAATCGATGTGACAACAGGACTACCACCACCTCGTGTCCAGGATCTTGTGTTGGAAAGATGGAAATGTGGGGGTGGACGCATCATTTAGGTGATTGGGATAACACTCAAATAGATCTATTAAAGAGTTCTTGGCGCGCTTCCACCCTTAGAACTTATAAGCCTGCGTGGGACCGCTGGGTCTCATGGTGTAAAACTAAGCATGTTAAGTCTAAGAACCCATCAGGTTCTGACCTGGCTCGTTTTTTGGCTGATCTGCACATACAATATAAACTGTCTTATAATACAATAATGTTACATAAGTCCGTGGTCTCTACCCTTTCCAATGTAAATAATTCAGGAGTTTTAAGTAATCACGTTTTGGTAAAACACATTTTGAAATCGATTTCAATTAAAAAACCTATTGATTCCAAGTTACCCATCTGGAATATTGATGATTTTGTTTCTTTTCTTAGCAATAGAACAATAAATAATGATAATATTTTTGATGTATCGAGTCAAGCTGCTGCCCTTTTAGTACTCTGTTCTGGTAGACGTATTCATGATTTGACCCTCCTTATGACTGATAAAGATAATTATTTAAAATCACCAGATCATGATTTTATAACTTTATGGCCTGCCTTTGGGTCTAAGACTGATTCATCTGACCATAGGCAATCAGGTTGGAGATTATATAAAAATAATGATGATAGGAATTTGGATCCGGTATACTGGGTTGAACGGACTGCTTCACTGCTTTCCATTAGACGCCAGGAAGCAAAATGTCATAACTTGTTTATCACAATAAGAGGTGCAGCTCGTGCGGCCTCACGAACGGTTATTGCAGGCTGGATAAAAACTCTGATGCGTCAGGCAGGCATTGTTGCTACTCCTGGAAGTATCCGGTCCGCTGTAGCTTCTAAGAATTGGTTGGACAACTTCCCCATAGAAGATATTATGGCTCGGGGCAATTGGAGGTCCTCTAATACTTTTATTCGATTTTATAAACGACAAGTTTTGGATACTTCTGGGAGTAACAGTATTACCGTTCTATTTAATCCAGTGAATTAAGTAGCTAGTAGCTAGTTGATTTTTTTATTTTCTTTTTTGTAATACAATGCATTTTCTATTACATTCTCAGTCTTATTTCTCGATCTATCCCTACACATTGGCGTTCGTCGTGAACGTCACCAGGCGATAACAGACACATCTCAATTGTTTAATTATGCTTCGAATAACGGTCAAGTGGTTTAATATCGGCGTTTTACCTGAAATAAAACGCTTATTAAACTACTTACCTTATTCGAAGCATAATAGTAATTTCTGCCTGGTGACAAAGTCAATCATCCAATGAACAAGACAGAGGCTCGCGCACTCGCAAGTGCGCTCCCCTCTCTGACCTGGTGACGTCACGAGAGCGAGACAGAGCTATATGGCTAAAAACGTGAGGAAAAAAGGCACAGGAAACAAGATACAGCCTATCTCAATTGTTTAATTATGCTTCGAATAAGGTAAGTAGTTTAATAAGCGTTTTATTTCAGGTAAAACGCCGATACTACTACCTCTGAGAACCTGGACATTGACAGCGGATGAGCCTCGACCTTCGAACTCTCGCAAGATTGGCGTCTGCGAGCGAGTCTATCACTGCGGCGAGCCGCTCCTGCCTACTGCGAGCTTCAGACCTTCACCCTTATCACCACGTTACCTCGGCTTCCTTAGTTTATTAAATCATCTTGCTATTATTTACTCTTGTCATCTTTCTCTTATTTTATACAATGCAACCTTACGTTTTCCTATCCAGGAAACCGTAACGTTACAAACTGAGCTGCTTTTTCAGCTTGCAGTCTGTTGCGGACCAGTACAGTTGTCTTTGAACATCAGCATCTAACATCAGCAACAATTAATGCGGATGCTGATGCTGATGCTGATGTGGACAATAATGCTGATGTTCCGCTGATGCTGATGCTGATATTCGCAACAACCCTGGTTCAAACCAGGGTTGTTGCTGATGCAGGATTTTTTCACATCAGCGGATGCTGATGCTGATGCTGATTTTTTGTAATTGACATCAGCTGATGCTGATCTTAGGTTTTTTTTTAGTACCTACTGAATTTTGTATATTTTTAGGTAAATATAATATTTTCTTCGATCAAATTTTAATAAAAGAAATATTTTAATAATTCTGTAACTTTTTAATGAAGAAAAACAATCAATTAAAAATCAATCAATATATAAACTAGTTAAGTGATAAATTATTATTAATACTGGAATTGTATTAACGGCAAGTTGTATTTTAAAAATAACAACTTAGCTGCTTTTTCAGCTTGCAGTCTGTTGCGGACCAGTACAGTTGTCTTTGAACATCAGCATCTAACATCAGCAACAATTAATGCGGATGCTGATGCTGATGCTGATGTGGACAATAATGCTGATGTTCCGCTGATGCTGATGCTGATGCTGATATTCGCAACAACCCTGGTATAAGGCGCGGGACAAATACAAGAAGCGTCGGGCGGTGGTATGGCGCGGACGCAGCGCGGTCGCGGTGCCACTTCTTTGATACTTCATACAAAATATCAAAAAAATGTGTGGCGCGAGACGGCTCGCGCCGCTTCCTCGCCCTCGGCGCACCCGTAGTTAGCAGCGGCATGCGCAGCATACGACTTTGCGAAGATGGATGAATGTATATGATACTCTCGTAAATACTACTGAGCTGGTTTGAATGTAATTTGGCACACAAATAGTTTTTAATCTGGATTGCTATACTATATCTGATACTTTTTATTCCAGAACGCACATCCTGTGGGACAATTTCCTCACAGGATCGTACAACATTCTAACTAAATATTTACCGAATATTATTTCAGTGGAGATTCATAAAAATCCAATAAGATATTATGGGTGAAAAGGTTAAAACATCGATTGTTATCGTCAGCAAGAAAATTACCAATTTCTACAAAACTTTTTGATTTCAATCAATCCTGTTTAAAGGATCAAACAAAAAACTATAGATATTTATTCATTCAATTTCTGGCTTTCTAGTGCTGCTTGGTCCCACAATTACCAATAGGTACACAATCATATCCCCAACATTCATCAATATCCTACAGCATATTTTAATCCTCAACCACAGAAAAGGGAAGCCCTTACTACCCCATCTGAAAATTGCACCCTGTACAACACAAAATTAGGCTCTTTTTAAAATGTTTTCTTATGTTCAACTTTTTTTATTCTTTTTACTTGCATTTCCTTGTACCACTCTCCTGATGCATGAAACATGCATTAGAACAAGATAATAGTAACAATACAAGGACCAACCCTGAAAAAAATGCATAGCAACTAGTATTGTAATTATGTAGCAAGCAGTGTGCAACCAAATGGGTGAAAGTATAATAAACACACACACTAATTCATAATACTTACACATAATTATGAGCTGAGCATCTGCAAATAGTGACTTTGCTAGCGTATACACACAACCATCCTGAAAAAAAATAAAACATTTTTTTATATATTCAATTTTGAAAGTTGATTTTTGTAATTTAAAATTGCAATAGAACCTAATAGCTTATTTCGTAGAATAGACCCATACCCTGTGTAATTTTTTGCTTTTAAAATTAAGCGTTAACTATGTGGTTTTTTAACCTTTTGAACACCTTTGTCACATATATCGTCGCTCGCATGACTAAAAGTCCTATCTAATTTTTTAGCTGATTTGAGTTAGGACAACTACATTTTTGTATTCGTGACTCTTTACATTTTGCACTAACCGTCGTTTCTCTATGTTATTTGGATATTAAAATATAAACATTTTGTAAGTCAACGTATCTCATATTAACTCAAAAAAAAATATTATAACCGCAATACGCTTTTCACAACACAAATGACAATACTGAGATAGGACAGTTAGTCATGCGAGCGACGATATGTGACATGTATATGTGTGCCTCATAAGCAAAACAACACAAACATGTGACAAAAAGATAGGCGAAATTGTGGAACGGCGTGGAGGGCACACGCGTGCATTTATGCTCTGACTTTCAAAAGGCTAAGCAAGCATGATTCATGTACTTTATTGTATGCCTGGCTTTTTCTAACTATGTTGGGGTCATCTTCCTGTATAACTGGGTACAACTGAATAACAGTAACTGCCAATCAGTCCTCTATAACAGAGTTACTTGATAAGACAATACCACTTTTTCTTTTTTTTTTGGATTGGACTAATAACTAAACAACTTCTCCCACTCTGGGCGGAGCGGGAGGAGTGACAGACTTTTACGACTAAAACTCATCCATGTTCCTTCCTCGCCCTTTATGTTCCGAGGCCGCGGTATCTCTTTTGAATAGGACCACAACAAGACAATACCCCTTAACTTAGCTTAACCTTTGAATGTCCCTCTTATGCAGCTGTTATATTTATATTATTCTTAGATAATTTTAATTCCAGTTAAAAACTGATTTCAGAATCTTTTAGGTTGGCATGGAAAAGTAATTGGTTTATTTAATAAATGTAACTAACTTTGTAGGAACTATTTTTATATAAAATTTTCCTGTAACTTTTCATACAAGTAGATGTAGGTACTGTACGTATATTTCTTTTATCAGATCTCAAAGTAGGTAAATGGTGTTTGATATATATTTTATATACATTTCAGGACCATATAACTATACAATAAACAATGAAGGTACACCGTAAATAATTAGAAACAATGAGTCAGAAAAAATTCAGTTATTTGTCACATAACAACATGAGTAAATTAGCAAAACTATGATAGTATACTTACAAAGAAGGAGCTCATACAATACTGAATTTCATTACCAACTTTCATAGATCGAAATACAAAATATCCTCACCTCAGTTATCGGTAAATCCCATTTTCCTACGTCCGAAAAACTGTGCGTTACTTTGACGATTGCCACAATCAATATAAATAGGATTCGCAACATTGTAGTTGATTTAGGCGGAGAAATTGATAACTAATTTATTCATAGCAAAAAACTATCAAACATCATTGTAATTTGGTTTTTATTTATAGTTACACTTAAAAATTATTTTGGAAAGAAAATGCATTCACTCCACTTTACACACTTGACAGGCATTTGTTTGAGTTTTGACATTTAGCATTTTGACTGACGTGACTGTAATAGAAGAAACATGAAATTACATTCTGCTCTGTTCTACAATATTGTCTATGTTTTTTTTTAATTTTTTGATATTTAGATTTATAGGTATAATACCAAAAGATACTTTGAAAACTCAGTTTGATAATAAACAAGAAAAAAAGATTTGCAACTTTTCTTAAGTTCAGAGGTTAATTCAGTGACCAGTTGGACTGAAAAGAACGAGGTTTAGTCATGGGTTAGACAAAAAAAAACCTTTGACATTGAGTTGATTGACAGAACTAAAGGTAGTGATTATTATCAAAGACTACAATAATTATTATACTCTGTGGACAGAACTTGCAGAGCCCTAGTTTGTCGTGTCAAAATATTTTTGTTTTGTTCTTCGTATATTTCACAAAAAATCGCATAATATGTCATAATTGTAATGTTTTCTATTTATTTTAATGTTAAATTACGTAAATTAATAATAATAACACTAAATACTTATCATGTTTTGGTGATACGATATCCATAGTGTGGTACCGTGGTAGTCATGTCAGATTGCGCGCTGGTGTCCAATGTAAGCGAACACGATGCGAGTATGGACGTGGGGAACGACAAGTCTCTATTCGAGCCCACTGTTGAAATGATGGTAAATGATTTTGATGACGAGAGAACACTAGACGAAGAAGAAGCTTTGGCGGCGGGAGAGCAACAGGATCCTAAAGCCGAACTCAACAGCCTTCAGCGAGAAGGTGATATGCCCTTGGAAGAACTACTAGCATTGTACGGATACGACAAAAGCATGGATAAGCCCACACCAGAGCAGGCCCCTGAGGTGGTGCCTGAAGAGATTGAGAAACCAGAATCAGCATTACAACAATTATATAGCGAGACTACTAGTCCAGAAGCCACAAGATGCCTTAGGTCTGGCTCGAGACCGCCTTCTGAGGAAGAAGATGATTATGACTATAGTCCAGATGAGGATGATTGGAAAAAGACTATAATGGTTGGTAGTGACTACCAAGCTGCTATACCTGAAGGTTTATGTAGCTATGATGATGTACTTCCATATGAAAATGAGGACAAATTACTGTGGAATCCAACTATGGTGGATGAAAAAGTTATTGAGGACTTTATGAAAAAAGTCAGTGCATTGACCTCAGGAACTGGAATAGATGCTGTACCCCGAGGGAGACAGCTACGAGATGATGAAGAAGCTCTTTTCCTCCTTCAGCAGTGTGGTCACAATGTAGAGGAAGCATTGAGGCGGCGGCGTATTTCTGCCCAAACTCAAGCCAACGCAAGCCTCTGGTCAGAAGAAGAGTGTCGCAACTTTGAAAATGGTCTCAAAGCCCATGGCAAAGATTTCCATGTAATCAGACAGTGCAAAGTACGGACACGGTCAGTTGGAGAATTGGTTCAGTTTTATTACATATGGAAAAAGACAGAACGCCATGATATATTCGCTAATAAAGCACGATTGGAAAAAAAAAAGTACAATATACATCCAGGTCATACAGATTATATGGACAGATTTTTGGAAGAACAGGAGGCATCAGGGACTGGAGTTGTCAGACCTGTGTCACCTTCTCCGATGGAGTTTGGTCCATCTCCTGCCACACAGCCTGACCCATTAGCCTTAGGTGAAAAAGAGGTGTTTTCCCAGCTAAATGCCCACACACCACCTCCACGAGCCTTGTCTATGGAGGACCCAGAACCGCCAACTGGTTCCTAATACATGTATTATTGGCAAAGGCCATCCGTAGCAAGCACTGTTTGTAACATACTTAACTATGTTGTTATTAGAATAAGGGTATTTTTTCCTTATTCATGAAACTAAACCAATTTTTGTTTTTATAATAAAACACTATTTTATATGATGGACTGACTTAGAACCTTTTTTGTATTTTAACATTTTAAACAGTACAATGTAAATAATAAAGCTGTAAAATTATGTTACATGTTTGTGAATAAGGGAATTATGCAGAAAGGAATGAATGATTGTGTACCCATCTGTAGGTGGGTGCTGTATAAAATTATGAGATAGGTACTTGATGATAAGAATAAACAGTGCAAATAAATGTGTCATTTTATTTAAACATGATTTTTAGCTCTTAGCCTTTCCATTTCCTAAAAAACACCCTTGTCTAAGTATAGTGTGTGCATGCATAATAATTATTATGGCTGTACTTATTGGCGATTTTTTTTATGATTTTTGTAAGTTAGATCGCCCGTCATAGTGAACTCACCTCTTCAACTGCTAAGTGTTTTTTGTTTTAAATCAGTGTTTTTCCTAGTCAATTACAATTGAAACAGGTTTCCTGTTTTGATTCAAGTGTATTGGGATTACAAGAATTCGTATGACTAATAGTTTATTAACCTAAATATAAAATTATGTACAAAGTTGGAGATTTTCATTGTAGGTTTTAGTTCGTTTTGTTCACCGACAGATGGGCATAGTGTTTCGCTTCTTATTTTTCTGTTTCGTTCAGAAATTATGAGAAATGTGCCAGACCACAGATTCAAATGTGTTTCTTTGAAACCTTAGCTCAAAATTCATTTCATTCTTTGATCTTTCGAATTTTCATGACCATGACAATTGACAGTTTCAACGTCAGTTTTTAGAAATAGATAAAACTTGAAAATATTCATTGATTTATTTTGATCTGAGATTTATTTAAAAAACACGTACTTACGGATTTTCAATCATTTGTGAAAGTATAGGTATACCTAAAGCTCATAGGTTATATTGACTTATTTCTCAAGATTCACAACATCAGTAAGTCCAAAACAAAACGATGACTGTAAGCCCAGAAATGTCGGAGAAGGAGATTATGAACGATTTTAAGGAAAATTACGGTAAGGTCCGTAAACTACTCGACGAAGATAGCAAAAATGACCCGGAAAACGAACCTTACATTTCCAAATACAAAGCTAAAGAAATTCTCAATAGTATGTGCGTCAGTTTGAAGGAATGTATCAGCAGTTCAACAAGTTACGATGAAGTAAGGCTTCACGCTATGCTAGGAACCGTTTTACTGAACATAGCTACGATTGACATGGAAACCGAAGAGCTAACATCTAGTGAAAAGGTTTTATCAGAGGCTGTTGACCTGCTTGCACCAAATTCAATAAAACCAGAGATTACAATCATTATGATCAATGTTTACAATAACTTAGGCATATTGTGGTCTAATCGCGATGCACCAGATAAGGCTAAAACATTTTTACTGCAAGCCAAAGAGTTGTATGAGAACTATAAATGTACAATGCAGATGCCTTTGCCTATAGAACAACTCTTGACATCGGAGAGTCCTATAGGTGATTTCATGGTCCTAGAGAAGTCACACACACTAACTCTTTACTTCTTAGCTCAAGTCTATGGTTCATTGAAGCAGAACTTGAAATCTGCTATATATTGTCATGTAACCTTGCGGAGACAGCTACAATATCATGACTATGAGCCTATAGACTGGGCATTGAATTCTGCTACATTATCACAGTTTTTTGCTGAGCAAAATGGTTTTTTCCAATCAAGGCATCATTTGGCAGCTGCATCAACTATCTTAGAACAGTATGAAGAAAAGTTGGGATCAGCCGAAAATAATGATGAAGTTTTGCAGGCTAAAATAGAGACATTTAAGCATAGATCAGCTGATGTGGCTCGGTGTTGGGCCAAGTATTGTATCTTGCTTATGACTTCATCTAAAGCAAGGCTCATGACTGATTCTGAAGAGATACCTGATCCTATAACAGGTAAGCCATATCTAGTCTTAATAACTTACATTGTAATTGATTTTTGATTTATTTATTTATTTTATGTTATGACTTTTTTCAGACACAAGTATACCTTTGGCAAAAGCCTCCTCCAATACTTTCCAGTCTAGTCCAGGTTTTATCCACATCATCTTCCCATCTTCTGAATTGATTTTCCATAACAATCATGTAATAATATTAAGTTGCTCCCACACTGGAAGCTTTTGGGTGTAACGTATCAGTTCATATTTATATCAATGACAACCAGGATAAACGGTATTCTCAGTAAGCATTGCTCAACGTTGAAGACTGACCCGTGTGGCTGTTATTATTTAACCAATGCTACTAATACTAAAATATAAACTGTTAGTAGTACTAACAAAATTCCATTCTATAGATTGTTCACATTCCAATTTTTTCTATTCCAGACATGTCCAATCTCGCATTAGAAGACAACGAAAATATCTGTGGAGGAGACATCACCAAGCTAGTCTTCCCAGATATTGACGTCACAAAGTATGAGAACAAAATTGTAGACAAGTTCCTTCTCACTTACCAGGATGCAAGAGAAGTCTTCTTGAACTGTCAGACTTGGCTTAACAAGGCCAAGGAGTACTACAAACTTGACACCCTAGCCTCAGATTACATAGAACTTGTACAAGATAGCTCCACTTCATATAGCTACCTCGCATTCTTTGAGGAAGACGATGAAAGGCGCGCCAAGATGCACAAGCGACGAATTGACATGCTCGAAGACTTACTAAAAGAAATTAACCCTACATACTATCTCCAGTATTGCAGGCAACTGTGGTATGAACTAGGTGAAGTCTACTCAGATATACTTAATATCAAACTCGAAAAACTAAACAAAACTTCTGAAAAGCCAACTCCACATGCTTTGAAGAAGATCAACAGCCTTTCTGAGAAGAGCATTGAAAACTATGATCAGTTCCTGAACTCTTGCAAAGATAAAAATGGTATAATGCCAACGAAATTGAACTACGATTTAATAAGGCCTGTAATCAGCGCCTACGCGTTTATTGGCAGGAACAGCATGAAGAAAGTGGCAGTAGACAAAGTTACCCAATTACAGAATATACAAAAGAGTTTTGATTGCTACCAAGCAGTTGTTGATATTTGCATCAACTGTGAGGAGGCAGCGGCTATGATGCATGAAGAGTTTTCCTTGTGCCAGGAGATGGTGAAAATATTGCCCATTAAAATAAAGAAATTACAAATTGAAACTGCTGTAACCGAATAGGGGAATTGTGTACATTATAGTGGCCAAAACTATAATGTACAGAAGTGCTGTATGGTATACTCTGAATGCTTGTAAAATTTTGCTTGAGGTTCTGCATTATAAACTGGCAACTAATATTGAACTTGCGTGGGCACCTAAGGCGAGGCGGTTGGACAGACATAATATTCATTGCTGTTGTCTGGCCTACGAGTAAATGACTGTTGGAGTCACCAAAAGAGTGTGTTTACAAATCGATCATGTTTGCGAATCTGTTGAATCTTGTTGAATGTTTTATTTGTATTTTAATCCAAAAGTCCTAATTTTATTGAAGCGAAATTGATTTCAGCGAGACAGAAAAGGATTGTCTATCTGTACTATAAAATAAAAGTGAATTAACATCTACTGTCTATGAAACAAAAAATCCGACGAAATAAACCGTTTTCGATTGGTTTGGCTACTCAAGTAAACCCTGTGCAGTATTTGGCCATCAATCTAAAAAGAAGACGTCATTTCGGTTTTATTGTTTGGCAAAGGTACCTACCGATCGTAGCAGGTAAAAAGCGTTACGTTCTAAGGGTCCGAATCCTGGTAGGAGCAAATGTTTCAGTCATGGATGTTTATATCTATGTAATCTAACAAACAAAAAGTATCTTTGTAGTATTTCAACTATCTGGTGTCCACGACACAAGCCTCGTTGCTTAGTGTGGCACTAGATGGCGCTGTGTTATGTCCAGCGATATTTTTTTATATTACTTATTTATAATTAAAAAAAATATAAGTATATGTATTTTGATAAGTATGGATTACAATAGCATTATTGCTCGTAACGCCTTATGCCTACATGCAAAAACATTATTTGTTTAGACTTGCTTCAAAAATCTCCTTTTGGATGGAAGATTTTTTGTGAGGCAGAAAAATTGAGTAGTTACAGATTGCTTTTGCTGATTTTATTCAATTATATAGGCTTGGGTTCTAATTAAAATGAATATAATGGATGTAACATTGTCACGTTGTATTACAGGAAGTGTACCTTAATTATTATAAATGGAAAATTTTAACTATATTATAATTGAAATAAAAAACTGACTAAGTAAATTACATTGTGTTTATTTAATCTTACATAGATGACCATCACATATATATTTTTTTTGTTTCATGACATGAATAACTAGGTTTACAATTGTTTTTTGGTTAAAGAACATCATGAGATGGAGCCTACCGAATGAATTTAATTTTGAGACACTAAATACCGTTTTAGTCATTAGTAAAATATATTCAATTTATCAAAGAGTAGGGACGCCAACACATCCAAGCATAGTACAAACTTGTTGGTTTTAGGTTCAAGATTGATTGGGACTTGACAGTTTCGGGTAGCTAGATGTGCTGGCGTCTGTACTTTAAGGGGGAAGCGCCAGAGAAGCCCACAAAATTCTTTTTTTTTCGTTTTTGTAATTTGCGGACCAGGGTTAGGTTGTATGTTGATGGAAGTATCGTTCGCGACTGCAAGACTACAGAATTATGATCATCAATACAATCCTCCAAGTTCACAAAGCTCGAGGAACAACTTCGAACTTGAAAAACTCGTTCTATGACTAAGAACATTTGAATTTCGCGGGCCTCACTGATGCTTTCACCTTCATTCCATGTTAAGAACAAACACTTTTACAGTCACAGGGGTGTCCCGTATTCTGATGAAAGTCGTTTAATTATAGTGCTACATAATTCTTTTGGCGCGTGGCCACAATCGGAACTAACGCCACCATTTTGTTTTATGTTTCTACAAAATATGTTTACCAACAGCGCTCCCAGCGCACTATTCGTAAATCCATTACAAAGTAGGTACATTTTTTTAACAGATTTGCGGTAAAATGATATCCTTTACGATTTCGACTTTCACGCACACAGACATTTTTATTCTGTTGCGTTTACAATCCCGTACGCAGTGACTTTGTCTCGTGGGACCTTTTTTTACGGACAAAATTTCAATGAGGGATTTTCTTTTGCGACTCTTCCCTAGTCGCTGGATAGATGGCGTTGGTCTGACTACGTTACTGTAAGGAACAGTAGGTACGTCACATAATTTCACTTGGACCTAATGGTTATATTCGGATGCTTATGCTAATGAAAGTGTCAGTCAACGAGCGTATGAGACGTGTGTTTTTTCAAGAGTTTTGGCTTTGGCACCTAGTAACGTAGTCGGATCAACGCCATCTATCGAGTTCATGGAAACTATTTCTTTTTTTAATTCTCAAAAAGAAAACCTCTCATTTGTACACACGACGACACATTAAGCTTTACATTTATCAGGGCCTCGCTTGGTGGTAGATTTGCCATACAATGATAGAACCGCATAAACTGGTTTTGTATACCTTGATTGGTCGTAGTGCGTAATAAGGGTATTTGAAACAATCTGCTTAAGATTCTAATTGAGTAAATAAAGAATGATTATATAGTGACAATGTTCTGTTGGTTTCTACAGTTACGAGCAATAAAATGTATCTTACACACTTGGCAATATTCAAAAATGTTTTCTTTTCTCCCACTCGTTTCACGTTTTCGCGAAAATAGTATTTTAGAAGTCATATTACTTATTAAGGAATAGGTCTTATCTCAAAAAGTAGTAACGGAAGAGAAAATTACTTTTGAATTTTTTGCTCGTGACTGCACAGGAGCAGTATAACGACACTGCTAGTAATAATTTAGTCTCATAATAATTATTAATAGTCTAAACTAAACTAAACCCTGCCGATTGTCACAGCACACGAACTATTTGGAACACTTACTTAACATTAAATATTCATACAATTTGAACATCGACAAACAAACAACATAATAGTTACAAAACAACCCACCTCGGTTTATTGGTTAATCTTTTTATCCACCAATTATATCTTATTTCAATGTTAACACCTTTAAATATGTAAGTAGGTATTTAGATCCTATTTCAAAACTTACCGATATTATTGGCCATGGTTAGTTCCAGATAGGCAGATAACCACTCAACTGTTGAACTGATTAAAAAGTGACGAAATATAACCCATCCATACCTTAGTTATCATATGAAATGGTAGTTTCTTCCAAAAGTTTATTACATACACAAACGCAAATAGGAAAACTTGGATCTAGGTAGTTCGAAATATAAAAATAGGCACTATGCCAATGAAAAAGTTTTTAAGTTGAAATTCTTAAGTATTGTTAATCTAATTTATCCTTTGGGACGAGACATATCGGAAAATTTACTAATTCTGACATACACGAGGCACAGGCAGAAGTATCACAAAGGTTTATTTTTGTCTGACCATTGTGTCATCGAAAAGATTCTACAAAAATGTGCTAATGGTCAGATGCCAAGGACAGATACTTTCTGTCTAACACCGCTTTCCTCACGATTGTGATACTTAAATCTCGGGTTCCATGACCTTTCACGCAAGACAAAGAAAGGAAACAAAAAATTTGATAATAATAAATCATTCCATTTTCATTTGGCCATCATCATCATCATCATTTCAGCCGAAAGACGACCACTGCTGGACATAGGTCTCCCCTAAGTGTCGCCACATTGACCGGTCCCGTCATTTGGCCATATTAAATTGAAATATTTTTAGATTTACAAAAAAAAAAAAAAAATATCGCTGGACATTAAGACACAGCGCCACCTAGGGCCACACTAAGCAAGGCTTGTGTTGTGAACACCAGGTAGTTGATATACTACATATATACCTACATTTTTGTTTGTAAATAGATACTTAATATCCATGACTCGGAAACAAATGTCCATGCTCATCACACAAACATTTGCTCCTACCAGGGTTCGAACCCAGGACCATAAGAACGTAAGGCAGCCTCACCACCACTACGCCATTCGGGTCGTAAGTACTAGTAGTTAATTTTAAGTATTAGTTGTATATTTTACGCATCACAATTTTATTATTTGTCTTGTAATTATTATTGGCACCTACGTAAAAGAGCTTCGTACGTCCGAAATCGGGTTCCAAGAGTCGCAGTTTGGCAATAAATAAAGTAACCATTATGACCATAATGTAAGAACGATTACAAGAACGTAGAAACTGAGCTATTCTGAATCAAATCTAAGCAAACTGTACGATTCCTAAAACCGAGGTTGGGTCATATTTAGACTCATTGCATTTTGACGCCGAGCCAAATAACACTTATAGGTAGGTACGTTTCCTAATGCAACTTCTCCTTTTTGCTCGTACTAGCGCTCAGTAGCCGCAGAATTTGGTATAAAACTATCCTTAGAACTAGAATTAAAAGTATGATAGCTAATAAGATCGCAGCTGCTACATCTAGTAGGTTATGTTCTATGAAGGTCAGATCCCTGGCAGTGGAATGCAGCGGGTCCTGGTCTCCCCATCGAATCACCCTTTCAACCCAGTAGACTGCTGTGTCCAAGGGATCCGCTAGCCTGTCTTTCCAGATTTTGGACGCCCTTCGCGCACTCACTCGCATCCTGGAAAAAGACATAGGGTGGTTAATATTTGGGACAGTGAAAAAATAGCTGTACCGGTTACATTGTCATGACATCTGGTTATCACTGCGACTTATAATGATTAAAATATTAAGTCTAGCATGAATATATATAATTTCTTAATTAGTAAAGACATAATAGTATAGGTACGATTTACAAGTTCTGTACATATTCGAATAAGACAGCATAAGTGGTAATTATTCAAAAAATCAAATCTTAAATATTTAATTTACTAATAATAAATAAAAATGATGAATTTAAAACGATTTGTTTGTTGCATTGTATTGATTTGTCCATCCATCTTAATAAGTTAATATGTCTATATCATACCAGACACATTGCCATTAACGATGGCATGACAATTACCGATTAAATCATATTATATTGTATGCTTATATGAAAATTAATACATATATTCTATTTAGATACTTAATTACCTTATACATATCTACATTTGTTCTCAAACCTTATATTTTATTGTCTTTAATACTTTAGCATTAATCTTGAAAGACATTAGTAACCCGTGCTGAAATAACTCTTAAAATATACGATGGCTGACAAGGTTGGAAAGTTCCATAGAAACTGTTGCTTATGTAAACGGCCACGCTTTCAGCACGTGAATGTCAACATTCTATTTTCATTGTGTTGTGAAGATATTGTTTTTCAATGTAGAAAATAAAAATATATAAAGAACTAGCCGCCCGTCACGCGGTTTCATCCGTGTAGTTCCTGGCCCGTGAGAATAGGTAAGGGGATAAAATATAACCCTTGTTATTCGCTGATAATGTGGCTATCTATTGATAAAAGAATTTTCAAATCGTTCCAGTTACATAAAAAAATACAAATCTTTCCTCTTTGTAAAATGATCATAGATGTAATAATACATCTATGACTATTCTAGAGAAAGATTTCGATATTAAATAAGTACTTATGTAAGTTGTAAGATAATTTAATCTTTTTATACTGATTAAACTTGTATAAGACTAAAGGTACCTACTTAAAGAAACATCGAATTGAAAAATCCCGGCCAATCTTAACCAAATCTGGGAAGCGAGATTTTTCAGTTTTATGTTTCTGTACCTAGATAAAACTTGTATCTTTTAAATAAGATACCTACGTCCCTATAATTCCTCATGTTAACTACAGCCAACTACAGGTTGCGACTCAGTCTGCAAATGACGCAGTGACCTATTACCAACTATTGATTTTCAGTGCAACAAAATTATAGTGCTGGTACTGCTTAGCCTTATTTGTAGACTTAATTGGTTTTCAGTTCTGTATCTTCATACAGAACTATTATTGTTATCTACATCTACACTATAATCTATACTAATCTAACTAGTATTTTATAGCAGTAGAATTTGTTTGTTTGTTTGTTTGGTTGAACGAGCTAATCTCAGGAACTATCGGCTCGAATTGCAAAATTCTTTTTGCGTTGGATAGTCCTTTTATCGAAGAAGGCTATAAGCTATATAATATCACGCTAGGACCAATAGGAACGGAGCAGCAATAAGAAATGTTCCAAGCGGGAAATTCACGCGAACGAAGTCGCGGGCAGAAGCTAATATTATTATAAAGAGGAAAAATTTGTATTTTGTGCGTAACGAAAACAAAAAACTACTGTGCGGATTTCACCATTGGAAAGCTACATTCTCCCTGAGTAACATATGCTATATTTTATCCCCGTACTCCCACGGGAACGTGAACGACGCTAGTTCTATTCTTTCTCTATTGGACAAATAATCTATTTAAGCATGTCTAGATAAAATGACTACATACTTGAACTACATACTTGAAACTTCAGTTCATAATATACCTAATTGATTATTATTTTGTTAGTTAAAGGTAGACAAATACCCCATAATGTTTTTTCTAAGATTTTATTAGAATTGCACAATTATAAGACGATACTCGTAGGTATTGATTGTGCTCATGACATAATTTTAAACAGATTACGACACAGTTATTATTAACTAGGATTACCTAATTAACATAGGGTTATTTTAGGGAGCACTGACATTTATTACATAATTTTGGCGAAATGCCATTTCCGAAGTAAGTTTGGCATGGCTTATAAACGAGTACCTACGATAGTTTGCACATGCGCTAATATGTAGGTAATAACCTACATTATTAGGGCATAGTATTGTTTAAGTTACTGAAGATATTTCCAAAAACTTTTCACTGCTACTTATTATAAAGTGATTAAATTGCCTCCTTGGTCAAGTAACGTGGTCGCAAGCGCAACTACTGAGCATGAGGTCCAGGGTTTGATTCCCAGGTTGAGCAGTGTAATTGGCAACCAGGGAGCCTGAGTCCGTGCCCGGTTGATGACAATAGGGTCGCCCTCTATAAATGGGACTTAAATGTAACTGGCGAAATGTGAGGGTAGGTACTACTAAGGTATCTACACCTATGTCTAACCCTACGAGCATGATGATAGGCATGATGTTTTGTTATACAAGTAAGCTATTTTTATCGTTTATTCATTTTTGTACAATATGTTATTTACATTTATTCGGCCCAATCTAATAATGTGAATAATTTCCATAAGTCAGTCGCATGCGCGATGACCGCTGGGCAAAGGTCTCCACATGATGGTTGCCGGAAGACGGACAGCGCCGCCGAGGCCGACCCAGAAAAAGGTGGCGAGATGATTTGGACGCGCATCACGAGGGTTGGTCCGAGGCGGCACAGGAAATGAGCACATGGAATGAATTGGGGGAGGCCTTTGCCCAGCAGCGGGACAGTACAAGCTAAATAAAAAAAAATAAAAGAAACCATAACGCGACACAGGTAAATTCGTTTCCTGGTGGTTATCTTTATAAATCCCTAAATAGCCTGCAACTCGTCAAGAGCATGATCCTGACACAATCATTATTATAAGTAGATATTTATTTTATTTCCCAGACCTATAAATACCAAGTACCTACTTAAGTATAGGTATTATTAGGTATAACAGGTAGTAAATGGAAATGAAGTACATTTCCATACCGACTTGACATATTACAGATTTAAACATTGTAATTTTTCGCCATGACCATACTTTGTTAGGGTTTACTTTTATGTATTTACCTAAAACAATTGTCCGTTAAAAATGTGAACGCTTATACAAAGTCACGTCTTGCATCAAGAGCAAAATCGATCGGTTATTAGCTTTTTTGCAGAATGCCTTATGCTATTAAGGTCCATGTTCACCGAGAAGATAACAGTCTGATTATCTAAAAACAACTGTCAATGTGCCATTTCCCCATACATAACGATGGTCAAAGGTTGACAACACGTAATTGCAATGTATCAAATTTTACAGGAGAGGGAAAAAACTGTTTAATTTCGAAAATAACTAAAAAAAAAATAAAACAAAAAAGTAGTTGGTAGGTAATCAACTTATTTATTGATGTAGCTTAAAACAATAAACTGTCCACATAGTTTTTTAATTAAATAATCAATAAACAAACAGTTACGTGGTAACAATATTAAAAAAATCTCACTGCTAACGTGTTACAAGGAGTCAACATTTACTTTACGAGTTAACAATTTAAAAAAAAAACATTATCTATTAGATAGAAACAAATTACATGTGCGGCAAATTATCTTAAAAAGTTTTTATTTCACAAACATTTTCTTTTGATTCCAACTTAAACTCCAAAATAGATCAAACAATCGCAGTCTACATTCTGTTGCAAATTCGTGGCAGTGGCGTTCTTTGGACGAGCGACAAAAAGCAAAATTGCAAGTCTTTTTATTTTTTTCCTGCTCGTGGTGCATTATGCGTATTACACGAATTTTCATTTCTTCTCCACCCTATGTAGTTTTTTCCTTGTTCTCTTTCTTAACTTGTTATTCATACGCGTTTTCCAATGCTCTGCTTCAGCTAAGCCTTTTCTTTTCCTTGTCTTCCTTTCAGTAGTATTCCCTTCGTTCAAACCACTGTCATCATCTTCAGAAGAGCAGGACGTCTGATCCGGATCATAGTTATGATCATCACTCGTTCTACTACTCGTGGATACCACGAGAGAAGTTGATATACATTGCGTTGATGAACCTGGGTTAGGTTCTAAGATAAAATAGTAGGAGAGCTTGTATCGTTTCGTGTCTCCTGCAGAACATGAAAAGTTCCAATTTTAAAACCATATGGATTCAAAATTGGAGGAGATTTTGCATCAGGTATGACTTCTGCAATGCCCTCGATAACGTTATCAGAATTATGACGTGGGCTAGAAGGTAGCTGAGGCTGGTTTAAAAATGACGAAGTGGTAACATCGTTTAAAACAGTAAGTGATGAACCTGTATCTGTCCCGCCATTATCTTGACATCTCTGTTCGGTGTTAAATACAGGCGTACAGGCTTGAGAATGATCCAGGAGAACATTCTCAAGTCGATCTGATGTATAACTTTTTGCTAAAAGTAACATTTCTCTGTCTCTCACTGTAAACTCACTCCTCGTATTACGAGAGACGTTTACAGAAAGTCCTTGTTCCTTCAAGCCCGTTACAACATCATTAAAAAGCTCTTCCTCACTGTGTTTCTCCATGATAACACTAAGACGAGATAAGTACCTAATTATACCATTGCCTGCTTAAATGATCCATGTTGAAACCAAAGGGCTAGGTATCTAAAACGCAAAGATTTTTTTAAAATCGAACCAGTAGATCCTGAGATTAGCGTGTTCAACCAAATAAACAAACTCTTCAGCTTTATAATATTAGTATAGATAATATCTGTGGTATAGATAACTCAATACATCTCATTAATTAGTTTCACATACCCTACAAATGTATCGATGATAAGATGACTTAATTTCAACAGTGAGCTTTTATTGAGCGTTCTACGTAAAATAATAATAAAAACTTATCAAAATACCTATAAGGACACTTTTCGGAAATAAATAGACGTATTTAAAGTTGTAATTAAATATTTAAAACTATTTTTAAACAATTGAAACCCGCGCGGTAATGTTACTCTGTCAGTGAATTTTGCGAACTGCATTTTGCGTTGACACCTCGTAACTCGCGCAATAGTAAGCTCAAGTTGATACTTGATTGTTGTGAGTTGTCAACTCTGGCACAAATTGTTCGAGTGACATTTTTTGTGAATTACGAGTTATCATTAGAAAGATTCGGCGCTTGATTTCAAATTTTTTGATGTACATAACTCATTTTGTGAAAAAATGTGGGTTACGAGTTGTCAACCTATGACCATCGATAAATGTGTTTTAAACAGCTGTTTTTAGATAATCGTCCGTCATCTTGTTGGTGAACATAGACCTAAGAGAAATTTAAGCCTTAATTATAATACCTACCAATGACTTACCCTATTTGAGAAAGTACGGCAGAACCCTGCCGCACTTTCTCAATTAGGGTAGGGCTTTTGACCCAAAATGACATTGACACGAGGGCGCTGTTGGTAGGTACCTATTACCTATATAAACATTTGTGTTAATTGTCTGTGGAAATGAATGGCGGCGTTCATTCTGAGTTTCTGACTATGGTCGCTAAACCATGGAGGTAGGAATCCTATGGAGTTGGCGTAATTTACTATAGGTACATTTATTAGTGAAACCGATGTAGCACTACCAAAAATATTGCTTGTTCTTTCTAACTTATATTGTCTCGCTTAAGAAAAGCAGGACGACAACATATTTGTTTTTGCTGATTTTGACAACATTAAACCTGTGACGTCACAAGAATGATCCTGCGTGCCAATCCGCCATGTTTGGTTACTGTCACAGAGTACATAACGTCTTTGTTTACTTTCAAGTCTTAACAAGTTTTTTCTCAATTTAATGGAAATTGTGCTTATATTATTTATAAAAGTGAAAAGACACTAAATTGTGATGCCTCCTAAGTGTGCTTGTTGACGCAGACGTTGTGATATGGCAATGGAATGGCGTGTCAGGCGTGATCAACCAAATAAACACTTCGACAGTATATCCAGACTTTTATTTATCAAAATACAAGCTGATATTACACGTCCATTGTATATTCAATATGATGAATTAAGATTAAATTGGAGAATAATTGAGACGACACAAAACATAAAAAGGGCAGAGACTGCAGAGAGCCGTGAGCAGATAAGTGGTTGTCAAAATCAGTGAAAAAGACAGATGACAACTTCAAATGACATTTAAATAAATATGGCTGCCTTTAAGCTGCGTTCATGTAGAGCTTACACAACTCCTAATACTCCTCCTTAAGCGCTACATGAGAGAAAAGAAAAAACTACTGTAACTCTACACAATATTTAAAAGACTCTACATTTAGTTTTTTTTTTTTTTTTTTTTTTTTTTTTAAAAAAAACTCTACATTCAAGAGTTACATACTCTACCTACTTTAGAGCGACTCTACATAATTATACATATGATTCAATTCAATAATAATTACATGATTCATCACAATATAACAATATTTATCATTAATAAAATAAGTACAACAAAACTTTAACCATTTGCTCCACAAACTCTCACATTTAAACATTTTACAAAATTACAATGTTTCTGCGCACATAGTGGCTTTGTCAATACATCTGCTAGCATGTCATTAGTAGGTAAGTATCTTACAGTTATGTTTCCTTTTTGTACTAAATCCTTTACGAAATGGTAACGCAAATCAATGTGCTTCGTTTTCTTATGCGAATATTCTTTTACAAGTAATAATCTTTGAGCACTTTGATTGTCGTTGTATACAATTACATCAAAAGTTTTGGTAATAATTTCAGACAAGAAATTCTTCACAAAACAAATGTCCTTGCAAACGTCACTAATTGCTAAGTACTCTGCCTCTGTACTTGATAAAGCTATACTACGCTGTTTTCTAGCTTCCCAATTGATTAAACAGTTACCTAATTTTATAACAAATCCAGTGTAGGACTTTCTGTCTGATGAGTCATTAGCCCAGTCGGCATCTGCATAAGCACTGATATTAAAATTAGTACCTTTTGTAAAATGAAGACCATAGTTGATCGTCCCTGCTAAATAACGAAGTACTCGCTTTGCTGCGCGCCAATGACTCGTGTCGAAACATACACTGTATTGACTAAGTTGACTACAAGCATAAGAAATGTCCGGGCGTGAGCACACACTCAAATACATTAAACATCCCAACAGTTGTCTGTATTTGTATAACTCATCATCAAGACCCTTCCCATTAGACTTTTCTAACTTACAATTTACAGGTAACGGTGTAAGTACTGGCTTGCAGTCACTCATATTAAATTTAGCTAGCAAACATTTTATATAATTAGACTGATCTAGCACTATTGTATTATTATATCTAGTGACATTCATGCCTAAACAATTTTTTAATTGGCCTAGATGACGTATTTCAAAGTTTTCTTTCAATAATGATAAAACATTCCTAATACATCCATTATGAAATATATAACAGTCATCGACATACAGAGCAATTATTATATAATCTTTATCATTTTTCTTTATATATACGCACGGTTCGCACTTACTTTGAGTATATCCATTATTAATTAAAACATTATTTATTTTTAAATTCCACATACGGCTAGCCTGTTTGAGACCATATATACTTTTATTCAGCTTACAAACTTTACTTTTATCTGAACAAAAACCTTCTGGCTGCTCCATATATATAATCTCATCCAGATCACTATTTAGGAAAGCTGTGGTAACATCAACATGGTCCATCTGCAAATTCATTTCTGTTGCAATGGAAAATAAAATTCTCAATGTGGAATGTCTGACAACAGGTGAAAAAGTGTCATTGTAGTCTATACCTTCTTGTTGACTAAATCCACGGGCAACCAATCTAGCTTTATACTTATCTAGTTTACCTGTGGCATCGTGTTTCCTTTTGTAGACCCACTTGCACTTTACAATGTTTTCACTTTCTGGTCGATCGACTAATGTCCAAACATTGTTCTTAATTAATGAATCATACTCACATTTCATGGCGTGAAGCCACTGCTCACAGTCAGTAGACTTTGTAGCTTGCCCGTATGTATTAGGCTCATTTGCCAAACTCTGCTCAATTAGCATCGCCGATAAGTCATAATCATTATATTTAAGCGGAATTTTACCTCTATTAGTACGTACGGGACGCAAGCCAGAAGCAACACTTTGCACATGGTCAAGCTCTCCTCCTCGAAGTGTGGCATCAGGCAGAGAAGACACAGCATCCCTGCAGACGTTATCCTCATCACCATTATTACCATTTCCTTCAAGTGTGGCAGCAGGCATAGAAGACATAGTGTCCTTACAGACATCATCCTCATCACCTTCGTCACCAGTACCGTAGACCAGGTCCGACAAGGGAGACCACACTGAAGGTGTTAGGTCACTCTCAGATCCTGAAATAGGTGATTCCGTAGTAGACTTATGACAAATATTTTCACAGACATTATTAATAATTTTATCATTCATTTCATTTGCATTATTATTATCACAGTCAATATTTAAAATTTCATTATCAATATTTGTATAATTATTATTATTTACAATGCATTCATGAGAGATAAAATCATTATTCTTGCTTTGTGTTTTAAAGTGAAGTCTTCCAATAAATTCATCTTCTAAAAATGTTACATTTCGTGAATACACAACCTTTTTAGGATTATATGGATCAAGGAGACGGTAGCCCTTAAAAGTCTCACCATAGCCAACAAAGATATATGGTTTAGCTTTAGCGTCAAGTTTACGACGTTTTACATCAGGAATATGAGAAAATGCTACACAGCCAAATACGCGCAAATGACTGAGATCGACTGGCTGTCCAGTCCACTTACTCTCAGGGATATCATCTGACAACGCGCTGGTAGGAGACTTGTTCTTCAGGTATATAGCAGTCATTACTGCTTCTCCCCAGAAACGTTCAGACAGACCCGCGTCATGTAACATGGCCCTAGCTTTCTCAAAAATCGTCCTATTGACGCGCTCCGCAACTCCATTCTGTTGTGGACAGTAAGGCACCGATGTTTGATGTATTATCCCTTCCCTTTTAAGAAAATCAGTCAACGTTCTATTACAGTATTCAGTACCGTTATCGGTTCTTAAAATTTTAAGTTGCAAACCTGTTTGTTTTTCAACCATATTTTTAAAGTTAACAATATGTGAACTCACCTCGGATTTTGTTTTCATTAAATAACCGAAGGTTTTTCTAGTGCAATCATCCGTCAGAGTCAAAAGATAACGGGCACCGCCCCAACTGCTGACTTGAATGGGCCCACAGACGTCGGAATGCACAAGCTGGAGTGGCACGGTAGATTGGCTTCCCACAAGCTTCGGATAAGGCTTTGTATGCATCTTTCCAGTTAAGCAGGGAACACACTTGTTTGGCGAGTCGTCATCCTGAAAAACGACACCACAACATTTACCACCACCCCGTAGGCTATTCATACCTTTCTGGCCAATATGGCCTAAACGCTTATGCCAGACTGTCGCAGACACCAATGCAGTATTGACACTCTCTGGCTGCTGCCTAGGATGCACCAGCATGGAATGTCCCAACACATGCGGCTTGCACTGCTGTATCTTATACAAACCATTCACATTTGTAGCAGCTAAAATTTGGTTGCCAGTTAAAGAACTTATCTCATTATAAACATGACACCCATTTTTATCAAAAACTACTGTAAAACCATTGTCACACATTTTACTTACAGACAATAAATTCGTTGACAGATTGGGAACAACTAAAACATTTTCTAAAGTGATATTATTTTTGTCAGTAGACAAAACTAAATTGCCAATGCCAGACATTTCTAATTGACCACCATTTGCTATAGAAATTGAGTTATTATTACAGCTTTTAAAATTTCTTACTAACCTAGCATCATTGATCATGTGAGCCGAGGCCCCGCTGTCGATGATGACATCATTATGGTGAGCGATGTAAGCCGATGCATAAAAGGTATGCTGTTCTTCTTTCTTCTTCTCATCCCTCTTTTTCTTAAAGCATCGCTTCGCTGTATGTCCTGGTTTTCGGCAGTAATCACACTTGAAAAGTTTGTTCTTCTTTACATGAAAAGCTGAAGCATCATTATCACATTTTCCATTTCTTCTGTGTTCCTCTTGAAGCAATCTCGTTCTCACTAGTTCAGAAGTCAGCGAGCTAGTTAAATTGGCAGTTTCAAGACCGGAGACTAGTGTGTCAAATTCCTGCGGTAAGCCGCTAAGTAGAATTTCAGCCACCTCACCGTCATCTATAATTTTTCCAATGTCAGAGAGTTGCTGGACTAATCCGGTGACATTTTCAATATATTCAGTCATGCTGCTAAACTTACTGTAGTCAACTCGATGTAACTGTCTAAGTAGCAGAACACGGCGATATAGACCTTTGTCCTCGAATGTATGAGCTAGCTTCTCCCATGCTTCTTTAGCTTTTGACGCTGATCGAACTATTTGGTACAAGTTGGGTTGTAGTGCCAGGCAAATACGCGCCAAGGCGCGGCTATCACGCACGGCGTCAGTATCAGTGCCGATCACGCAATCCCACAAACCTTCTAAAGTGAGTAACATCTTCAATGAAAACTTCCAGTTCGAATAAGACGAGATACCACTCAGCTTCTCCACTTGATTATTGATGTGTATCGCTGGTTGCGTTGCCATATTTCTTCTTTGACAATAAATCTGGTCGACAGTGAGTTTTGGTGATACATACAACGATGATTATGCGTAGATCCCTCGTTGCACGCCTTTCTTTTTCACTGGGGCCATAACCTGTTGACGCAGACGTTGTGATATGGCAATGGAATGGCGTGTCAGGCGTGATCAACCAAATAAACACTTCGACAGTATATCCAGACTTTTATTTATCAAAATACAAGCTGATATTACACGTCCATTGTATATTCAATATGATGAATTAAGATTAAATTGGAGAATAATTGAGACGACACAAAACATAAAAAGGGCAGAGACTGCAGAGAGCCGTGAGCAGATAAGTGGTTGTCAAAATCAGTGAAAAAGACAGATGACAACTTCAAATGACATTTAAATAAATATGGCTGCCTTTAAGCTGCGTTCATGTAGAGCTTACACAACTCCTAATAGTGCTGTTGTGGGTTGTGGTTCGTCTAAAAGCCAAAATCGGCCAAATTTGTCGTTTCATAAGTGAGTAACCTACAATTTATTTAAAATATTCAAAAAACCTGGAAAGACATGAAATTATTGTATTCTGTCATTATACACATGATAGGAAATTGTTCTGTATGTAATTTAGTGACCCTAAACTGATATTTTGGGTTTTTAAACATTGTTTTTATTGTGTTCTTAGTGATGTGCTAGAAGCTTTAAAGAGTAATCGATAGTTTTTTCTAATAACGATTGTCTTTGTATTTTTTACACTCAGGCTACCTAGAAAAGAAGCAAAAAAAAGAATATGGTTACAAGCCATTGGAAATGAAAATTTAATAAGTCAAACCAAAGATATATTTATCTGTTCCTTACATTTTGAAGAAAGTTCATTCAACAGTTCAAATTACTAAAATGAGCAATTTTTTTCGTCTGTCTTCTAATTTTCTCATTAAGTCTCTTTATCTTCTTGGACTGTTTTTGACATTTGTCCTTTAATTTTTTTTATCATTTTAAATGTGAACATTATTTATATACGTAAAAGCAGTATGGTGCGTTATTATAAAGTGTACAATAAATTATTTAAATTTTGTTTGATTTTTTTATTGTTTCCCTATACATAGCGCAATTCGATTAACCTAAAAAACCCTCAAAAGGGGTCTTTGAACTCATAATTATGTGCAACTTTTACGAGGCAACCGTGAAAACGATAATTAAAGTCAGTTGCTACATTTTACCAAGTTTCGTGAACACAGATTTTCGGATCAGCTGTTTTTTCTTTAGAACGATTGCCGGTTTGATTCCTTAATAAAAGATGTGTAAGTACATGATACTAATCATTCAATTGGTTTTCGATAGGTGGTCAAAACGTTTAATTTGTGCATCATCACTATCACTACATAATAAAAAACAAAGTACCCCGCGTCTGTCTGTCCCTATGTATGCTTGGATCTTTAAAACTACGCAACGAAATTTTTAATAGGTAGAGTGATATAAGAGGAAGGTTTAATTATATAATTTGTGTGCGGGCGAAGCCGCAGGCATCAGCTAGTTTATTATAATTCGCTTCTCCCGTTCTCTTTTACCCTTCTTCATTTTACCAAGATCAAAACAATCTTAGCAGATAGGCGGACTATGAAAAATAGTTATTCCATTTAGAACAACGATGCGCAATAGATAAAGAGAAAACTTTTTCGAAATGGACGTTTTATCGATATGTTTTGATGGAAAGCTGAGACTAGTACAACACTAGGCGGCCATGTTTGGTTACCGTAGGTATGCACGTTTTTTTCGTAGGTATGGCAGTTCCATAGGATTCCTTATTCAGAGCGCTAAACTACGTACTGATTATATACTCTGTGATGGTCACGCACGAACCATGTAAACGTAGTGATTATATACTCTGTGGAACCATGCAGCAGCGCTCTTTATGATTTACATTCACGAGAACTTTCTCATTATATTAATCTACCACGGTAAAAAGTGATTTCCTGACATGATGTAATTATGGCAACTTTTATAGAGGGACATTATAATAGGTACTGCACATAGGTACCTACATAAATTATTGTATTCAGATTTAATTTTATTTACATAAGAATCTTTGTCTTGCACATCGAGTCTTGTCGGAAACGAGTTGGTCATTATTTGTTTGATTAGCCGCTCACGACGCTTAATCGGTAAAGAAATTACTATTATAGTATGGATATATTATTATGTAGGTACATACTTAGAAAACAATAAATCAATCAAAATTGAATCTACTTACATAGATGGGTAATGGGTATCGATTGATAGCAAGCAATACGTCGCATATTTATGTGAAAGTGGTAATACTCAATAACTGCAGAATAAATGATTATCATTTTGCAATTTAAAATCAATAGATGGATGGTATGGAACGATCAATGACGTAGTTTTATACATGGCACCATATAATATTGTAGTCTTTGCATGGTACAATAATACCACCACCATCCACCATGGTTTTATAATCATTGGGAACGATTGACACATTTGACACTAATTAAGAGAGCCGTCGTCGATAAAAGAAAGTTAAACAGAACAAAATACAGCTACCAGTTAACCATAAAGTTCGGTACGGGCCCCATTCGGGGCCGGGCACTGAAACCTACGCTGGCTCGGTACTGGCCCCGAATGGGGCCGGCGGTTAAGTCATACGACATCCTTATTTTTTATGTAAATATTTGATGTTCTGATTATGTAAGACTATGAGTGTGCGTTAATTAAGAGAGGTGGAGAAAAATATCATATGTTAGAGCTATTCAAAGTTCTGTATTTAGCGCGCAATATTCTTAATTTACCCTAATAAAATCCAAATGCGTTACAAATACGTTCATCGCCATTTTGACGGCAGTGCTAGCCGACGCTAAAATTCATAAAAATTGGGGTTTTCGGGCATCCAAGCTCCATTATGTTGAGAAATAATAACTCGTCATTTAATTATGTGACGAATTCATCCATAGTTCAATTTTAATAAGCAGTGGTAATGATATATTTTTATATCCTAAGTCAAAGTTTCGCGCCAATCTTGTTTGTTTACATTTTATTTTTCACATTTTAACACACAGACACGTTTAGATTCGACAACAGATGTGACAAATATAATTTCAAATATTATAAACAACATGAGAATACCCAGATCTTAGCGTAATTTACTTATATAGAACCAATAACACGTAATATTCATTACCACTACTTAATTTTGTATTCGAAAATAGACGACCATTTGTGATGTGTGAAAGCGATTATTCAAATCGATTCTTTTTTTGTAAAATTCGATTAACACGACTAATTTATTTACGGAATTAAGAAAATCTATAGATGGAAAGTAAAACATTTTTTTAATATTTATTATAACATTGTTAAAAAGCTTTAGTTAGGAAATCTTAATAGTTTTTCATACATTGTACCAACCTAACAATAAACAGCACAGATTGACCAGACTAAATTCGCGCCGATTTTTTTTCCTTACCAAAATTTAAATTAAGAATGCACTCGCTGTTCAAAATTACATTGTACTTCAATATATTATTTATTGTGATTTGGTTATCAGTGCGCCAGGGATGAAAGGTTATAATATACTCTATGGCACTGATCTTGGCACTGATTTTTTAGGTGTGGTGAAAATTGGTTTGGTTCCTACCATGATAATTGTATTTAGTAAACAAAATGGGGTATAGTTTGATTATTTTACTGTGTTCGGTTGGATTAGTTATTGGGATACACCATTTTATTTTCAAATACTTTTTTTAACACCCTTTTCTATCGCATTGGTGGGCAAAGGCCTTCCCATGACTTTCTAATTTTATTTATTTCTCGCCTTTTCCGAACACTATTTTTAATCGTCAATTTTCATTTAATTTTGAAAGAGAGGCCGAGGGGAGGAGCTCGTTGTTAAATAATAACGGCCGCTCGGGTCGACGTTTAGGACGCCTTGCTTGCCTAGGTTGGTCTGTGGATGGGTGAACCATTACATACCGAGTTTCCTCCGTGCCTCTGAAAGCACGTTAAGCAGTTGGTCACGGCTGTCATTTGTAGTTCTTTGAAAGTCGTTACAGGTAGTATCATCACCTAGTACCAACTGGGTTGTGGAGGTCAGATAGGCAGTCGCTCCATGTAAAATACTGGTTTTCAGTTAGACTGGAAGTCGACCCCATAATAGATGGGAAAAGGCAAGGCAGATTATGAATTTTCATTTGATTTTGAATACTTAGATAAGCTTGGTTTAGTAACAACGGTTTTAGCATCCATAATATTTATTTATCATTCAATTTTTCCGCGCACTATATCCAACCTTCAGACATAACAAAACAACATTCACAATAAATGATTAAAGTAAATAAAAATACTTTATAAATCTGAATGTATGTGTATAGTCACAATTACATTCCTAATTTAAATTTTGAATTTAAAAATCGACGCGAATTTAGGAAGAGGTTGGCCGTTCGTACGTTTGAAAATATTAATAATTCATTTTCAGATTTTGTCTTTGCTTAAACTGTGAAACCTCATATTTTGCCACACGGTGCTAGTTCGGCAACGGCGTTTCTCCAAATTCTGAAATCCATAAGATTTTAAAGGAAAGATTATCATCAAAATGTTGACTTGAAGCAAGAATTTCGTTTATTTGTTTAGAGTTGAAAGAGTTCTGTGTTTATTAACTATTAATAAGTCAACCAAAAGCAACGAATAATTACTATTCTACATGATATTATTAAAAAAGTAGTATAAAAGGATTCATTTCAGAATTTAAATATAATTCTTTGAAATGATACCAAGGAGTTTTTTTTCATTGTGTCTCAAAACTTTTTTCCAAACTTAATTTGATTGCGAGTATCGATTAGGCTGAATGCAACATTTTAATCGTAATGATGAAACTCGGGTTTACGGTCAGCACTACGAAGTGATATGTCATATGATAAGTTGGTTGCAACATTGTTTTTTTTAGTAATATTTGTCAAGACTTTGATCGTAATTTTTTATGAAATGATGTATGAATAATGGCAAAAATAAGAACGCAGATAGAAGGTTACTGTTTTTATTTAGCTTTTTCCAGTTTGTTTAGCGAACGAGAAGCTTGCCTATGTACATTATTTCCTGCGCATCTACGTGACCTAGTTTTTGGAAGGGTGCAGTAATAGTGTTTTATAAATATTTGGCAATACACCGACGCCGTTTTACCGACCTTAACACGTTACTGGAGATATTTACCACAAAATTATGGTATGAAACAGCTTCCTAGACATATTTTTCATAAAAAAATCGAATGCTAAAAGTTCACGAAAATTCTGTAAATTTTTGACAAATTTGCATCACCCCGCCGATTCAGCTGATGTGTCATGTGTCAAAATCTTGTCGTGCATAGTGGTTAAACTAGCCAACACCTGAATGAGTATAATTTTATTATAATGTTGTATTTTCGCGTTAGACCTCGCAGGATATGGCGGAACGAGTTGGACAAAATTAACTACCAGTGGTCCTGATTGGCCCTGGATCGAAGAATTTAAAAGGTACGTTTTCATTCAGGCATAAAATTCAGTATAAAAGTATCTTTAATTCAATCTAAAAGGAACCTTAGTCACGACTAGCTAGGGTATAAATAAAAATAGCTAGATACTCACTCAGCACTAAGTACGCTCTGTAGCCCTTCCAGCAAAGTCTTCTCCGTCATGTCAGCATACGATATTGCCTTCCCAAGACCCACAGCAGTGGCTGCTGCGCCATTCAGGGGCTGGTCTCCATAGAACGGCACTATGAGCATGGGTTTACCAGCTGAAATTGCCTCTGTCATGCCGAGAAGACCTCCATGGCCTATGAAAGCGATAACCTTCGGGTGTTCTGTGGAAGTTAAAGATGAATTCGTTGTTTAGGTGATAAAATCAAAACTTAAATAGTTAATTAGCCTAAGAAGCGTGACAAACACGAGTTGCGTATGGCGTATGGCGGTGGCGCGGGTGCGCGGGAGGGCGAGGAAGTGCGCACACCCGTGCAGCTGAGCTGCGCCAGCGCCGCGCCACCGCCATACGCCACTTGTATATGACCCGCGCCTAAGAATGAATTGTTTTTGGACCCCATCGTAACTATTGCTTTTTTACCCAGCGGACAGAAAAGGGTCTGTATAACCATCATCTGCCTAGCCTTTTCCCAACTAAGTTGGGGTCGCCTTTCAGTCTAACAGGATGTAGTAGAATATCAGTACCTATACATGGAGCGACTACCTGTCTGACCTCCACAACCCAGTTAGTACTGGGTAGTACGATACCCTTTGGAAAGACTGGTTGTCAGACTTTTGGGCCGGTAACTACCTTTTACGACTGCAACAACGGCTTAGAGTGCTTTCAGAGACCCGAGCGGCAGTACGTTATAGGTAATCTAGCCACGAGCTCCTCATATAACATTAAAAAAACACCCTAGGAACTTCTCGTTTTCGTTTGTGCATTTACGAACATTTAAACTGACATACACAAACAGCCAGACCCAGAACATCTATAATTATCTAGGTAGGTAGGGAAGACAACATTTTTGATCCTTTTGGTCTGGGAATTGAACCCGTGACACACAGCGGCAATAACTCAGTCACTGCGCCAACCGTGCTGTGAAGCTGGTAGAAAATTACTATACGAAAATTGAGTTCTTTATCCATAGTCAATTAAAGTAGCCCGATTCTGATGAACATTTAGAATAAAACGTCTAAAATTACAAAAGAAAATTTCCAAAACATGAACTTCAAATAACGGCATAGTGAACCAGGGAAGAAGAGGCGCAAACAAAAAACCTACCTACCTAGGTGCAACACATTGCAGCCTTGCAGGTAAGTAAACTATTAGAAAAATTGTATAGAGGTGGAGATTACAAATAATTCTGTGGTTGTATTATTATATGAGGTGATGAATTTATTCCAAACATTTTTTTCATCGTGATTTCATAAGAACTTCGGTTTTCCCTATCCTCTGCATTATAGTTTACCATAAACCGTGTTGTGCGTTTATCTTATTTTTATTCTTGGATTTAATAACACTGAGATCAGATAAGTTTATACTTAATCACATCTGACCACAGGTAAGCGTGATGATAAGCACAATTCTGACTTAATTTCTTATTATTCATCTTGATTGTTTCCTTCTACGAATTATCTACTGTTACTAAGAAAGATTACTAGGTAATACATTATTTTAACAAATAAGGCAGCTAAAACGTTGTACTTAGCAAACGTATGTGCGAAGTATACAGGATTAGTTAGTTTTCAATAACCGTCAAAATGTTCATAGATGGTTTAGAATCGATAATATTTTCGATATAATAATAAAAAAAAACAGTCCTGTCCGCCACTAAAAAGCAAAAGTGTGGATATTGCAACAGCCCAATTCATTTTAACAACAGCTAGCGCAAGTAGCACAGAAGCGCTGAATAGTAGCTGAATGCAGAACCGTCATAATATTCAGAGATGGTTTAGAAACGATAGTATTTTCGATATAATGAAAAAGAGGCCATGTTTTAAAATAAAATTTCATTCGTGTCCACCATTAAAAAGCAAAAGTGTGGATATTGCAACAGCCCAATTCAGTTTAACAACCTAGATAGGTAGCAGTTAGCACACACATAAATTGGACGGTGCATGCGCGCACACAAGAGCATTGATTCCCACTAGGTTTATGATTTAGGAAGTTTTTAGGACATTTTCAAATGCATGCTATTATTTTATTTTATATTTATCGACAATAATATTTAAAAAGCACTTTTGGTTTGATATCTAGATCTTAATTTTAAATTTTGGCTGGTCATTGAAAACTAACCCTGTATAGAAATGGGTTATGCGGGACATCGATGCATAATTTCGACCCGAATAGCGCAGGCAGTAGTGTGAAGCTACCTTACGTTCTTTGAGTCCCGGGTTCGAATCCCGGTAGGAGCAAATGTTTGTGTGATGAGCATGGACATTTGTTTCCGAGTCATGGATGTTAATATGTACTTATAATAAGTATGTATTTCCAAACAAAAATAGAAAAGTATCTATGTAGTATATTAACTATCTGGTGTCCACGACACAAGCCTCGTTGCTTAGTGTGGCACTAGATGGCGCTGTGTGTAATGTCCAGCGATATTTATTATTTATTTATTTATAATAATATCACATGATGGGAAAAAGCAATGATAGTCTAGTGGCCGTGGGACTGCTTAGTCATAATACAGGGTGATTGGAAGATGGGTGCAAAGCTTTAAGGTGAAGATAGTATAGACAATTTAGGACCATTTAAGCCATGGTTGTCTTAGACGAAGTCTTACCAAATTTTTTTAAACAAATTTTTAAGTTTTTTTTCGGAAATTCTCAAAATTTAATGTAAACTGCATAATTATGGCCAAATTGAATGATAAATGAATTCATTTTTTATTTATTTAATTAAAGTAATGTGTAAGCAACCAAGCAAAACATGTTTTAGGCTTCTGTGTCATTAGACATTTTTTTTACAGATATTTAAAGCTCAGAAAAAATAAAAAATTTGTACAATACGTCTTTTAAACCTTATTTAAAAAAAAAACGGAGGGTGCTTTTTTTGTTCAAACCTTTTTGAAGACATGCTTGATAATCGCTCTTTCTTTTGAGGTATCATTTATGCGGATATCTTACAAATTATTGAAATTAGGACCTATAAACCAAATCGAGGGAGAAATTTTAAATTTTAGGCAGTCTAACAAAACACAAAATTTTTGCTTAAAAGAATACTTTATGTGCTCGAAATGATAACATTGTTCAATTCTAAGAATTTTTGGCACATGCAGGAACCAATTGAGGGGAACCCATTGAGGGGATTCTCTAAACAATGGCCACCGAGCGCGGTGCGACGGCATTTCCAGGTAGAACGCCCAATGAATAGCAAAAAGCGATAAAGAGTTGGTTTTTACAGCAAAATGGTCTTAGTTACTGAGGCAACAAAGTCGTTTTTCTTTAGTCAGGGTCAGTCGGTCTGTGATGAAGCCGTTACATCTTTTACTTATTAGTCAAACTACTGCCCTTGTGAGTGGACGTTGTCGTGTTGATTCACAATTTACCGTGTTCAGTTGTAGCCCTTTGCGTTCCTGCACGTGTTGTTTGCGTTAGTTTTGAACTTTTTTGTTTCACCGTGTCCAGTCGTAGCCTCGCGCTCCTGCACGTGTTGATTTTTGACTTAATTGTGTTGAGTTGACGTTTAGTGCGCTCCTACGCCGTTTTTCTTAATTGTTAAGTGACTATGGCTACTTTTTCCAATCAAAAATATGCGGATATCGTATTTATGTACGGTAGAGCAGACGGCAATGGATCTTTGGCGCGACGGATGTATCAAGAGCGCTATCCGAATCGCAGGATACCGAATGTCCGAGTGTTTTACAACACGTTTCGTCGTCTTGCCCAAGATGGGTTTCACCGCGTGGAACCTGGAGTCAACCCGGGCAGACACGAAACTGCCGTCGACGAAGACATTTTAGCAGCATTTCAAGCGGATCCTACTACCAGTACTAGAGCAGTAGCTCGAAATTTAAACATTTCTCAATGGAAGGTGTGGCATACAATGCACCAAAATGATAAGTATCCGTTCCATGGCAGGAGTGTGCAAGGTCTAGTAGAGCAAGATCCTCAAAGAAGAATTCAGTTCTGCCGTTTCCTCCTCAACAGAGACATCGAAGATGCGTGGTTTCTGAAATCAATCTTGTGGACGGATGAAAGTAAATTTTCAAGGGAAGGTATTACAAACTTTCACAACATCCATGAATGGGCCGACGTAGACAACAATCCACATTTTAAGAAGCAGGTGTCATTTCAGATGAAATTCTCTGTGAATGTATGGGCTGGAATAATTGGCAGAACATTGATTGGGCCCCACTTTTTGCCTGATCCATTGAATGGCGAAAATTATTTGCAATTTCTGCAAATTGATTTACCACTGCTGGTAGAGGAATCAGGTGTCCCGATCTTCGAAAGAGACCGAACAGTCATCTTTCAGCAAGACGGCTGTCCAGCGCATTGGACTTTAAATGTAAGGGAACACCTCAACAATTGCTTTCCTGATAGCTGGATCGGCAGGGATGGACCCATCCCTTGGCCCGCTCGCTCCCCAGATCTGACCCCGTTGGACTTTTTTGTGTGGGGCCGGGCCAAGGAACTGGTGTATAACAACAAAGAAATTAACACTAGAGAAGAATTGATACAAAGAATAAATTCAGCGTTTGAGACAATGAAGCAGGAGATGATGTTGAAAATAACGACTACAGAAGTTAGAAGACGGGGCCGTGCTTGTATTAGGAATCACGGCCGTCATTTTGAACATGAAAAATAAATAATTTTAATTCAAATGTTGTTTTAATTAGTCTGCCTAAAATAAAAAAAATTCTCCCTCAAATTGGTTTGTAGGCCCTAATTTCAATAATTTGTAAGATATCCGCATAAATGATACCTCAAAAGAAAGAGCGATTATCAAGCATGTCTTCAAAAAGGTTTGAACAAAAAAAGCACCCTCCGTTTTTTTTTTGAATAAGGTTTAAAAGACGTATTGTACAATTTTTTTATTTTTTCTGATCTTTAAATGTCTGTAAAAAAATGTCTAATGACACAGAAGCCTAAAACATGTTTTGCTTGATTGCTTACACATTACTTTAATTAAATAAATAAAAAATGAATTCATTTATCATTCAATTTGGCCATAATTATGCAGTTTACATTAAATTTTGAGAATTTCCGAAAAAAAACTTAAAAATTTGGTTAAAAATATTTGGTAAGACTTCGTCTAAGACAACCATGGCTTAAATGGTTCTAAATTGTCTGTACTATCTTCGCCTTAAAGCTTTGCACCCATCTTCCAATCACCCTGTATATGTCTCGAGTTCGAACCCAAGACACGAACCTCTGATTTTTTGGATTCATGTACGAGTATCACTTCGGATTATAATATCTGTGCTTCGGTGAAGGAAAACATCGTGTGGAAACCAGCATGCCTGACAAATATTTCTCGACGGTAGGAAAGGGGAAGTTAGAGGCCCTTGGGCGGCATAAAAACTCTGACACAGGTTAGGCACTAAGAGTATTTTTGCACTACGTCCAATCCGAGTCCGATCCGTGCCCGTGAAAATACACTACAATTAAAAAATCGGATAACGGACGCCGGATCTAGTGCGTAAACTACCATAGAAATAGTTCTACAATTACTTCGGACCGGGTTCGAATCGGATTCGGATCGGACGTAGTGCGAAATCGCTCTTACCTGTAAGTAACCACACGAGAAAGAAAGACATGATGGGGGGATGACAAAACGACCCCATACCGTTCCTCGAGAATATGAATACAATAATAGGGTAGACGACCAAAAAAAATCTTTTTAGTCCGTCAGGCAGATTTAAAAAAAATATTTGATTGACCCGTATTTTGTCTTTTGTTACGTAAATCAAAATTGACGAAGATTCGACGCTTTTAAAAAACCCAATACGTGACGCGTATAATTTTTAGCTAGGTAGTTCCAACGTCACGAGCGTTTTGATGCGTTTTTATCTCTGTCAGAATTCATTGCTTCACAAAAACTAAAAAACCGTGTCCATTATTTTTCATTAAACTAACTGACGGACTAAATAGATTTCTAATTTTTTTTATAGGTAGGTATTTTTATCATGTCAATTGCACATAAAATAAATAATAAATATAAATATCCTACAATCTTATTGTTTCTTATGCTCTGTATTTCCTTATTCAGTTCTGAGCGCGTGACAGTACCTACATAAAATATCATCCAATGCAAGTAATAATAGTCCGAAGCAGGAAGTCAAGTAAGTAGGTTAAATAGGACTTGTATAGAAGTATGTAAATGTACAGGAATGGAAGACGATACGTGTACATTACAACAGCGACACAATGCGATAATGCAATTCAGTGATGGGCGATGAACTGATCCATATTGTTAGTCTGTGACATATTTAAATCAAGCGAGGTGTGGGTTTCCTACTCTGCAGTTGGTGTGGATATTATGAATTTTAACATCAGCCTAAATACGTCTAGTACATACTACATACCTACTGCTAAACAGTTACCTATAACTGTCCTAAAGTCCTAGGGATATCCACCGGATTTTCGCTGGATTCTTTAGCGAATATAACATATAAAAGGGCAATGGGAAATTCGCGATAAATACTCGTTTTCATATGTTTTATAATGGAAAAAAATGTTTGGGCCCAGCTCAAATACTCACCACTAACGAGATCAAATGTTTGTGAAACTTTGACACCCATAAAATTAGAGCCATATTCAGCCAAGCTAACTGAGCCAAATGACTGCATCAATCTAGCTGGAATGCTCCAGGTCCCAGACATAATTCTAGAGCCAAGCTAGCGGGTCTGAAGGCAGCTAAGAAGCCGATTCCCCGATCGATTTCGAATCCAACACAACGTGTCTAGGTGTCTAGTTATCTATTTTAGTCAAATATACAACAATATCTGTCAATGTATTTACTGTGATGTGATACATACACATCTGTGGGTATCACATCACAGTAAAGACATTTCATAGGGAAAAGGCAATGACCGCGGTTGACGTGTGAATAGACAAGAAAAAGGGAATACTCACGAAGTAACTCGTACTGCGGAACCCACTTGACTTTCAGAATATTGCCAGAAAGTGTGCCTTCTTCATCACTGTTCTCATACTTCCAGATCACCCTCTGCTTCAACTTCGACAGGGCATTCACGATAATGTCCTCTTTGTACTTGGGAATAGAGGCGGTTTTGATCAGGGAGCCCCAACTAAACAGGACGACCCCATGTTCAGAGTCGTTCAGGAAGCGCTCCATATACTGTAACAAATAAGTTCTAATGTAATTCCTTTGGATGCAATGGTGTTTCCACCAAGATGTTCAATACCTGTAGTCTTTAACCAAGAAAAACATTGAAGTTCCTACAATTTCATCGTTTAGATAAATATCTAAATTGATTCCAATTGCATTTTATTGTTAGCGCTGGTCAATTCATGTGACCCTAAGTGTCCAGTTCATGGATATTCTAGAACATTGTACTGTGTGGGTAGAACATAACGGTGCCCCTAGTGGGTTGGTAGATTGCAATGGCACATTTCTTCGAATTGTTATTAATGAGGTAATTTTGGTTCTTGATTAATCTTGATTACCCATGGTCTCAAACATCAATTGCCCTTGGTCCTTCGAGGGCAATTGATGTTTGAGGCTCTCTGTTTGTTGTTGTGTATTACTGTTTTCTGAAAATTCAAAACAAGTATTCAGCGTAATTTTGTTAATGGTTTACTATTACTTAAAATGCGTCTCATTGCTCATTATCATAATTTGGCAAGCAATTGTCTACGCAGGGTGGAAGTAGGTCATCGCCGATGTATGTACAAGAACATAAGGAATGACCTTATTTCATTAAGCATTTACGTCATGGATCG
Source organism: Xestia c-nigrum (assembly GCA_916618015.1). Classification (NCBI taxonomy): domain Eukaryota; kingdom Metazoa; phylum Arthropoda; class Insecta; order Lepidoptera; family Noctuidae; genus Xestia; species Xestia c-nigrum. The sequence continues at coordinate 21,042,515 of OU745252.1, read as the reverse complement.
TTAAGAAGTAGGTTACTGTTTAATTGATAATGATCGTCTCGTTAGGGTTTTGAAAGGAAAATATAGATATTGTTTATTAATCATGTTTTCGGAGCTTGAGCAACTTTAGACTCCATTCTTTTAAATGAAATCATTGTTCTGGATTTCACCAACACTGTAAGTAAGCGATAAATACATAAATGCAAATACTACCGAGTTCACCAACGGTCGATCACTTTTCAACCGTACTATAACGTCCATTTTCAATAACTTACCAGCGCGATTCGGTAGCTTGCTATCTCTGTCGGTTTGAATTATATGTTACGGACCGATAGAAACAAAACGTCACAGAGAGGCTTTCTTTGATTTTTCTATGAATCAAGTGACAGATAGGTGTCGCGGATAGGACTAACTTTGTTTATAGAAACACCAACAGCTAGAGAGTACCTACAGTAACTGATAGTTACACGTAACTGAGTTATAGAAAACAGCCGTTATGTATATTATGGGTGAAAAGTGGCATATTATTATGTACCGTCAGTGAACTAGTGATTTAAAAACCGTGACGCTGCGCGCCGTAAGTTGAAAATGCATCATCTGCCTAGCCTTTTCCCAACTATGTTCACGTCGGCTTCCAGTCTAACCGGATGCAACTGAATATCAGTATTTTACATGGGGCGACTTGGCTATCTGACCTCCATAACCTAGGTTATTAATACTGGGTAATACGATACTACTTGATAAGACTGGTTGTCAGACATTTTTGGGCGACTGACTACCTGTAACGACTGCCGAAGATGGACAAATGATAGCCGGGACCGACAGCGACCATCCAATAGTTCAATAACATTTTAGCTATTTAACTAGTAAAAGAAAACCCACACGATCTGATTTTCATCGCAAAGTTAACATATCGAATCACCATAATAACCTCATCCCAATCAAACGTGCGTCATCTATCACTATCATTATCTTTCACGTTATCTTATCACCACTTCATTAGCAATAGTCGAAGGTTGATTTATATTTATCTCACCACAAAACTTAAGTGGGCCATGGGTGACAATTGTCACGGGATAAAAATAAACAGTACTAGCATTTTGCCCGCGACTTCGTTCGCAATAATTGTGATAGCTCGGCTAATTAGCATAATATCAATATAATTTATAGCCTAAGTTTTTCGGTAAAGATGTAGCTTTCTAATAGTGAAAGATTTTTTTAATTCAACCATATTAAAAAAATCTTTCAGTAGTTCTGGAGTTAAATCGTAACAAACAAAGAAAAACCAAATCTTTCCTCTTAATATAATAATCTATCTACCTGTTAAAGAGTAAAGCACGGTCCTATAGCAACAAGAAAGCGACTATGTAGTTATCGACCTTTTTATCGCGCGAGCAATGCCCAGTTGATCTCATATCAATCAATGACAGCCTGACTGTCCTCACCGGCATGTCGGATAGAACTTTCTTTCTACTTGTTTATCGGACTTGTGCATTTTTTTTATATTTAGCAATGGTTAGGTCAATGTACGCTAGCTACAAAGTACAATAAAAATTGGATATTAAGATACTTAATAATATAAATAAATATGAGTGAGTCTAGTGACGAAGTCTGCTATTTAACACCCGAAGAATTGAAGCATAATGTAAAAATGCAGAATTAAATTTCCTGCCTGAAAAGTCTCGCAGTACATATCTGTACATTATTTATATCTCACTATGTTGTTTGTAGTATGTTGTAGTTGAATGTACTGTTTTGTACTGTCGTCATAACGGACGGACGGACGAGAGACACGGGGAGCTAGCCTATAGCTCACCGAATTTTGTCTTTAGAATGGAACTATAGTAAATAAGTAGTGTTAGATGGAAGAAAACCGAAAACCTACTCAATCGATACAGCACAGCACTACATGAAGACGCTATGTGGAACATCACTAATTTTACGATTTGACATTTGTACGAATTGGCGGCAAAAGTGTTTTCAGTGATTTTATTTTGTAACTAGCGGACGTCACGCGGTTTCACACGCGTAATTCCCGTTCCCGTGGGAGTACGGGGATAAAATATATCCTATGTTACTTGTGGATAATGTAGCTTTCGAATGGTGGAAGAATTTTTAAAAACGGTCCAGTAGTTTTTAAGCCTATTCATTACAACCAAACAAACAAACAAACAAAGTTTTCCTCTTTATAATATTAGTGTAGATGTAGATGTAGATAACTGTTTAAAGGATTCATTTGTGTATAAAAAGTCTTTTAATTACTAATAGTAGATACTTACTAAACATTTAAGATCAAGATTATTTAATATTTATTATTCTGTGTTTTCCATTTAAAATAAGAATTTAGATAGAATAGGTAATAGAATTTCGTTTTAAAGTGGCCCGGGTGGTTATAAAAACAATAAAAATGACGTGTTTGTCGCGGACTTCATGAACGCAAGATCTAACAAATACATTTTTAATCTTGGAATCAGAAAGTTACTGCAAGTGCCCCTCCAGCCTGCGAATACCTTTGCGTTGTGATTTACAACCTATGTATCTTGTTTCTTGTCGTTCACCGAACCGTTTTATAGAAAGTGAAATGAAATTGCGAACCAGTGCAACGGTAACCGATAATTTTGTAGATATTAAACGTAGTTATTTCATCGCTTTTTTTGGCCTTGTTTTTTCACTGTGAAGGTTCATGAAGATAACTGACTGAATTTATATTCACAAAGACGTTTGTGTGAGGTTGAGCTGATTAACTGAATTTTTAATAGGTAAGTATTAATTTTTTAAGGCGATTCAATTAAGAGACAATTTATAAACAAAAAGATAGCTAAGGAAACTCCATAGAATCAGAACAGAAATAATGCTAAACTCCCAAATTTTATTCAATACTACGAGTAACGGGCAATCAGAGGTACCTATCAACAACATGGCGACCTCCACCACAGTGTAAACAAAATAATTCAGTAGGGAATGTAATTTGTTCATTAATTGTTGATTAATTGATCTAATACCTACTAATCCTAAAATATTATAAATGTGAATGTAAGTTTGTTTGTGACGCTTTCTCGCGAAAGCTACTTAACCGAACATCATGAAACTTTGTACATATATTCTTGGAGGTATTATAAGTAACATAGGATACTTTTTATTAAAAAAAAAACTAACCCTCACTCGCAGACGAAGTTGCGCGGGTCAGCTAGTAACATTATAAATGTGAATGTAAGTTTGTTTGTTACGCTTTCACGCGAAAACTACTCAACGGATTTGAATGAATTTTTGCACACAGATAGTTTATAACCTGGATTCAAACATAGGATACTTCCCGGTAGTAAGATCCCATGGGACAATAATCAAACTTCATGCGGGCGAAGCCGCTGGCTGAAGCTAGTAATTTATAAAAATACTATTTAATTGTTACTGTTACTGAAAGGAAGAGGACTATTCACTTTCCTAATGTTGCTGTGACCGAGGGGGTCACTATTGATCTTTTATTTTATAACACCAACTTTATACATATTGAATGCAATAAATAATTGAGTACTGAACATTAATAAAATTTACGACTGAATTTCCACATTCACTTGAAAACAAAACTCATTCCAATGTTGACACACATGTTGTATCATTTTACACGTGTTTACAAACCCTGCAAGTCACTGCAGTTGTAACTCTAACTACCACATCCGTAGTCACTGCAAATGCAACTCAATTGTCAGTAATAATACATAATGCTTCGACATTATCCGTTATTCAATTGTCTCTCTGAACAAGAACGTGGACTGGCTGGCTGACATTGTTACTTCTTGAGTTTATGACTCTCTTGTACTTTTGATTACTTATAATTATCTTGTACTTTTGATTACTTAGTAATGCGATGTTAATCTTCTCATTTTGCTAAAGTTTTTTGCCTAACCGTGACAATAACGAACATCACGCCTTTAATTTTTGAAGGGCATACCTAATAGTGCACCCACAATTCGCACGTTATGTTATGTTTATATTTCTATATTTAAATCCCATGTAAAAGGGGATGAGCCTATTGCCTGCTGCTGAGAAATTCCTGATGGGTAAATCCAATAACACTTTACCTGACCAAGGAATCAAAACCAGGACCTTATGCTCAAAAGTTGAGCTTGCGACCACTGGACCAACGAGGCAGTCAACCAAACCATGACAATATCACTATCACTATCACTACATATGTATTATAAAACTAAATCGCCCGCCGCGTCTGTCTGCCCCTTTGTATGCTTAGATCTTCAAAACTACGCAACGGATTTGATGAGTAATTCAAGAGGCCTTCCTCTTGAATCACTCTGCCTAAAACCTAAAAAAAACCTATGTAAACCCTTTTTTAGTAGGTATATAATTTGCAGGCGGGCAAAGCCGCGAGCATCAGCTAGTCTTTAATGCAAATTGGTATTCTTCATTTCAGAAAACCTTCACGCAACATTTTAAGAGATAAGTAACTTGGTTCATTGCTTAAGTGACATTGTTAGCATTGAAAGGGGAATGTCCGCCATTGTAATGCACCTTCTTAAGTCGCATGATTCCAAGGATTTGGATCTGTAACTCATGGATTTTAAACGAATCAAACCTACCTACGTACCTCATTTATTCTAACTGGTTTCTATTCCAGGATAATTTTCAAGGTAGGTAATAGTGGTTAATCATCAGTTATGTATGCTTCCACAAATAAATGTAGTCCAGGCAGGGAGTCTATTAATATGTATAACGATAAGGTTAACATAAATAATACCTAATTATTTTATTATAATTTAGTCAGAATTAAATAGGTTTTCCCATACGCAAAATATACGAAATCATCTCGTTTACAATGTAATCCCGATTTACCTATATTTGAATACGCCACATCTTTATCCCTGTGTGTAATTATGAGTTGTATATCAGTAGCAGAGCAGAGAGAGCAGCGGTGGCCCAGTGGTGGCGGCCCCGACTTACGAACAGTAAGTCGTGGGTTCGAACCCAGGTAGGCGCATTACTTTGTGAAAGTTATTTTCATCACCGCTGCTCTCAAAACGGTGAAGGAAAACATCGTGAGGAAACCGGCTTGTCCTAGAACCAAAAAATTCGAAGACATGTGACATCTACCAATCCGCACTGGGCCCGCGCGGTAGATTATAGCCCATTCTCTCTCATTGAGAGGAGGCCGTGTCCCAGCAGTGGGAACATTAAAGGCTGATGATGATCAGTAGCAAAGGGCCAATTTCAGTAAAAGGTAAGCCGGAGTACATATTATCTTTATGTGATTATGTTATTTGCTAAAGAATACTGACTGTTTCATTTTTCAAAGTGAAGCTGGTAGGAATCGGGTTGTATGGTACCTTCTCCACTGTAGTCAAATCTAAAGATTATTGCAAACGATCTTTCATCCTTGACCCATCCGACACACATTTTCTTTAAAGTATTTACTCCAGAAACGATAATGTGACCTGACACCGTATTCACAAACCTTCGACTCGTTTCCGATTCGACAACTCGTATATCTGTCTTCTTCTGGCATTACGAAAACGAGCCAGATAAGACACACGACTTTCCGAATCGGAAGCGAGTCGAATGGTTGTGAATAAGGGGCCTGCTTAGTTAGTGGTGGTAGTAACCATTTCCGACTACTACATATTTATTTGTTTAAAACTCGCTGATGCACGCGGCTTCACCCGCGTGGATGTCGGTTAGGGCGACAAAACTTGACAAATCATAGGGTGTAAAACACCTCTTAACGAAGCCGAAAGGTACTTGTTCTCTTAGTCATTTCGATAATTTTTTTGTTCTACACCATATCTGGAACCTTCTCGTTACGGAGATATGGAGGGTAAAAGTTACAACTTTTCGACAAGTTTTTTTTAATACTAGTTTTTATTCTTAAAAATCATGTTTTGTGGTATAAGTTATAACTTAACCACAAAACATGATTGTTCAGCCCAAAAAAAAGTTGTTTCCCAGTAATATTTTTTGCGTAAAGTTACTTAGTTTGACTTACAGAATTTGGTTGACGGCTTCGTGATGAGGTGGATTACAACCTGTATACTAAAACCTTCATCGATAACTACTCTATCCATTAGTTAAAACAGCATGAAAATCGATGCAGTAATTTTTGAGTTTATTGCGAAAAGACAGACAGACGTGGAATATAGAATATATTTATTTAAAATAGGAGCAACATTCTTAGTTCTACAATGTGTAAATAACCTTCCGTAGGTAGATAGAAATAAGTACTTTTACAAATTTCGGTCAATAGTAAGCCATTAGCCATATCTACGCCACAATTACAAAATAATGGGTTATGCTATTATTTTACGGTTACCTACTCAGGTAAGTACATGTTTTAAGCCAAGATAAGCTCTAAACAAGTAAGATAATGAATGTCTATATTATGAAAGGTAATGGCGGACCATTGAGAATCAACATGGTGAATAAGGTCCATCCATCCCATTTTTGTGTGATGAGCATGGACATTTTGTTTCCGAGTCATGGATATTTAAACGTAAAATAAATATATTTATAAATACAAACAAAAAAGGTATATATTATGTAGTATATCAATTATCTGGTGTTCACGACACAAGCCTTGCTTAGTGTGTCACTAGATAGCGCTGTGTGTTAATGTCCAGCGATATTTATTTATTTATCCACAGTCCACACTTGTCAGGCCTTTTTGGCGCCCCATCCGGACCACGTTCGCCTTTGCCATTTATCCTTTCCATCCATTTTAATTAGGTAGGTATTATTTTTCTGTTTCTATACTAATATGATAAAGAGGAAAGATTTATATTTTTGTTAGTACCGAATCACCTTAAAAACTACTGGACCGATTTGAAAAATTCTTTCAGCAACGGATAGCTACATCAGGGAGTAACATACGCTATATCTTATCTCCGTAGTCCGTACTCCCACGGGAAAGGGATCTACGAGGGTGAAACCGCGAGACGTTCGCTAGTTTTTTTAAATATAAAGTACGAGGCAGGTAGGCAGTAGGTTTGCCCGCCTTTTTGTTGGGACTTTACAAGCGGTAAAAACCAATCATCGGAAGTCGTAGCAAACCTGGAGTTGTCAAAAAAAACTTGAAAAAATCCAAATCATTTATTTCAATTAGACCATTACGGCACTTTTGAATGTCAAACATACAAAACTGAATCAAAGCTACAGTCACAGTCACAAGGCATAATAACTTGAGAAAGTACTGTAGTTGCTCATTCCCCAGCGTAGATCTCAATGGAGAAGAACGGGCAAGAAACTCCATGGACACTCTTTTAAATCAAAATATTGTAACAAAATCTTGGTTACATGTTTCATGTTGTGGCTATACATAAATGTTGTGGGGTCTATATCCACCACTAGGATAATGAAGTCTTTGGATCATTGTGATAAGAAAAAACTTAGTTTTGTTTGCTGAATTATTAAACCTAAGTTTTTTTTTTATCCTACTTAAGTAATAACCTGAAAATACTCCCAAACAATAATTGGTTGACCAGGTAAATTCGTTTACTTAATTTAAAAGGTCAAATAAAAATAGCTTTGCTGATATTTTTGCTAATGAATGAGGATAAATAAGTATGTTTGTTTCTCAAAGGATAAAATTAGGTACTCTATTAGGTAGGTTCATCATTTTCAGGTAATTATGGTTACATTTATTTTATAATAACAACTATTACATAAGTAAACATGTTTGAATTCGATAGATGATTCGTAATTTATATGTAGGTATTGAGAGTGTAAAACACCTCTTCACGAAGCCGAAAGGCCCTTTTCTCCCCATCATTACGATCACTTTTTTGTTCTGGGAACCTTCTAGTTACGGAGATTTCCAAGTTTTTGACTAGTTTTTTTTTTAATAATGCTTGGTTGGCGGCTACGTGATGACGTTGTTTACACCCTGAATTTTAAAGGCAGGTGCCTTCCTTACGAAAAAAAAGTTATCCCACCGGAGGAATTTCTCCTGTATTGTGGTCATTGTGGTTGCGTTCTCCGAAACAGCTACCTGTAGACCATACAAATATTTGTTTTGTGCGGGAGTCAAACCCACGAAACAGCAGGTATCAGCCATTGCGCCAACCGCGCCATCAATTTACTTTGTGGATTGTTATCTTCTAAACTAATATCATAAAGAGGAAATCTTTGTTTGTTTGGTTGTAATGAATAGGCTTAAAAACTACTGGACCGTTTTTTAAAATTCTTTCACCATTCGAAAGCTACTTTATCCACGAGTAACATAGGCTATATTTTATCTCCGTAGTCGCACGGGAACGGGAACTACGCGGGTGAAACCGCGTGATGACTGCTAGTGCATGATAAAAACAACAATGTTCCAATAGCCCTTCTCTTTTCAAATATTCCCTATTCGTAATTCAAGTTTATTTTCTTGTTGTCGCCATTTTGTGTTCGGAATACCTAAACGAATGATGCGTTTGTCCTTGTCCTTTTTATTTGCAAAAGTTTTGGCAAAATGACAAAATATATCAGCAAGCAAAAACGTGATAGAAAGTCATCATTCTGGAAATATTTTCTGCTCTGTCACCATTTATAATATTCTACTAATCTATGTTTTATTGTATTACGTGATATATGAATGACCATTTATTACTGTCCGTTCAATTCAGAGAAACAAGCTCAAAAAAGAAATGCTAAAATAAAACAACAATCATTTTACAAAACTAGAAGGAACATTGATTTCGGGAGCATTGGATTCATTATCGGCATCTGCAAGGCCTTTTCTAACTTGCTAAAACAGACTAAGCGACAGCGTGCTAAGGGCACCCTCTGTGGGGTAGGAGCCTTGGCCTAGGGCGTTGTATTGTTTTGTGTTGTACAACGGGCTGGTGTCCGCAACTCCACGTCAAAGCGCGTATTTTGCGTATGGCTTTTGCTGGTGAGGGCAGCAATAGGACAGGCTGGATCTGAGTGAATTTTGTTGGGATCGGTTTCAAGTCTAAGTAATACCCTTATACACAAACTCTTCGATTCGAGAAGTCGTATCGAGATAGGCTTACGACTAATCGAATCGGAGCGTCAAATACGAGGGTAGATGACATGGAACGACTGCCACAACACAGTTATTGGGTTACGATATGTCATTGGGTTATTGGTCAATTAAAAAGTTTGCTCTAGTTTACCTCATTTGTAGTAGTGACGCGCTGTAGAAATTACTGCATTCATAACAACAAGCATTGTCATGGCTTCTAAGCTGCGTTTACGTATGCAAATAGCTATGTAAATTATACTAAGAATATATAGTCTGGTGAAGTCTGGTTTACTGTATTCTTCAATCATCATCTGCCTACCCTTTCCCAACAATGTTGGGGTCGGGTTCCAGTCTGAATAACAGTTTTTTACATGGAGCTACTACCTATCTGACCTCCACAACCCAGTTAGTACCGAGTAATACGATGCCTCTTGGTAAGACTGGATATCAGACTTTTTGGGCCACTGAGTACCTAACGACTGTCAAAGATCTGCAAAATGATAGCCGGGACCAACGGCTTTATATGCTTTCCGAGGCACGGAGGAAACTCGGTATGTAAAGGTGGTCCAGACCCCGTATTCACAACCATTCGACTCGCTTCCGATTCGGAAAGTCGTATGTCTATCTCGGTCGTTTTCGTAATGCCAGAAGAAGACATACGAGTTGTCGAATCGGAAACGAGTCGAACGTTTGTGAATACGGGGTCTGGTCAAGCATCCACAGACCAACCTATGAAGATCGACTCGAGCGGCTGTTATTATTTAGCGACGAGCTCTTTACCTACTTTTATGCTTTATTCATTCCAAGAACAATGTATGATGTGATATAACCAAATTAGAATATGGAAATGTCCTTATTTCTAAGAAATTTTGTATATTTCTGCTCTCCTAAAATCCAAAATCGTAGTATAACCTGTTTCATAGCATAATCTAAACTAATTGGGTACTTATTTAATTTTTATTACCTAGAAGAGAACTAAATACGAAAGTGTTTGTTGTTTTTAGGGTTCCGTAGCCAAATGGCAAAAAAACGGAACCCTTCCGTCTGTCCGTCCGTCCGTGTGTCACAGCCACTTTTTTCCAAAACTATTAGAACTATTCAGTTGAAACTTGGTAAGTAGATGTATTGTGTGAACCGCATTAAAATTTTCACACAAACATAGAAAAAAAATTAAGAAGAACTGAAATTCATTTTTTTTTATCATCTTCAAACCCATGTGTGTATCTATGGATAGTTCTTCAAAAATGATATTGAGGTTTCTCATATCATTTTTTTCTAAACTGAATAGTTTGGCAAGAGACACTTCCAAAGTGGTAAAATGTGTTTCCCCCCTCTACACAAAAACCGACTTTGTGATGAGGTGGTTTACACCCGGTATATCTTCATCACTATCACTATACATATAGTGATTATAAAACAAAGTCTTCCACCGCGTCTGTCTGTCCCTATGTATGCTTAGATCTTTAAAACTACGCAACGGATTTTGAGCGGGTTTTTTTAATAGACAGAGTGATTCAAGAAGAAGGTTTTTGTATATAATTTTACGCGGGCGAAGCCGCGGGCATCGGCTAGTACTCAATAAACATAAGATTAATACGTCAACAAACTTTCTTTTATTTGAGGACTGGTTTTGACTTAATTTCTTTAAGACTGCAGTAAGTACTTAAATACTTACTAAAATGAATGAAGATAAAGATTCGGCTCCAGTTTTTTTTAAATTTTATTTTATGCTATTCGGGAAACTTTAACATAAACAATGTTCTTAGACAATGACGCCCGTCCGGACCGATTCAGGCGGCCAATCTAAGCGAAGATTAGCCATCGGCGCGGGAGATATTGTTATAAAGTAGGTAATGTGCCAGTTACGCAATCGCGTTCATTGCCCTCTCTTCGTACGAACCAAAACAAATGAACCATGTATCGTTTTTTATTAGAAAAATGTTGAAGATACCGGTAGATGACAATTCAAGTCTTGAACAGGCTTATTTTAAATTTAGAATTATAATAAATGTGGGTCAATGACATTGATATATGTCAATGGTCAATGACCGCGATTGTGATATAAACTGGCACTTACTATATAATAGTGCACAAGTGTGTGCGCAGACACAGGTGCACTCTCTTCCGTCTGCACGGATATGTAACCGCAAAATTGTAAAACACGTTAGATTGTAAAATAACTAGAGAGATTGTAAACTCTCGAAATATTGTCAAACGAACATAGGTCCTACTGCTTACAATAAAACGCATTATTTTACGTGAAATGCATGCGATGGTAGTCAACTCACGCGGTGTGGAGGGAAGGAGGGGTCCCCTTGCCCAGTGGTACCACTCTCATGAAAAGATAATGTAAGCACCATTCCTCAGAAACACCGATTAATATAACCTCTCCAAGTCCCGATTATGGGGGCAGAGATACTTCCGTATGTTCAGTTGACAATATTTCGAGAGTGTACAACCTCGATAAAGAGATTACAATCTAACGCGTTTGACAATTTTACGGTGACAGATATACCGAAATAATAAAAAAATAATCAAATAATGCTTAACCGGAAAACCTGTGACTTTGGAAGTATTGGAATAAATAACTAACTATAATCATCTTAGCCTTATCCCAAACTGTGTTGATGTTGGTTTCCAGTCGAACTTGATGCAGCTGAATACCAGTAGCTGTATTTACATGGAGCGACTGACGGTCTGACCTTAAGGCTGAGGCTACATTAGGCCGCGATGCGACCTGCGACACATGAGCGATTAAAACAAGTAAATGAATGCTCACGTATATGGCTACACTGTACATCAAATATTACTAGCGATCTTTGATTTCTTAATCCGATCGGAAAAACATTGCTGTAATCATGGAATCGGCTACACCAACATAGCGAAACTAAGCGAATTTATTAGAAAATACGTCGAAATCTCGCTTGTAATGTAGCCATACCAAGTTTTTCCCGTTTCGCTCTTCCAGTTGCATCGCAAATCGCTTCCTAGTGTAGCCTCAGCCTTACAACCTAATTAGTACTGGGTAAGTAATACGATACCCTTTCGTAAGACTGGTTTTCAGATTTTCAGGCCAATGACTACTTGTCTGACTGTCAAAGTTCTACAAATGACACCCGGGACTAACGATTAACAAATAAATAATCAAAAATTCAAGCCTAAAATTGCAAAAAAATAATGAACTGTTATTCCTAGTAAATCTTTGCTTAATCTTAGTATTAATTGCAAACCTATCAGGATTGCGTATTGATGCACGACAAAAAACCAACGCATGTAGATGTACGGTCGAACTAGCTATTTGGTTTACATCAAGGGGGTGAAACTTCCATACATTGGCTTTAAACAAATTTTTCATAGATAGTGCTGCCATCTGTGTGTTTAGGTACGCCAACTTTTCAATTATCATAACGAGAACAGCTATTTTAGACTACTTGCTAGTGAAGTAGATAGTTGGTCCGATCACTATCTTGCAAGAGAGTAGGAAAGATACCAGTACAGTTCGTAGAGTGTACAAATACAAACCGAAAACCTACCGACCTCGCCGCAGAGGTCCGGCGCGAAATCCCCGTTCAATCCCTCCCCGACCCTTGCTCGAGCCAGCCCGCGATGCTGAGCCTGTAGTGATAAATCAGTCCCTAAATAACGACAATCAGATCCAGCCCGTCCCTTTGCTGCCCCCAGCGACGCCCTAAGCCGAGGTTCGTACCCCACAGGGGGTGCCCTTAGAGCGCTGTCGCTTAGTTTTTAGTCATTTTCGCCCTGGCTGGAGGCCTTAAATTCAAGGCATCCACAGGACTTGCCCGGTTAAGCAGAAGCCAGTCTTCTCAGACTGAACTGCGAGATGCCCATACCAAAAAAAAAGTAAAAAAAAAAAAGTAGATAGTCTAGCGGTGACAGGGGTTGCCCTTGTGACTATTCATTCACAAGTTCGAACCCTCAGAATTTCATTTTGTACTAGCTGACCCACGCAACTTCGTCTGCGTCACATAGGTATATGAGAGAAAAAGCTCACAAAAAGAATAAATTTTCCCCGTTTTTGTAAGATTTTTCATTTATGCTCCGCTCCTATTGGTCGTAGCGTGATGTTATATAGCCTATAACCTTCCTCGATAAATGGGCTGTCCAACACTAATAGCATGCATGCTTCAATAGCGTACTTTCCCATTGAAAGTCATCTTCTAATGGGCCTCGTCGTTGTTATGAAATTATTTTGTTACGCGAGTTATTTTAATTCAGTTATAATATATCCCAAGATTTTGATCTAAATGAAATGGTGTAAATGGCAATTTTGGTCACAATTGAACGCTAAAGATGACTAACGTATTTATTTAGATAACGATTAATACTATGTCTGTAACACCTTCGCAAATGAAGCATTATTTATGACGAAATTTTAAAATCATAAAAATGGTTATTGTGAGTCAATCTTCAAAGATAGACATATGCTGTTGCGGCTTTTTTTTAGAACTTTTTAAGAGCAATAATTCCTTAGTACATAAGTAACTTGTACTGGTTAAGCAGCGCACGCAACGGAAGCTCTCAAAAAGGAATCATTTTTCCCGTTTTTGCAACATTTTTCATGTATGTTCCACTCCTATTGGTCATAGCGTGATGATATATAGCCTATAACCTTCCTGGATAAATGGACTATCCAACACAAAAAGATTTTTTCAATTCCAACCTGTAGTTCCTGAGATTAGCGCGTTCAAACAAACAAACAAACAAACAAACTCTTCAGGTTTATAATATTAGTATAGATTTATTTGGTTGAACAAAAAATAACAGCGCCATCTAACAGTTTGGGTACACAGTTATAAAATCGAAAATTAGAGTTGCGCATCGATCTTGTATTAGTGTATTATCTATTAGATAGTTTACATTTGACAATGTAATTTGTGGGTTATACTGTAAACCAAATAGCTAGTTCGACAGTACATACACAACGCACGGTATGAGAAAATGATTACCTAAGGGATATTGGTAACCATTAAACTGCTGATATCTAAAAGAGATCTATGTACTCCATTTAACATGCATTTATTTTTTATAGCTTGAACGATTGCCTTACAAATTGTTAGGTAAATGTCATCAGGCATGATTGATGATTATAATATGTGCACAGTCTAAAGTATTTACTTACTTACATATGTATGTACCACTTAAACGTTGAGCTGACGATTTTAAAGAAATAGCAGGTAAAGACTGGTTGGAATCTTCCCGGAATAGGGATAAATGGAGGGAATTAGAGGAGGCTTTTACCCAAAAGGGGTTCGTGTAAGAGGAAACAGCAAGGAAAATATTATTATAACAAACATATTATTATTACAAACTAACCTAGTTTAAGAAATTTACTAACACTTGAAATTGTAAACATACTTTTATACCGAAATAAACAAAGCTTTATTATTACATATGTATGTAAATTATGATCTTATTACTCGGTGCAATGCCGACACTTAGGCACCTTATTATTTTATACTAGCGAACGTCACGGGAACGGGGATAAAATATAGCCTATCTTACTCAGGATGAATGTAGCTTTCCAATGGTGAAAGATTTTTTGAAATCGGCACAGTTGTTTTTGAGTTTATTCATTACAAACATCCACACACACAAAAAAAAATTTTTTTTCCTCTTTATAATACTAATTAGTTTTTTTTATACAACATTATTTTTTGTTTACACTAAACCCGAAAAGGGTACTCATCATTTTGAACAACTTTTTCTATGGGACGAACCTTGAAATCGCGAAAAAAAAATCAGCTCTTCTCTACATATGTTCGCATAACTCGTCAAAATGTAGGGAACAGTTTTTTTTTTCGCGATTTCAAGGTTCGCATTAAATAATGTTGTATAGGGTGGCCAATTTTCAGTCCACCAAAATTAAATTTAGGACGACAAAATTGAGTAAAAATGTAACGTAATTACTCAACTTGAATGAAAACCACCTTGCGCTCTGCTTCATGATCTTTTAAATGGTTTTTACTTATTATTAAAAAACCTGTAGCTTCGTAAACGTCAATTTGTCGTTGATGATTACTCGACCTCATTCGGTTATACGGAACCTACGTAGCTGTAGTACTGAACAACCGCTGTCTTGAAAGAAACCATATTACAGTTTTGAGCAAACAGGGTCGAGTCGATTGGTCAAGGCAAGGAATAAACGTTGTGATTGTGAATGTCACATAGTCCATTTTAAAACTAGTGGAAATAATGTAAATCTAATAAAAATCTCGTGTCACAGTGTTTGTTATCGAACTCCTCCGTAACGGCTTGACCGATTTTTATGTGTTTTATATATATGTATATGTGTATTTGGTAGATCTGAGATTAGGTCGTGGGCTATTTTTTAGACTCAAACAAATTCCAAGCGAATTAAGTCGCGGGCAACAGCAAGATATATTATAATTATATACCATTTAAGCGATGCTAATGAAGAACAATGCTCATTAAAAAACCAAATACGCTTCTTTAGAAGAGTTATAAAATATGAAGGTATTACGGTCGTTAAAAATTTCATGCTTGATCAACATAATGTGACGACTGTCGGTACAGTTATGCGAGACAAATCGGAAAACAAGTGTGAAGTCGATCAAGCGATATAATTCCATTGTACTCACGTGTGGAATCGGTTTTCTGCTACGATCCAAATGCATTCCACCCACTTCCACGACACCCGGCAGTAGAGGACGTACTCCGGTCATACTGTGATGCGTATTCACCAAACTCAAGCTCATATTCTTCGCAAAATCTTGCAAATCAGGAATCCTTCTTCCGAAACGCTTTTCAATAATCGCCTTCTCTTTCAACTGTATCGCGTATCGGTACCAGATCTTATAGTACACGTTCATCACTGTGTTCTCCAATCTTTGGAGAAAGGTCATTTTGGACGTGAACTCGGAGCTCACGATGGGGACATATGACGGGTTATCCGTCACTCCAATCCGGTCAGGGCTCCACTGCATCATCGAACTAGATGACAGCGCCACATAGGGGGCTTTTAACCCATAAACATGCATAAGACCGAGCATGCAGTCACTATTAAAATTTTCCACCAGAAGAATATCATAACTTCTCTTCATAACATCCGCTAATGGATTGAAATCCACCAGTTTGGAGCATACATCCGTAGCTAAATCAGCTAACGGTTGAAACTCCATAATCTGCTTGATTATCTTCTCAATCCCCAAAACGTTGAGAATCTTGTTCGGACTATCAAAGAACGATAAATCGATGGTTTCCAACCCTAGTGCAGCAATACCTTCGAGACTGACGATGGTGTAATTAGCTGGTGGATCTTTGATGGGGAAGAACGAAACAACGGTAACATCGTGTCCTCTTTCTGCTAAAGTTTTCAACAGTGGATCGAAAACCATTTGGTGGCTTTTCCCTGTGTGCGGGAAAAGGCCGAGAATTCGCGCGGACTGTACATTATGCACGGCGAAGATCGCGAGTAGTGTTATAGAGAGAGCCCGCATGGTGGGCGAGCGATGTACACTGCGCCGCGGTTGACTCGTTACTGTTCGTAGTGTTGACACGAAAGGCGGTCGCGGCGTGTTATTTTCAGAGCATCTATCTATTCTGTAAGGTGGTACGATGGTATATGTAGTAGTTGGTGCATCGGTAGAGATAGCAGCGTGTTTGAAAAGGGCAAGGTTACCTAGTTAACGCTACTGCGGTTTGAAGTGTAATCGATACGTTTGATTGAAGAAAGTCAAAGAAAGTGAGTTTATCTGTTTAGAACATTAATGTTGAAGTAAACACGAATTTAACACGTGCGCACTGTTCTTTTTTGTTTAATTTAGGAATAATTTAGGCCGTTTGCTCTAAATTCATCGCAGATATTTCCATAGGTACTTATATTCATCATTTTGTAAATGCTGTCGAAACCCTGATAATAATCGTATAAATCAGTTAATCTATACCAATATTATAAAGCAGAAGAGTTTGTTTGTTTGTTTGGTTGAACGCACTAATCTCAGGAACTACCGGCTCGAATTGAAAAATTATTTGCGTTGGATAGTCCATTTATCGAGAAAGGCTATAAACTATATAACACCACGCTATAACCAACAGGAGCGGAGCAGCAATAAGAAATGTTGCAAGCGGGAAAAAAGCTTCCGTTGCGTGAAAAAGGTGCACGAGCAGGCGATGCGTTGCGATATCAAAACGCGAACGAAGTCGCGGGCAGTAGCTAGTTACAAATAATTACGACCTAACTCAAAAAAAAACCACGAGTCCTCTGTAATAAATCATGAGAGAAGACTCAGGCACGTATCCAGGGGTGGAGATACCCGAACCAAAAGTCTGGAAACGCGCTTGTAGAAGACAATCTTCGAAGCATAAACAAAGTACTTAAGATAGTTATATTATAATTGGCATCAATTTATCAGGAAGTCTAAAGCGTAAAAGATGAGAGTGACGCTTCTAATCATGTCAAACGGATAATGATAGCCCTCTCAACTTTTAATTACGTTGATACGGACAAGGACTAATATGGTAAGCACTGTAAGGTCAATTTTAACTTGCACCTACTTATTTTTCCGACTAGGTACCTTGTCAATGACAGTTCAAAAGAATGGGGATGATAACTTTGAGCCTAATGGCGCTAGCATAGCTACTAGGTAGTTTCATGCATTGCCATTGGATAAAATGGATCATTCCCACCAGTTCTAACACAGTTCTACGTTAGAACTAAATAGTTTTTTTGTTCTCACTAGTTCTACGTTTAGAAATGTTCCGGAATAGTAGAACTAGCGAATGTAACTTGGGTTCCAAGTAGTAACATAACCTTCGTAATGCCTGGAGGCAAAAAGTTACCCGGTATGCCTGGTGGGTTTGTTAGACCTTAATTTTTAACTTGTAAGTTCTCAAACATTTTGAAAAATATGTTATTTTTTTGTACTTGTATTTTCAGTACACGTTGGTCACGCTGAAGTTGAACAGTCAACAATGAAGTTCGGTACGGCGGCGGGCGGAAGAAGTTCGTTTGAAAAGTGCGTTGACCTCCTGACTTGTCTTTTCTCAAGTAAGTGCCCTGCCTATCTTATCAATGAACCCTTATATGTTATGGTCTTTCATATTATTTATTATAGATAATGACTCTCGGATATCATGATAACCTTTGTTGACCTCCGTTTAAACCACAGGTTTAAACTATTTCTCTATTATAGCTAGTTCAAAGTCATGGTTAAAGTAAGGTCAGTTAAAGGGCCGGAAGTTTCGTTTGACTATCCGCCTGTACGGATACCAGGCAGATAATATTGGTCCAAGCAGATATTTGGAATTTAATCTAAGATAGGGTAAGGTACAGCAACATAGTACAAAACGTACTGCAGCGCCATCTGTGACGCAAATGAAGAACTAACACCAACATTCTAATTCCCGCAGAAAGGATCCGCGACTTCAGACTATACAATATAAAGAAACCCGACAGCAACTGTTGGGCAGTTATAAAAAACTAAAAGCAATGTATCACACACTCTCTATTTGGTTGTAGATTGCTTTTAGTTTTTCATCAGACCTGCCCCCGTATTCACAATCGTTCGAAACGTTTCCGATTCGAAAACTCGTATATCTGGCTTGTTCTGGCATTACGAAAACGACCGAGATAGACATACGACTTTCCGAATCGGAAGCGAGTCGAATGGTTGTGAATAAGGGGCCTGGTATCATTTACAAGTTCATGCGAGCGGCAGACGCATAATCCCCCCACCACTATGCAGCTGACGATTTTTTTTAAGCTCAGTATAATGTAAACTATTTATGGAACAAGTCTCAGCCGGTGTAACTTAACTTAATCTTATTTTTTTTTCCAACCCAACCTAATCTCCTAATTCTACACACACCGCGGGTGCGTCAGCTGACGCTGGGTTTACAGATCAGTCATTCGAGATCTATTGAACAAGATGACAACCGATCGGCGTAAAAACACTGCCTAAAATGCAACGGTACCTTCCGGATAGGGTTACCAGATGAAAAAATCAAACGTTCGGAGAAAAGGCCTGATTTCCATTGTAAAATCCTGAGATTTTTTACAGTTTGAAAATTTTCTCTGAAACATACATTTTTTGACGTAATACTTCATGCATTGTGGGCAACCATTTCACCGCAATCCTGAGAAGAGTCCAAAAATCCTGAAAACTCAGGGCAAATCCTGAGATATGGTAATCCTACTCCCGGACTATAAAACCTCCACAATGCTATTAAGATTAGGATATTATTGAATACGTTAATATTTGAGGTTAAAAACAAGGAAAACAACTAAGCAACAAGGAAGACTGATGTCGACAACATTTTTTGAAATTGACCTTTAAAAATTCTGAATTTCAGTCTTATCTAGCTAGTGAGACCTTCAAATAATTAGCGAAGTAATGGTTTATTTGTGAAAAAAGTACATAATCATAATACCTACCACAGTCTATAAAGAGTAGGTAGGTAATCTATAACGTCTAGGTTTTGGTTATACAACCTTATTTTTTGTTTATACTAAACCCGAAAAGGGGTCATTGTACTCATCATTTTGAACAACTTTTTCTATGGGACGAACCTTGAAATCGCGAAAATAAAAATCAGCTGTTCCCTACATTTTGACGAGTTATGCGAACATAAATGTAGGGAACAGCTGATTTTTTTTTCGCGATTTCAGGGTTCGTCCCATAGAAAAAGTTGTTCAAAATGATGAGTACAATGACCCCTTTTCGGGTTTAGTATAAACAAAAAATAACCCTGTATATCGCTTGACCTGGGCCTCAATTCTGCTGTTACAATAGTGTCAGAATAGGCGATCATTGATTTCATAATGATCAAGTTTTGACAAGTTTTGACAAGTTTGGTAATCTACTATTATAATGGCATCATTATGACTGCTCAATGAACCACCACTGACACTCCATTGATAGAAATGTCGCACATGAAAATACCAATCTCGTACATGAAATCTGGCATGGATAAATGTTCGCATTTAGTAGTAGATTTCGAAAACCATTTGTACTAATGGTTTTATAATAATGGCAATATGAAAATGCCATTAAAACACAATTGCATTACGAGACCATCGACCGACCAATGATCGAGCATAGTGAATTTAGCAGATTACGAACTTTAAGCAAAATGACAATGGGATGGGAATGGAATCGTGTTGGAGTGACGAATTTATACAAATAGCAGAATTAGGCCCCTGGGTTAGAGTCTCCTGACTATTCCTTTAGAACCTGATAAAATTGTGAATTTATAGGTACCTTGGTCGGTATACATAAAGGGTGTAAAAATTAGCCAAAACAACCGAACGGCACTTGTTTTCCCAGTCATTGCGATCATTTAATTGTTCTGGACCGTAGGAAACTAGTTAAACCAGAAAGTAGAAACCAGTCACGGAAATATTGGAGGTCTGTGTTCCGACTTTTTACTTTTTTTAAAATCTTACTGATCATCTTTGTTTAAGTGAGAAGGTTCTTGTTGAATTGCAGCTGTCAAAGCACACATTAAACTAACAACTGTAACACACCACCTCGACCACTCCACTGTCTGTCCGAGTCTGTAACTTTAGGTACACAGGTAACTTTCCGCTTCTGACAAAATTAGCTAAAATGAGCAAATATACAATATGTCTGGGTTCAGACTGTACAAACTTTAAGGGGTGACAGTTTGCTCTATTTTATCACTAAAATCATTCTACAGGTGGGGTCTAAACCCAACAGCCTCTGAATGGCAGCCATTTTTGTATTTTGGTTGACTTTTTCGTAGCGTCCGTACTTTAAGTTTTTATTTAACTTACCTATATTGCTGTAATTATAGACACAATTAAAAAGCTAATATATGTTTTGTGTGGATCCACGATATACGAAGGGTTAATTGCCTATTTATATTTATTCTCGCTGGTCTAGTGTCTCGCAAGTGGTTTAGTAGTCTTGGGTTCGATTCCCCGGGCAAACTGTTTTTGGGATTTTCCATCAGAAATTTCTCAGTGGCAGCCACGGAGTCTGGATTTGTGCCTGATTGATGGCAATAGGGTTGCCCCCTATTACATGGGAGTCCCATGTAATAGGCGTATGCTAGTCCTATGATGGGACTAGCATAATTATGTGTAATAAGTATGTATTTACAAAAAAAAAGTATATAATTTTGTAGTGTAACTGTAATGAACAAATGTGTGTAACAAAATGTAATGTAACTGTCTGGTGACCACGAGACAAGCCTTGATTAGTGTGGCACTAGATGGCGCTGTGTGTAATGTCCAGCGATATTAATTTATTTTTATTTATTTATTTAACTGGCGAAATGTGGGTGGAGTAATAATGTAATGGGTACAGCTCTGTGTAACCCATCGGGGATCGCAAGTGGATGTTATGTTTTAAAATTGTGTAGATAAACAATATATATCCACGATTGCAAGAATCACGACAGATTTGCTGTCTATTGTCACAGAATAAATAATAGTACTACTATTGTTGAAGAGTTCCATTGTAAGTACTTAAGAGGCCTGCGTAGCATGCGCCGCGTTTACGTCCAGCGA
This sequence comes from Xestia c-nigrum, assembly GCA_916618015.1. Lineage (NCBI taxonomy): Eukaryota > Metazoa > Arthropoda > Insecta > Lepidoptera > Noctuidae > Xestia > Xestia c-nigrum. The sequence goes on along the minus strand of OU745252.1, from coordinate 21,021,051 downwards.
TATTTATGTATCTATTTCGATTGGATTACAAATTATCTAGGTTCCCAGATATCAGCCGATATATAACAAAATAAAAACGGTTTGGAAAATTATCAACAGTGAAACAAACAGAAATATAAAACATAGAAATGACTTCACACTAGATACTTCAGGTGGCCTTGTCAGCGCCAATAATGAAGTTGCTCAAGAATTTGTAAATTTCTTTACCAGTATCCCACTTAAAACTACTGAAACCTTAAATTCCTCTCCGTTGCTCTCTATTGATTTATTAAAAGCAAACGTTTCAGCCTGTCCAAATGAATTTAAATTTCAGCATATAAACCCCACGACAGTCATAAAAGCTTTTCAACAAATCAAGATCAAATTAACCGAAGACCTATGGGGTATGTCTATTAAAGCTTGTACCTCAATTATTGAAACTGTAGCACCGTATTTAGCCTCAATATTTAATTTGTGCGTGGATCAAGGAGTCTTCCCGGATCTAATGAAATTCAGTAAGGTAATACCGCTTTTTAAATCCGGGGACAGTAAAGACACCAATAACTATAGGCCAGTGTCTATAGTTATTGGTGTCTTTACTGTCCCAAGGATACTGATCCTTGTTGCCTGTTTTCAGCAAGGTGTTTGAAAAGATAATGCTCAATCAAATGCTTTGCCATTTTAACACCAATAAAATATTACACGAACAACAGTATGGTTTCACCAAGGGACGTTGTACAACTGACGCCGGTGTTACTTTATTAAAACACATATTTACTGCGTGGGAAGAGGCACAAGATGCCATAGGAATCGTTTGTGACCTTTGATTGCGTAAATCACGAAACCCTGATCTTGAAACTTAAGCATTACGGTTTAGGTAAACTTGCGCTTAGTTTAGTAAAGTCGTATTTGAATGATATACATCAGCAAGTACAAATAAATGGTGTCAATTCAATGGGTTTAAAAGTAAAAATGGGTGTACCACAAGGTTCGATTCTGGGTCCCTTCCTCTTTTTAGTTTATAATAATGACCTACCCCATTTATTTAACAACCACCCGTAAATGGTGTTGTTTGCTGACGATACTTCGTTAATATTTAGGATAAACAGACGTGCCACTAATTTTGACGATGTAAATAATGCCCTACTGCAGGTCCATAACTGGTTTACCACTAACAATTTAGTACTCAATGGGAAAAAAACTAAGAGATCCTATAAAAAAAAACAATCAAACGAATTTTTACCTTCCTTTTGAAAGTCGGTTAAAAAAGTAGATGTATTTATTTCATTCAATTATTTTTATCATACTGACGTATCTATTTATTTACAAACAATTTATTGCAAATTAATACGATTATCCTGCGTTTAAATGCTACACGTGTCGTCTTGTTGACGTTATAGTCTATTCTGTTCTAATTGAGTTATTTCTTATGTAGGTAATGCTAAATTAAAGCAATTAATTAGAGCTTTTCAAGTATAACATTATAATATTACACTTGTTTTTCCCTGTGTCTTTCCCTATGTGCAACAGAAATACACCAGGCGACCCCATAGTTAGTTAGGCAAGTAATACGTAGCTAGCCTATTGCCATCGAACTGGCACAAATGTAAATTCCGGGGCTGACAAATAACTGAGAAATTTCTGTCGGAGAAATCCAAAATGACAAATTGTTTGGGAGTTTTTTGATTTTCTATACTTACATGCGGTATCGAGTTCCGGCTATGGTTCAGAAACATCCCTCCAACTTCAACAACGCCCGGCAACAAAGGACGAACGCCGCTCAAAGTGTGGTGCGCGTTCAAGAAATACAAGCTCACATTCTTCGCCAAGTCCTGAAGATCAGGTATCTTCCTTCCAAACCGGTTCTCTATAATCGCTTGCTCTTTCATCTGTACTCCGTAGCGGAACCAGGTCTTGTACACAACGTTCATCACAGCATTCTCCAATCTTTGGAAAAAGGTCATCTTGTCTGTGAACCCACAGCTTAACATTGGCACGTATGACGGATTGTCAGTTACTCCCATTCGATCAGGGCCCCATTCCATCACGGTAACCGCGGACAGTGATATGAAAGGCGCTTTCAGCCCGTAAACATGCATAAGACCAAGCATGCAATCACTGTTGAAATTTTCCACCAGAACAACATCGTAAGTTTTCTTCAAAGCATCTGCTAATGGAGCGAAATCCACGAGTTTGGAGCATATGCCTACACCAAGATCTGCTAGCGGTGGGAACTCCCTAAGATGCGTAACGATCCTGTCGATGCCCAAAAGTTTCAGGATCATGTTTGGACTGTCGACGGCCTGTATGTTCCAAGTTTCCACCGCTGGTGGGGCCACACTTTCGAGGCTTACGATGGTATACTTCGCTGGGGCATCTTTGATGGGGAAGAAAGAAACAACGGTAACATCGTGTCCTCTTTCAGCTAATGTTCTCATCAAGGGATCGAAGACCATTTGGTGGCTTTTCCCGGGATGTGGGAACAGTCCGAGTATTCGCGCTGATTGGACATTATGGGTGGAGAAGACCACGAGAACTATTCTAAAGAGAGTCCGCATGGTAAATCAGTCACCAGGGATCTGCACTGAGCCACGGTTCAAACGATACTGCTAATATTCCAAGACTAAACTAATGGAGCTTAATAAACTAATTAAACCACGATTATTAACAATTATTTCCGTTGATAAGTTTTGTTTTAGGTACCTATATAAAATAAAGTAGACGTAGTGTGTTAGATCCCGTAAAATACTATTAAACCAATCTCCTCTCTCATTATAGTGCAAGCAAAAAAATGCGCAGTTTGACTGTAATTATCGAAATGGTCGAAAAGTCAGAAAGCGTTAGATACGATTTCATTTGCTACTTATTCGTAAAGAAGCAGAGGAAGAAGTAGGAGAACCCGCATTATTGAAGAGCGAAAAAAATGTTGGTTCCCGGAAATCAAACGCCACACTTCCCACCTTAAAATGTCCCGATGTGAATGATGTGATGGTCGTTTACTGGACGTATAGCACGATATTGGCAGGCCGAGTCGCGGGTAAGCAGTCATATGCTAGCGAAGGAGGTGGTGGTACGCGAGAGGAAGAGAACCTCTCGTGCCAGCCACCGCGGGAGACGCACCGGCGCCATGGGTGTTTGGTGCTACGTGGTGGCCCCCAGCCACAATAGGCGCAAGCCTGTGGACGGTGAGCTATGATGGGCTAGCTCGCCATCCGTCCGTCTTATGACGAGACGCCGTGTTGACGGCGCGTTTGTGTTCCACGCGCGCCTCAAAGACATGTCAGGAGAAAGGAAGGGCCAATGCCTGCTGGGGCTGCGGGACTGTTCGAAAGAGATACCGTGGCCCCGGAACGGAACATAAAGAGCGAGGAAGGAACATGGATGGGTTTTAGTCAGTAAAAGTCTGACACTCCCTCCTGCTCCACTCAGAGTGGGAGGAGTCATTTGATGATTTCCTATCCGAACAAAAGGCCGAGTCGGGGGTACAACTAGTTATCAAAAGTAAGATTACCGATAAGTAATGGTGATTAAGTGTTGCCATATAAATTATGATAAAAGTGAATGAAAAATGAAAACAGATAAGCATACAAATCAGACGCACGCACGCAGAGCAGACGTGCCACAAATCTTGACGACGTAAATAGCGCCCTACTGCAGGTTCATAACTGGTTTACCGCTAATAATTTAGTACTAAATGGGAAAAAAACTAAGTGCATAAGATTTGCTTTACCAAATGTCAAAAGTAGTGATTGTGACATAGTATTGAATCAAGAGAAACTTGAATTTGTCAATAAAACGGTTTTCTTGGGAATTACGCTCGACCACAGGCTACAATGGGGTCCTCATTTAACATCTCTTGCAGGCCGACTGAGCTCAGCAGCGTATGCTATTAGAAAAATCCGTCAATATACTGATGTTGATACGGCGAGGATAGTCTATTTTAGTTATTTTCATAGTATTATGTCATACGGTATTTTACTATGGGGACGGGCTGCAGACATCGAGTCTATTTTTATTCTGCAGAAAAGAGCCATCAGAGCCATATATGAATTACGTAGACGTGATTCTCTAAGAGAACTGTTTAAGGAAATTAATATCATGACAGTACCTTGTCAATACATCTATGAAAACATCATGTATGTTAGGAAAAATCTGCATTTATTCAGTAAAAGAGGTGACAGACACCACTATAATACTAGAAATAGGGACCAACTAGTTCAGCCAGGTTTCAGGCTTGCTAAAGTGGATTCATCTTTCATGGGGTACTGTTTAAAATGTTATAATAAAATACCTCCCCACATTCTACAACTGAATGAGACGAAATTTAAATCTTGTGTAAAACGCACACTATGTAGGCAAGCATATTATAAGCTGGGGGATTACATTGAGGATAAAAATGCTTGGCTGAATGCTGGTCCTGCTCCGCAACCATAGGTGCAACCTTATTGGACAACTATTGTGGTAGCTGCAGAAGATTGTAAAGGTATTCTTGCATTGTATAGAGTCCATCTCTTAGTATTGTATAATTGCATAGCACATGTGTGAGTACCATGTAATGTAAAGCTTCCATTTGCATTTAGTTATCTTTCATTGACTTGAATATGCCTTGGTGGCTGAGAGAATGTCATGCTCGCTTAAATGTCTTGCTGATGGTGGCGGGTGGGTCGGGTCATTTAGTTCCCTTCAATATGGTTGAATTGAATGGCGCTGATCCATGCGTCATGTTCGTGAACGGGCGCTGTCAGTCGAGACTGGTCATCTCTTAGCTGCCATGGATTATTTGAATTGCTTTATTTTAAATTGTTGATTTTTTTTTTTACTCTGGACGCTCTTATTGTGTACGTCTTTCTACATCGTTCTCACATATATGTATAATCTCAACATGAAAGATGTAACCAAGATTTTGTAACAACATTTTTGATTGAAAAGAGACTTGGCTGACTCAAAATGTACCCAGAATTCGACTGCCGGACACTGACGTGACACTGACTACAATGAGACAGTCTGACGTACCGACCCGACTACGAGCGGCGCTCTTTGTACCCAGGTACAATGGGGACATAGCGCTGCTCCAAAAGATACTGACTTGCCAGAACCCCTGGTACGCTGTCGGTAGGTGGTCCCTGTATAGGGCGACTTCGGTCGGTGGTGATAACCATGGGACTTATCTGACCCTGGGCATCCCACCGGACGAAGCCGAAAAGGTCTTGGGTAGGGAGCGACGGATATCGTACCTCCTTGGATCGATATACGTTCGCTTCTTCCCCAGGGCCAACCCCCCCGACACGCAGACTGACACGGAACGGACGGAACCGGCACCGACAGACAACGACCCGACCATGGCCGAACTGGAGGAAGAGATGGCCAGGGCGGCGATGGCTGATGCTGACGCGGAGAGAAATGCAGCCTCACCATCCGGGTGGACGGAGCGGCTGCTCTCGTCGTCACCGGCTCCAAGCGAAGGCCAGCACGGGCTGGAAGGGGGGGTGTATCATCCGATGGATCCCTCTCCTCCTAATTCCACCCCACTACCGCCCACATCCCGACCTCTGAAAATTATTCAGACCAACCTCCAGCATAGCCAGACGGCTACCGCATGCCTACGCAGGGCACTGGAGACAGAACCCCGTACCATTGCACTCATCCAAGAGCCGTGGATCCGCAATAATAGAGTATGTGGCCTTGGTAACATTGGAGGTAAGCTAATCCTCGATACACAAGGCACAGATAAGCCTCGAACCTGCGCCTATATACCCAAAGATGTACCCACCACCACACTCACTCAATTATGTTCCAGAGATCAAACAGCCGTCAGGATAAAAACCGACGGCGATGTACCTGACATCGTCCTAGCCTCGGTATATATGCCAGGCGAGGATGTAGATTGCCCACCAAAGGGGATGGCCGACCTGGTAAGGTACTGTGAAGATGCCAATCTGGACCTGGTCATCTGCACGGACTCAAACGCCCATCACCCACTTTGGGGCTGCAACAAAGCCAACACTAGAGGTGAGGTACTATGCACATATTTGTTCTCCACTAACCTTAACATCGCTAACCGCGGCTCGGAACCCACTTGGGTCACATCTCGCGGACAAACAATTATTGATCTCACGCTGACTTCGGAAAACGCGGCAAAACTTATATCTGACTGGCACGTATCCAACGAGCCTTCCTGCTCTGACCATAGAAGAATCCGCTTCTCACTAGTGGCCAATATAAAAAAACCCGAACCCAGACGCAACCCACGCCGTACCAACGTACCCGGCTACAAACGACTACTGGCCTCCCTGCTAACGCAGCACCAAGCGCCCCAAATTCTAACGGACCCTGAACAACTTGAACACGCTGTAACAAAACTCTCGGAATTCATCATTGAAGCCTACCACGCCTGCTGCAAACTAAAAGACCCAAACACCAAGACAAAGGGCAACTCCTGGTGGAACTCGGAACTTAGTAAGCTCAGGCAAACCATGCGCAAACAATTCAACAAAGCAAAAAACTCCAGGCTACCAGAAGACTGGGATCTATACAAAAAAACACAATACACCTTCAAAAGGCAAGTCAGGTACGCCAGCAGGGCGGCCTGGCGAAGGTTCTGCGAAGAGATTGAATCGAACAGCGAGGCCGCACGCGTAAGAAAAATCCTGTCTACCGATCAGGATCGCGCCCTCGGGTCGCTGAAAACCCCAAACAACACATTTACCAAGTCGGATCACGAGACAAGTAGGGTTCTCCTGGAAACCCACTTTCCAGACTGTGACCTCTGCGAAGACAGAACCTGGGCAACTGAACCAACGCACACACCAAACGACCAAGACTGGGACAGAGCCCGCACTATAGTAACAGCAGAAAGAATAAAATGGGCAATAAGAACTTTCAAACCATATAAATCTGCAGGCTTAGATGAAATCTTCCCCGCCCTCCTACAATGGGGACTGGACGTCTTAACGCCATGGCTGACCATCATCTATCAAGCCTGCATAGCACAGAGATATATACCACTTGCATGGCGAGAGGTGAAAGTAATTTTCATCCCTAAACCAGGCAAATCAGACTACACACAACCCAAGGCGTACAGGCCAATAAGCCTAACATCCTTCCTACTGAAAACTCTCGAGAGACTCTGCGACCGACACATTCGGGACGGACCTCTTAGAGAAAGACCACTTCACAAACAGCAACACGCGTACTCCACAGGAAAATCAACAGAATCCGCGCTGCATAGTGTGATCTCCAGGATCGAATGTGCAGTGGAACACAAATGCTCGTCACTAGCCGTCTTCATCGACATAGAAGGCGCCTTTGACAAAACCATCTTCCATAGCATCAACGCAGCCCTCGAGAAACACGGGGTGGACCCAACCCTGCGAAGCTGGATCACAAATATGCTCCGACTGAGGGCGGTTCAAGTTACAGTAAACGACACCACTAGGGCCATAGTGGCGAAGGGCTGCCCCCAAGGTGGTGTCCTCTCGCCACTACTGTGGAACCTCGTAGTAGATAGCCTCATCAACCGCCTCAATAGCAGAGGCTACTACACGGTGGGCTATGCCGACGACCTGACTATAATAATAAATGGGACACATGAAAACACACTATGCAACCTCATGCGTCAGGCTCTAAGGATAGTAGAAGAATGGTGCAACGAACACAAGCTAGCAGTGAACCCCACCAAAACCGAACTTGTCCTCTTCACAAGAAAAAGGAAGCTGGCAACGTTGCACCTACCAAGTTTCTTTGGGGCAACCCTAAGCCTATCGACTGAGACCAAATACCTGGGTATCTATTTGGACAAACAGCTAAACTGGGCAAAACACACGGATTACATCACCACAAAAGCTAGTATATCCCTCTGGCAATGTAAGAGACTCCTTGGGAGAAACTGGGGCCTAAGCCCCAAAATCACCTACTGGCTATACACCACAGTTATCCGACCAATTATCACATATGGGTCTTTGGTATGGTGGCCCAGGACCAACCTAAGCACGACCCAAAAGGACCTTGAGAAACTACAAAGATTTGCCTGCGTGGCAATCACCGGCAGCATGAGAACATCACCAACTGCTGCTCTACAGGTGATGCTGGGGCTACCACCCCTACACCTCGTCGTGAGAGAGGAGGCGGCCGCAGCGATTTTCAGACTCGAATTAGCCGGCACCCTAAGTAACGACTCCAGAATAAAACACACACGTATCAAAGGAGATTCAATCAGAGATCAGCCGATGATGGCATCACCTATCGACAGATCTCTGAAAACTCACTGCTTCAAAAAACACTACAATATAGTGCTCGTAGAGGAGTTGTGCGACTACTCAGGCACGAAAGAGCTAAGAATCTACACTGATGGATCGAAAACCAAAGATGGGACAGGCGTCGGGGTGTTCTCCGACGACCTCAACATTAAAATATCAAAATCTCTCGGAAGGCTCAACTCTGTCTACCAAGCAGAGTGCGTAGGCATCATCCAAGCAGCACACGCCATAGAGGCCAGGGAGGTTACGGACACCAACATTCGTATACTCTCCGACAGTGCCTCAGTCCTTCAATCCCTAAAGAGTAACCAGATCACGTCGAAACTAGTACTAGAGTGCCACAGGGCCCTAGAAAGAATCACGGTGCTGAACCACAACACGGTAACGCTGCAATGGATAAGAGGACACAGTGGATCACTCGGCAATGATGCGGCTGATGAACTTGCCAGAAGAGGATCCAGCACAAAACCCTACGGACCCGAACCCATTGTGCCCATTCCCTTCACGCACGCTTCGCTTCACGCTGAGGAACTGGTTAAAGGATCACACCCGATTACAAGCAGAGAAATGGTGGGCCTTGGCACCAGGTTGTAGGCAATCCAAGGAAGCTATGCCATCCTTGGATCCAAAGCTGACCAGGCGCCTTTTGCACCTGGACAGAGATAGCCTGCGTCTGGTGGCAGGGACCATCACTGGTCACTGCTCGCTGAACAAACACTTCCACACCCTAGGTATCACCGACAGTCCCCTGTGCAGAGCGTGCATGGAGGCGGAGGAGACGGTAGCGCATGTTCTCCTGGCCCCTTATTCACAACCATTCGACTCGCTTCCGATTCGAAAAGTCGTATGTCTATCTCGGTCGTTTTCGTAATGCCAGAAGAAGACAGATATACGAGTAGTCGAATCGGAAACGAGTCGAACGTTTGTGAATACGGGGTCAGGAGTGCACAGGCGTTACCAAGATTCGCGAGGAGACCCTGGGAACGCCAGGATCACTTGCAGATATCCTGAGGAGACCGGGAAGTTTAATCTGCTTCTGGAGGGAGGTGGGCTGGTTGGAGTAATCGGCCACCATGGCTCACGCACAATGGTCCACTTCAAGGACTAAGTGCGGAAACCTAAACCCCATGATGATGATGATTGAAAAGAGTGTCCATGGAGTTTCTTGCCCGTTCTTCTCCATAGAGATCTACGCTAGGGAATGGGCAACTACAGTACTTTCTCAAGTTATTATGCCTTGTGTCTGTGACTGTAGCTTTGATTTTTCTTTAAATTTTTTTGACATTCAAAAGTGCCGTAATGGTCTAGTTGAAATAAATGATTTGAGTTTGAGTTTGCATCTCACCTATATAGATGTATCGGGACCAATTGCAGACTAGTTTATCTGATTTCTATTTTAATTGGGTAAGTAGTGTTAAGGTTAACGACCTTTAAAAAAAAACAAGTAAATATAGGTAGGTAGGTACCTACTTACCATCCTATCGCAAAAATACTCTGAATAGATCCAGTTTTGAAAAATAATGTTCAAGATTTTTTATCTCAAATTGTTGTTAACAGTAATTTGAAAATATGTATTGCGTAATAAATATATAATTGCTTTTTTTTGATTTTGTCAGTTCAGAAGATTTATCTAAGTAGGTAAGTACTTAGTTGGTAAAATGTAAACACAATGTAGCTTGCTCTAGCTAGGGTAAGAAGTATTTTATTATCGAGTAAAAGATTACAGAAAGAATGGAATAGAATGGAATACTCTTTATTATGTACTTACACCATAAAAATATTATTACCAAAATTAAAGCTCCGTTTAGAGAGTCCTCGAGTAAAACCATAACATAATTTAATTAAACAGTGGCGCACTTTCAGTGGGTCCCGTACCATGCATCCATGCCAATGTTCATGGTAGCTGTAAGTGCTGTTACAAGGAACGTTTGGCGCGTGGCCGGAATAAGAACTAACGTCCGCCATGTTTTCTTACTATGTAAATGAAACAATTAACAACAGTGTAGACGATAAAAAATAATAATTAGCCCGTCAGTTACATTATCAAAAAATATTTGACCCGTATTTTTTCTTTTGTTACATGATACGAAGATACGACGCTTTTAAAATTCTCAATTCAATAATTTGGTGTAATTTTTGCGATTTCTGACGTCACGAGCCCCCGACTTCCGAGTTTTGGTGCGTTTTATGTTTGTCTATGTTCATTGATTTAAAAAAAACAAAAAAAAAAGAAATGTCCATATTTTCCAATAGGTACTCTAACTGACGATGACGGCCTAAATTGCAATTATTTTGATACTGTCGTCATGCAATTTCACAACATCTTTTAACTTTAGTGCATACTAAAATAACTATAATACAGTAAATATATAATTCTCTCTGGGTTTGGACCTGTGGACGTCATTCGAACGCCAAAATATCCTTGTATTAGTGTAAGTTCTATTTTCAGTATAACGTAAAACAGGTATAAAACTTATGTACCTATACCGGCAATGTACATATCGATCGATATCTAGAACCATGTGTCGAATCGATCGATATCTAGAACCATGTGTCGACCTAGACCAAGAACGCGGTCCTAGGTAAGGACCATGACTCAACGGCCTCGACCTAGACCAAGATATAGAAATAGATAGGTGTCTAGTCTAGGTAGCGATTAACTCGGAAATAATGTTCTAATCGATATTGTGTTACGTTCAAAGTAGGAAACAGTACTTGTTTGAAAGGTGTTAAGACCTTCCTACTAGGGGTCTGCAAAGGCCGATGCCTGCCGGGGCTGCGGGACTGTTCGAAAGAGATACCGCGGCCTTGGAACAAAAAGAGCTAAGAAGGAAAATGGATGCATGGGTTTTAGTCAGTAAAAGTCTCACAAGGGGGAATCATCCATCAAATGACCCCTCGGTCGTTTAATGATTCCCCATCCGAAAAAAATTAAACATAATAAGGGTTTGTTAACTGTAATGTTTCGTTAATAGAGTTGGTTCTTATATTTAAATCGAGCCATATAATATGAACGCTATAGCTATTTCTCCTGCATCGAACTCAGTATCTTTAGTTAATATTACAAATATTATTTTGCCGTATAAGAACCCGCGAAAGGGAGATGATTTTCCAGCTATTGCGCCAGCAGTTAAATGCGTGTCAAAGCATTTTTAGAAAAATAACTACCTACCTATTTCTAAAAGTAATAAAATAGTACTTACTTAGATGGGCATTCTATGTAGAATAACTAGAAATCTACACTTCTTATAACTCAACTTTCACAATGTGTCGGGAAAAGAAAATGCACATAGAAATCTGTGTTTAGTGTGTCTACTTTTACTATAAAATTATAGTCTACGAATGATAAGTAATATTACAAAAACAAAGTTGATTTATCGACAGGCGAATTTTATAAGATAAGTACCTATGAATGGTTGAAACTGATTTGTTTTTTCATTTTTAACGTAATCTGTCCCATCGCTCATGCCCCGTAACAAAATTCTAGCTTCGCCCTTGGGAGGGACGAGTTAAAAAAAACGTACTCACATGAGGAATAGACTGACTGCGACCACGTTCGATATGCATCCCTCCAACTTCAACAACGCCTGGCAGAAGAGGTCGTACTCCATTCAAACTATGGAACGTATTCACCAACATCATGCTGACATTCCTAGCCAGTACATCTAGATCAGGTATCTTCCTTTTGAATCTCCTCTCAATAATCGCTCTCTCTTTTACTTGTATCGAATATCTAAACCACAGTTTAAAATATAAGTGCATGGCTGCATTTTCCAGTCTTTCAGAAAATGATGAAATTGAGCTGGTGTCAGTTGTAATTGTGGGCACATGAGATGGGTTGTCCGTCAAGCCAACACGATGTGACGACCACTGCAGCATTGGACAGGAAACCAAAGAAATCACTGGCGCTTTTATACCGTAAACGTGTAGCAGTCCTAACACACAATCACTGTTGAAGTTTTCCACCAGAACTACATCGTATTCGTTCTTCAAAACTTCGGCTAACGGCGGGTATTTGACGAGTCCGGAGCAGATATTCAAAGCTATGTCACTAAGCGGTTGAAATGCGAAAATTTGACTTACGAACGTCTTTAAACCCAAACTGTTGATAAGTAATTTGTTGGATTTTTCAAATACTTGTAAATTAATCGCTTCTTTTCGCACTGGAGCTAAATTTTGGAGGCTCAAATCTGTATAGTTTGCTGGAGGGTTCTTCTGAGGAAAGAATGAAGCTACGGTAACTTGATGCCCCCGATTTGCTAACTGTTTCAGCAGTGGTTCAAACGCCAAGTAGTGACTTTTTCCAACGTGCGGGAAGAGACCCAGAATGTTCGCCGGCAAAACATTTTGAATCGCCAAAATTGAAAATAATACTCCGAATAAATACATTTGCGTGACTTCTGATTGATACAGGCTTTCGAAGAATACTGCCCAGTTTCTGATACGAAGTCGTATCTAATACTCGATATAATTTATAATGCGGCCCGTTAACCGGTATTTCTCTTGTTCTAAATCTGAAGTAACTAGGTGACCGAGATAGGTGTTTGTTAAAGAATGCATTAAAATCTCGCCCTGTTACTACTCACGTAAATGTTGAGAAGGCAAGATTAGTTATGTTTCTATTGATAAAAATCTAATATCGCCACCAATTACCTACTTACGTACACAGTTATCTGATCCCTGTCTAGGTTTGTGTCCAAAATTGACCTTTTGCACTCCTCCCGATACGAAATTGAAAAGTATCACGCTTTGAGCCCCTGACCAAAAAATAAGGCAGAGTGAACACTCATTCGTTGGTCCCCTTAACCTGGAGCCCAATTCTGCTATTTTAATAAATTCGTCACTCCAACACGATTCCATTCCCATCACATTGTCATTTTGCATAAAATTCGTAACCTGCTGAATTCACAATGCTCGATCATTGGTCGGTCAATGGTCTCGTAAAAAAATGTATTTTAATGGCATTGTCGTATTGCCATTATTATAAAACCCTTGGTACAAATGGTTTTCGAAATCTACTACTAAATGCAGATTTCATTTCTAATATTATATTTTAACATATTTGTCAATATTTATGAGATTACCATTCTATGAAATTTCTTTCAGTGGAGTGTCAGTGGTTGACCATTGGAAAGTCATAATGACGCCATTAAATGAGTAGATTACCAAACTTGTCAAATTTTGACTTTTATAAAATCAATGATCGACTATGCTGACACTATTGTAATAGCCGACTTGAGGCCCTAGGCGCATACGATAAGAGCTACCCTGACGTTTTGCAGAAGCAACGGCACGATTCTAGGTTTTATTCAAAAGGGATTTTGGGAATCTCCTAGGCAAAGGCAAAAAAGATGTACAAATTATTTTTTCCTTTCAGAGTTTTATTTAAAACAGAAAAAGAAATGATCTATTACAATTTTATAGCTCCACGTAAATTCGGTCGAGAGAAAGGCAGAGGTTGTCAAAAAACCAATTCTGACCACCTCTTACTTTAGCTATAAGTTAAAACCTACCTACCTAGGTGATAGGTAGGTAGGATTGAATAATAATTTAGAAACCACTTTGTTCTCCCCGTTATTTGCGGTACGTTTTTGTTATAAGTACTTAGATATATCTTTTTTGGTATGTGATCTGAGTTTTAGGCCCTCGCCTAGACCACACCTTAGGTACCTTCTAGAGTACTATTATCTATTCTGTGCTTCTAGTTACGGATTTAGTGGGGTTCGAAATTTTTCACAAGTATTTAGGGTTCCGTAAGTTATCCCTTGGTCGGTCTTAAAGATGTGTCCTCTACTCCTGTAGATAGAGACCTACGTCTCATTCCGTCCACTTATCAGCAAGCGCATTGAACTTTGAACGATGCGCCCCTTTTAGTAGGTAGGTACCTATTTACTGCAGTTCTGACGAAAGCGAGGTACTTGTTTTCGTCTTATGTTTGCTGCAGCTGGTAGCAGTTTTATGGGAATTGCGGGAGATCCTGTAAATTAACTGGCACGGTACCTATTAGGTACAGACTACAGGCGTATCTTAGATATAATATGTCACCGTAAAATTGTCAAACACGTTATATTGTAATATCTCTATTGATATTGTAAACTCTCGAAATATTGTCAACTGAACATACGGAAGTATCTCTGCCCCCATAATCGGGACTTGGGGCACCCCACGTTAGGTTAGTTATGTTCCGATTTAAACAAGAGTTATGAGAAAAATAAGTTTTCTATAGAAATTTTAAATTCCTCATATCTCGTCTAAATGTCATTTCTAAATATATATTTCGGAACCTAGATATTATGTAGTTCAAACGAAATAAATACACACTTTCTTAAGAATATATTCGGTGTACGAATTATTTTGGTAAATATTACGTTTGTCTATGAACGAACGACGCACGCTCCGCCGGCCCCTTAAACCCTGCACTCGGAAATAGAGGCCCCGTCGAGGCTTCGTCGACTATGCTTTTTAGAGGAATATAAAGTGTTTTAAGGTTAGTTTATATTAATCTGTATTTCTCAGGAATGGTACATTATCGTTTCATGAGAGTGGTGCCACTGGGCAAGGACGACCCTCCTGCCCTCCATACCGCGTGTTCGAGGACTTCTTTTTCTTTTTTAGTGATGTTTTTAAATGAAGAATTATTAAGATCAACAAGAATCTATATACTTAAGTGACCCCAATGTCTCGGAATTTGGGTAGGTCCTTGACGTGGGCCCCTAATGTTGACCCCGTTACGACATCATAATTATCTTACCCAGCAAGGCAGGCTGAGCTGGGGCGGCTGCTGCAGGTGCAGGAATTTCCTGCCAGGAAATAAACCTCCAACGGCGCTAGTTATATTGCTGAATGAAGATATCTTTTACATAAGACTATCATAGTTCGATACCTACTTGCTTATAGCGCTAGACTTGACAGGCTCAGGGTCAGAGGACAGTCGGACAGGTGCAGTTACTTGGGTGTGCGTACGCGCAGCGGAATGTTGTTGAATTTAAAGATTTTAATTATGCAGATATTTAGTGTATGACGTTGTATAATTGTGTATGGTAAAAAAGAATTTGTGCACGCAACCATTGTGGAGAAATTCACCAAAAACTGATTCCGCTGGGCGAACGTTGTCCTGGCGGAACTTTTTTTAATCCATAGACTTTAGAAGAAAAGAGATGTGTCCAAAAATTAGTGTGTTTTTGTGTTATTGTGTATTTATGAATAAAACTAGTGCATGCATAAACTTCGGAGAAATTCAAGTTTCCGCTACGCGAACGTTT
This sequence comes from Xestia c-nigrum, assembly GCA_916618015.1. Taxonomy (NCBI): domain Eukaryota; kingdom Metazoa; phylum Arthropoda; class Insecta; order Lepidoptera; family Noctuidae; genus Xestia; species Xestia c-nigrum. The sequence continues at coordinate 21,005,555 of OU745252.1, read as the reverse complement.
GGCCATTAGCTAGTTTTCATATAAAGCGCTTACATAGAGAGCTGTAGATTTTTACATACGTTGCTTTGAATTTGTTTATATTTGATTAAAAAACAGATTTAGAAAAAATCGTAGGGCTTAAAAGATAAAAATATAAACGTAAAATACGCTTATTAGGTCTTAGTTCTTAAAGTATGCACTTTGGGGTCTAGATTTTCACGTTTATACAAACCTTGTAAGTGTCTGCAACATGTTGCCAAGTATCAATGATGTTCCGTTAGTACCTAAAGAGTTATAGGACAAATTTACCATGAACAGATCACTGTTTACAAAGCAGTCAAATATCACGACATTCTGAAGGAATTGCATGGTAATTATGTATGTCAATAATTAGTGTATTCATTCAACTATTCTTATGCAAAAGGAGACAGTTTTTTTTGGGCCCCCTATTAAACGGTAACGTATATTAATCATATTGCACATGAAAAAAGTGATCATCTTGTTATAATTAACAGACCAAAAATTATATAGAAATGTAACCGGAATAATTAAATAATAGTAAAAAAGTGTTCGGCAAAAAATGCTTGTTTAGGAGCGTTTTTACGATTATTTTAACGTGAAAAAAAAATATGTTACTACGGTGCACATCGGTAATGACATCGGCATTAAATCGTGCTGCTTGTACTTCCCGCCACTGTATATTTAGGTTATGTGAAAATACATCTAGGTTCTTAGATCTCCTAAAAGAAGTCTGGCTATGTTTTTAATGAAACTTCGTACAGGAGATAGTAATGAACGTATAGCTTCTCTGTTTAATGTAGCTTCATCAACTGTGTTCAAAAACCTTAATATCGTAAGGAAATGCTTTGAAGACCAATTCATACAATTACATTTAGGGACAAATAATATAAGTATTGAGGAAGTTGCTCAATATAACTTGACAATACCCAATGGCTTATTTGGTAATCCAGACATGGATCCTGAATTTATGCCAGCCATAGTAATATGTGACGGTACATACATTTATATACAAAAAAGTAGTAATTATTTGTACCAAAAGCAAACATACAGTTTGCATAAGTTTCGCAACTTGGTTAAACCGTTTTTACTTGTGTGCTGTAATGGTTACATCCTTGATGTTGTTGGACCATACCCTGCAACAGAGTCAGATACATCTATAATGCTTAGGTTGTTTACTGATAATAGTCCACTGCGAAGGTTTTTCAGAGAAAACGACATTTTTATTCTTGATAGAGGGTTTAGGGAAGCAATTCCATTCTTGCAACAACATGGTTACAAGGCTTATATGCCTGAAACTAAACAGGCTGGTGAACACCAATTATCGACCATTGCAGCCAATAAAACTCGTTGTGTGACCTTGTGTAGGTGGGTGGTTGAAGTTGTGAATGGCAGATTTAAACGAGACTTTAAATTGTTTCGTCAGGAATATTTCAATACAGCATCGTCCCACCTCATACTTGACTTTAAAATAGCTGCTGCATTAATAAATCGATTTCATACGTTAATCAGAGATAATTTTTATGCTGAGCAGATATTAGCGATTGCTCAAGCTAAACTAAACACTCCAAACCATTTAACCTCTTATATAGAAATGCACAATTTAAACAGAGTGCGAGTGCAATTTGCCAGTATTGATGGTAACCTTCCAGAGCTGGATAGTTTCCCTCGATTGACATTCCAGGACTTAATTCTATTTTCTCTAGGAATTTATCAAATCAAACAATCTCGTTCATACTATGGAGAGCATGTCAGGGCCTCCGGACGATTCAAAATCGAGGTATACCGACAACCTGTCCATGATTTCGGTTCAAATAATTATCTCCTACGAGGTAGGATACAATCAAGGCACACAAGTAGGAAAACTTATTATATTTATATATTAGTTGACACCACTCCATCAATTACTAACACTAGAGCTGCTCTTGCTGGATACTGTTGTAATTGTTTAGTGGGCAGACGCACTGTTGGCAGCTGTGCACATGTGATTTGTATAGTGTGGTATTTATCTTGGGCGCGGCAACAAGGCGAGGTTGAGCCACCTGCATCTTTTTTAGATGAAATACAGCTTTTAAGAGATGACTTTGAAAATATTGATGATGAACTGTAATAAATACTTCTTGTGACGTACCTATAATGTGTTTTTTTTTCTCCTTACACAACTAACTTATAACACATCACCTTATTATTTTAGATCTACAGTATTGGCCGGCAAAAGCTGTGCTATTTCAAAATGAATACCTACATCTAATCCATTTTCATGAATAAGTCTATCAAATCGTGTAAATCACATCAAAATCTGTCACATAGTACAGACGTGACTTTGTTTTATACTATATATTATTGAAAAGTGCACTATTTTGACTTATAATACCAAGGAGACCTATCCACTCATTAGACAATAGCTCTTGTGAGATTTTAGGTTATTATGAGAGTACTGTTTTGACTGTCGTATTTCACAGTATTCCGGTTACATAAAGTTTTGCTAATATTACCACTGTAATCTAGAGATTATAAGGAATAAACTAACGTGCATTTCATTGCTATACGCCACAATTTGTGGTGGGCCTATTCCCCAAACAAAAAAAATTGTCTCCTTTCATGTCATTAAATTCAGTAATTAAAGAAAAACAATTATAATACTGACTAAGCATCGAAAACCTACATAACCCGACCAAGTTCGGATGGCTACAAAAAAGCGGCCGTGCAATATATTTAGGTAACATCCCAAAATTAACAGTATAATACCGGTATTGAATTGGTATAGGTGATAACACAATTGTTGTTTCGATATAATTTATAGGTCATTTATTTTTGTACACCTACTTTTTTAAATGTATTTGACTATGACAGAAAGTAGGTAGGTAGGTAGGAATTTTTTTATTGAAGCTCGAAATATTATACTTACCCTAAGTTTCGTCATCCACGCGAACGAAGTCGCGGGCAAAAGCTAGTTCATAATCTATTTTAGTTAAAACACATTTAAGTCTATTGCTGTCATTGCAAGCGTTTGTTAACGTTATTATAATTACATAATTAAGTATTATATGTAATAAAAAATATTTTTGTACGCGGATATTTAAATAGAGAAGTACTTGTTAATTGAAGATTTGTTTTTATCGTAGATAGTGGCGTTATTATTAAAAAAATATTTTTCATTCAAGAAATGCAATTGTTTTATTTTTTCCTAACGCTTGTGTACGCAACTGTACCATATTAATAAATACTATATTGGAAGGTTAAGAACGTTTCTTAGATATATGGCACGGCCGCTTTTTTGTAGCCATTCGAACTTGGTCGGGTTATGTAGGTTTTCGATGCTTCGTCAGTATTATAATTGTTTTTCTTTAATTACTGAATTTAATGACATGAAATTTTGCATGTGAATAGTTGAATGAATACACTAATTATTGACATACATATTACCATGCAATTCCTTCAGAACGTCGTGATATTTGACTGCTTTGTAAACAGTGATCTGTTCATGGTAAATTTGTCCTATAACTCTTTAGGTACTAACGGAACATCATTGATACTTGGCAACATGTTGCAGACACTTACAAGGTTTATATACACGTGAAAATCTAGACCCCAAAGTGCATACTTTAAGAACTAAGACCTAATAAGCGTATTTTACGTTTATATTTTTATCTTTTAAGCCCTACGATTTTTTCTAAATCTGTTTTTTTTTTTAAATATAAACAAATTCAAAGCAACGTATGTAAAAATCTACAGCTCTCTATGTAAGCGCTTTATATGAAAACTAGCTAATGGCCAAACGTTCGCGTAGCGGAAACTTGAATTTCTCCGAAGTTTATGCATGCACTAGTTTTATTCATACATACACAATTACACACAAATACACACTAATTTTTGGACACATCTCTTTTCTTCTAAAGTCTATGGATTAAAAAAAGTTCCGCCAGGACAACGTTCGCCCAGCGGAATCAGTTTTTGGTGAATTTCTCCACAATGGTTGCGTGCACAATTTTTTTTTTACCATACACAATTATACGACGTCATACACTAAATATCTGCATAATTAAAATCTTTAAATTCAACAACATTCCGCTGCGCGTACGCACACGTTACTTGGTACAGGTACGAGGTAAACCCTGGTTCTACAACGTGTAACAGAAATTGTATAGTCATATGAAAGGGTGTGCTACAGACCATCAAACTGAACAACTTTCTCTATGGAACCACCACCGTAATCGCGAAAAAATATTCAACGGCCCTATACTAAATTCTTATACCTACTCGACCAAATGAATGAGACAGCTGATTATTTTTTTACGATTAAGATGGTAGTCCCATAGAGAAAGTTGTTCAGTTTGATGGTCACACACCCACATGGTGGCACACCCTTTCATATGACTATACTCTTTTTGTTACACGTTGTATATGCTTGTTACATTATCGAGCATTATGACTATTATGACCATCATGTCATCAGTCACGTCAATAGAAAATTACAGCACCACCCCCTAGATGAATCCTATAGCGCCTGATGCAATCATCATACTTAAGTTTTAATTCTACGAATCGCTTATCTATTTTTGATTTGTACAACGGGATCTAATTCAGTCCACAGATAAATATTATCACACTTGTTTTTGTCTGGTGGGATATCTTGGACACCTTTCTCTAATCTATAGCTTGATTTACCTGCTTACAATGCAATATACGTCATTTGCTTGATCTGATTTATTATCTCAGGCTAAAAGCTCAAACAATTAAGGTTAAGACGAAGAATTTTATTGATCGGAAATAAACGTAAAAAGATTATTATACTCTCTCGGTTCCTTATCGCATTCGTATTCAGAGCAGTCCATTGAGGTTTTAAAGATAATCCGAGATTTGTTGAACTGATAAAACAGTCCGAGTTAACTGTCTGGTGATTATTATTTAACTGAACTATCTATCTATGAGTCGCTTTTTGTCAGTCCAAATTGATTTTAAAACTCCTGAGATTGAACCTCATCCGAAAACACATCATATACGGTACATACTTACGTCCTGTGTACCAATAGGTCAATCTCATGAGTTCACGACAGCACAAAATGTTAACCACGAAAAGCGCTCTTACTGCTACGAAACAGGTGTCAGCGATCAATGACAAATTGATAGTTGGGGTCGGCTGAATGAACCTATAACTATTTGTGAGAATAATATTCATAGTGCACTACATTGAATTGTGAATGCGACACAAGGTGCGGTTAATTGTGGACACCGACAGAGGTAGATTTCGTACTTTGGGTGCCCTAGGCCTACGTAAGATTGCCGGCCCCCTATGTGCAGTAAAGCATGAAAAATTGAATAAACTTTAGAAATTAAATTACCTTGGAATAAACTAGTACGCAAAGATTCAGGTGAATGAGTAGGTAACACGTCTTCTAATAACCATAATCGCCATACATGTATTTTTTTTTGCGGGATGTTATAATATGACCACATTTTTGAGTTTTTACATGTTGGCGCGAGTAAACTACAAAAAAAACGACCAATTTTGCCGCCGAAGGCCCGGGCCTAGCAAGCGCTGAGCAGACAATGGACAATTGCATTTCACAATATTACGGTTGCACTTCGATAGATTACAATCTACTGAAAAATATTGCGTTTTATTGTAAGCAGTATGTTCATTTGACAATATTTCGAGTTTACAATAACTCTAGTAATTTTACAATCTAACGTGTTTGACAATGTTACCGTGACAGAAACACCTAACTTACGCATCTCCATCTTTTTTCCACCCGTTTCCGTTTTGGTGGAGGCCAGGCTTGTTTAGGTCAGCTTATTCTGTGCCACTGCTGGGCAAAGACCTCCATAACGGCTTTCCAATTCTATTTAAATTTTGCCCTCTCGGACCAATTCGTAAGAACAACCCGAGAGCGTCACGCCAGCGTTTCTTGGGCCTGCCTCGGTTACGACGGCTGTCTTCAGGGTGTGAGTATCTTTACCCATCTGTTAGGCTTCACCTTAGAGACGTGACCCGCCGAGTCCAGGCCTCAGGGGCCGCCTCCACGAGCGAGCGAATCGCGGCGATTCAACAATTTCTATACGAAAATATGGCCGCGATACTCTCCCTCGTGGAGACGGCCCTAAAGAGAGTGTATGTATAGAAAAATGTGGCAAGGATGATAATATCGCCGCGATTCTCCTATGGGTAGCAATAATTCTCGAATATAAACGATCTGCAAAGCAAAATTAAAGAAAAAATGTAATGCAATGTTTTATTATCAAAATACTGAAGTCTCAACTGTACAACATTCCTTGTTCTTCGGACACACGATACAAACGCGGCTAACAATAAATTAATTATGACTTATTGGAACGAGTGACTAAACGTATTCGATACTTCATGCCGCTATCAGTACGACGATCATTCTGGAACAGATAGAAACAGGTTTAAGTTGTTTAGACCGTATTACATTGGCATAGGGTATAAAGTAACATTTGGATAAGCGTGCAGTTTTACTGATGACTGAGTCCTGCAGGAATTGAACAATAACTGACGCGATGGGAGACACGATTTAGATTTGAAACAATGTGATTGGTTGATTCTTGTCTCCTTTTTTTTCTCACTGGAAACGAACCCGTAGACTATTATTGGACTCAAAACTAAGTACCTAGTTACGCACCAAAAAAGTAATATTTTTATGACACACAGGTTATTTACTTTTTAAAAGGAGACAGAAATTTTAAAAATAATAACTTAATTTACCTGAGTTCATTAGGGAACGTACCCATACTACGTGACCCGTTCTGAGGGGGGAGGGGGTCTTCAAAATACCACGCTTGGTCACAACTGAAGGGCGGGGGGAGGGTTAAGATTTTCGTCACGTAGTCAATATCCTCTAGGGAAATCTCGTGTTTTGTTGAGCTATTATATAAATATTCACATATCCACTGAAATAACGATGATTGTCAAGAGCTGTATTAATAAAGACAAATAGGTTTATTTTTTAGAGGGGAGGGGGTGTCTTGGTCACAGAGAGGGAGGAGGGGCATAAAAAAAATGTATCACGTAGTATGGGTACCTAAGTACTGTCCCTCACCTCCTTTTAATTTTTACAATATTCGTTGTATTAAAACATCAAGGGGCATAAAAAAAATGTATCACGTAGTATGGGTACCTAAGTACCTACTGTGCCTCACCTCCTTTTCATTTTTACAATATTCGTTGTATTAAAACATCAATTATGTTGAAATGCTTACTTTGCATAAGAATAAATAAATAATTTTAAAGTATTTCCATTGTTTTGGATCACACAAAAGATTTGTACGCAGTTTCTTACAATTATGTTGTTGACTAATGACCCATTAGTTAAGAATAGTTTTGCGGACACCAGCCCGCCATCCTGACCTTGAACTGTTATTTTTTTAAAAGGTGATTTTCATTCGTTTAGGTTTGCTTTTTGCAAAGTTTCTGGTGAACAAACAAAAAGTATTTAGGTAGTATATCAACTATTTGGTGTCCACGACACAAGCCTAGTGTGGCACTAGATGGCGCTGTGTGTAATGTCCCGCGATATTTATTTATTTTTGAGGTTCGTGCATGCCATTTTAAGAAAGGGTAGTAAGAACAGGTACCTCAATTTGGAAGCGCCAGTGTAGCGCGCGAAACACTAATTTTATTCCGTGATTTGCAATTTGAAGGTCAGTGTCATAATGTATGTTGAACAAAATATGATGTGTGACCGTAACAAATATGGTTTTTTACATAGTTCATTTAATCCCATTAAAACATAAGTCATGCAATAGGATAAAATGAATTTAGAGGCTTGCATTGATGATTTAATGATTATAATTCAGTAAATTAGTAACTACATTTTATGTGTTACAGACACGAATCGATTTTATATTTAACATACAACCTGAGCTGACATGCAAATGAGAGGTTTTCATTTTGTCAATAAAAAAAAAAATTGTTTCCATTAACTCGATAGATGGCAGTGATCCGACTACGAGTACGTTATTGGGTGCCAAAGCCAAAACGCTTGGAAAAGCACACGTCACATACACTCGTTGGCTGACACTTTCGTTTGCATCAGCTTCCTAATATAATCATTAGGTCCAAGTAATATTATGTGACATTCTGTTCCTTGCAGTAACGTAGTCAGACTAGCGCCATCTATCCAGCGACTAGGGAAGAGTTGAAAAAGAAAATCCCTCATTGCAAAAAACGTAAGACAATTTGAATTCTTTATCCCCTGGACTGTAGTAATGGTAGCTAATCTTTTAAGACCATAAATTCGGAGGAGCTCTTCTTGTAGCGTGTAGCAGTGTTACATGGGCAGTACCTACAATATTGTTTAAAGTTTTTCTTTTTAATAAATCAAACTGTTTTCAATAAAGGTACAGTACATACATTTGGTATCATTCTGAAAACATTGTTTTTATTGCTTTAATACCGTTGTGAATTAAATTATGTCACTAGGTAGTTGGAAAAAGAATCATAATCTATTATAGCAGCTTCTTATCAAGTGTTTATACAGCTTTATTGCTTTTGTTATACTAAAGGTAGTAAAGTGGGATGGAATTATTACATCTTACACTTAAGAAAAAAATCTTGGCATAGACTGAACTTAATAAAACGCATTGGGTGCTTAAGGATGGATGTCGATACCAAGGCCGGCCCAGAAAGAGGTAACGAGATATCATATTATACCTTGACGTGCAACATGATGGGTGGTTCGAAGTGGAAACCTTTGCCCAGGAGTGGACCATTCATGGCTAAATATTTTAGAGGCACAAGAAATGATCCCAGACTACAAGATGCGTACAATGTGGTACGTGGGACGCGTATGTTGTGGGAGTGACAAACTGAATGCAGTGGCTATAAATGTAGAATTAGTTAGGTATTGGATTTATTGAGCAATACTTTAACCCTTTAGAAACTCACCCAACTCAACTTTTTGGATCGTAAATGTTTTTTAGGGTTCAAGTTATGAATAAAATTCTATGAGTTAACAAACTTAATATTATTGGCAACTTTGTCTAAATTGTCCAATAAATGGTTTGAATGGCACACATAGCTAGGTTCAATACAAGACACAGTTTGGCTGAAAAATAATGATGGTTATATTTTTTTTTACTTTTGTAATTTTATTAGCTTAACCTAATTAATAATATCATTATCTGCCTAGCCCTTTCCCGGTCGGCTTCCAGTCTAACTGGATGCAGCTGACTAGCAGTATTTTACATGGAGCAACTATCTATCTGACCTCCACAACACAGTTAATTCTGGGTAACATGATACCACTCGTTAAGACTGGTTGTCAGACTTTTAGCGTCACTGACTACGTGACACGACTGTCGAAGGACAAATGACAGACGGGACTAAAAGTTTAACGTGCTTTCCGTGGCACAAAGGAAACTCTGAATGTAAAGTTGGTCACATATCCCCAGACCAACCTAGGCAAGCACTGCTTAACCTAACGATCAACGTAAGTGGCTGTTGTTATCTAGCTACAAGCTTCTCCTAATTAATAATATGAAAATATGAAAACCCTTACCCGTATAGGTACAAAAAGAATGATAACAAGTAGAATGCAAGTTTGATCCAGCCTTCCCTTTGACAAACTGTTAGTACATCAGCATTCATAATGCTCGTCGGGTCATACAGTCCCGGGCCCGACATTACTGGACGAGTGTAGTACCTGAAACAAGCGTTATTTTATTAGAATACTAGCTCCGGTGCACGGTATGGCCTAAATAAATATTAAAAATGAAAAAACTAAAATAAATAGAATATACAGGGTGATTGGAAGATGGGTGCAAAGCTTTAAGGTGAAGATAGTATAGACAATTTAGGACCATTTAAGCCATGGTTGTCTTAGACGAAGTCTTACCAAATTTTTTTAAACAAATTTTTAAGTTTTTTTTCGGAAATTCTCAAAATTTAATGTAAACTGCATAATTATGGCCAAATTGAATGATAAATGAATTCATTTTTTATTTATTTAATTAAAGTAATGTGTAAGCAACCAAGCAAAACATGTTTTAGGCTTCTGTGTCATTAGACATTTTTTTTACAGATATTTAAAGCTCAGAAAAAATAAAAAATTTGTACAATACGTCTTTTAAACCTTATTTAAAAAAAAAACGGAGGGTGCTTTTTTTGTTCAAACCTTTTTGAAGACATGCTTGATAATCGCTCTTTCTTTTGAGGTATCATTTATGCGGATATCTTACAAATTATTGAAATTAGGACCTATAAACCAAATCGAGGGAGAAATTTTAAAATTTAGGCAGTCTAACAAAACACAAAATTTTTGCTTAAAAGAATACTTTATGTGCTCGAAATGATAACATTGTTCAATTCTAAGAATTTTTGGCACATGCAGGAACCAATTGAGGGGAACCCATTGAGGGGATTCTCTAAACAATGGCCACCGAGCGCGGTGCGACGGCATTTCCAGGTAGAACGCCCAATGAATAGCAAAAAGCGATAAAGAGTTGGTTTTTACAGCAAAATGGTCTTAGTTACTGAGGCAACAAAGTCGTTTTTCTTTAGTCAGGGTCAGTCGGTCTGTGATGAAGCCGTTACATCTTTTACTTATTAGTCAAACTACTGCCCTTGTGAGTGGACGTTGTCGTGTTGATTCACAATTTACCGTGTTCAGTTGTAGCCCTTTGCGTTCCTGCACGTGTTGTTTGCGTTAGTTTTGAACTTTTTTGTTTCACTGTGTCCAGTCGTAGCCTCGCGCTCCTGCACGTGTTGATTTTTGACTTAATTGTGTTGAGTTGACGTTTAGTGCGCTCCTACGCCGTTTTTCTTAATTGTTAAGTGACTATGGCTACTTTTTCCAATCAAGAATATGCGGATATCGTATTTATGTACGGTAGAGCAGACAGCAATGGATCTTTGGCGCGACGGATGTATCAAGAGCGCTATCCGAATCGCAGGATACCGAATGTCCGAGTGTTTTACAACACGTTTCGTCGTCTTGCCCAAGATGGGTTTCACCGCGTGGAACCTGGAGTCAACCCGGGCAGACACGAAACTGCCGTCGACGAAGACATTTTAGCAGCATTTCAAGCGGATCCTACTACCAGTACTAGAGCAGTAGCTCGAAATTTAAACATTTCTCAATGGAAGGTGTGGCATACAATGCACCAAAATGATAAGTATCCGTTCCATGGCAGGAGTGTGCAAGGTCTAGTAGAGCAAGATCCTCAAAGAAGAATTCAGTTCTGCCGTTTCCTCCTCAACAGAGACATCGAAGATGCGTGGTTTCTGAAATCAATCTTGTGGACGGATGAAAGTAAATTTTCAAGGGAAGGTATTACAAACTTTCACAACATCCATGAATGGGCCGACGTAGACAACAATCCACATTTTAAGAAGCAGGTGTCATTTCAGATGAAATTCTCTGTGAATGTATGGGCTGGAATAATTGGCAGAACATTGATTGGGCCCCACTTTTTGCCTGATCCATTGAATGGCGAAAATTATTTGCAATTTCTGCAAATTGATTTACCACTGCTGGTAGAGGAATCAGGTGTCCCGATCTTCGAAAGAGACCGAACAGTCATCTTTCAGCAAGACGGCTGTCCAGCGCATTGGACTTTAAATGTAAGGGAACACCTCAACAATTGCTTTCCTGATAGCTGGATCGGCAGGGATGGACCCATCCCTTGGCCCGCTCGCTCCCCAGATCTGACCCCGTTGGACTTTTTCGTGTGGGGCCGGGCCAAGGAACTGGTGTATAACAACAAAGAAATTAACACTAGAGAAGAATTGATACAAAGAATAAATTCAGCGTTTGAGACAATGAAGCAGGAGATGATGTTGAAAATAACGACTACAGAAGTTAGAAGACGGGGCCGTGCTTGTATTAGGAATCACGGCCGTCATTTTGAACATGAAAAATAAATAATTTTAATTCAAATGTTGTTTTAATTAGTCTGCCTAAAATAAAAAAAAATCTCCCTCAAATTGGTTTGTAGGCCCTAATTTCAATAATTTGTAAGATATCCGCATAAATGATACCTCAAAAGAAAGAGCGATTATCAAGCATGTCTTCAAAAAGGTTTGAACAAAAAAAGCACCCTCCGTTTTTTTTTTGAATAAGGTTTAAAAGACGTATTGTACAATTTTTTTATTTTTTCTGATCTTTAAATGTCTGTAAAAAAAATGTCTAATGACACAGAAGCCTAAAACATGTTTTGCTTGATTGCTTACACATTACTTTAATTAAATAAATAAAAAATGAATTCATTTATCATTCAATTTGGCCATAATTATGCAGTTTACATTAAATTTTGAGAATTTCCGAAAAAAAACTTAAAAATTTGGTTAAAAATATTTGGTAAGACTTCGTCTAAGACAACCATGGCTTAAATGGTTCTAAATTGTCTGTACTATCTTCGCCTTAAAGCTTTGCACCCATCTTCCAATCACCCTGTATAGCTTCTGTGCACAGTACTGCCTGTGTGGCACATGGATAAAAAGTAACCTCCAATAGAATAATTTATGAACTTTCCAATTAGTGATTGGTTCCGGAATCCGGAGATTACCCTTAACTTTCATATTCATCCATCTTTTTCTTAGTCTTCTTGTGTTACCTATCATTTTAATTTATGTTTATTTTTGATATTTCAATGCTAATGATTCCTTGATACTATCATTCGCAATAACAACTATTTCTTATTTAGGTTCAAAAATAAATGAAAACAAACCATTCTAATTAGCTTATGAGGACTAAAGTTCAATGTAAATGTATAAGACCTTCAAATGATTATTTTAAAGTTTGTCATTATGACAAAGCATTTTAGTGCACAATCTGAAATGGAATGAATGCCTAAATTATAACTACCAAAATAGTTGATTATATTGATGAATACTTGCTGAAATCTTAAAAACTAATTATTATGGAGAATCAACTTTACTTTGGTTATTTTTTTGTGAGTTTTATCACATTGACTTTGCAGAACAACACACTATAAGGAAAACTAGCATTATCCTCCTATTTATTAATTGAAACAAGATAATATAGTAGGCATTTCTCATTTTAATCTAAATCAAGGGTCAGTGGCTCATCTTAGGATATAACTTAAATTTATTGCCAAGTGCTTGTATGTTTGGTGCAATGAAATTTACAAGGTTATTCCAAACATGTTTTTATCTACAGTTTTCTATTTGTATTCAGCGCAAATACCATTTCAAGGTTTGTACCGCTTTGTTTAAGTCAAGACCTTGTCCTTACGCCGTCCTTAGATTTATCATAAACATAACCTTAATTAAGCAGTTGATTTTATTTACCTGTGTAGATGATACAAGATCAATGGAATGTTTATTAACAGTGAAAACCATTCTCCCGATAATAAAAACAGCACGTTTATTAATAAATGCAGCAGATACTCTGGTAATACCAACTGAAATAGAAAAATATAGGTTAGTTACTTTATTGAACTCCGATGAACTTTGGTTGCACCTACAAGGTATAAAAATACGCACCGGATTTAGACTATTGCACTGGTCAATTGGATTCTTATAGTCAGTTTTTAATTCGTCGAACGCAATAACATGGAATATTGAGAAAAATATTAAGAATGCGTCAACTATTAACGCAATAATATAGGAAAAGGCTGGAAAGCTGAACGCCATTTTTAACAAAATTTACGAGACTTTGACAATTCCTTTCTGACTTGACAACTTCATTCAATTCACAGACAGGTACCAATAGGTAAAGTATTTTTTCCCTTTATGTTGGATGACTAAATATCGGTCTTTTGGTCACCAAGTGTGTTCATGACAACGTCGCTGCCTTTAATTATAATAAAATAGAAGAGATACAATTCATAAGAAAAGAGTCGATAAAAAGTAAGAACTCGGAGACTATTTATTCTATTTAATTCATTTTGCGAAGTTCAGGTAAGACTGAAGCTGATGATTATTTATTTGACAAAGTGACAGCGAGTACCAGGAAACTATTATTGATATTTTAGTCACTGAAATTAACAGAAAAAGGATTTTTGAGAAAGCAAACCAATGAACGCGACCGATGTGTTTGACAAATGACAGCTTTCCAACTCATTACGACAATTACCCGACCAAATTACGAGAGTACAGCATTTAGTTCACAGCGAAACTTTCTATTGGCTTTCAAATTTACCCATGCTGTGCTATAATTTGTTTGGGAAGTGCAGTAGATATTTTAGTGCAAATAATTAATCATTTAATTATTAATTCTCATTGATGATGAACTTATAAACGTGTAAAATGAAAGGTATTTGGGTGCTGTGTTTGTATGTTGTGAAAGTAGCATCTAATGTAGAACACGACTTCAGAGGGTTTGACGATAGCATATTATTTGGTATCAACTGGCCCGGCAGCCAAGATATCCAGCATCTAGTTGATGGGGAAGTTAATAAGCTTGAGGTATGTAAAACAAACTATTTCCCGTAACTGAGCCACGTAATATAATATCATTAAAACGAGTTTAAACCGAAGTTGGTTTCTACCTGTGTTCGGTGAAGTGCTCAGCTGTTCTGGAAAAGATAATGATTATCTCGGTCCACTCTGCCCTAGTATTTGGCATCAAAGGAATCTGGATAGTCAAAACTTTGATTTTAAAATAATTTGTCCTCCTATGCCTAGCTCTGTTACATCTGACAAAATTCTGGCTGTAAAAATGCTCATAGAACATGCATTTTGAACAGTTAGGCTATATTATGTGTACCATTTATGTACCTGTTTCAGTTTAAGTGCCTTTCAAACAACAATTATTATAATTAATAGTGATATTAATCACTCTCCATATTTCTTCCTGCCAGTGGCAAATAATATTTTGTGTGTTGTGTATTGGTAACAACAATTATAAACACATAATAATCAATATCAAATTTCCGAACGGAAGACAGAAAAATGGCAAATATTATTATATTTTGAAAATATTATTTGCCACTGGAAATAAGGAAGAAATATGGATAGTGATAATTAATACTAATGTTAATCACTATCCACCATTTTTGTTCCACGGTTCCCTGGTCTGTGCAAGCCATCTTAAGTTCATTACAAATTCAAAATAATCAAAACTCCATTTTCCCCATCAGTTACCAAAGAAAGAGGTCCTGAAAGTGACGACAGCCAATAAAGAGCAATATGAGTGCCGCATTCCAGAGCTCCGAGCTAAGGAGTTAACTAACATAGAGGATTATGATGGTCCATCTCCTCTGAGTCTTCTAAAGCCGCTGTTCTCTCAGAAAATATGTTCCTACCGGCTCGAGAGTTACTGGAGCTACGAAGTTTGTCACGGGAGATATATCAGACAGTACCATGAGGAACGAGAAGGTATTAATGGCTTACGGTGAAAGCTCCACAGTAGCCTGCGACATTCAAGGTTGTATGTAGATGAAAATATGATTCTGCTACGACTATTTTATGAAAAAGTCATTCAATCAGGTTACGTGAACTTAGAGGGTTGTATTGATGACTTTAATGATAAATCTCTAACTAAAAACATGTTACTGCCACGAGTCATATATACCAATCAAGATACAACCTGACTGACCTGCAAATTGCAAACCACGTAAGAAAATTTGACTTTCACAGGCTACCCTGGAGTTTCTTACCTTTAACTAAGTTATAATTTTTTTTTTATACATATTGTGCATGTCAGTAAATAAATTATTTTTTTGTCTCTGTTAACATTAGTGTTAAAAAAAGAACAGCTTGGTGCAGTCAACTTTTTTGTCAAAGGTAACTTTTAATAATCATCAACTGCCTGCCCTTTTCCCATTCTACTTGGGGTTGTCACAACTCGGTTTCATTATTTACTCCTTCTTATAACTAACTAACTTCAAAAAGGAGTCGAGGTTCTCAATTAGGATGTTTTTTTTTTTCATTTCTTTTCTTTGCCCTACTGATACAATTTTGAAACTATCATCTGAAGCTCGTAGCTGAAGTAACCGGCCCATCTGTATAAATCTGATCTCAACAAGACTGATATAAGGGATTTGTTACTTTTTGGATATTAATCTGGTTTTTGCCAATGCTGCTTAATATATACAAAAATTGCAAAGTTTTATTGCTTTATTATATTGTTTGCCTAACTTATTGGGATTTAATGAGGGTAGAAAATCCAATTTGGGTGTTTTTTTTGTTTTTTCTGTGTGCTATAAGATAAAATACTTTTAATCTACAGCCTTGTCGGATTCTTATTGGAATGTAATTTTTATTGTATTTTCTTGTTTTTAAATTGTTTTTAATGTTAAAACTCATTTTTTTTAAATCTAATATTTACAGGTAAAATAGTAAAAACTCAGGAGTATTACCTTGGGCACTGGAGTGCAGAGAAGCATCTCAAGTTGGATGCTGAAGTGATGGCTGCACAGCAAACTAAAGACCCCTACAGGATGATCAAAGTTGATGGTGCTAAGTTGCCTTCTGTAGAAATGGTTCTGGATGAGGGTAAATAGCATATTTATTTACTTACTAGCGGACGTCACAAGGTTTTACCCGCTTAGTTCCCGTTCCTATCGGAGTACGGGGATAAAATATAACCTATGTTAGTCGCTGATAATGTAGCTATCCATTGCTGAAAGAATCAAATTAATCCAGCAGTTTTTAAGTCTATTAGTTTCAGACAAAAAATACAAATATTTCTTATTTATATAATATTTGTAAGTATAGATAAAATAGTGGCATTAGGAAAATGCAAAAACTACTTTATTATACCACCAGCAAAATTCCGTGATAATTTTATTGAAAAATTTATATTTCTCTTTACTCTTGCCAGCCACGAACTTAAAAAAAATCTGGCCAAGTGCGAGTCGGACTCGCTCACGAAGGGTTCCGTATTATCTATACTTACAACATTAGACAAAACCCAAAAAAACATGTTTGTTGAATGGGAGCCCCCCCTTAAATATTAATTTAATTTAAAAGTAATTATTTTATTTAAAGTGAATATAAATACAACTAAATGTTCTGTGAATATTTCAAGCGTCTACATGTTGCCGTTATTAATGGTGAGCAAAAAACAGCAACAATGTTGTCTGTTGCTTGGGAGTCCCACTTGAATATTTATTTTATTCAAGTCAAGAGGCTTATAGGCGGCATAATAGTATATGTAGTGTATGTGTGTGTGTGTGTAGTATAGTTATATTTTGTATGTATTAGTATATTTTTGTTGTAATGTATTTTTGTGTATTTTATCAATGGGCTTTCTGATGCCTCATAATAAAATTATTGATTGATTGATTGATAAAAACTCTGACGCCAGGTTAGGTAACTAACCACACAATAAGGAAGGATTCAAGTTTTAGTAGGTATTTGTTTTTATTGGTAACAGAAATACTTCATCTGTGAAAATATCAACTATCTAGCTATCACGGTTTATGAAAACATCCTGGTGACAGACAGACAGACAGGAAGACAGACAGTGGAGTCTTAGTAATAGGCTCCCGTTTTTGCCCTATGGGTACGGAGACATAGAAACAAGGTTTTGTGTTCTATGATTAAATAAATAAATAAATATCGCTGGACATTACATTACATTTGATTGATGGTTTAACGTTTCCATATTTCAGGTACTATCTGCGATTTAAGTGGCAAACCTCGTTTAACCAGAGTCCTGTACGTTTGCTACACCCACGGGAAGCACGAAGTTTACTCCTTCAAAGAGACAGCAACATGCGAATATGAAATCATCATTCTATCTCCCTTACTCTGCGAACATCCTCAGTTCAGGCCAAAAGATGTGAGCGAGAACATCATAGATTGTCTGCCAGTTGCCGATGCTCCAAAGAAACCAAGGAGTCTTTTGAAAATGGAAGTCGATAGTCTGAAGTTCCATCATCAAACAGTGCGGATGCTGAGCAATGTAAGTTGTTTTATTATTCTAGCGTGACATTAAATGTAGGTAGGAAATTTTTTATTTTAGAATGATTAGCAGTAGTCAGAAATGTACGTATAAATTGTGAAATGCTTTTAATAATAGAGTGCTTTTTTTTCATTTCAAAGTACCAGTAATACGATAATAATATTATACTGTTCACAATTTTTTTTTCTTAAATAGTTTCCTACTCCTTTTACCAAATCATTTATGTTTTGAATACCTATTCAAAACCATTTCTATTATTTTATTACAAAATACAATTAGAGAGTTTCAGCTTCTATCATAAGTAGGTAATGGTTTGATAAAACTATGGATGATATTGATATAATAGTAGTTTATGCAACTGTGCATAATGAAGGGCATTACAACACGAGTGTTGGTTTTTGTAATGCCTAATTATGTATAGTTGCATACACTTCTTTATCTACCCAAATATCATAAGGGCTCTATGATGGGTTCAGGAACCATAGGGAAATGACCT
This sequence comes from Xestia c-nigrum, assembly GCA_916618015.1. Classification (NCBI taxonomy): domain Eukaryota; kingdom Metazoa; phylum Arthropoda; class Insecta; order Lepidoptera; family Noctuidae; genus Xestia; species Xestia c-nigrum. The sequence goes on along the minus strand of OU745252.1, from coordinate 20,987,228 downwards.
GCATTGTTACTTGGCCCTTGATTTTTGTGCCAACAGGTTATTAGTTGCATTCGTCGCTGCATTTACGATATCTGGCGGAGTATTCATGTCAATTTCTGAGTCACTATCACTCATTTTCGACAGAAATAAAGAACTTATCAGAAAATTTGTCTACTCGTAACTGGATTACTGGAAATAAAAAGCTAACGAACAAATGACAGCTCGAAATGGCGGCGTTTCGGATATCTGTAATTTTTTTTTAAATCATAGGCAAACGAACAAAGTCACTATTCTTGTGTCACTCGAGATCAAAATGTCGTGCGATTTATAATTAAAATCATACTGAATTGGGGTTTTTTTTTTTTATCGATATCTGATTTAATGTAGGTGGTACTAGAATAGCACACTCACTTGAATTTGACACCTGTTCCAAATTTAAAACTCATAACGCAACTGTTTTCAGTTGCGTTATGAGTTCATTACAGTTCCGTTTATTTCTGCTGGTTGGTAATGCTGGTCATTGCCTATGGTTTTTGAACGCATTAGAGAGGGTTTATGATATTTGGGTAGATAAAATTAATAACTTTTTTAACAAGTGTGTTTGCAACTACTATAGTTTCACTTGAGTGTGTGCTTACACTAGTTTCACTCACTCTGAACTACCATTTTTATTGTTTCTAGTGTGTAGCAAGCTTTTGTTTTCCAGTTTCCGCATTTTAAGCACATGTACTTTGTGGAATGGATGTAGCCAGGAATACCTTTTCAAATATGCTAGTCTATTCATAAAGTTCCCTCTGCAAGGTTGAAATATATTTTGGAAAAACTCAATGTTACTATAATGTTGAATTTATCTTCAAGTTCAAAATTAGTTTCTAAAAGTAAAATGTATAAATAAACTATACTGATATACAGCATGTACCTTTGTGTCACCGTAATATGGTCAAACAAGTTAGATTTTAATCTCTCTAGCGAGATTGCAAACTCTCGAAATATTGTCAACTGAACATACTGCTTACAATATAACGCATTACTTTTCGGTAGATTATAATCTATCGAAGCGAAGCCGTAATATTGTGAAATCGTCGTCGTGTTGTCGTCGTCGTCGTCGTCGTTGTGTATTGTGACGTCGTCGTTGTCGTAATTTGTGACTTAACTATCTCTGGCCCCATAATCGGGACTTTGGGCACCCCCACATTAAGTTAGTTAGGTTCCTTTAAATACTGCAGACAGAAATATCCCGCGTAGCGGGGCTCCGTCGACTACGCTTTTTAGGGGAACATCTCAGATCAACAAAACCTTTTTTTTATTGATCTAGGGGAATATAAGTGTTTTGAGGTTATGGTATATTATTATTTTTATTTTTTTATTAGCCTGTACTGTCCCACTGCTGGGCAAAGGCCTCCCCCAATTCCTTCCATGTGCTTTTTTTCCTGTGCCGCCTCGGACCAACCCTCGTGATGCGCGTCCAAATCGTCTCGCCACCTTTTCCTGGGTCGGCCTCGGCGGCGCTGTCCGTCTTCCGGCAACCATCGTGTGGAGACCTTTGCCCAGCGGTCATCGCGCATGCGACTGACGTGACCCGCCTAATCCCATTTTAGCCTAGCAGCCTTCATGCCAACGTCCACTATGCCCGTTTTGGAACGCAGCGTGGTGTTTCGAACCCTATCTTGTCTTTACATGTTATTAAAAAGAAAAAAAGGGTTATATTAATCGGTATTTCTCAGAAATGGTAATTATCTTTCATGAGAGTGGTACCATGGGGCCAGGAGGACCCCTCCTTTCTTCCCCCACCTCCACACCGCGCGAGTTGATTTCCATCGCATACATTTCACAATATTACGGTTTCACATAACGATGTGTTCTATTTTTCGGTAGATTGTAATCTAACGAGATTATAATCTACCGAATGATAATGCGTTATATTGTAAGCAGTATGTTCGTTTGATAATCTTTCGAGAGTTTACCATCTCTCTAGTTATATTACAATTTAACGTGTTTGACAATTTTACGGTGACACATGTCTATCAGAAAGTGGTCGTATTTAAGTGGGTAGGTATATTGCATTGAAATTACCAACTTTCTAAATGGTCCCAACATGATTATTATAGGACTAACATCATTATCACTTATTATAGGATAGGTGATAATGATGTTGGTCCCATGGAGACAGATGATCAGATATATTTGTAACTCCCCAAATTCTGGCTGCGTCCATTTTTATTAGCGTAGTGTGTAGCGGCTTATTTAACCTTTTTGTTGGCGTTATTCAGGATAACGATCCTAAGGATGTACTAGCTGTGTTGAAAGTTGAGAAAATTGAAAAGGTAATAACTTTTTATGTTTTTTTTCGCACTGTTTTTGTTTTTGCCATGTTCGTTTTCAGGTTGGTACTTGTGAAAGTGTTTTCCATTTGTGCTGTTCGGGGTTTTGTTAATCACAACTAAGATTTGAGACCTTAATGAGCAAGGTATCTAATTTTATTTAAAATTCACTTGGCATACGTGCAACGATACCGCGTCGTAGCACGATGCGATGTCGTATCGTGTCTATGTGTACGAGCCGTTACTGTCCACTATTAAATTTTATTTTCAAAATACAAGTATTGTTTCAGACGAATTCGTCTTAAGACGCCCGCTGAGCATGCGTCCGTTCATACAAACGTAATCCTGCTTCCTACTAATATTATAAATACGAAAGTTTGTGAGGATGGATGTATGTTTGTTACTCTTTCACGAAAAAACTACTGAACGGATTTGGATGAAATTTTGCACACAGATGATTTACAACCTGGATTAACACATAGGATACTTTTAATCCCGGTAGTAAGATCGCATGGGACAATTATGAAACTTCACGCGGGCGAAGCCGCTGGCAGAAGCTAGTACCAAAATAATTTGTAAATCATACATATTGTTAAGGTAGTGTGTATTTATTTCGATTCGTTTACAGAATATCTATGTTCACAAAGATATATTTTGAAAGGACAATGTTATAAGGAGAAGATATGAGGAATTTAAAATTTCTATAGAAAACTTATTTTTCTCATAACTCTTGTTTAAATCAGTGTCCATTTAAAATATTTTTATTATTATGTTTGGGAACCTTGATATTCTGTGATCCAATCGGAATAAATAGACACTACCTGAAGAAAATGTATGATTTACAAATTATTTTGATAGGTAATTATTTTGTATGATCGACGCATGCTTCTCAGGCGTCTTAAGCGTCACGTTTCCGAAATAAAAGCCATCAAACTTGTATTGATGGCACCATCAGTCATCATTAGAATATATTCTAACTTTGATAGTTTATATCCGGCTGCTAAAATTTAAAAAGAAATGGCGGATGGGTAGGCAAGCCAACCTCTTTTTGGGGGAGGCAAAAAACATAGGTAATTGTTATTTTGACGACACAATAAAAAGCCGGCGTTACAACAAGCTTAATGGGGACATATTAGGCATAGACAGACTTGTATCTGCTATGCCATAATGCTACCTTTTATTATACACTAACTATTTGCAGGATGGTGAAACCCATCTTAAATTCGAGCTGCATCCATTGAACGAAGATGAAGATTTGGTCGAGGATAGTAAGCCGCAGCTGAGTGACAAACCAGCGCCAGTTATTACTGATGATTCGCCGGTCAGAGCTTTCCTGAATGGAGAGAACTGTCTTAATGGGGTGAGAGTTCATTCATTTTAATAAAATAAATCTGGTAGTAGGTTTTAGATCAGATAACTTATTTTTTTAGGGATCCGTTGCTAAATAGCAAAAAAACGGAACCCTTATAGACTCATCATGTCTGTCTGTCTGTCTGTCCGTATGTCACAGCCACTTTTTTCCGAAATTATAAGAACTATGCTGTTGAAACTTTGTAAGTACTTAGATGTATTCTGTCATCTGTGAACCGCATTCTGATTTTCACACGGAATAATAGAATAAAAGCAATTCATTTTTGGGGTTTCCCCATACTTTGAACTGAAACCCATTTTTTTTTCACCATACCCATACGTGTGGGGTACCTATAGATAGGTCTTCAAAAATTATATTGAGGTTTCTAATATGTTTTTGTTCTAAACTGAATAGTTTGCGCAAGAGACACTTCCAAAGTGGTAAAATGTGCCCTTCCCCCCCTGTAACTTCCAAACTAAGAGAATGATAAAACATGTGATGTACATTACCATGTAAACTTCCACCGAAAATTGGTTTGAACGAGATCTAGTAAGTACTTTTTTTATAATACGACATAAATCGTAAAATCGTACTTTTATATCATATTACTTACTGCTACGGAACCCTTCATGGGCGAGCCTGACTCGCACTTGGCGGTTTTTTCTAATATAGTTAATTAATTCAGACTAATAAAATGTCCATAATTAAAGCAGGACATCGTCATCATCATCATTTCAGCCGAAAGACGTCCACTGCTGGACATAGGCCTGCCCCAAGTGTCACCTCATTGACCGGTCCCATGCGACTCGCATCCAACGGATTCCCGCAACCTTCACCAGGTCATCGGTCTACTTAGTGGGAGGCCTTCAGACGTAAGGTCTTCCGGCTGTTGGTCCCGGCTGTCATTTGTAGATCTTTGACAGTCGTTACAGGTAGTCAGTGGCCCAATAAGTCTAAGAACCAGTCTTACCAAGTAGTATCGTATTACCCAGTACTAACTGGGTTGTGGAGGTCAGATAGGCAGTCGCTCTATGTAAAATACTGGTTTTCAGCTGTATTCGGTTAGACACAGAGCTGACCCCAACATTGTTGGGAAAAGGCTAGGCAGACGATGAGACCAAAATGCAGCTCCGATTCCGACGTTAATAAATATGCTATCGATTGTGTTCACGTCACATATGACTAAACCTACCAACAACAAAAATCCTTGACTCATCATCATCATCATCATCTCAGCCGAAAGACGTCCACTGCTGGACATAGGCCTCCCCCAAGTGTCGCCACATTGACCGGTCCCTTGCTACTCGCATCCACCGGATTCCCGCAACCTTCACCAGGTCATCGGTCCACCTAGTGGGAGGTCTTCCAACGCATCGTCTTCCGGTTCGCGGTCGCCACTCCAGAACTTTTCGGCCCCTTCGGCCATCCGTTCTTCGGGCAGCAATGTGCCCTGCCCACTGCCACTTAAGTTTAGCAATTCTTCGGGCTACGTCGGTGACCTTGGTTCTCTTGCGGATGTCTTCATTTCTGATTCGATCACGCAAGGAAACTCCGAGCATAGCCCTCTCCATTGCCCTTTGGGTGACTTGATTGACTTGACGTGAGCCTTTTGATAAGGCCCATTGTGAGCGACCACGTTTCGGTCCCGTATGTAATCACTGGCAACACACACTGGTCATAGACTTTCGTCTTGAGACACTGCGGTAAGTTGGACGAGAAGATACCGCGCAGCTTCCCGAACGCTGCCCAGCCGAGTCGGATTCGACGATTGACCTCCTTCTCGAAGTTAGACCTACCTAACTGGACCGTTTGTCCTTTTTTTTTTTTTTTTTTTTTTTTTAGGATGGGAAATCATCAAATGACTTCTCCCACTCTGGGCGGAGCGGGAGGGAGTGTCAGACTCTTACTGACTAAAACCCATCCATGTTCCTTCCTCGCCCTTTATGTTCCGGGGCCGCGGTATCTCTTTCGAACAGGACCGTTTGTCCTAGGTATACAATATAATCGTCTACAGTTTCGAGTGTAGAGTCTCCGATCTTGATAGGAATGGGTGTGACATGGGCATTCAACATGAAATCCTTGACTAAAAGGTACTAATTTCCTATCATTCTTATTCCAGGGCACAGGGTGGTGGAAATACGAGTTCTGTTACGGCAAGCACGTGGTTCAGTACCACGTGGACCGCACCGGGGAGAAGACCACATTGTTACTTGGCAAGTTCGATGAGCGCGCGCATTTGGAATGGATCAAGGAGAATAAGGGGAAGGCACCTAAACCTGTTGGTATGTACACAAGACTGAATTAAAGATAGTTGCAATTTAAACTTTATGTCACTTACATAAAGGTGACGCATGATTCAGTAGTGCAGCTACTATACCTGTAGTATACGGCCTGTCAGATAAATTGGAACGGCTTTACTTGGTTTATTTTAACGTGCACAGCAATTTTATTTTCTTAGCATGTCGATGTATTGAGTCGGCCCAGAACATTTCTACGAGTTTGGTGCTATCACCATAACTCGGTCACATTGTATCTGCACCTCGCTCGATGACGTCACATTCACGGTTTTGTGTGTTGTTTGGTGTGTGTTTAGATGCTAACCGTACTGACACGACCGGGTCGAGCGCGGCGTGGTGAAGGCATAATGTGACCGCGTTGTAGATACCATTGTGTGTATCTTTTTTGTTTTTTTTCGGATGGGAAATCATGAAATGACTTCTCCCACTCTGGGCAGAGCGGGAGGGAGTGTCAGACTTTTACTGACTAAAACCCATCCATGTTCCTTCCTCGCGCTTTAAGTTCCGGGGCCACTGTATCTCTTTCGAACAGTCCCGCAGCCCCGGACCATTGTGTGTATCTGACGTCTAGTCTGAACATGCAGTGATAAGTGATACGTCATCAGCAGTGATAGTCTAGTGGAGTGACCCTCGGACTGCCAAGTCATAGCTCTCGAGTTCAAACCCAAGACACACATCTCTCGGATTCATGTGCGTACGCACTTGGTGGTGGTGGTTGGTGGTGGTGGTAGCCTAGCTTGGTGTTAGAGTATGCCACCGCCAGAGGCCCATGACTGGCTTAGAAGCCGTTGAGCAATATCTTTCAGGCATCTGAGAGATATTGCTTGCTTGGCTTGTAAAGCTAGGCTACCAAACGAAAAAAAGAAAGAAAAGTAAACAGGACCCAATATCAGGTGTCCCAATGTTTATGGAACAACACAACATTTGCACTCCTGGCTAAAGCCTATACTGTAGCAGATTTTCCTTGCTTCGACCAACCCGTGTCCAGAGTTTGTTTACACAGTGTCTTGCTTGAGCGACGAATACGTGCGCCACGACGCTATGCAATTTGACGCAATGCTACACGTGACAAAAGTCCTAAGAGATTTTGGTCATTACTTCTCGAATCATATAATACATAAGTAAATATAAAATAATAAATATCGCTGAACGTTAACACACAGCGCCATCTAGTGCCACACTAAGCAAGGCTTGTGTCGTGGACACCAGATAGTTGATATACTACATAGATACTTTTTTGTTTGTAAATACATACTTATTATACATATAAACATCCATGACTCGGAAACAAATGTCCATGCTCATCACATAAACATTTACTCCTACCGGGATTCGAACCCAGCACCCTATGAACGTAAGACAGCCTCACTACCACTACGCCATTCGAGTCGTCAAAGTAAATGCATTCTTTTCTTTTCAGAATACCGCACATCAGTATCCCACTTCTACGCGAACGGGGACATTTGTGACAAAACAGGCAAGCCGAGACAAACTGAAGTCAAATTGAAATGTCTTGAGAACTCTTCTAGTCCTGCCCAAGTGTCCCTCTATCTACTAGAACCTAGGACTTGCCACTACATACTAGGCGTCGAATCCCCTCTCATATGTGATATTCTACCCCTAGCTGATAATACAGGGTTGATCAAGTCTGTGAAGACTGCTCTGGAAACTCAAGAAGTGGCTTCGGATCAGAAAGAAGACGAAATTAAGTTGTATAAGGAGAAACTTGCCCAAAAGTATGGGAATGATTAGTTTTGGATAATAAATTAGTTATTTATTAAAATTTTTTGGGTTTTACTTAATTCAGCAATCCTCGTTTTCAACAGAACGATAAATGAACAAATGGTGTGACTATTTATTTTAAAGAAATTGCAACAGCGCCATCTACTGAGTTAATGTAGAAATAACTATAACATAAAACATGCATTATCTGGGGACACGCGAGTAGTGGTTCCTCCCGCCAAGATTCTGAGCGCCAAGACGAGCCAATAAACAAAAGGGGCTATCTTTTTTTTCTCGACTCATTTCAGTGGCGTAGCGTGGGTTTTTGCCGCCCGGGGCCGACTGGTCTGATTTTCTTTTTACCATCATCATCATCATCATATCAGCTCGGAATCACCTACTGCTGGGCCTCCCCTTTCTTCCGCCACAATTCCCGGTTCTGTGCGTCCCTGATCCAGGTGTTCCCCACGACCTTGACAATATCGTCAACCCAACGAGCTTTAGGACGGCCCTGGTTTCTTTGGCCAAACTTAGGCCACCACTCGGTCAAAGCCTTGCTCCATCGGCCATCTCCACGTCTAGCCAGATTTCCTGCCCAGGTCCACTTGAGGCGCACCGCCCGGTCTTTTTATTATGAATACCATAAAAGGTGAGTGACGTGCTAGGAGAATATGTATAGTGCATGTATCAAGGAAATACTGGGCGCAAACCAGAATATACCCAGGCCAGTGGCGTATAGTAAAGAAAATACGCCACTGCTTGGTGGTTCTTGTTTTTAGGTACTGAATAGTTCCGATGACAATAATGATTATCTGATCGCTCCGCTCAGCTAACGCACAGCGAATAAATCGCGGAATTAGAAGTAGTGGAATTCGTGCTTTTAAATTCATACTGTTACGAGCTGGGTATGAGGTAAATTAATTACTACCGATTAAACAACACAATAACTTTATTAGTCACAAAACAATTTAAACTTAATTGCAAGTACACTACAATACACTACTGTTCACTATTCGGTTAGATATCGCTCTTCAAGTTCACTTCGATTCGCTTCGTTGTGTAGCCAAAACAAGACTGCCGGTCGCGGGCCTGAGCGGTGTATTTATACTCGCCAACAGACACACCAGAATAACCACGAACATTCTAGAGGGTCATAAAAAACACTAACAAAAGAATAGCAAGTAGATAGGTAGGTAGGTAATTATTATTACTAGCTACTTGTACAAACAAATTTGAACCGGCGTACCGTATGCCCTAGGCGTACGGTCGAAATTCTAATGTCTTTGTATAAATAGGTCGCGAGTTTGTACCTACCTAACTTTAAAACTAATAATAAAAGAATGCTCTCGAACTTCTAACGTACACACACTGTAATCACTGGCTTTCTCGAATGTTCTAGTAGGTCCGATTGTAACAATACTAACGTATCTACCTACTATCTACTTAGTGGAATTTGTTCGTGGAAATTCATGCAACAATGTCGAATTTGTCGTTTATGCAACGAAGCGTAAAGGCTCTACCACACAGGCGCGTTATTATCGGTCGATAATATTGCATGCGTTATTGCGATAATGCGTCTCTATTCCTTGAATATCGAAGGATAAAATCGCACTTATGTGCGATTATCGAGCGATAACAACACGCTTGTGTGGTGGAGTCTTAATTCGTTGTTCCAAATTCATATGATTTTATTATTTTGCCACGTTCAGTGTGGTAGTGGCGCAATCAACTTGTTTGTTCTATTAAAGCATTTTTAGTTTATTTTATGTACTCTATATTCGGCATGTACGAGGATTTTGACTACCTTATTAACTTAAAAGATAAAAAAGACATATTACTATGTATCTACTACGTACGGCCGAACAAGCTATTTGGTATACACTTCACAATGTAAGTTGTGTGTTAAACTGTTAACCAAATAGCTTGTTCGACCGTACCTACTACTATATCATCATCCTCCACAGTCCGACTTCACCCACTGCTGGGTATAGGCCTCTCTTTGTTTCTGCCAAGTTCCACGCTTTTGTGCCAATCCAGGAGCAAGCACGTATCCAGACTTTTGGTTCGGGGGGGGGGGGGGGACAATCAACCATGAGAACAGTGCACGGGCGCCGGCAATTTTTTTCCAGGGAGGTGCACCTTTTCCATGAAAACAGCTCGTAATTTTTAATTTTTTGCACTCCGAGTCGGATAATATGTTAGATTCAAGGAGTAACTTAGCCGATCTATCCAAAAAAGCCCATCAATGGAAAAAATCTCGAATTCGAAAAGCGAGCGCAGCGAGCTTGAAAATTTTTGCATCCACCTCGAATTTGATAGGTATTCTTTTGTCCTTTGTTAAAACAAAAATGCCATACAGCCAATTTATAAAGGAAAGCTTATGAACGCAAAGGACATCGTATGCCTGAGTACGCTCTTATATTTTGTGATAGATGCTACTAATCACTGTAAGTACTATAATTTACGCAGTGTTTATGATCAGTACTTCGCAGTGGTTATGATCCCGTTTATTTCCCAGATTTCAGGGGGGGGGGGGGGGGATAAATCCCAACTATCCCTGGTAATGAGTCTGTCCAGGAGGTAGAAAGGAGATATTTCCACAATAGCAACAATATCTTCTACCCGTCACGACGCCGCGCGCCGGACGACCAACATTTCTCTTTCCATTCCTAGGACGCCACTCGGTCACAGCTTTACTCCACCTGCCATCACCGCGCCTTGCCCAACTCCATTTTAGTTCCATAACTCGATTTCCAATATCGAAGACCTTCGTACGTCTTCGGATTTAGACTTTTGGAACTCTGTCTATTAATTTTATGCCAAGAATGGAGCGCTCCATGTCTCTCTGTGCTAGTCTCAGACTATACATAACACAGCCTCTTGAGAGAGCTCAGAGCGGCCACGTCTCAGCACCATACGTCTTGGTGGACAGAACACACCGATATTTAGAGACAAAGTATAGAATTTTGACTGATTTGAACCGAACCTAGCTGGATTATTCTCGAAACTTCCGCTGTTTGACGCTCCTTAACAAAGGAAAAGATATGGCCAAGATAGACATAACGGTCAACCTTTTCCAACCTTTTTATTCCCGACCGTTACAGAAGGAATTCCTGGAGTTTGCCATAATCTGCGCCTTGGCCATATTCATCCTAAGTTCTACTTTGAAAAAGGCATCTTATAGATTTTGAAGTATCTTTTGGAGATCAAAGTTTTCAGCAAAAAGTACGAAATCATCTGCAAATCCTAAGTGAGACAGGTAGGTAAGCACCATTGATGTTAACATCGCAATAGTCCCTATCTAAGGTGTAAAATTTGCACTTTTAACAACTGCACTAGTTGACTCACCAACGCGCCACCGCTCCGGCCGACAGTCTGACAACGACTGACCGCCCCATTTTTTTTTTGTTATGTAGGGCATCTCGCAGTTCAGTCTAGGAAGACTGGCTTCTGCTTAACCGGGCAAGTTCTGTGGATGCCTTGAATTTAAGGCCTCCAGCCAGGGCGAAAAAGACTATAATCTAAGCGACAGCGCTCTAAGGGCATACCCTGTGGGGTACGGACCTCGGCTTAGGGCGTCGCTAGGGGCAGCAAAGGGACAGGCTGGATCTGGTTGTCTTGTTGACTGTTTTATTACTACAGGCTCAGCATTGCAGGCTGGCTCGAGCAAGGGTCGGGGAGGGATTGAACGGGGATTACGCGCCGGACCTCTGCGGCGAGGTCGGAATGTTTTCGGTCTGGATTTGTACATTCTACGCACTGTACTGGTATCTTTCCTACTCTCTTGCAAGATAGTGATCGGATCGTCAGGGGCGACTAGGGTGTGACGTGGACATTGGACTAAGCTAATACGCGATGGGTCGTACCGGGCGGCCGATGCTATAAGGGGGTTCCTATGCTTGATAGCAGTGTCAAAGTAATTCTAAGGTCTACGTGTAGACTATCGTTACGGACGTAAGGGGGGGCAGCGGTAGGGCACGCCACGATAGTGGCGGTAAGTCCCCTCTTTGAGGAGTGGCTGGAGAGGCGCCACGGCGTCCTCACCTTCCGCCTGACGCAGGTCCTCACCGGACACGGATGTTTCGGGAGGTACCTGCACCGAATCGGGCGGGAGGAATCGCCTGGGTGTCTCCACTGCGAGGATCGACCGGAGGACACGGTGGAGCACACGGTGGAAGTCTGCCCTGCGTGGGCGGAGGTCCGCCGTGTCCTCGTGGCGGCGATCGGCGGCGGCGACCTCTCGCGTCCGGCCCTGGTTCAATCCATGGTCCGGAGCGAGACGGAATGGGAAGCCGTCGCCTCCTTCTGCGAAGCAGTCATGCTAGCGAAGGAGGTGGCGGAACGAGAGAGGGAGAGATCCTCTCTTCCCGGCCGCCGCGGGAGACGCAACGGGCGTCGGGGGCCACGTGGTGGCTACCGGCCACCGTAGATGCGGGCCTGTGGACGGCTGGCTATGGGCAATAGCTGGCCGTCCGGCCGTCTAACGACGACGACAGGCCGTGTCGACGGCGCGTTCGTGTTCCACGCGCGCCTCAAAGAGATGTCAGCAAAAGGAGAGGGGCCCGCAAGGGCCGAAGCCTGCCGGGGTTGCGGGCCTGTTCGAAAGAGATACCGCGGCCCCGGAACGTAAAAGGCGAGGAAGGAACATGGATGGTTTTTAGTCAGTAAGAGTCTGACACTCCCTCCCGCTCCGCCCAGAGTGGGGGGGGTCATTTGATGATTTCACATCCTTAAAAAAAAAAAAAAAAAAGGGGGGGCAGCGGTGATCTTACGGAGGAATCGGTTCTGCAAGGTTTGCATCGTGTGGATATGACGGGGGTGGGCATGAGCGAATACTATACAAGCGTAAGTCATGATAGGACGGATGACTGCGGTGTAAAGATGCAACTTGCACTTGAGTGACAACTTGCTCTTTCTAGTGATCATGAAATGGAGTCGGCCCATGTGTGACATCTACATACACTACACTGAGTGTGAGTCTATCTGGCGGGTCCCAACGAGATTTATCAATAGGTCATAGCTTTTCATAAAGTCATTATTTTGTAGGTACATAGAGAAAATAAATAAGATATATTTTGTACCTCAACAGTTTTCGATTAATTAATGACGTTTCTATGAAGTGTCTAGCTAGCGGGCCCTTAATGATTATTTTTTTGTTATTATACTTATAGAACGCCCAATAGTGCTTGGGGTTAGAAACTATGTACCTTACACATCCAAAATTTCGACTTTCTCGAGAGCTATACTTTAAGGAGTTATGCGTTATTTAGACAAACGTCCGGCTAGCGAGCCCCATTTTTTTAAATACTACTCTTATAAAGGGTGTAAAACACCTCTTAACGAATACGAAAGCCACTTGTTCTCCTCGTCATTCTGATCATTTTTTTGTTCTACACTATACCTGGGAACCTCATAGTTACGGAGATATAGGGGGTCAAAGTTGCAAGATTATTACAAGTTTTTTTTTAAATACCACTTTTTATTGCATGATTTTTACTTTAAATATCTCTACGACCTCCGTACTATTAAATCCATCCATTCGCACAATGTTTTGAGTGCGTTACATTGAGTTATACCACAAAACATGATTTATAACCTCAAAAAAAAAAGTTGTTTCCCAGCAATATTTTTTAAGGAAAGTTACTTAGTTTGATATACAGAATGCTTGGTTAACGGCTTTGTGATGAGGTGAAATACACCCTGTATATCTTAGGTACTAGCGGACGTCACGCGGTTTCACCCGCGTAATTCCCGTTCCCGTGGGAGTACGGGGATAAAATATATCCTATGTTACTCGTAGATAATGTAGCTTTCGAATGGTGAAAGAATTAAAAAAAAACGGTCCAGTAGTTTTTAAGCCTATTCATTACAACCAAACAAACAAAGTTTTCCTCTGTATAATATTAGTGTAGACAATAGCATTAGGAGCTTGATACTATTATGTACCTTATAGATCTAAAATGTTGACTTTCTGTGAGCTATACTTCAGAAGATAGCTAGAGCATAGATACAAAATAATAGTATATTTAAAGAAGAGGCTCGCTAGCCGGACGTTTGTCAAAATACCTAACGAATAACTTGCGTGAAGCTTGATGTCTGCATTGATATTCATACAGTTTTCTACTGTCACAATGGTAATACGGTTCTACTTACAATGCAGTCAGTAAATTGCGAGAGGATTCGATCCGTCTTAACTGACCGTAACTAAAAATGTGTGATGTCACCGTAAAATTGTCAAACACGTTATATTGTAATCTCTCTAGCGATATTGTAAACTCTCGAAATATTGTCAACCGAACATACTGCTTACCTACAATAAAACGCATTATTTTTCGTGAAATGCATGCGATGGTAGTCAACTCACGCGGTGTGGAGGGAAGGAGGGGTCTCCCTTGCCCAGTGGTACCACTCTCATGAAAAGATAATGTACTATTCCTGAGAAATACCGATTAATATAACCTAACCTTAAAACACTTTAAATTCCCCTAAAAAACGTAGTCGACGGAGCCGCGCTTCGCTGGGTTATTTCTGAGTGCAGGGTTTATAGGAACCTAACTAACCTAACGAGGGCGTGCCCCAAGTCCCGATTATGGGGGCAGAGATAGTTACGTGTGTTCAGTTGACAATATTTCGAGAGTTTACAATATCGCTAGAGAGAAACACGTTATATTGTAATATAACACATACACATATATGACACCGTAAAATTGTCAAATATGTTATATTGTAATATCTAGCGATATTGTAAAATCTCGAAATATTGTCAAATGAACATACTGCTTACAACAAAACGCATTACTTTTCGTGTAATGCATGCGATGGTAGTCAACTCACGCGGTGTGGAGAGAAGGAGGGGTCCCCCTTGACCAATGGCACCACTCTCATGAAAAGATACTGTACCATTCCTGAGAAATACCGATTAATATAACCTAACCTTAAAACACTTTAAATTCCCCTAAAAAGCGTAGTCGACGGAGCCCCGCTTCGCAGGGCCCCTATTTCCGAGTGCAGGGTTTAAAGGAACCTAACTAACCTAACGGGGGGGTACCCCAAGTCCCGATTATGGGGGCAGAGATACTTTCGTATGTTCAGTTGACAATAAATCGAGATATTTCAATATCGCTAGAGAGAAACACGTTATATTGTAATATCTCTAGCGATATTGTAGTCTCGAATTATTGTCAAATGAACATACTGCTTACAACAAAACGCATTATTTTTCGTGAAATGCGTACGATGGTAGTCAACTTACGCGGTGTGGAGGGAAGGAGGGGTCCCCCTTGCCCAGTGGCACAACTCTCATGAAAAGATAATGCACCATTCCTGAGAAATACCGATTAATATAACATAACCTTAAAACACTTTATATTCCCCCTAAAAAGCGTAGTCGACGGAGCCCCGCTTCGCGGGGCCCCTATTTCGTCACCGTCAGGTTGGCTAGACCAAACGAGATATGTACATGAGACCATGTGCACTGTTTAATACTTATTTGATACTATTTAATACCTTTAATGAAGTATTTGGTACCTTTGGGTTAAGAGAGTTATCAAAGAAATAAAGTGGTCAGCCATTCTGACGTCAGGTTGGCTGACCAATTTCAAGTTCTCATACTTTTAGCGTTGTATTAACTGCGTTGTTAATGTTAATATTTAATACCTATTTGATACCTTAACATATATTTATTGCACAGCTTTAAGAAGCTCCTATGAAAAGCCATTAAGCGCCTGTACGTAAATTGTTGACGTCTTTTCTTCTCAGAATGATTGCTAACAATGTTTTTGCAGGCGCTTAGTGGCTTATGAACAACTTGTTTTTGAATATTCATAGATAAGTTTTATCCTTTTGTGTTATTTTATAATTATCGCATTTATTCTTAGGAATATGAGTAAGTACCTACTTGGTGATTTATTATATTGATCTTGATCAAATTACGATACATTATTTCGCTTCTTTGCGACAATAATGATGTAACTCGAAAAATAAGTAATACAGGACAGCGTTTTCTCAAATTATAAATATTTTCATTATATCGCCAATTTTTTTTGCATAGAAATCTTTGCCAAAACATGAAATGTTTATTCAACGGATTTCGTAACTTACTGTGCACGACAAGACACATGACACATCAGCTGAATCGGCGGGGTGATGCGACTTTGTCAAGAATTTACAGAATTTTCGTACTTAAGCTTTCAGCATTCGATTTTTTAATGGAAAATATGTCAAGGAAGCTGTTTCGTACGATAAGTTTGTGCTTAATATCTCAAGTAAGGTATTTATTAAGTCGGTAAAACGGCGTCGGTATACTGCCAAACATGTATTTAACACATATTACTGCACCCTTCCAAAAACTAGGTAACGTAGATGCGCTGGGAGTAATGTACAAAGGCAAGCTTCTCGTTTGCTAAACAAACTGAAAAGGGCATAATAAAATTAGTAAATTATCTGCGTTCTAATTTTTGCCATTATTCATAGAATATCATTTCATAGAAAAGCCACGATCTAAGTCTTGACAAATATTACCTACTAAAAAAATTGCAAGTTTGCAACCAACGTATAACATGACATATATCACTTCGTAGTGCTGACCATAAACAGGAGTTTCATCATTACGATTAAAAACTTGCATTCAGCCTAATCGATACCCGCAATCAAATTAAGTTTGGAAAAAAAATTTGAGACGCAATGAAAACTCCTTGGTATAAATTTTAAATAAGTATATTTAAATTTTGAAATGAATCCTACTTTTTTCAACCGACTTCCAAAAGGAGGAATAGGTTATCAATTCGACTGTAGTTTTTTTGTTGTCACCTCAGAACTTTCAACTGTGTGAACCGATTTTGATGATTATTATTTTATTACCATTTATCACACTACACTAACAGTGTCCGTATTTTGAGGCGATTTCACTTGACGAGTACACTTAGTGATTACTGGATTCCAAGCTGAAGAGAGCAGCGGCGGCGGCGGCGGTGGCGGCGGCGGTGAGCGGCTGGTGCAATCCGGTCGAAACGTCGGGATTAAATTAAAGGTAAATTCGCGATAAATACCAGTCTTCTTTAGTTTTATAATGTATGACATTTTTGTTTTTTTTTTTTTTTAATATTTATAGACAATTTAAACCCCTTATTCACTATTTTATACAAAAAGACACTTCAGTTCCGGAATTCCGGAATTGAAATACTGAATATCGAAACCCAATTCCGGAATTGAAAAAGCGTCCGTTATTCAAGCCCTAAACTGTACGAACAGACTTTGGCTAAATTCGCGTCGATTTTTTTAATTTAAAATTAAAATTAGGTATTGTAATTGTGAGTATACACATACATTCACTTTTTTTTTATTAACTTTAATCATTTATTGTGAATTTTGTTTTGCAATGTCTGAAGGTTGGATATGGTGCGCCATGATAAATCAATATTATGGACTTTAAAACTGTTGTTACTAAACCAAGTTTATCTAAGTATTCAAAATCTAATGACAATTTATCATCTGCCTAGCCTTTTCCCAACTATGATGGGGTCGAATTCCAGTCTAACCGCATACAGCTGAATACCAGTATTTTACATAGAGCGACTGCCTATCTGACCTCCACAACCAAGTTGGGTAACTGGGTAATACGATACCCCTTGTTAAGACTGGTGGTCCAACTTATTGGGTCGCTGACTAATGGCAACGACTGTCAAAGATCTACAAATGACAGCCGGGACCAACTACTTATCGTACTTTCCGATGCACGGAGGAAACTCGGTATGTAATGGGTTGTCACCCATCCACACACCAACCTAGACAAGCAAGGCTTAACCTAAAGATCGACCCGAGCGACTGTTATTATTCTGCATCTTTGAAAATTACATGAAAATTGACGATTAAAATTATTGTTCGGAAAACGTGAGAAATAAATAAAATTAGAAAGTCATGGGAAGGCCTTTACACACCAATGTGACAGAAAAGGGTTTTTTTTTGGTTAATGGGTTCACTAACCTAATCATACTACATATTCCCCATATTTCCCCATTTTGTTTACTTAATACAATTATCATTGGAACCAAACCAATTTTTACCATATCTACAGGACCAGTATTAAGATCCCAGGTGCACTAAATCCAACCAACAAAAATAAAACACAATAAAGTACCCTAGTAAGTACAATTTAATTTTGAATAGTGCATTCTTAATTTAAATTTTTATACGGAAAAAAATCGGCGCGAATTAAGCCTCTTAGCTTTTATTGTTGGGTTGGTACAATGTACGAAAAACTATTAAAATTACCTAACTAAAGTTCAAAACAATATTATAATAAATATGTATTAACAAAATTGTTTTAATTTCCATCAATCGGACTGATAAATTCCGTAATTAAATTACTCGAGTTAATCGAATTTTACAAAAAAATAATCGATTGGAATAATCGCTTTCACACATCACAAATTAAAAAAAAAAATGTTCGTCTATTTTCGAATACAAAATTAAGTAGTGGTAATGAATATTACGTGTTATTGGTCCTTTATTAGTAAGTTACGTTAAGTTATGGGTATTCTCATGTTGTTTATAATATTTGGATGTATATTTGTCATATCTGTTGTAGAATCTAAACGTGTCTGTGTGTTTAAATGTTAAAAATAAAATGTAAACAAACAAGAATGGCGCGAAACTTCTGTTTTGAATATCAAAATATATCATTACCACTGCTTATTTAAATTGAACTATGGATGAATTCGTCACATAATTAAATGACGAGTTATTAATTCTCAATATAGTGGAGCTTGGATGCCCGAAAACCCCAATATTTATGATTTTTAGCCTCGGCTAGCCTTGCCGTCAAAATGGAGATGATCGTATTTACGCACTTGGATTGGAATAATGTATCGTAATTTGATCAAGATCAATATAATAAATCACCAAGTAGGTACTTACTCATATTCCTAAGAATAAATGCGATAATTATAAAATAACACAAAAGGATAAAACTTATCTATGAATATCCAAAAACAAGTTGTTCATAAGCCACTAAGCGCCTGCAAAAACATTGTTAGCAATCATTCTGAGAAGAAAAGACGTCAACAATTTACGTACAGGCGCTTAATGGCTTTTATTAATAACTTTTCATAGGAGCTTCTTAAAGCTGTGCAATAAATATATGTTAAGGTATCAAATAGGTATTAAATATTAATATTAACAACGCAGTTAATACAACGCTAAAAGTATGAGAACTTGAAATTGGTCAGCCAACCTGACGTCAGAATGGCTGACCACTTTATTTCTTTGATAACTCTCTTAACCCAAAGGTACCAAATACTTCATTAAAGGTATTAAATAGTATCAAATAAGTAGGTATTAAACAGTGCACATGGTCTCATGTACATATCTCGTTTGGTCTAGCCAACCTGACGGTGACCCTATTTCCCAGTGCAGGGTTTAAAGGAACCTAATTAACCTGACGGGGGGGTACCCCAAGTCCCGATTATGGGGGCAGAGATACTTCCGCATGTTCAGTTGACAATAATTCGAGACATTAGGTACAATATCGCGAGAAAAAACACGTTATATTGTAATATAACGTGTTTGACAATTTTACGGTGACATATATATTTTATTCTTAATAACAACATTCTTCATGATTACAAGACAATCTTTGCCAAGCCCTTTAAGTATTTGTAATAATTAAAATTGTGTGGTGTACTGCCGCTTCAGAGTCCAAATAAATTGGGGTACCTACTTATGCCAGTTTTCACTAACTAGCGTGCTATTGGTGTTCAACTAGAGACGGTGAGTTGAGGGTTGAAATCCATCAGCAACAGGAAATTCATCAGGTATCGCTTAATGTTATTAAAAGCAGGCATAAGTTCCAAGGTAAAAGTTAGATCCGCAAGAAAAATTAAACACATTTTTTTAACTTGACATTTATTTACATTCATATCAACAAAACGGGTGTTTGTATAAAACAGTTCTTTTATAATTTTCCATACCAATTTTATATCTAGAGTGGTGCCACGAGAATGTAAAAATAATTTTTATTTTCTTGCTTCAAATTTTTAGATATGCTGTTACATACCGTGACTCAATAAAAACTATCAAGCATCACTTTGCCTTTAAAAAAAAATTATACAATTCAAAAATTGCATAACGCACCCAGATTCTGTTTTTCTTGTTTGATTTTAAATGTAAAATCGATATTCAAATCAAAATACTCGTTAACTTTTAGTCATTTTGAGTCAAGCTAGTGTGAAGTTTGTCCTGTTGGTAACAAGTTTTTTTTAGTCTAGTCCAATAATAAAGTCTTTTCCAAGACTTCTTCTAAAGTCGGCTAAGTCACAATTTAGGTTTTTTACAATTTTATAACCGTTATGATACCTCAAGAATCTGGGCCGAAATAAATAATTATTTCTTTTCAAAACAGCATAACATCAGTGATCGTTCCAATCCCTCACATTGTTTGAGAAAAAACTATCCGTCACAAAAAATGACATCTATAGTAGGGCCAATTAAGGTCCATGTTCATCGAAAAGATAACAGTCTGATTATCCAAAAACAGCTGTCATTGTGACATATCACCATACAAAAATGTGTCTTAAACAGCTGTTTTTAGATAATCAGAGCGTCATCTTTTTGGTGAACATGGACCTTAATAGATCAAATTTGACAACTGTCAGTTGTAGGTAAAGGTTACCTTTTCTGCCATTATAGTATAGGATCCCGCTATACAACGACCTTCACCGAGATGCTTATTTAATGAGACGTATTTTTTATGTTATTAAATATGCCAATAAATATATCCTATATGGGTTGCCTAACAAATTTCAGTCCAGAGTATTTTTAATTAATAATTTAAAAACATTTTTTTTTTAAACATTGCACCGGTGTGATTATTAAATAAATTTGATACCAATCGAAAGTTTGAAGCCCATAGAATATGCAAACGTTAGGTTGCCTATTTTTTTCCGGTCACAACCACGGGTTGCCAGGTGTAAACAGGTAAATCTATAGGTACTAGCATTTTGCAACGGTCTGATTATTGAATCAAACTTAGATAAAATGAAAGATTATTTCATAAGGAACACGGTGGTATAAGGTTGCCTGCGAAAAATCAGTCCCGAATTAGGGTTGTCGAATTTTAAATAATAAAATATCGCTGCGAGTGAATGTGTGTGAGAGAGAGGTCCCAGACCAACCATCCCACGCGGTAGAAAAGGACGCAGCGTAGCAGCTGTTTAAAGTCCGCCCATTTAAAGAAAGAGAGTGCGCATGCTATTTGTGCTTGGAAATGAAAAGGATAGCGATGGACTCGTATATGCTGTGCATTATTTTGGAGTAGTTAATTATTAATATACAGAAATAGTTATTTAATTTTTTTATTTTTTAATCAATTAAAGTCACATCGGTTTTTTATTTCTGAAATCCGAAAACTGAAAATTTGTAGTTCCACAAAAATTATTTTGCGGGAACTGTTTTCTTTGGTAAGTTTATACGGAACCCTCGGTGTGCGACTCCGACTCGCCCTTCCCCGGTTTTCTTTCTGTCGCTTTCGATGACACAGATTTCATCGGTCTAAACTTCTGGCTTTGTGTAGGTACCTATTTCTAATTTTATCACTAATTATGGGGTACATTTTTCCTACTAGTACTAGTACTTTTTTTTTGTCCCTTTCAGCGACACGCTTTCTCGCCATCTATATAATACTATATCTATGACTCCAAAATAATGCACAGCATATACGAGTCCATCGCTATCCTTTTCATTTCCAAGCACAAATAGCATGCGCACTCTCCTTCTTTAAATGGGTGGACTTTAAACAGCTGCTACGCTGCGTCCTTTTCTACCGCGTGGGATGGTTGGTTTGGGACCTCTCTCTCACACACATTCACTCGCAGCGATATTTTATTATTTAAAATTCGACAACCCTAATTCGGGACTGATTTTTCGCAGGCAACCCTATACCACCGTGTTCCTTATGAAATAATCTTTCATTTTATCTAAGTTTGATTCAATAATCAGACCGTTGCAAAATGCTAGTACCTATAGATTTACCTGTTTACACCTGGCAACCCGTGGTTGTGACCGGAAAAAAATAGGCAACCTAACGTTTGCATATTCTATGGGCTTCAAACTTTCGATTGGTATCAAATTTATTTAATAATCACACCGGTGCAATGTTTAAAAAAAAATGTTTTTAAATTATTAATTAAAAATACTCTGGACTGAAATTTGTTAGGCAACCCATATAGGATATATTTATTGGCATATTTAATAACATAAAAAATACGTCTCATTAAATAAGCATCTCGGTGAAGGTCGTTGTATAGCGGGATCTTAGACTATTATTACAATAAATAATATGTAATCGTTATTGAAAAATGTTAGCAATTGTGTAATTACAACTTCGAAAAAATCAATAACATTTGATTCCAGCCATTATACGGTTCCGTTGTTGTATTTTGATGAAGTGTCAACAGTAGGCCCTACAGTAGTTGTTTTTTTCAATCTGCGAGGACTCGCTTGGTGGTCTCAGCAAGAAATTCACAAAAACAATCTCTGATTTTTTCATATTTTACATAGATAGATGCTAGTATAAATAGGTAAAGAAATTTTGAAAGCATCAAAGGCGACATTTATATAAAATGCTTAGGAAAAATATTGAGCTTGAAAATAAGCTGATGGCATTTCATCGGTAACATGACAGGCTCCTGGCGACATTGTGACCCATATCGTCAAGATGTATCGACATTCGAACCGACCTCAGGTAGGCATTGTAAGTAAATACTTGCCCTCACAAATTGTTGAACCTGTATAGGTACAGATATTTTTATTGATGTCTTAACTGTAACGTGTCAGTTCAAATCTCGATAGAAATAAGCGGTCGGTAACCAGACGGTCACCAAAATACCCTTTTTTTAAAACAAAATGCCTTCGTCCTCTACACGCTTTACCAATCATTCAGTGGTAGGTATAAAACTTAGGCAATAGCAACAATAAGGTTCCCCGTCAAACACCTAGAAAATTGTAGGTAAAAAATTCTATTCACAATATTTTTGACGTCTATCTAGATCACACGTTGGGGGCTTGCCAACATTATTGATGGAGCTGCTAACTGCAAAAGCAATGCGATCGTTTCAACGTATTTCATACTATGTACAGGATTCAGAAGTTTTAACACAGAAGAGTCACGAAAAATAAACTGCAACACTATATTGCAGCCCCAGCAATGATGTTAGCGCACTTTTAAGAGACTAAACGAGTGGTTATGTCCAGGATGGTAGCTCCATTTACACTAGGTACATCATATTCCCAATGTCCACTTTTTAACAATACGTACATGCCTTTATAATAATTTATTTACCTTAACAACAAGAAAATAATATTTGCAAGACGAAGAAAAAGATGTTTACAGTGTCGACTAATGAACTTACTAAAAGGAATCACAAGACAATAATTGTATCGCTGTATCATCTAAGAAGGAAACTTATTCAGTCTAGATATTGTCTTTCATTAGACATCAAAAACGTTGACTAAAATTAAACTAAATAATATAGACCCATTTTGATAAACTTTTTTTTAAATATAATAATAATACTCAACTAAATTTAATTAAGTTATTATAATAATGATGTTGTCTCTACATCAGTTCTTTTAGAAGAAAAATCATGATTAGTGATGCGCAAAGTAAGAATAATTAAGAACCGACTGTGCAACAAACAGTCGTCTGATCTGTGAACAAATAAATAGATAATATTTTCGTCTTGTCTTGCGCCTTGCTAACTTCGTCTTGATGCAAGACTGACTTTGTACATCACTAATTACATCTAAACAAATCCACAATTTTTAGACTTAAGATTGGTCGTAGGTCTTTTTCGAAACAAACGCATTGGCACAAGTTATTAACAAAAATAATTAAAAACAATTGAAAATGTAACCTTACATATTTTCGTAAATGAAAAAATTAAATAAACTACGTAGTTTTCCCCCCAGTAGTGGTAAATAAAATTCCCTTATTTTTTCACCTATTGAGCGTTTTTATAACATTAAATGTGGTCGTATTCAAGAAATAAATGTAATTAATACTTAATTTAATAGCTAATTAGAAGGTAAACTTTTATATTTACGGTCAGTGCCACAGAAAAATACCATTTTCGACATACATTTTCATGAAAAACTGTAATATGGTAGATTTTAATTAAGATCAAGTAATAAGCTTCCTCACGGTTTCACGTAGTAAGCAAAGTACCTATTAGAAGTGTTATTACATAAGAATAGATTAGATTGAAAAGTAATTTTGTCATTTTGACTTATCCTGTATTCCGATGTGGTATTTTTCCGTTACTTTTTAAATGACCCGTAAATATTACAAAATTATGAAACAATCAAAATGTGCCAGTGACTATTAGGTAAATAGTGACAAACAGTATTTTATATAGAAACATATTTTAAGAAGATGAATAAAATACCAAAACTTACATACGAAAATATTTCTATAATTAAATACTTATACTAACAAAAATTTTTGACTAAAGGGCCAGTGTTCGATGTGTTAAAATTGTATAAATGTTGTTGACTGTGTTAAAGTATTACATTAATTATTACACAAAACAAGCACAATAGTAGTTAAGTAAAGCATGAGAAGTTATTTCAACTGTTTCACTGAAATTTTCATGAAAATTCCCGTGGTAACCGATTTCAATATTCGTGTCACGTGACGGAATTAGTTACTCTGAATTCATTCGACAAAGCAGAATTCGTTACTATAAATTCATTCGACGATACTGAATTCGTTACTTGAAATTCATTTGACGAAGCAGAATTCGTTATTAGAAATTCATTCGACGAAGCCGAGTTCGTTACACGAAATTCATGCGACGAAGCGGAATGCGCGTAAATTTGTAACGTTCAAACGAAGACGTTCTTATTTCTTAAAGTAATTAGTGTTTCTTTGACACTATAGTAAACTTAACTATATTTTAAATCTTTGTAGCTTTGTTTCAAACCATAATGTGATAACAACTAAGCTTACGTTGACATAATCCACTGAAAAATTAACATAAGTAGAATATCCAGCGTGGCTCTTTTGAGAAACACTTGAAATATCTTCTCATTGTGAAGGTAGTTTGCGGACAAGACGTAGACACAGTCCATGCATGTCCATGTTAAGTACACTATTACAACAAGTATTTGTAAACAATAAATACACTGATCACTTTGAGATCACTTCGTTAATCTAAACACTTAAAATTTTAAACGAAAAAAGTTGACTGCAAAACTGACAATGGCCACAATAATTATATTAATTTTACAATTAACTATCAAGTTGGTAACATTAAAATAAAAGAAAAAAATAACTGTAACAAATAATAATTATATTGTTCTAATGAACTTAACGTGTATAAGCGAATACTAACCGGTACTCAGTACTTTAGTACCGGCCGAAACTTTGGATGATGAAAAATACATCTTTGTAATATTTAAATAATAAACAATTTACTCGCCAGTTATATTGCTGTGGATGATAAGGTTCCATGAAAAATTACCAGCTCTTTGGCGCCTGCGAAATGTATCGATCCTTCAACTTATACTTAGTGTGACTAAAACTTAAATGTTAAGAAAAAAATAATTATAATAATAAACAATTTGGGGAATACTTTGGAAACGATAAATCCTTTGACACAAACCTTAACGTTATTCTTACTTAGTTAACAACTGTGCACGTGGACTCCACCGTTACGAACGTACCTTACCAAACTAAGTCAGTTCAAGTGCACCGGATACATCACAACAAACGTTCGGAATCTTACAACCTCTTTGCAAAGTTTTTTTTACTCTTTTTTTTGTAAATTCACTAGGAACGAGTTCTGGAATATTTAATACGGCCTCGATAGTTCTTTAGAACGTTTCAATTGAACTTTGAGTCTCTTTGTACCTATTTGGAAACCGTTCATGGCCTGTATGGCGGCCTGCGCGGACGCAGCGTTGTCGTAAGAGACAAAACCGAAGCACTTTGACAGGTTCGTCTGTTTGTCTATGAACACTTTGGCCGATATGACGTGGCCGAACGGCAGGAACGTGGACGCCAGGTCCGTGTCCGTGAACTCCTGGGGCAGGTGGTATATGAACAAGTTTCCGCCTTCAGGACCTGTTGGACAAAATCCAGTTAGAAGTACAGTTACAATAAAAATATAGGGGAAGTCATTGGTAGTCACTGAGGGCCATTGAGGGCGGCACACACAAGTAAGAAAGAGAAGACTTGCTGAGCCGACTCCAAATTAAATGCGATAAGGGCAAGATAATGATGATGATAGAATCACACACAGACAGTTTTGGCTTAGAATTGACTAGAGAAACTGGAAGGGTCACACGAATTTCAGTACAATTCGAGTTTTACTTCAAAAAGATTTTTCGAGTCAAAAATATTTCTTCTTCGTTTCGTTTCAGTAGCCTAAGAAACAGTGACTCACGATGTAACTGGACACTGACTTTAATTTGTCGATTTCACTTTAAAACAGCTGTTTGGTATCCACCGAGAATAGATCACCCATTTTCTTTTCGTAGGAAGTTGTAAAAAGTCGAATGAGGGGGTATATCCGGTGGGCAGACGTCTGCAGTATGTGCACTGATTGAAATCATACTGTGATCAAAAGTCCGTCGACTTTAAATTCTCCTTGGTCTGGTTCAAACTCAACCAATCCAAATCCAAGCCACCGCGTCTATACCCGTAGTTTAAAAATGGAACTTGAGGTAACAAAAAATACAGTAGGTGCTGAAAGAAGATTGCAAAGGGTTTTCAATCGTTTTGTTATCAGCCAGTGCACAAATAGAAAAAAAAACAATGCAATATTCCGATTTTAATGGTTGGAACAGGAAATTGGCGATTAGCCAAAGTCTGGCGAGTGTCCAAAAATGTATACACGTCCATATTGGTAGATGTTGGAAGACTGTAGATTTTTTTGCTTAGCGTTCCTGCATGTGGCTATGTATATTTTAGGGGAATTATTTTATCAGCCCGTAAACATTTAATGCTGGACATGGCCGTCCTAAAACACGGCCGCTTCTCGTTGCTGCCTTTATCAAGCTTGAAAGATGAGATAAGATAAGATATGATGAGTGTTATGTGATTAGCACAACACAGGCACAGCATAAATGCTTTTCTTCCTCTCGAAACAGCCCCTGAAAGACGACCTAAAATATGCTGGCTTATTATACACTTACCAGCAAAATAAAGATTACCCGTACCTTCAACCTGCTTTCCAGCGGCTGCGGCGGCAGCAGAGCCTAGTACGGATCCTAATGGTGCTGCTGCGAATGCTGTGCCAAATTGTGCCGCGTATGCCGAACCAAGAGGCTCCGCTGTTGACCCTGGAATATTTAATTGAATTCGTTAATCGATATATAATGACATTTTGTGAATGGGTCGTTTTAGGCACGAATGGGCAGCTTTAGATTTGAAATAACAGCTGTTCTAATTTAGTTTTTTTTTCAAAATCCCGAGTTTTTATATTTGGATATATTTGTTCTTGATTTCCAAATGCTATTTTATTTTGTCAAACTCCTATTTTCATAAGAAAGTGTCTGCCATAGACTGACATCATCATCAGTTAGACGATGGTTAGTGATTAATGACAACTGCGGATATCGTGTTACGCGGTTCATTTGTTTCTATTTAGAGATTGACATATAAATTACGGTTTTACACAATTTCTACATCACGTGCCTTTTACTAACGTCAACATGTCAAAAAATAAAAAATAGTTTTACAAACTACAGAAAGAACTACGACTAATAACCCAAAGATATAAAAAAACACCGAAATATCGAATAGAACTTGACTTGCTACAAATTTCAACTTTGAACAAGCGTATTCAATGTCTTGTAAAATGTAAATCGCCGTCAAATTACGCGAGCTAAGTGTTCGTGTTAGTTTAATGGTCGAATCGTAGCTACTTACATTACGAGTATTATGTTAGAGCTGCGAAATTTATTCCAAACAAAAACTGACAAAGGATTGCGTTGAAAACGTCAAAAACATTACACATTAACTCTGTAAAATTATTTTGATAAAAGCTTTTGATATTCCCTTGTACATAAGTTTGTTGCCTAAACTGTTTATTTAGTTGGGTACTTGGGTTATTAGTAGTAGGTACAAAAACTACCAAAGAGAATAAGAGTGTAGGACTGTAGGCACAGATAATCCTTGTGATGCGCAAACTGTCAAGTACAAAAAAAAACGACATGTCAAACTACACACAAACACTGCATGCTATAAACAGTGTCATACAATATTAGTAAGTAATACACACAAAGAAAATACAAAAAGAAAAAACATTATAAAACATAACACTCACGAATTTCATAAACATACATTTTAAAATTTAGTGTTTTTAGCACCTTCATGCAGAAACAATCAAAAATGTTAATTTTTACATGAAAACTATTCTGTGTCGCAGTTATTTACCTACTTTACTATTTACAATAAAGGGGCAACTTGAAAAATAAAACATGTCGCCCATGTTAAAAATAAAATGATTGCAACAGCCATTAATGATAAACGTTAATGGCGGCTACATCCAAATATTTAAGTCTATCAGACAAAGAAAAAACTGAAAAAAAAAACAAAAAAAAACCGAATAAAAAATTTCATGACTACCGTAATGCGAATAAAATTAATGTTTCATGGTTTTAAATGCATAAATATGAACCATATTCTGAATCGCAATCAGAGGATAACGCGTACATAAATATAAGCAATGAGGAAGGTAACTGAAATGAATGGAGCCGGCATCTATAGTTCCACGTCGTCATTGGTTGAAAGTCAGTTAATATCATTTCATAATTTGAAATGGCTTTATCTCGTTGGTCAAATTAGGAACTATGTACATAGCTACGCACTTTCCCCATTACTTAGGTAAATTTAACAAAAAAAAACCTAATTAAAAATAACGTTACAGAATTCCCAGAAGGAGGAAAACGCGACTATTTAACATCGCACGAATGGTCGATTGTTTTCCGATACATAAGGTTAGCCTATATGCAAAGCAAGCAAAGGTAGACCTTCTACCTGGACAATGCCAACATATAATCATACCAGGCGAGTACTAGATTCATGTGATAAATGGAGTATTTTAGCCATTATTATGTAGGAACGAAGTCTGCAGCCTCGGCTGTCACGTGAATAGCCAGCTTGTCATATTTTACAATACTCTAATACAAGGAATACGGTAAAACAATAAGTATCATAATACATTTCAACTTCATTCAAAGTATAATTTATGCAAATTCTAGAACGTTGGCACTGCTGTTTAAAAAACGACCTGTGACAGTGTTGTATTGTTATCGATTTAAAAATAAAGTGTTGTTTGTAAAAAAACGTCATATGTTGGTATCGTATATATAAAAATAGATTATTTTTTTGCTGTGTTTCTGTAAAGAAAAAATCGTGTAGGTGAGAACCAAGTGAGAAAATATAGCAATTTCCATAAGTAATGTAAATGTTGTTGGTTATATTATACCTATTTATAAAAACGTACCTACTTTTCATGTCAATAAATGAATGCACATAGGTACCGGTAACGTGATTACGATTAACATAAGCACGATGTTTTTTTTGCAGAAAACCGTAAATTATTACAAATAAAACTCTACACTGCTAAAAATTATTTAAGGAATATTCCATTGGCTCAGAAATCATTTATCACATAAATCTAAAAAGCTAAAAAGTTGTCATTCCATGTCAAAAAAAACACATTTCTTTGTATTTCATTGCATTGTTACCTGTGATGTTTGTCTTCCCGAGAAGACCTGAAGTGTGAAAAATGTTCATCGTTAATTAACTTTTTTTTTTAACTAAGTCGAAACGAAACCTGAAAGAGGAAAGTTTGCGGACAAAAAGGTCGGTACATGTTTTTTTTTTTTTTAATTTATAATAACACTATGCCTTTTATCCTCGAAATGTTAGGCAGAGGTGTAGATATCTAATAATACACCCACATTTCGCCAGAAATGTTAAAGCGGGCGAGCTTATTGCCATCAACCAGGCACAAATCCAAACTCCGTGGTTGCTACTGAGAATTCCTGGTGGAAAAACTCAATAACACTTTGTCCGACGTGGGTTTCGAACCCAGGACTTCACGCTCAGGAGCCGCGCTTGCGACCACTACACCAACGAGTCAGTCAGTTTTTGAATTTATGTGCGTTCTATTTTTAAATTTGGACAACGGTTCAATTAGTGTGGGGAGCGAAGAGTTGAAAACGGTTGAGATGATCGAAATTTTGCATTCGGATAGTTGAGAAAGTTTACTCCGAAGTTTCTATCACCGATTTAAAATCCATTTTATTATAGTACAACACCTCTACGGGAGTCGTATAAAACAGCTCCCATACCTCTATAGTTACTTTTGGTGCTGATGTAATGATTTTAGTCAACTGCATCATGTTCATGTATGTAAGTTTAAAATTTAATATTGCCATAAACAAGGATGAGTAAGATGGCAGTAAAGTTAAGGTGTGAGACAACATTTAAGTTGATTTAAAATGTGAATTTTGACTTAAACGTAGGATTTATTTATCAAGGTTTTGGAGTTGAGCATGTGTCCAAGAGAAGAGGGACAAAGGACACAAACTATTTTTTGTAACTGAAATATTTTTCAATCAACATATTTTTGGAAGAGGAAAACCAATAGCTTTACATACAATTATCTTTATATATATAAGTAGGAGAACATTAAAATTAGCATCTGAATCTTATCAGTAAATCTTACATCTACCTAATGAAACTAAAAAGTAAAACTGAAAACCTGCGCGGCATAAGACTACAAAAAAAAACAAAACAACTGGCACTCTATGCAAATTAAAAAAAGAACAACTTACACAATGGCGGAGCGGCCTGTTGAGGCGCGCTGGCTTGCTGGATCGGAGCCGCTTGCGACACTACTGGCTGCGTCATCGCCGCAAGCGCCGCTAAGTTCTGCACCGACACGGGGGCTAAAAGACCCCCAAGCTGGTCGGCTGCGCCCCCACCTAAGGACCCCACTCCGCTCACGGTGCCCCCACTCAGGCCTGCACCATTGAAACCCATATCCTGATAGTTAACACCTAAGTAACAACAAAATGGGAAGCGTAAATAAAAATAAAATGGGATCAAAATAAATTGGGTGGGATCGGGGAGTGGTGCTGCCAGGAGTACTCAAAAACAGTTTTATTTTACGGTTGTGTTTTTCCACCCTGAGTAGTTCTTGTAAATTAGTCACGTCTTTGCTTGTATCTTTTTGCCCCATAAAACATAGATAACGTTTGATTTAAATTCATGAGTTACAACTAACCAAACCATTACTCGAATTTGGACCATAGGCTAGTAACCCCATAATTATATCAACAGGCATCACCAAGGATGAGGTAAAATTAGGTTGAAAGGAAACAAAATATACAAACGAGTGCGCGACTAATTCGGCAGTGTTCATTTGGCTAAACGAATCATTAAAACACTGCGTCATGGCTAAATCCACTATTGTTTACTCTTTAAATAATACGTGGATATCATACATTTTGCTTTGATGCATTTTATTATGGAAGAAAGTATACAGGGTTACTCTTAACTGAAGTTAGTATTTTTGGAATCACAATAACCAATTTACATTTTTAAAGATTTGATCGTAAAAGGTTTTTACTAAGAGTAAGAAATGGCAAAAAAATACAAAAAAATATTGATTCATTAGTGATTGCTACTAAGAGTTTTGAATTTTTTGAATGTTAAATTATTAGCAACGGTCTGCTGTGTCATCAGCTATGAATCGTTTTAAAATTGGCTTTAAATGATTTAATCTGGGATTTTTCATAAAAAAACAAAAAAATCGACCTAACTCAAAAACTATTGAATTTCGGTAGAACATTTGGTGGCTTAATTTCTTGCATTATAACCCTACTATAACGTCCTGCAAGGAATACGTTGAATTACCAGTAACCCTGTATAATAAATACGAGGAAGGAGATTCCCTTGACACAGATTCATCATTATGATCTGCATATCCTTTTTCCAAATATGTTGGGATCTGTTTCCTGTAGTTGCATACACTTGTATAATCCAGTGACTGGTACTATCCCATGGTTAGACTGGTAGGCAGACTTAGATCTAACAATGTCACCCGGGACAAATATATAACGTGGTTCGACCCCATCATGGAGCTTTCATGGATGATCATTCATCCACAGACCAAACCAACTGTTGCACGAGCTCCTCCCGAGATACAGACTAACACTTTGAAATTCGTATAGTTATGCCATTGAATAGTATCTACGTATGACTGAGAAATTCGAGTAACCTACAATAATGTTTCACAGGTATTATGATTAATTCCTTTCTAAATATTATCTTTATTATACAGATGGTTTCAGACAACAAACGTATACTATGATTAATTATTTGTTTTGATACTGAAAACAGCGTCTTTCGTAGAACTAGTTCTTACAGAAAAAATAAGTGTTTAAAACCAAAAATAATTTAGGGGAGGTAAAAATTTAAAAAGCAACTACAACTGAAAAAAAAGCGCATCACTACTCTGCTAATTATGTACTTAAGAAAGAACAACACTAGTTTAGAAAGTCTGTAAACAAGACCATTCACACTAACCTTGCAAAAGCGTCGACCCCTGTCCTTGCAACAGTTGTTGCTGCAACCCAACAGCTTGCAGTTGCTGCAACAGTTGCAGCTGCGTTGCCGGCGACAGTGCTGCCTCTGACGCGAGGTAGGTCGCGGGTGCTATGGGGGCCGTTAACCCCCACAAGCTCGCCTGCATGGCTTGAAGTTTTTTCTGTTCCTTCTCTTTCTGCGTGTCAGCGAATTTCACGACCAGCGGTGCTGAACAACCTTCCATAGTTTGACTGTGGTGTAATGCCTGGAAATAATTGTTGCACTATTTTGAGAAAATTAGGGGTTATGCCGATAATTATCAAAAAGGATAAATTATCCTGTTTCATTGGAACCAAATGATTTCACAATTTCCTGTGTTTGTTACTGGGCTTTTCCCTTATTTCGCCATTAAAACCCATATTAGTGGCATTGCCGTTAATCCCGTCACTAATTAGTTAGACTCCAACACTATTTTATACTCCATTACTGTCACCATGATTAAACCAATTAAAAGAGCTTGCATTGATGACACGAATAAAAGAGGCTTTCGTAACATTAAATTAATGTTCAAACATCGAGTGTTCGCTATTTTAATCTGCCTTTATACTGAACTGCCAAATATGCCTTTGCGTTGGCGTATTAAGCGATAATCTATAGGAATTTTAATCTACTTATCAATTAAAAATAGTTAATTAAAACGCGTGGAAGGTCCAACGCAGTGTTGCAGATGGCATTCATTTTGGTTGATTGTTTAATGCTGTAAAATATTGTCACTTATTGTGAATTTTACTACCGCTATAACATAAATTTAGGGAAAGGTAATAATTGTCACCGTGTTTGGCGAATTGGTGAATACAAAATGACGTCAGCTCTGAGTGCAATGTATATGTTATGGACGAAGTGATGAATTGGGCATTATATATAATGCCCGGTCATTATGAAAAATGGCCAATATAAAAGTGCAATTTGATAAGAATTATTCAAATAATCAAATTGACCGGGCATTATACATATTGTCCATCACCTTTTGGGCAGAGTAATACAAACATATTTAATTACTATTTCTTTATTGTTATGGTCATAAATATTGAACCATTTAAATAATCTCAGACTCATTATTATGATTAATCAAATCATATTAAAAATATAACATAAAACAATAAAAAATTAAATTTTTCGAATATTGTTTTATAGAATTACTTATTATTATCCTACTTATCCTACTCATCATCATCATCTGCCTAGCCTTTTCCCAACTATCCCAACTATGTTGGGGTCGGCTTCCAGTCTAACCGGATGCAGCAGAATACCAGCATTTTACATGGAGCGACTGCCTATCTGACCTCCACAACCCAGTTAACTCTAGGAAAACAATACCACTTGGTAAGACTGGTGTCAGACTTTTGGGGCCACTGACTACTGTAACGACTGTCAAAGATGGACAAATGACAGTCGGGACCAACGGCTTAACGTACTTTCCGAGGCACAAAGAAACTCGGTATGAAAGGGTGGTCATTCATCCACAGACGAACCTAGGCAAGCACGGCTTAACCTAAAGATCGACCCGAGCGGCTGTTATAATTTAACCACGAACCTTTGCCTTTGCCTTTTTGGCTTGGCGACATCTACATTATCAGACTTCCAACCATTTTTACAACCACATCTACTATAAACGTTTGTGATGAGAAAATCTAATATATATAAATCTCGTGTCACAATGTTTGTCCTCAATGGACTCCTAAACCACTTAACCGATTATAATAAAATTCGCACACCATGTGCAGTTCGATCCAACTTGAGAGATAGGATAGCTAACATTTCAATTTATGAGACGCAGACGAAGTTGCGCCGGTCAGCTAGTAAACATATATATTATAACCTTGCCCTCCGCATTTAGAGGACATTCTACAACACTTTCTCAGTGAAATCTTTGT
This sequence comes from Xestia c-nigrum, assembly GCA_916618015.1. Classification (NCBI taxonomy): domain Eukaryota; kingdom Metazoa; phylum Arthropoda; class Insecta; order Lepidoptera; family Noctuidae; genus Xestia; species Xestia c-nigrum. The sequence goes on along the minus strand of OU745252.1, from coordinate 20,953,023 downwards.
CTCTGGAACATCTTCAGGCAAAATAAATCTTAATTTCGTAATGCAGTGTTAACACACTCGCGTTGACACTGAGTTACGAAACTGAAACCCATCCGCGTCCGTCAATATTCGCTTACATTGCAAAACTAAACAAAAACAATAGCGCTTGAAGTCAGCCGCACGAGCCGCGCGCTGCATGGCGGTCTCTGATTGGTCAAAGCGTGCTACGCTATGCATGCTCCCCGCCCTCACACCGCGTCAAATTTGGCTTTATTATCAAATTGCCCAATTATTATTTAGCAATATAATAATGACCGTGCAATGTAAAAAATAATGAAGTTAAGATAGTATTAATCACTTAGCCCGATAGAGATAGCCATTATTCATAATGCTTGAACATTATGTATAATGCCCGCATTAATCACCTGGTCCATAACATATATACATCTGCATCATTCCTTGAGTCACTCGTATGATTGTGCTTTTAGTGTTATTTCGCATGCAGAACATTAACATAATAATCACCAGTTACTGCTAAAACTTACTCTTATAATATTTTCTTACAGCGTTGTTCTGGCCCATTCCTTGCACTGTAGAACTCGCTAATTGTTCACTCATTAATCGTCACCCTACTATCGTCTAGTTTTGACAACCTGGTAGATATCTTCATGGCGGCCCTTGATCTGATCTTATGTGTCGCGTAGTAAGGCATATGACACCCTGGTATATTTATTTACCTTGATAGCAGCAATGGCCGCCTGCTTCGACACAAAGGTGACGAACGCGCAGCCTTTGCTCTGGCCCTGTGCGTCGCGTAGCACGGTGCACTCTTCAATCGCGCCGTGACCAGCGAACAGTGACCTTACGTCGTTCTCAGACAGCTTCTTGTTTAACATGCCCACGAATAGCTTGCGTTCTGTTGGCAAAGAGAGGCATATTGTTAGTTTCATGATAAACATGAGCTTGAAAAGGCCAACTGATCAAGAAAGCTGATTGTTCAAAGGTAAGTCTAAATTCAGCTTCAATCAACACCTATAAAAACGTTGGTTCTATTCGTTGAGCTGTGAAAAGCCTGAAAATTGCCACTAGAGCAAATACCAATAAATATTAAAGGCTAATACAGTATTGTAAAACAGTTAAATAATTGTTCAAACACCACTTCCAAAAGCCCAGTAGAAATCCATAAAGATAAATACACGTTGGTAAAAACGCTTAACCTTAATCTGTTAAAAATTGCCTATTCAGTGACGACACACATTAAGTGCTAAATAATGTTCTGCTATTATAACGGAGACCATTACCAAATGATATGTTTACGAAACGGAGGAAGCATGTTTCCTTTGCGCATTCAACGATACTTATGGGAACAACTTTCATAATAGACGAGAATGGGAACAGAGCGAAGGGGGCTGAAGATTTTAGGTCTTCACGTCCAGTGGTCATGGCATCAGTCTACTTCCGCTCTCACACCCAACGAACGCAAGCAAACCAAAAAGAGAAATGAAAACTAAACGAACGAAATCTTTCTTGTCGGACGCATATCACGTTCGAATTTGCATCGCACAATATCGAAGTGCATTGTCGTACACACGCGAGGGGGTTTCGTCAGAAATCCAGACGTGATCCTGAAATATGTACTCTTTGAACCTCTGAAGCTTGGCGGTCGCGGGGTTAACTGGGAAATTTACGACTCTCGACCCCGAACGGCGTTGGTCATAAAGCATTTTCCGTTTCGGTGCATACGAATTTTTGATGCTGTTAAATCTTTGAGGTTCTGACAAGTGTGTGGGCGGGGGAGCGGGGAAGGTGGCGACAGAATCCTGACCTAGATTTAAGGTTCCACTATTTATTAACATGTTGCGGTTGCCGCGGTTCTGTCGGAATTTCGGATCCATCGTATGAGATTACGATGTGTGCTGAATTCATGGGGTGGTGTAAAATTTCGAAACAGTCCCTACCTATCTACATCGTATCATGCCTTAATCTAAAAATGAGTTTTATGCCATAAACAATCCCAACAAACGATTACGAAGAGATAAACCATAAGCCGAGCTTACGGAGCGGATCAGTGATCGGGCACCGGGGCGATGGCGGTCGGTCTACACCTGACATAATCCATTACTTACTACTTCTAACGACACCCGCGGGAAAAGGGCAAGCTTATCCGTAACAAAATACCGTCTGAATTCCCGAAAACAGGCCTTTGTGAAAACAGTTGGAAGTGAGGACCAACAAAAAGGCTAATCGTGACGACCTCTATTCTAGACATAATCGTACACACCTGCCAAAATCAGACCAAAAAAAATCAGGATGAAAAACGAGGTCGCAAGGAACCACGATTAAAAACTGCAAACAGACAACGTTTGCACAGACAGACGTAAAATGCTGAACGTCAAAGGAGTGTGATACACAATGCACGGTGTGGGGGAGTATTACGCGTAAAATCCAACATTTGGGGGCCTCTCAATCCCCCAGTGAGGCAGGCGAGAGGCGAAATTGAAAAGGCACCGAGACTGTTCAGTTTGTAGTGCGAAATGAGCGAGGGATGAACGATGTTAGTGGACTTTGGAATGTTTCAGAAAGTGTTTTATTTTTCAGTACTCCACAACTTGAACTTGGATATTTTCATAGGGATCGTCTTGTATTTTCATTGCTGTTACAGATCTCACTTGTACTTATCTTGTATTCCTAACCTTTAAAAACACTTTCATCAATTACATTATCACACGAGAATAATAATTGTCCTACATTACGTCAACCGAAATTAAAAAGAGCTAAGGCAATGCCTACATACTACACATATAACAGTAAAGACCCTCCCTAATTCAGGTTACAAATATTACATGCCGGCGAAATCAGCGCGCTCGTACCAAGATTAGCATGAAAATTGTGCGAGAAAACGAAACTGGGAATTGCGCAATCGTCGGCGATAATGCTATACCTCGTAACCATACATTTTTGATGCCAAGTCGATTTTGGTGGAGGAAGATTGAGTGCGCCGCACCCCAAGTGAGCTTGGAGGAATTTTAAATTTCTTTTTAACGGTAATGTATTGTAAAAGTTGGTTTCTTAATAAATAATGCCAGTATACTATTGATTTTTGCAGGATATTTTAACGGTTGAAGTGTTTTGGTAAGTATATCATTTGCATCGTGTATTTCCCGACAATGTGCTAAAGAAAGGTTCGCTTCTTGTTCTTCGTTGGTTTGAAATGATGATTTATGTAACACAATATTTCTCTCTATATATACAGCTTTCATCATAGTTATAAAATAATCATCAAAACACCTACCTAATTTTCAGTTTCGCAGCATTGCGGAACGAACGTGTAAACTCTGTTGGTAAATGCCACATGTTTCTCTTAATACCTTGGGCTTTCCACCCCATTCAATGTGTGTTTGGATTTAATATTAATATACACGAGAATTATTTTACGTCAGGTTGTATGAACTCGTGAGTAATAATGTTCGATTCACTGTTTTGAGTACATAGAGACGAATATAGACCTGGAGGGAAGTATTTACTATACTTTATTTTCACATGATCGTTTCATAATGCTGCTTAAACAGTTCTTTGGTCTTAATATCTTTCATCTTGTTGCCTACCGTACCGTTCTTACCACAAGTTCTTTGCTTACCCAGATACTATAACCGATAATGCCTCTTACTACTTCATTTTTTAACGTTGAACTCAAGCTTCCTCAAGCTTACAAATCACGTCGGTACTAATGTGTCCCTTTAAGAGTTAATAGGCTAGAAAATGCCAAGCTCAAGAAGAAGTCAGCCAAACAAAACGAAGAACTATTCACAATTGAAACAAACTCCTACAAAACGACAGAGTCAAACTAATTAGAATTATTTAAAGTGAATCTTTAAGCAGAGTGTAATCTGTTTAAATGCACAAGTAATTGTGTACTTAGAGCAAATAAGGCTTTAAAATGTTAATGCTCTAAGTGCCCCATCGAGTCGGTAACGGCATCCTTTGTTAAACAATTTACATAACCTCTTGACTGAAATGGGGGGAGGAGGTCCCCCCCTCTGTACCTCAGTACCTGCGATGACCGGGGTTCGTTTTTTATAGCCGTCGTACGTTGGATTCTTTGGCGTTTACGATCTTTAGGGAAATAAATCAAAAGGTTCAGCCTGAGATAAGAACCAACGATTTCCGGGGAATTCTCTCATGTCACGTGAGTTATGGAAACCCGCCGTGACCTACAGCTTACAGCAATGTTGGTTTTAGTAACCTAAAACGTAACCTTCTTATTCTGGATGGAATTTTATTAAATTTATTGTGACATAACATAACAACACACCTTATAATCCTCGGGTACTAGGCAAGGGATATTTACTAAATGATAAATACATTTTACAGTTATTATTATGAAACAGGCATTTCTGCGCCACATTAGTATTTCTGCATTCATTATTAATTGAATTACATTCTTAGTTCAATTTATCAGATGATGTCTAGTCTAGTGATCGCAAGCGCGGCTGCTCAATCCTGAGTTCAATTCTCGGGTCGGGCAGTGTTATTTCGTCATGCTCATAAGCTCGCTCCAAATTCCATGGGACTTAAGGCGCTTAGACGAGCTAAATTAGCAACTCTATTTGTGGTGGTTCAAACTTCGTTTGAAATGCTGTTAGAATAAAGTTCTAATCAGCTTGCACTACAAAGTGGTTGTTACGTCAGCCACTGCGGGCCAAATAGCGCGAAATGGGTGGTTTCGATCGATTTACCCAAAAACTATTGATTGGATTAAAAAACTGAAACAGTATCATGCTAATATATTGCTTGTAGAATTATTTGACAAAAAATCAGAATGATCGCATGCATATTAGTATGTTCTTTATTGTTTGAAAGATATTTTTAGAGATAAGTTCGTGATTTCTTTTTATCGAGCCAAATTAATTGTATGATGTTTTCAAAACAGTATCATGCTAGCATATACCCTGAAGAATATCATATATTTTTCTGGTCTTGTTTATAGCAGTGAATCATATACTTTTAGTAATTATAAAACTCGCGTAATCGCCTATGTTGGCGTACTATTATATACACCTCTGCCTAACTCTTCGGGATTACAGGTATTATGTTATTTATGTATGTAACAAATGTAACAAAATATTCATCGGAAATCCTTCAAAATAACTTTGAAAATTCTTGTAAACCGTAAGTTAATATGAGTAATGGCGGCCACTTAGAACTGAGGACGTCTTCACAATGGGCATGCAACTTTAATGGACGCTTAACTGTGAGTTAAGTTAAATTGTTATAGTTTATTGTTTTTCTACATACTTCAGTTTAACCTTGAGCGTTTGATGACTCGATTAGTTAGAACATTGTTATTGCTAGACTTGTTGTTTTAACATAAGTATCGGAACCTCAAGGTGGTGTGGAAATAAGTTTAAAAACGTGAGTTGAAGTACACTTTGCGGCCCTCGTACGACAAAGTTATTGAGTTTATGATGAAAAAAGTTATTACATAATTGCAGAATTCTTCTCTAGTTAAATTTTAAAATCGTTAAATGAGTCAGAAAGGCAATATTCTGGAAGAAACTGGTTAAGGCACTATTTTTTTCAAGTTGGCGACGCAAGCGGCAATGATTCGAGGTGGAAAAGTTGAAATTGATGAACCTATTCGTCAATATGAAAAGCGCAGCCAGGTGCAAGTGAAACGACAACAATTATTATAATAAGAAGTAATTATTATTAATTAATAAGTGAACAGCTCAGAGGCACAATCGTGAATAACAAACAGGTATTGTCTCTGCTCGGCACCTAGCAGGATTGTAACGAATTGCATTCATTGTAAATACTCTATTAACATTTTTTACACAATGTAGAAGGCAGGGATTTATTTTCATTTATTTTTAATGGAGAATGTAGTAAGACAATTGGATGTATGTTATACTACGGTGAAGCCTGTTCAGAGAAGTCTATTGGAAATAATCATCAATTTCCAGCCATTCTTCCATTCTACTTTCTTCCTATTCTATCTAATTAAGGTACAATAATTGTAAAAGGTTTAAGTCTTGGACAAATAAATACTGTTATATACTGTTCTTCCTCCATCCCGCGTAGCACGACCACCGTAGACACGAAAGAGAATCGACAAATCTTTTGTTCATCTGTCATTGAATCGACAAAATGCCAGATTTGTCGATTGTGGTCATGCTACGCTGGCAGATCCCCAGTCAGACGTCAAGACATCAATTACTACTTTCTTTTTCATAATCCATCCATCCTTTCTTTGGCCTTCTTCTTCCTTTCATTGAGAGTCTATTGGACATTATGGTCTCATAATATTTGAAAGTTACCAACTCTTGGTTTCAACCACCAAGTAAGTAGTAAACTTGGCTGTACTAAAAGTAGAGAAAGAATAATTTATATTTTCACAACCTACGACCGCACTAGTAAATGCATACGTATTATACATATAAACACTCTGAAACAAATGTCCATGCTCATGACACAAACATTTACTCCTACCGGGACGGAAGGCAGCCTCATTACTGCTGCGCCATTCATTTATTTAAAAGCACCTAGGACTCATAACCTGAAGAAGTGCTTGCATGACATAAAATCCTTACAATAGTCGAACAGAATGCCGATGAATCAGAAAGAATATGCCTCCAAGGAGGACACAAATTAAACCTCATTCTTCGCACCAGCAACCTAACTTTATTTCCCGCGATCTCACCTAAGGACCGCGTTAACCCAGGACCACACTATCAGCATTCCGCTAGCCCAGGCTACTTAACTATTATCCTCGCCACGATCGTAACTCATGCCCTTCAAAGTGCGTATGCCTGTTGCCACGTACGGCATCGTTAAGTTGCGAGTTATGAGCTAGTGATGTGACCAAGACGTCTTTTAGTGGGCTCGGATTTTTGTTGAGACGGCGGATTTAAAGAGTGCAGAGTCATAAAATAAAATGCTTTTGTGTGTGTGTGCTTGTTGGGTAAGAATAGATTATTGCGTTATCGTTATCTGGATGATGTAAAAATTGAGCGTTTTCTTATTGATCATTGACGTAATACTACAGACAGTTACAGGTTACTCAGAAAAACTTAGGGAGAGATCTATTCCTTGGCGTTATGAGCCCGTTTTCAGGGAATAATAAGGTCCATACTCACCGAAAAGATAACAGTCTGATTATCTAAAAACAGCTGTCATTGTGACATATTACCATACAAAAATGTGTTTTAAACAGCTGTTTTAGATAACCAGGCTGACATATTTTGGTGAACATGGACCTTAGAGTGTTATACCTGTCGCTGTCACACAACTGTCTAAACTATAGTGTACTAAAAAACAAAGCTTGAACTGGAACTTGATCAGTCAAACCACTTTGCACGTAACATTTATCGATTTAGGCTTTAGACGTACCTAATTCCTAACTATGAAACAATTTAGCCAATAAAACAAATTCTATTTACAAAATCAATCCGAATTTCAGTAAACCAAATGAAAGCTAATTTTAAACTTCCACATCAATTTACTTTAACCAGACAGCAAAACAAAATCAATCATGTGTAATTATTTAGTCAAATGGACGCGATATTCGCTACAAACAATGGAAATCACATCCGTTTGAACTTCACTAGTAATTTTATCGAATCAAAAGAATACTGATGCTACCGGATTATACGCGGTTTCGGTATCGGTATCGAATGTTAGAACATCCCTAGTTATGACCGCGTGTGTATTATCTTTTGACACAGATCCTCCACTTTGTGTGCTTATGCCATTGCGAGGACAAGTCAAGGTGAAATATTTTTTTGTTGAATTATTTTTTTAGCACTTTCCATTTCGGTATTCGACATTTTGTGTCGATTTATTCAATGTCATAGTTTTGTGTAAATTGTAGTAACGTTGCAGACAACCTTGAGGTGCTTATTTGAGTCAAACAAGGGCTGACTGATTCTTCTTTCTTCTTTATCGTGTGATTAGTGGGCAACCTGGTGCCAGTTTTATGTTGCCCATGGGCCTCTGATTTGGCTTAACATAGCGGCAATAAATATATCTCAGGCATGCTGGTTTCTTCACGATGTTTTCCTTCACCGAAGCAAGTGATATTTATACAATACGCACATGAATTCGAAAAACTAGAGAAGCATGTCTTGGGTTCGAACTTGAGACTTATGACTTTACCAAGCCATAAGTCTCAAGTTCCTTTCATAAGTCATAAGTCAGTTGTCTTAAGTCTAAGTCCCTTCCCTTTTTCTTATTCAGTTGGACGGTAGTCCGACTGAATAAGAAAAGAGGAGGTACAGTGGTATTGCAACTGAATAAGAAAAGGAAAGCGGGAGGTACAGTGGCATTGCAACTGAATAAGAAAACGAAAGCGGGAGGTACAGTGGTATTGCAACTGTATAAGAAAAGGAAAGCGGGAAGTACAGTGGTATTACAACTGAATAAGAAAAGGAAAGCGGGAGGTACAGTGGTATTGCAATTGAGGAGGGCATACTTTTGTATTTAGCTCTGATTACAAGTAGATAAATCGCAATGTTTTTACTCATGAAACGATCACTTCCTCATTGTATTTGCATGAACTACGGAGAGGGGAGACTTTCTTTGGACTTTCGGGAGTTTGACCAGAAAGTTATCTACAAATAAAATTGGGTTAAATCACAAAACCCCAATTTCTCGCAAGCAAACCTTTTCACTAAAGCTTAAGCTAATTATTTACATCACTTCCTGAATTTCACCAGTTTCGTGAACGGAATCGCAAAAGTTGGGACTGTTTTAAGATTAATTAAATTAGTAGTTCCCGTTCCGACTTGTAGATGTATATAAATTATTAGTGTTTGCGGAGACCGGAGTACACTTGCTTGCAATTATATGCACACTGCACGTAGTGGTAATCTAAGGGAATTTAAGATGAAGTTGATATCGGCAATCGCAATATACTAGCATGATAGTGTTTTAGTTTTTAAATCCAATCAATAGTTTTTTTGAAAATCGATCGAAACCACTCATTTCGCGGCATTTGCCCCCCGGGGTGACTAACGTAACAACCACTTATTCTAACAGTATTTCAAACGAAGTTTAAACCACCACAAATGGAGTTGCTAATTTAGCTCGTCGTATCGCCTTAAACATTAGTTCTGGCCAAACTTCCAGGAAGCTTCCTTATTCTCTGATGGTTCAGATTCAGTACATTGGGTGGTATACATAAGATCTTGGTATTGTGCATCCGGTTGGACTGAAACCCGACCACAGTAAAGTATCGCCGCATCCATGCGGAGAGTTATTTTACAAACACAGATGACGCGCGTTTCACGAATGCGCGTTAACGTGCCACTGAATTTCTGAACGTGTCCTAAGGCGAATGCACGTCAAATACGCAGCCCAATAGTGGACTACGATAGACTAAATTCATAGATTAGGTCAGTAAAAGTCTACTACACACGTTTGCTACGAGTTTTCACCCAGTCCCGTTAAGTGCGTAGTAAGTAAAGCCTCTACAAGACAAACACAGTCGACCTCACGACCACGCGAAATGTGAAACCGACGTAAGTGTTTATAAGCTTGTAAACAGTAGATACGACGTCGTGTCACCGTTACTATTGTGAGGTTAACTGGCCAGCACGACCATCTTGTTGTCATTGCGAGAAATTGTCACGATACCTACCTAAATGTACCTATTTATTATTTATGCAATAACTGGGTTTTGAAGTAGGTAAATTATTTCAAGTAAATACTTAAAAAGAGAAATTAGTGAACAGCTTCTTATAAATCGATCTATAAATCAGGTCAAAATAACGTACATATAGAAGACTAGAGAACGAGTAGTAACAGTAACTAAGTGAAAAAATAATGTCTACTGAAAGCATTTTGTTCGAAATATGCTCAAAATAATATGCTAACTTTTGTACCCACTTACTTCAGCGCCTTGCTTAGGGGTTACTTTACGCCACTTTCGAACAAAAACACATTGGCAGCACTCCGTGCCTTCCATCGACGCCCATTTACGACTGAAAACAGTTAAAACCCAAAGATTTTCTTCTCAACTTGCCAAGTAAAATAGTTTTCACGGCTGGCAATTGCGTCGGCGGGACTAATTTTCTCTTTATTATGTTGCTAGTTAGAAAATTTGTCAAAACTCGTTAACGCGCCCCGGCGGCTGTTATATCGTTTGTTTAATTTGTACGACTTCCTCTGGCAAACAATTGTACTAGTTGGATAATTTGCGCTTATTATAGCTTTTTTACTACCTCTTTAAAGAAAGTTTGTCTAATAAGAGAACTGACAAAGTTCAAAGGGGCAGTGAAAAGTAAGAACTGCGCTCAATTAGCGGTATGTCAAATACGACATTTTACGTCAAAGTTTTGGTACTAAAACCTTTTTAGGCAAAATCTGTATTTCAAAGGCAATTGAAACCAGCCCAAGGTAAGGAGAATGCAAAACAAAAACCAACAAACTGCATACAAACATCGTCAGTTCAAAAAAATCAGCATTACACAACAAGGGACAGGACTTTTTGTGTCTACAAACTTCACTGCGGGATCCTTTTACAGGGAACCCTGTCGTAACTCGTAGTTGAAAACATCCCTATTCTGAAAATACTTCATCGCTGCATTCACGACAGAGCGGGAAGACCGCGGCTTTTGAAATTACGGAGCAAACAGCGATTCTGTCGTATAAACTCGTATTGTTCACCTCAGCGTGTCTCCCAACCACGTTTATTTCGCGCACTGTACTTATTTGACGAGATTTCATTATGTGCGCTAGCTTTTCAACCCCCTCACCCCCTCGATGAAAACTAAGAGGGGAGCATGGAATGTTGTATGATTAGTTTTAAATTGTATTGCCCCAATTTTCGCCGTATCTCGGATGAAAATTGAGAGATTATGACTTACGTCGCGCATATTATGTAAAAACAATTTCGGGAATAAGTTGGCGCGTGTTGTAATATTTCCTGGCAGATTGTTGTGTCATTTCCATTGTGGGTTATAAAAGTTATTTTGTTCGTAGTAATTTATTTGATTAAGGTTCGTCAGGGTAATGCCTATAAAACTGTCTAAAATATTGTTGAATGGACAGCAATTAGAAGGCTGTCATTAAAATCGTATTCCGTCCACAAAGCAGTTACGACTTCTAGCGCCATCCGAGATATTTCGGGGAATCGTAACAAAATTCAATTAAGCAAAGAATGCTTATTTCCTTTGACTTATCGCCTGCCTACCTAATCTACAACAAAATCTTTGTGGAGCCATCAAACGAAAGAAAATCGTAAACAAAAGGAATAATAAATAAAATTAAAATGTTGAGAGAAAGCCGATTGAGTGAAAAGAGAATCATGTCTGTCATTACTTTGTCATTGGTCGCTCGTGTGTGCAAAGATACGACGATTTTCGTACGACTTACGACTTGCGCTCAAAATATCGTGCGACGATGACAATTGAGGCTCAGGGGAAAGTTTATTGATATTTTTATTCTGGTATTTTTTGTTTATAAACATGTGAACGACAGACATAAGCATGAAATAAAACATTTCGCCTGAAATCCTTATAAAGTAGGGACGAAGAATGACAGATACTGCTAATGACAGATGTCTCGATGTCAGTGTGATCTCTACAAGAAGAGCTGATGTTGTCATGGTAAAAATAGCCAGTTACCAACGTAACAAGGTGCATAGTAGCACGAACAACAGCTATAGGTGCGCCGGACGTACTTACCTAGGTAGGTGTCGTACCGCCACTGGTGAAGGTCCCTTTAAACGCATCCATAAATTATGATACGACTGTTTCTGAGTAGTAGTGGTACCTTCATACTTACTGGTAAATGGTATTGAACCAAAATAAATGTAAAATTATTTTATCAATTTAACTAAACACGATGTGGTAAGAGTCGATCACATGATTTCGAGTAAATTAATGCAAAAAAAAACCCCAAAGGAAAAGCCAATAACATAAATGTGCGCACTCAAACCATTTTTATCGCAATCATCAAGGCGTCAATAACTTTACTAAAGGGGGCGAAAAAAAGCAAAAAGGGTGAAAGAAGCAAAGGGGGTGAAGTGGGGAAAAGGCTCGAAAAAAACAGCAAATAGATCCTCCGTGTGCACCCAACTATAACAATGACGTGTCGGCATCAAATGCTAATAGAGAAGGAAGTGTTCCATCGTGAGACGTTTCATTTCCACAGCGATCGCGCCTCGAATTGAATAAATTTGAATTCGGGAACAAGCACCTTTAGCGGGTTGAAAGGGGTGGCAAGCGTCAAAAATAGGGGGAACGCAATCGAAATATTGTTTGTTCATTATTACAATACTGTTCGCTTGGTATGGCAGGGTTGACGTACAGTCAGCAGAAGAGATAAGTGGGGAGGCAGCTAAGTTCTGCACCTGATGTTGTGGACGTACCTACCTCCTGATTTTTTTAACATTGCCCATTTACCCAGCGTAGTATAAATATGGGTATACCTACTATGCGTGCATAAGTAACATTTTTGTGAACGGTACCTTTGTGTGCGAATAAGAGATTAAAATTTCGAGTAATAAAATACGTGTTTGTTGAAATATATGACAGGGGCTGATGAAATTACTCGCGCAGCTGGAATGGCTTAAGGATTCCGACAAAGTTATTAAATTATTTCGCCATAAATTAGGGCAATATTTGAGCATAACGTTCAACTGAATGCCGGCTGTAATAATAAAAATATTTGTTACATAAATCTGAGGACTGCTGCCATTCATATCCGAAAAGAGAAATGATTGGAATTCATCATAATTGAAAATGCTTCACAGAAAATTACATGTACTTTCCTCATACGAAACAAGTTCTTGTGATTATCTGAAATACTCGTAAATAAGTATCCTCATTATTGAGCATCAATATAAGCTCGTCGATTGCCCATAATTTGTCATCTTAGAAGAATAATACAAAGGCAAACGTTACCCAATAAAGGTACGCCTTAGCACGCGAAAAAATATGCCATTTTATTTTATAAGCAATTCGTATAAATATCTGTGTGCGGGGCCCGAGGAGTGCTTTGCCAATACCGATGTACTCAGTCGATGGAGCAATTTCATCGCAAATTGAAACGTCGTACCTGGTTCAGTATATTATGTTGTTCCTTTTGTTGCTCTTTGATGCGAGAAGAAATGCGAATAATACAATAAATAGCGATATTACTCGCGAGAAAACTTGAGAGGGTAGGGGGATTATTTTCAGGCGAATAAAGAAATATGCGACTCTGTCAACATGGAGATGTGAAACGTAATATAATTTTTATTTTTTTGTCGACAATTTGTTGGAATGCCGAGAGCTGGATTAGGTTTTGTTTGATTAAAATGAAAATGTGTTTTTTTTTTAGGGATTATGATAATAGTATTGCTGAATTATCACCGCAAGTTATGTTTTTGAAAATTATACCTAAGTACATTTTTAAACGAGTGTCTATGAAACGTAATTCTAGAAAACGTTTGGATAAAATTGAAAGCAGTAATCTTCTCAATTTCAAACTTAATTTAAAAATTCTGAAACCTTATACAAATAATATTTATCGCATTACACTTCAAAACATCTCAAATCACAATTTCAATCAAAAGAAACACCAACTTCATTACAATTCACAAACAAAGACGTATCTCAAGCAAGACAACGATATTCACTCGGTAACTTCTCATCAATTTGTTTACATCATTTGAATCAATGAGCGTCGCTATTGCGGGTAGATATGACAAGATATGACGCTTGTTGTACAATGGAGCCGTCATTGTGTCCGTTCGGTTGGAATTTCGCAGAGATGTTAGATAGCGTCATCGAGTCGCCGTAAGCGGAACTACGCGCTGACGATACACACAGTTCTTTAGAGCGGATATCACGAATGAAACTGAAACAGAATGTTTAAACGACGTTCAAGCGCTGTCAGTGTCAGTTCTGTGGTAGTTATGAACTCTTGAACGCGTTTTAAATGTGCTGATCCTCTTCATTTTAATTGGCGAAATTCGACATAGGATGATTGATTGTGGTTGGTTATAATACTAAATATATGGTACTGGCCGACGTTCGCGGCTTCGTCCGCGTAAAATTATATACATAAAACTTCCTCTTGAATCATTCTATCTATAAAAAAACCCGCATCAAAATCCGTTGCGTAGTTTTAAAGATCTAAGCATACATAGGGACAAACAGACGCGGCGGGAGACTTTGTTTTATAATATTTTATGTATTGATATTAAAGTATCTTTTAACGTTATTGTAGAATCCCGACTGAATATAAAACGTCTGAAGAAAATAGTTTTTTTTTTTATAAAAGCCCTTTGAATATTGACTACGATTACAAGATACAATTGACAGGGTTTAATGAGGAAGACACTCATCCCATAAATCAGGTAACAATATTATATTTACTTCGAAAATACACAACAATACAATATTAACACATAACCAATTAACATAAATCAACATTCAGACGCAATCAAATATTGTAAAGCGGAAACGTTAAACAACTTTTGACACGACACACCTGTCAAATAGTAAACCTGCAACTGTCAAAAAACATAAATGAAACATTCATTCGACAACCAAACCATCTGTGTGTCACATACATAACACACAAAATGCGTGAGAAAATTAAACAACACAGATTGTGATTGTGTCAACGCTTTCCATTTCACTTGACAGTATAACACAGGGCGCAGACCACAGTGTAGGCATCATGTTAGTATTAACATACAGTATGTCAATTAGGATCAAATAGTCGATATCGGTGGTCAGTGGTCACACACAATGTAAAGCATTTACCCAAATTCTAAGCTCTCTTCTGGTAGAGTCGAGGCTGTCGCATCAAGACAAGTGGTTCTGTTTTATGAGTGTAATGTAACATAAGTTGACGTTTCATTTAGCAAAATTCTTCTTGACTTAGACTTCGTTTTTTTTGTGTGTATTGCGGTTCAACCTAGGTCCTAGGAGGTTGTAGTGTATCCTTAACCGGACTATCTTACAGTATCAACCAATGCATAAAAAGCTTTAACACTATGCTAAGCTATGGGCACTGATTAAAGCCTTGGCTTATCGTGTCGCTGGGGGAGGACATCAAGGCTAGATCAAATCAAAAGGACCTGATTGATTCACTGGTATATCTTCATACTGTGACACGGTTGCTCTTATTTCATCTTGTCCGTGTGTGATACATTGCGCAAATAGGTTAGGTACGTTCCCAGCACCGTCTGATTGCCGTGATATCCCGGTCTATAGTCAAATGGGCAAATCGAATTATTAGCATGAGATGTGATTGTGTGAAACGTCGTATCTCATTGTTAATATATGAGATACGGCTATATAGGTTGCTGTAATATTGTAAGTGTATGATCCAGTGTAGTGAAACTTCGAAGATAATATGATTATAGTACGATGTGTGTGAAGTTGTAAGTGGATTTATTTATACGTAATTTCATTGCGCGCTTCAGTGGCGTGACTTTGTAAGAGATAGTTGAGAAGATGAACACGTTGTCTTGTAGTTATTTTAGATCAGCTCCTGCATCCTGAAAGCGTGTCAAATTGAATGTGTGTTCAAAGCTCGTCGTGACTCTAGGTTGTTATTTTAATTATCAATCTTCATCAGGGAGTCAGTCCAGTTACACATAACTAGTACAAGAATACATAGAAGTAAAGACTGAGGAATAACCTAAAACGGTGAAGTAATGACGAATACATGATGAAGTAAAATATATATTATAAATAACCAACAACTAACTCCAAACATTTATTCAAGATTTTATTTGGACATTTAAACACCGTACCTGCCCAGTCGTCCGTCGCCGTCGCCGGCTCAATACGAAGTGTCAATATTTGGTATCGCCAACGATGCGAGCGGAGTCTGTCGCATCGATTCGCGTCGGATAATTCCAGGTATCGAGTGGGGCTTAATTCGGGATCGAGTTGTCGAGCGTTGAGTAGCCTAGAGAGCGACGAGCGGGTGAACAATAGGTGTTATAGGTGACAGGTAGTGTTGTGCGAGTTCCTCGGGTGTAGGGACGTACCACACATGCTGCAATTTCGGCGGGATTAATCTTAAATGGGGCTGTCGAGAGAAAGGGGGAAATATTGAATAACTACGACGATAGGTTAGGTTAGGCGTAGTTTTTGAGGTTTCAAACTCAAAAAGGAAAAAACAGATCGGTTTCTATTCTAGTTGTTGGCCATGGTAAAATGAGAGATAGAAAAGAGAGTACTTAAAAGATAAAATTAAGTTTGTAAGAGGTAAAATTATTACCAAAGTAATAGAGGGAAATTCCGTTGACTGGGAACTTGTGTATCAGTAGATAAGTGATCATTAAGAAAAACCCAGTGATAAACTGTCTGTATTATTTAGTAACAGTGCAGTAAAATAATTTTTTCCCTTATGCGAAGAGCTACAAAAGAGAGACATTAAGTTTATCGCCTCTATAACTGAAGATTCTTTAGGATTCCTGCTCCTAACAAAAACAACTACAAACTAAAGTCAATCCAATTCTCTTACCACACAACCTTAAATTCAATCTAAAAATATTCACTGAACGTCCCTTTAAAAAACGAACAAATAAATGTCCGAATGAACAGTTGATAGAATCACTGTCAATTTACTTACGAGTCTACAGTAACAGCTTTTACGAACAGCCCAGTTTCACTTGACCCGCAGCTAAATACGGAACTAAAATAAAAATGTACTGAATTTGACATACCTTTGTCAATTTTACCTTGACAAGTAGCGCAACTATCTAAACTAATATTAGTAAAGGGGATAGATTAGGTTTTTTGTTTAACGATTTAACTCAAGAACTACTCAACAGATTCTAAAAATTTTTCACCATTGGATAACTACATCTTTACCGATTAACATAAGCTATATTTTATATTAATATCATGCAATTTTGCTGAGCTATCACAAGTTCGCGGACGAACTCGCGGGCGAAGTGCTACTAAAGTATCAAGATATATTGGACAGTGTTTATTGTTTGCATTGCTCTCTGGTGTCAAGTGTGAATTAAAGTCTCTAAAAGGTGTTCAAATGAACAGTTTGTGAGGGTAAATGGAAATAAATTCATGAATTTTGTTTGTTATTGACACGAACCCGTTGAGAGCGCGGATTAGTTGATTATTAAGCTTTAGGAGCGGCTTAAAGATATTTTGAGTCGAGTCGAGTAACAGATTTGAAAGTCTTGACTCTTGAGAATTGTATTTACATATTTTACAGATGAAAAGCTGCAGAATAGATTTTAGAATTAACTTAGAATTTAAATAGCTTTCAGTACCGACTGTTTGCTGTATATTAATGTGACAAAGTACCTACCTACAAAGTTTTAAACAATTTGTGTCCTCTAAACTACAGGACAAATTTTACAATAAATTAAACTTCCTGTTTCCCTAGAATGTGACACAAACAAAATTTTTCGTACGTTATGGAATTTTTAATCTAGAAACTATCTCAAACACACAGTTTTGTACTTTCACTGTGGCGTGCGTTTTCAATTGTTATTTTTTTTATCCGGACAAACTCCTGAGAGCCGCCACGGGGCACATCCTTTTAATTAAAAGTATTAAAACGGTGTTCAGGGTATTCGCAGTGCCGTTCGCAAATTAATTCATTTTGTTTTAGTTTCACGTTATATTTACTCAGCTTATGCTTCATGGCGGTTGTGTGTTCACGGTAAACGTTCTCACACACACAATGTATGTTGGTTTTATTTTCAAGAGGAAAGTGAATTTTCTCATGGCTGCGACAACAATGATCGATGATATTTATGTAGAAAACTTAATGACGGACAGTTTTGTCGCTAGTTATGTATACGTTTTGACAATTGCCCCATTGTGTGTAAATTTTGAGACGTATATATTTTGTAGTAGGTACGACGTCTCTTTGGGATGTTGTGGTGCAAGTAGGAATTTCGGATACCCATGTTTTAATTTCTTTCTTCAACAAAAAAAATACTTGTGAAAATGTTTGTAAGAATCTATTTGTAAAATATACATAATTAATCAATAACTAAAGGACTTCGTTGAGGAATAATTTTATTTATTGCTTTTTTTTCCTTTTGAGTATTTTTCCACAGTTTTCTTTCTAAATAGTTAAAAGCGAAAATCCCCGTTTGTCATAATTTATTTAAATGTTATTATTGGTCATAAATTAACAGGTAGTATAAATGTGGTTTAAAATAAACAGTACCCGTGAAAACAGGAGATAAATTCGGTAGAAGCGGAATGACACAATAATTGCTTCATATAATTCCATGACAAAAACATAAAACGCGTGACGAGAGTTTTAATTTGCGTGAAGAATTTTGTAAACGCGCGCGTTTCAATAACCGCGGTGGACACATTTTAGTTACGTTTTATTGCTTTTATGTGAATATTACTTGAAAATTATATTAATGGAGATAAGTAGGTTTATTGTTGTAGTCATTAAATTAGAAAGGTATAGCTTGATAGGGCAGTGGCGTAGACTAAGAGAAAAATAACCAAGGATGAAATCAATTACGCCAGTAAGATATAAAACTCAAACTCAAAGCATTTATTTCAATTATACTATTACGGCACTTTTGAATGTCAAAAATACAAAGAAAAATCAAAGCTACAATCACAGACACAAGGCATCATAACTTGAGAAAGTACTGTAGTTGATAATATATTTCGGTATGAGGGAATAAGTTTTGTGGGACAACATAGGAGAGATCCTATAGCTGTGGAAGAAGGATGTTTAGATGTACTGAACGGGGAGTACCGAATGGTACTTCCATTAGGTACTCCCCGTTCCCATTAAGTCGTGACGATTAATTTATCTTGGTTTTTAGTTGGCAAAAGTCGTGGACGATAGTAATCGCGTCGTCCCAAATCTCATCTCATCTCATCTCTATTAAAATGCACAAGTCACTACACTTGAAGCTGAACGGTTATCTGTCGTCACATTGGGAACGCGGCTTTAGTTATAACACTGAACCGGGGTTGCGGGACTCCGGGGTTGCGGGACTGTCCGATAGAGATGCCGTGGCCCCGGAACATAAATTGTGAGGAGGGAAACATGGATGGTGGGTTTAGTCAGTAAAAGTCTGATACTCCCTCCCGCTCCGCCCAGAGTGGGAGAAGTTATTTCATGATTTTCCATCCGAAAAAAAAGCTAACCTAACACTTTTGCATCTGAAATTATAAGTTATTAATGAAATCACGGAAAGTGTGAAAATCTTGACCTTGACTAAAACGATTACTTTACGGTTATTCCAAGAACATAAGCAGTTTTAACGGATACAAAAGCACATCGAACTCCAGAGCGGGAAAAACATTTTCCAAAGAATTGCAAATTAAAGTCCATCATAGCAAAGCAACAAGATTAGCAGCCCAATCAAAACTAATAGTACCAAGATTCAAGAACTATTACGGGAAACGAACCGTCGCTTATTTAATACCTACTCTGATTAATGAGGTTCCAACAAAAATTCAATCGGAAATAACAAATAGTAACTATAAATATAAGTACAAACAATTCTTTAACTCTCTTTGAAATGCACCATCCTGTACTTACATGTTATTTACATTAGTTACTACCATCGACGCGATGTCTGAGTCCGACCCGCGCCGTGTATGTTTTTTATGACCTGTCTACCTTACAAATTGTTATAACCCGTGTATGATAGTTTTTAAATATTCTAGTGTTAAGATAGCTTATAAGTGGATCAACATCCGGACAAACCTATTGAGGTTTTTGTGATGTTCCTATATTTTTATTTTGTTTTGTTCTTTAATTAATAAACAATAAAAAAAAAAAAAATTACTGTCGACACCTAAGTAAAGTACTACACGTTTCGCTACATTTCGCCCGCGGGATTTACAAGGGGTCTTCGTATCCAGGTGTCCGTTACCTGTACATCATTGATCCTCAATTATCTGCTAACATTTGAAGGGTATTATGTGATTAAGAAGGCCTCGTGGATGGATAATAGGGTTGTTCGATTAAGTGAAGGAATGGTTGACGAGGTCTATCTGTGAATAAGTGAGTCAGGTGACATAATAAATATCGCTAGACATTACACATACCGTGCCACACTAAGCAACGAGGCTTGTGGACACCAGATATATGACATAATGGGTGTAAAACACCTCTTAACAAATCCGAAAACCACTAGTTCTCCCCGTCATTGCGATCTTTTTTTTGTTCTACATCATACCTGAGAACCTTCTAATTACGGAGATATTGGGGGTTAAAGTTCCAACTTTTTGACAAGTTTTCTTTAAATACAGATTTTGGGTTTTTACACCTCCACGACCGCCGCACTATTAAATCCATCCATCAGCACAATGTGTTAAATGCGTTACATTGAGTTCAACCACAAAACGTGATTTATAACCTCAAAAAAAATGTTGTTTCCCAGCGTAAATTTTTGCGTAAACTTACTTAGTTTGATGTACAGAATGCTTGGTGAACAGTTTTGTGATGAGGTGGTTTACACCCTGAGTATTCCTAAGAGATGCCTCTGCGTTTTTAGTTGGCAAAAGTCATGGACTCCAGTTATCTTGTCGTCCTTTAAGGGGGATGCTCCAAGGTACCTAGCTCGCGAAATTCGATTTTTTCACGGTCAAAGTCCTTCTTCGACTCTTATGAACTTCGAGGGTTGTATTGATGAATTTGATGATTATAATTCTGTAACTTAAGGGGCCAGCGGAGCATGCATTTTTCATACAAACGCGTTACCAAAATAATATGAAAATCAAACATTCTTAAAGTAGTGTGTTTATATTTCGATTGTGTTATAGAATATCATGTTCCCAAATAAATATTTTGAAAGGAAAATTATATAAAGACGAGATAATTATGTGGAATTTAAAATTTCTATAGGAAATTTATTTTTCTCATAACTCTTGTTTATATCAGTGTACCTACATTCAAAATATGTGTTTGGGAACCTATTTATTCTGTAATCCAATCAAAATAAATACACACTACCTTAAGAATATGTTTGATTTACAAATTATTTTGGTATTACGTTTGTATGAAATTCGCATGTTCCGCAGGCCTCTGAATACGTCTTACAGTCGCGAACGACATGTTTATCAACATAAAACTTAGCACTGCCCTTAAAATTTAAAAAAAAACGTAAGAAAATTTGAATTTCGCGGGTCACCTGACGCTTTCACCTTAAGTGAACACCTTCACTTAAATACACAAGCCACGACAGTTAAAACTACACGATTATCTGTCGTCACGACATAATGGGAACGGGGCCTTAGGCGCGGGTCATATATAAGTGGCGTATGGCGTATGGCGCGGGTCATAAGTGGCGTATGGCGTATGGCGCGGGTCATAAGTGGCGTATGGCGTATGGCGCGGGTCAAAAGTGGCGTATGGCGTATGGCGCGGGTCATAAGTGATGTATGGCGTATGGCGCGGGTCATAAGTGGCGTATGGCGTATGGCGCGGGTGCGCGGGGGGCGAGGAAGTGGCGCCACTTCCTCGCCCTCCCGCGCACCCGTCCACCCCCATACGCCATACGCCACTCGTGTTTGTCCCGCGCCTTAGACTGGAAGCCGACCCCGATAGTTGAGAAAAGGAAAGTCAGATGAAGATTTGAAGCAGATGCCCATAATAAATACCGATTATTATGTCTATCATTGTTTTATCCAATTGTTATTGTTCGATCATCCTGTTGTTTTGGTATTAATTAATGTTGTACATGTTTTTGTTTATTCTCATAGTTAGTTAACTTTGGTAACGTGATTCGGAGATGGCTTGGAGGCATCATTAGGTATGAGATATGTAAGCACAATGTTAGTGTTATACTTATAAAAATGTTATGGTATTATTCATGCGAGACTACTTATATTACAGTAATTAATTCTAGTCGGTTTCATATAGAAGTGTTCTTCTGTCGTAGATAGAGCGTTCGTTAATATTATTCCCAGTGTGAAGACCTTTCAAATGCTGCAGTAAAAGTCAGAATTTTGTTAATTTTCAAACTTTTTAAGTGAAATAACGCCCATGTTGAAAGCTAAGCAGAATTTTACTGGCACCACCCCATAATCGAATATACCAATACCAAATAGTTACATATAATACGCCCACAAATTTACCAAAAGAGACATTACATTACACCGTTATATAACAGTTTAATATTAATTACACTTCCAAGGTATAAGTAAGGGTTGAAGCCCTTTGAATATTTCACCGGTTTCAGGTTAAATATATTTATCTTGAAACAGATAGCAATGTAGCCGACAGAAGGTACTACCGCGGTCACAGATGGTCGACAAGTTTTCAGCCTTATCACTCAGGGTATAAGGGTGGAAGTGGTCGAGCCTCAGTGCACTCTGTAGTACCTATTGAGATATTCACAGAAATGCGGGTCGGTCCTCTTGATCGACATCACCTTGCGATTGTTTCAGGTTTAGGGGACACTTTTGTTAAGATTGGGTTATCATTAAATATAAATACCAGGTTTTTATATTAAAATATTCTAACTTGTCACAAAACAAACAACGTGTGTTGCCCTGACAACCCTGAGATTTTCAACTGGCTGTGACAGTGTACACCGGTTTTTTCCAGTTTTGCCGCGTACGCGACAAGCGGCCAGTGGTCACGCACGTGGTGCAACCGATTTGCGCGGTTGTATGAAGCTTATACTCTGTACTGTACTCGGTGACCAACGTGACAGTCAGTTGGGAAGAATAGGAGCTTAATCTTCAAACCATTGACAACACATAAAAAAGAACCACGACGATCAATCATCGCTTCGTTAACGAACGTGACGATTTCTATGCACACACCAGTAGTATTCTAGTAAAAATCATTACCACCTATATACGGCCAAGGAAAACTTATTAATGAAAGGCGCACGTTTAATGATAAATACGAAACGTGAGCTCCTTGTGAGTGTCGATTGGTTGTAGCAACTGTCACGATTGGAATCCATTACTGGTGAAACGGATACATTGAGTGTTGAGTGACGTAGTGGATTAAGTGTTAAAAGAGAGCTCGAGTTATAGGGAAGTATGGAAGAAGTAGACGTGCCCGGGTAGCATGACTGTCGTAGAAAAGGGTTTTGTCGACGAAAAATCGACGAAATGGTAGAATGAACAGAGGAAATCTGTCATTTGTCGATTCTTTTTTCGTAGAAACTCGTTTTTGATGATGATGTTGATGACCGATGAGCCTGAGCTTAAGATTAACACGAATGACGAATCATAACGGTGTTGGGAATTTTCTGGATGCAGAAGTTCAAAGAGTTAAAAGGAAAAGCAGCAACTCCACCAAAATTGACGTTTTAGACGTTCATTCCAATCGCCGTTCGTTTTTTTTAAATGAAAATGCCAATACAAAACAAAAATGAAAAGAAACAGAAGGGTCTGTAACAGGTTTTAGGAGAGTAGATAGAGTGGCAAAAAAAGTTATAATTTTTATGTATAGTTTTATGAGGAGATGCAGAATGCTGTCTTATTTTTGGCGAAGCAGTAATATAAACCAGTACTTAAAAATGTAAAATTATAGAACTGGATGATAAATCATAGATTTACTGAAAGTACTCGTATTATTCATTTAAATTTTGATAAACCATTTTAAGAGATTGCACTGCCCTTGAAAACGCTACAAACACGAAACATAACAATTCCTTATCAACACCACACCGTCCTAAGTTCCAAGTGTGTCACAGAAATTGTAACGCGATAGGACCCCAGCGATCCCTCGGCGGTACCATAGACAATCGGACGCTAAACAATGAAGAACGTGACATACACACAAAGGTACACTTCTTGGACGGTCACGGAGTAGTTAGTTAATGGAGTGGTAAATAGATGATCTAGTTCTACGCGGTGGTCGGTGTGAGAATTCGTTAATTAATGGCTTAATAAAACGGGACTTTCATATAAAAAGATTAAAGTCAGTTAAAACAAACAATAGCGCCGGTACTGTTTAAATTCAATGTAATCGGAGAAGGTGACCCTACTATAATCAATCGGACACTAATCCAGCCTTCAGGATTCCAGTAAAAAAATTGTAGTTGTATAATCTGACATCTCTTTGCCTGACCTGGGAATCGAAACCCTTGCAAGTACGAAGAAGAAGATCTCAGTAGCGCCTCCTACCACAAGGCCAATCAGAAACAGTCAAACATGTATTATTACCATAACGCTTATTCCTTGTTTGAGTTTTCAGAATACGTCTATGTTAGCCAAGAAACATGCGCACCAATAAATTAAGTTAATCCTCCATTCCTTCCTACTCCGTGATGGAGACATTTCAACGGCTTCAAGGCGCGAAGTCAGCATAACAGATGCATTGTTGTCACATATATGTGACACCCGGCGTAGGGTTGGCACGGGACGGTTATGAGATTCATATCAGTGTCGAGCAAACTTTAGTTTTCAATTAAATTTTGAGGCGTGTAATGTTCGCTTTGACGTTGATTTGTACGGAGATAGCAAAAGTTTATGTGTGACGTCACTTTCCTCATTAGAAATGTCAAAGACGGTATCGTTGGTGTAGTGGTGGCAAGCGTCTGCTGAGCATGCGGTCCCGGGTTCGATCACAAGTCGAGCAAAGACTTTCCCCAACTATGCTGGGGTCGGCTTCCAGTCTAACCGGATGCAGCTGAATACCAGTATTTTACATGGAGCGAACTGATCTCCACAAGCCAGTTAGTACTGGGTAATACGACACCCCTTGATAAGACTGGCTGTCAGACAAGGCGATCAAAGTATTCTTGGGTTTTTTCAATATACATTTTTCCTTTTCAACAGCGGTCCAGAGGCAGGATTTGCTCCCGGTTGATGTAAATAGGTTAGCGGTTATTACATGGGACTTGACAATAACTGAAGAAATGTCAGTGTACCACATTTGGACCACTAACCCTTCTTAGGATTTCCACCGAAATCTAAAAACAGCTGTCACTGTGACTTGTTCCCATACAAAACTGTGTTTTAAACAGCTGTTTTTAGATAATCAGACCGTCATCTTTTTGGTGAACATGGACCTAAGAGATACAATCGTGATGCTAAGTTATATTAAAAGTCGAGAATGTACAGGTAAAATGCCTGAAACGTTACATTAAGTAGGTAGGTATGGTATGGGGCTACTCCAAGCGACCACGTCTTGTGAGAGGACATTTAGTACATATGCTCTAAATTGCATTGTTGTCGCATATATGTGACATTAGTTTAGGGTTGTCTCTTGTGAAAGTTTGTATTAGTTTTTCGCTTTACATGAGGAATTACATTGATTTACTAAAATATTTTTATAACTATGTTTAAAAATTAACTCGTAAGACACTTTCTAGCTAATTAAAAAGTCAAATGGAACGAATTATATTGAAATACAAAAATAAAATCAACACAAATGTAAAATCACTATCACTACATATTTATTATGAAACAAAGTCCTCCGATAGACTCAAAAACTGCTGCACTGACTTTCATGCTGTTTTCACCAATGGATAGAGTAATAGTTCTCAAGGAAGGGTTTTAGTATATATTTTGTAAGCGGGCATTAGCTAGTTAAAACTGAAAAAACTAAACTGTTACCACATTTTTCCTTTAGATATCCACTCGAAAAAAAATTAAATATGTATACCGAAATGTCACCAAAAACCATCTTATCAGCCCTGTGACCCACACTCGAGCACTGTTCTTATATTAACAGCTCACACACACATTTTACCTGTCAACGAGAACATTTCCTGTGTCCTATACCACATTAGTTAAGCAGACACACACACAGACACACACACACAAACACGCAAAACATTTCAAACCACAAATGTGTACAGGATTGATATAAAAGTCGCAGATGTTTCGTGAAATCGGTGAATTATGTAAATGGCCGGGTATATTTTTTTTTCTGGGCACATTTTTATTGGTAACGGACATGGGCGGAGTGTGGATTTAATTGCGCATTTTGTAATTAATTTTATTGTGGGATACGTGTCGGGGTTTAATTCATGTATGTCATTACATGTCACTCGGGGGATAAAGAAAGAAAAAATGTAGCCGGACTATTTAATTAATGCAACAAAATTTGTTTGTTAATAATTCAATTGACTTGATGCCATTATGTGCTTTTTCCATGACATAGTTAACTTTGGAAAGTAAACAAAATTAGCCTGTTATGTAACGATTGCTGAGACACGGGACTCTTCTCTGTAATAGTTCGTGGGCCACTACGTGGCGGGCTCAGAGCGGAATAATTTACAAGGAAATATGCAACAAAGACGAAACAACATTAGGGACATAAAACTCAATATGATAATCAAATGAATTCGCGATTATTTAACACATTACTTGATTATTTACTAAATGTCTAAATTCTATTATTGCCAGCAACATATCTTTAAGTAGAACAATAGCCACCATTTAGTGGCAGCAGTGTCGCATAGGTGCTAACATTCTTGAAATACAACGCCTGGCGATATATGGGCATCATATATTATACGCTACATAATAAATATAGATATACATGTTGCCGGATATTTAGTTTCAATACAATTAATTTATAACGCGATGATTTATTATAGTGGACTAGCGGATGTCACGCGGTTTCACTCACGTGTTTCCCGTTCCCGTGGGAGTACGGGGACAAAATATAGCCTATGTTACTCAGTATAGAAGTGGCTTTCTAATGATAAAAGAATTATTGAAATCGGTTGAGTAGTTTTAGTGTTAAATTGTAATAATCGTAGCACACAAACTAATAAAAAAAAACTTTCCTCTTTATAAGATTAGTATAGATTAACAGTGTAATGTATTAAGAAGAATATTAGCTCTTTGCAATGAAAATCAAAGAGACATAGGACAAATCGACTGACAACCCTAAAAAGGTTGGACTGGAGATGCAATGGAACTTGGGAGAGGTTCATGCCTAGCTTTGAACTGTAATAGGCTGAAGTTAAAAGATTGAATGATGCTTCAGTGCGACTGTAGGACAACACCGATTCATCATCTGGCAAGCCTTTTCCCAACTATGTTAAGGTCGGGTTCCAGTGTAACCGCATGTAGGTGAATACCAGTATTTTACATGAAGCAACTGCCTATCTGACCTCCACAACCTAGTTAGTACTGGGTAATACGATACCCCTTGGTAAAACTGGTTGTCTGACTTTTTTGGACCTCTGATTTCCTGTACCGACTGTCAAAGATCTACAAATGACAGCCGGGACCAACTGCTTAACGAGGCACGGAGGAAACTCTGTGTGTTGTTAGGAGTGGTCACCCATACACAAACCAATCCAGGCAAGCACGGCTTAACCAAAAGATCGACCCGAGCGGCTGTTATTATTTAGCCACGAGCTCCTCTCATGGAGTTCTATTTTCTTGCAGATTTATGAAAGCAGATTGAAAAATTATGTGGAAAACAATGGGAACAAGTGCTGCCACAAATGTTTGTCCAGCGATACGAATTGGAACTAAAGCCACTATACACAAGATTTTTATAATGATGATGAAGTTTGTAATATTGATAACAAATTCTTGTTTAATTTGTTTCTAATTTCATGGAATAAATATACTGTGACTAATTACTCAATTAATTATATTATAAATGGGCTTGTAAGTGGATGCAATGAACATTGATTGAACAACGGTGTCAAGGAGTTACACGAAAATATTAGAAGAACTGTTGTCGTTTTTGTAGTATTGTGGAAATCAGGTTAAGATTTAAAAAGCAATGGCGTTTGTTTGTTACTGGTACTGTACACTTTCTAGCTTGTGACATTATTGGGCGTTAACACAAGGATTTATGTTAAGTAGATAGTAATTTAATTTTGTTATTATCTATTATGCAGTGCGTAAGTGCACATTGTAGAATGCTTGAACTATACGTTCGAATAATAGCTATTTTAGGTAGTTTACAGTTTAACCTACAAATCACATTGTAAAGTGTAAACCAAATAGCTTTGTTCGACTGTAGTGAAAACGAGAATTAATGTAAATCATTGTCGTCTTTCATTGAAAATGGGTTGCGAATAGAAAGTATGATTTAGAGACCTTCTTAGTAAGATATCTTAGGTTAGGTAGCTCTAGTTGTTACTACTTACTATTTCAGCGTACTTTGCTCTTCTTCTACCAGTTTACACGCAAAAATATGTAAATCCCATGTTCTAAGAACTGGTTGCTTGGAAAGGCTCATGCTCATTTAAAAAGAATCTACAAGACTGCTTTTCAGTTGTGTTAAGTGCCATTTTCCAGCATCAAAACGATTTAAGAACCATTTTCCAATCAGCATTTTAAGCGATACGAAGATACTTACTTCTAAATGTAAACAAGATCTTAATTAGCCTGTGTAAAGTATGTCGTAGGTCGTATCGTACGGCAAAGACTCGTTACAATCAATAGGCAATTAATTCGTGTACCGCGCACTTCGCGTCGATACCACCGCTCTTCGCTGTAGGGTTGTCAATATGTTACGAATATAATTTGAAGGGTTTTTTGAGAGGGAGTGAGTGAGGGAGAGAGAGTGAGAGAGGAGTAAATTGAGAAGTGTCTGTGCAGCTGCGGTTTATGGACTGTTGAGTAAATTGTTTGAAAGAAAATATTTTTGACAATATACTTTTACTGCTAATTTGCTTTATACTTTTACTGCTTATTTTTTATTTTTGTCTATATTTTTGCAATGGGCATATCTGCGGAAAAATATAGACAAACTTCATGAAACAGAAAAAGGCGGACTTGGTAAGGTTGATATTTCCACATTCCCATTCACATTGGATGCTTACATTAATCTACTGTTGCTTGATAGGATTCGTAATTTTATAAACGTGACTTTTATATTCTATCACATTTGTGGTAAAACACAAGGCAGGATCTCGATATCGCCCTATCTAATTGCGTCTGACATCAAACAAAAGATAAAACCTAATGGTCCGTCCATCATATTAAAACGACATTATCATCCCACCATATCATTCTTCAAACACGATTGACCTCAAAACCAATACCGCAGCGTTCTCATCAAACACGTCAAAAGCAAAATTAATCAAGCTCTCGTCGGCTATAACAATAATTTATAACGTGTCACGTCAGGGTACACTTGCATCACACCCCTCTAGCGTGCGAGGGAGGCAAACTTATGTATTGACGTGCAATATAACTTAGCATCGTGTCCCGTGATTAATTTCGTTGGGTGACAGCCCTACGAGTGAGGATTGACAAGTCGCAAGCGCGAAACGCGAATCACTCTCGAGCTCGACTCGCGGGCTCGCGGCGGCGGCGGCGTACCGCGGGACCGAAATCTCCGCCATTTGTATTTGTATCGTTTACGGGCTCGAAAGTTTGCTACAACGAAAGTTGGGAGTGAGAAATTGCTTCGGGTAACAAGATAGTTGTGGAACTAGTCGGTTTTATTGGTTAGGCTGTTAATTAATGGCAATTTGGGGTTTAAGAGGTATCGGTTGAAGGTGATAGTATTGTCGCGGGACTACCTAGGAGAAAAAGCACTACAAAAGGGGTTATAAACCCTCCCCACCCCCATTATTAAGAAATAAATAAAATATATATTTGGCTACATAACATAAAGACGTCTGAAGAAGAAACTGACTCGAAGAATACAAACTCTGAATGAAGATGAAGAAATGGATACCATAGCAATCTCTAACTTAAGTCATCTCAGTCCCCAGATTCCTTTGCTAACTTGAAACTGGAGCGAGATAATAATTAAGATTAAAGCCTTTGGTTAGTTCGGCATTAGTCCATTTGTTTGTATCGTTCGCCAAAGATGGAAAGTTCCCAGTGAGAAATTGCTGCGGCTTTGGGTAACTTAAGACAGTTGGTGCTATTAGTTTTATTGATGTTGCTGAATACTAGTTTGGGAGGTCTGATGGTAATCAGAGATCTTTGTAGGGACTAAATATAGAGTTTGAGTTTGAGATAAAGGGAAAATCACCAACAAACACCTTTGAAGTAATGTAAACATTAACACGGCTAATATCTCTGAAGATTTTTGCAAAAGTGTATCTATAGCAGACCCATATTTCGCCATTTATGTACATATATGTTGTAATGTTTGTGTTTTTGTACTTACTTTTTTTGACTACTGTAATCCAAAATATTATCACATGTCCTTTTCGAATAACTTCAAAGCTTTTATGCGGAGGCTTAGCATGCCTTTTCCGCCTTTTAATTAGTATTATTTATAGTATTTCTGTACATTTTGGTGTTTCCAAATCTTTGTTTACTTTTGCGATGTCAGATAATGACAATGACAACGACAACCCTAGTTTTCTTTTTAATTTATTCTTGTAACTAAGAATTGTAGGTTGTATACGTTTGATGCTAGACCTCTTTTGTACCATTTTATTCTTTTATGTTCTAGAACACTATAAAAGTTCATATCTGCATGATGACAGGAAGCCGAGCCTGAATAGTCAGAGTAGCTTTGGTCTTCGAGGAGTAAGAAGCTTGACGGAGCTCTGAGCTATTTGATGTGATCGCTAAGTCCGCAAAGTCTAACTCTAATATCCTTGAAAAGCTGCTGCTACTACACTGCTACACTACTACGGAGAGCTTGGACGCTGTCGGCCTCGAAAAGGCATTTACTATTATCTCTGAGAACCTGGACATTGACAGCGGATGAGCCTCAACCTTGGAGCTCTCACAAGATTGACGTCTGCGAGCGAGACTATCACTGCGGCGAGCCGTTTCTACCTACTGCAAGCTTCGGACCTGGATTCTTATTCCCACGCTACCTCGGCTTCCTTAGTATAATTAAATCATCTTGCTATTATTTACTCTTGCCATTTTCTCTTACTTTACACAATGCAACAGGAAAATGTAACGTTACAATGTCACATCGAATTACATAAAACAGGGACCGAACTTATGACTATCAACGCGTATGGGTTTATATACCCCATAGCACAATTTCAAACGCCATACTGGTATTGAGAAATTCTGAAAATAACTTCATCAAATAAAAATAAAACTTGAATGTCACCCAACAATTACAACGTTCAGAAAACGTTCTTAACTTGTGTCAATTAATTTAATATTACTAAAACAGATTTGTACGCAGTAAATACTACAGTAGCAGCCATTAATAACACCACCAATAATAAACTAGCAGCAATCTAACAGAACCAAGCACTAAATAACCCCACAAATCATCCATCTGTTACCGATAATATTAGCCGTGATTACATTAATTGGGCCCGCGTTACTAGAGGTGTCAGATTGACAACTAGTCGATATAAATTAGAGCTGCTCTGGCATGCCAGTTGGCTGATTATTTATGACCTATCATATTGTCAGGCATCTTGTTTGTAGGCTGAAAGAATCGAGAGCCAAAAGTTACGATATCTTAATTGTGTTAGTGGAACTTCATTGTGAACTCTTTCAATCCCTCCTCCTCCGTTTCAAATTTGTGTAAATTGTTTATAGTTCTGAATGTCTGAATACTATTTTGCTGATGCCATTGATGTTTTCACTATTCTTGTAAATGTATTACTAAATTCCAAATAAAGAGAGCTTCCAAAGAAGTGCGATGTCTCCCACATAAATCTGATACATGACAAAAAATCAAAGCTTATTCTGGTAGTCAAAATAACCTTTACAAATTTAAGGCATCTAACCTTCTGATCTTTCGATGTCAAGCTTACGACAGTGATTACCATGGCCCTTAAAGTTTTAGTATAAAAAAATGGCCGCCGAGTCAAACGTCGTCGGGGACAATTTTAAAATTAACATTTTTTTCACTTCCGAAGATTATACAAGAATACGGAATGAGTGGCATCGCCGATGTCAACGAACTTGCCCACTATTTCCTTTGTTTTTTTATCGTTCGACATTTACATATACCATCCAAGTGTTTCGTCTATTGGAAGGAAGCGGTGGGTACTAACTTTTGGTTGCTGAATTTAATTATTGTGACACATTTGGAACTTCGAATAAGTTTCATCAATATTGAAACATTTGTAGGAACCATTCCGTATATTTTTGGCGCAATTTAGGCCATTTTACACCTTCGAGATAAAGTCTACGTAGTACCTGTGAGTAGGATTTAATAAAAAGTCAGACTGCAAAGAGAAAAGGCAATCAATAAGACGAAACAAGACATTTGGATTCGATATGTTTTGAACCTAACATACTAATTTGTAAATGAAAGTCTTACGTGAAATGCGTTTTTGTGAAAGGCACAGCAAGAAAGAAATGTTATTTAGTATGCATTTGCTGTCGATAGTTTCAAACTTAGGTCTTTTGGATTAGAATTTGCTTCATTACTTGCCACTGAAGTCTTACATTTTGAAGCTGTATATAACTATCCAAACATTTGAAAATATTAATATTTTTTCGTGACGTAGGTGACTTGGTACAGGTGGTATTATCAAAAAGGGTTACACATACACATACCAAGTAAGTCCCAAACAAAAACGTCCAACCTTCATTGAATTCGGAACCATCAAGAATTCAATCACCCAGAATCAAGAGATTAACGGCAGTTGTTTCAATTCAGTAATACCTACTTACTATAGGAACCTAAATCACAAATAGAACTACTGACACCACGTAATACTCGTACCAGTACATACATCTACATACAATGAATTGGATTCTAATTCACACTCCAACAGTTTGAAACGTAGGAAGACGGCTTAATCGGCACACTTTAACTCAATCAACGTGATCAAATGCAAAATAGGTTTGCCGTAGCCGCACAATAATCGCTTTAGAACCGAAACTAGGATGTTAAGCTTCATTCATTTGTCATACAAGTTCCCCTACTATTTGGGATTAAATTGTAATGGGTATGTAAGTTCTGGAGGGTATGACTGACAAATTTGATGATTGCATCATGTTGAAGTGGTATTTTTCGGATTGGACATTTTGCGAATTGGACGTTTTGCGAATTGGACATTTTGCGAATTGAACATTTTGCGAAATGGACACTTTGCGAATTGGACATTTTGCGAATTGTACATTTTGCGAATTAGACATTATCCGAACGCTGGACATTTTGCGAATTGGACATTCTGCGCGTAAACGAAGTTTTGGTCTTTTGAGGTATGATGTATGCAAATGTCACCAACATTTTGGGCTGGTCAGAAGGACTAACTTTCATATCTTTTATTTGGGACATTTTATATCTACCTGTTATCATTTCATTTCTCTTTTAGTTGGGCATTTATTCGTCTAATGCTAGCGAGAACAGGCAAAAGTTTCTCATCTTGGAGAACGTAACTTACATCCACACATACATGTAGGTATCCACATGAATGTAAGTATCATAGAAGTTTCAAGTAGGCGGTAGTGCATAGTCTCTTGCTTTAGTGAAGATCTGTTTATTTGAGTTGGTAGTGAAAGTGCATAATGTATTCCTGGCAAAACTTAAGGTTTTCACCAGTTCCTTTGGTTAAGTTCTCACTTCTGTTCACACTTAAGTGTGTAAGGATAGGAGATGTTAATGCGTTTTCTATTCAAGTGTGTTTAATTTGTAATGCTAATATCCATGGTCGTGTTTATTTACTAATAACTATTCTACTTATTATTAATATCAATCCATTTATTTTTCTAGTTCCTATGCTTTGGCTATTCAATTTTTTTTACCACAGCTGAAAATAAAGAACGCAAAGCACGCATCTATTTAAACGCAAAAGTAACTTTTTTTTAGTACCATTGTTCTAAAATCAAAACTCTCACTTGGGGCAGGCTGCGCCGGGGCAGCAAACGGACGCACACCGGCGTTGCGCTCGCGCATTGAATATTAAACTAAGAGCAGAGGATCAATAACCTGCGCCTGACTAGGGAATCCGTGTCGAACAACGGACAGGTTACAACTATTGAGAAATCACTTCCCAAAATATTGAAAAAGTATTCGTCTAGGTAGATAGATGAATCAAAAACACCTCTTTGCAGAATCTAGGAGAGATATAGATAGCAGTACGTGTGATAGATAGCAGTTCCGACGAATTGAACATAACGAACGTAAACTATATAAACCCTTAAAAAAAAACTTGCACTTGGTAGTAATAGTAACCCAATTGTAATCCTTTACTTGAATTCCTTAGTCTTACCTTAGACATAACAATTCCTTAGTATAGTTTTAGTATGATGAATTGGAGAACTTACCTGGAAAGATAGAAAGAATATAATATTATTAATTAAAACAGTCATAATAAAATAACAACAGAGATTTCAAAGAACATTAAAAAAGTCGACGTAACGAAAACTGATTTTGAAGAAGAATCCCGACAAAGGCAGTAACATGCAAAAGGAAATACAAAAACTCTTAAAAGCGGTAATTCCTTATCTTTCAATAAAGCAACAGTTACTAAGATAATGTTTAATTATTCTTTTCCTTTTAGATTCATATCGGAACTCAACAGACTTACTAAGGCTACCGTTTGTGTTATTCTTGCAAATGTTTTGAACGTTTTTATGCGGGTGTTCGGATGTTTTATCGTCGTTCTAATTTTAGATCTCAGAGATATAAAAGAAGAAGGTCTAGGCCGTCCGTTTGATGTATCTATTATTAAGTTTAAGTAATCGAACTTTTTAACACAATGATTTTGTTTTGCTTTTCCCATCCAACTGAATTTGTTCTGCATCATCACTTCTTTTATACTGTCAATCTTGCACTGTGACATTCGCCAATTTGCCAAAAGTTTTCAAAAAGTACATCTACTGCTGACGTCATTCGAAAATTTCTAAACCTTTAAATCCCGTGAGTTAACGATACTTAGCTAGAACCAAGTGTTTCTAATTCCGAGTGCGGTAAAGCTACCTACGTGTTCAGCTTCACAATTGTCGTTGCGCTGTTCTTGCAGCAAATTCTGCTAATACAATTGCTTTTCTATGAAAAACGTGATGGTTTCGTGATGTTTAATTCGTATTTGTTTTTAGGATGCATTAATGTGTTAACAAGTTTTAGAGTGTTCGTGTTTTCGGTGTTTTGGTGCCGTTGCCCAGCAGAAAGATGATACAGGCTAATTATTTATTTATTTTTTTCTTCTAAATTTCTTTTCAGTTTTCCAAGGAAAATAAACCTTATTTCGACTACCTTCCACTATAAAATTAGACCTTTTCTACATCCTGAAAACACACAGCTTACATAAAATATTTGATTCCCGACTTTGCCATTATACGATGACTTATTCAAAATGGCAGTCCAAGTTATAGCGGGCCTAAATCACCTGTCAATGTTTCAAATTCAGTCCGATTGAATTTAGACCACAAATTTAATGTTGGACAGTCTAAAATCCGTTTTGTGTACGACATAATTTAGTTTTAGCTCGTAGCGTCACAATGCACTCTAAATACAGTTGAATAATTAGAAATGTTTTGTTTAAGTGAGTGTTGCTTTTAGATTCCCAACATAACTAATAAGCTGACTGGAAAGAACAAAAGTTTTACGTCTGTGGGTTTTGATTTGATCACGTTTTTTCATGTAGATCAGTATATTTTCTGAGAAAATCTTTTCCCAAGCACTTGTGAACACGAGCAAATTAACCTTTGACTCAATCATCGTTGCCTGGAACGTTCATCTGTATCTCATAACCACAAAATACACTAGTTTCACAACAGGAGGTTACTTAGAGAATTTCGAATTTACTTTTTTGTCATGATTATCGTAATGGTTTTTTACTAATGCAGTGACCTGAGACGACTTTACGACGAGTGTTGCAATGCAATTTAGCTCGAACGTTCGGAGTATTATGAAAGCTGAGCATCTTGGCTTTGGTTGATTTGTTAGCATACACAAGTTCTAGCTTTTAAATACCTCGGTACTGAATCTGTAATTTACTTCGAAAGATCATCAGAAAAAGCGACACGTTCGTTTAAGTGACCTATGGTTCATCGTCAGAACTTGATTCAACTAACGATTTACCTTCAACATCATCATTATCAAAACCTAATTACAATGCATTGTCAAACTTAGAATTCCCTTTCATTCCTCGCTTATCAGTAATCTTAACAAAGTCCGAAACTCCTTTAAACTCCCTCAAACTATAAACTAGATCCAGACTAATATCCAGGCACACCTGACAACATCAAAGCCCACTTATCAAGATTCTCTGTACGCCCCGCGTGACGTCACCGAAATTAATTTCAGCAAATTTCTAATTACCATCCCGAATGATTTACAAAGCGCTGCTCGCGTTCATTTTGATTCCGTCTGATTTATTGGATGGAGCTGAACATTGTGACATGTCGTGGTCACTGGCTGAATGGTGGAATGGAAACTAATGGCCCAGCTCTCACCATGTTGGTAGGTAATGGACGAATGATGGATTAGCTGAGTGATGACCATATTTGAACCTTAAGAGAGAGATACAGGAGGTGTGGGGCAATGATTTCTTGAAAATAAAGAAAAGAGCCTCGTTTTGTGGATTTCATTGTTCATCTCCAATTTATTAATGCCTTTTTCGTACGTAATGTATCATTATTATAAATAAGAATGTATCTCTTAACCCATTTCTCTTATTTTTGTGGATATAGTCCATGATAATATGGTCATCAATATCAATTCATCAACTCGATAGCGACCCCTTATTTCCATATCCTTATAAACATTCCCCCTAATATAGAACAAACATTACTAAATATCATGGAGTCTCGTTCGTCTAGATGTATACGGATACGATTCTTGGATCAAGATCCAGCAAAAACTTGACCTGGGATTTAGAGTTTCTTATTTCTACCCCAATAGTAAACACTTTTGGGGTGGATCTTTTCATCGAGTTGTTTAGAAAAATAGAAAATAGTTTACTGTGTTGGGTTGTTGCAAAGTTTTATTTGTCAGTGAGCTCAAAACTGGTATTCCGTATGATCTGCTCAAATTACCAACAAATGCCACAGAGAGGTGATTTCAGCAGATGGTATGTTCTAATGTGTGTCTTACAATGGTTTAAACACTCTTTCAGAAGTAAGTAAGTACATACAATCAGGAGAACAGTTTAAAATCTTGCACCAACATTAACCTAGTATAATTCAGACTGCCAGTTCGTCCAGACAGAGCATTTTGAATGACAGATATAGTGTGGTCGGTCCGATCGTTCATCATAAGGTAAACTAGGCTTGAGTGTTGAAAATAAACGCTGTAGCGTGAGCCGGTAACAGAAATAACTGCGTAATAATGTGGGTGACATTATAATAGTGTCGATTCTACTCGTAGTGCGTGAGAGAACGGGGGACTTCCTATGAATTGTCTGACTCTGTCTTTGATGTTGTTTTGTTTTGACAAAAAAAATGGACAGATACAGATCAGCGATAAACTTCAAAACATGGACATATGACGAGGAGGAAGGAGTGGTAAGTGTAAATGTTGATAGATGAAGAGATAGAGGGAGAGGAAGACCAAGCCAATGATGGATGAATTGTGTGAGAAATGACAAGAAAGAAAAAGGTGTAAATGATAGCGTGGCGGTGTGCAGAAAAGAACAGAAGAATAAAATGTGTTGCGCCGACCCCAAGTATTATGGAACAAGGGCTGAAAGACCATGATACGAATAGACTTGGCAAAACTTAAAATGGAAACTGATCTTGGAACAGTTCTAAAGACTGTCACGGGGAGGATGAGAAATCTCATGAATATTGGAAAGCCGAGTAACCAACAAAGTGATGCCTGGTTTGATTGAAAACAATCAGGATTGACATACGACGGAAACTAGATAATTTAAAGTGTCAGAAACATGTAACAGAACAAGCCTATACTACAAGTACTCTGTAGTGGGTGTAGTTACACACTGAAAACTAATTTGGTAGCAGGTACTTTAAAGGTCATGCGCGTTGTAAATAATGATATTTTTTATATGCTTTTTCCTTGGGCCAAAAACAAATTTCTTTGGGCTAAAAAATGCTATTTCATTCTTTCTTTCTTAGTACTTACAATTGCCGGAAGAGTAAGCAAAAAGAGTACGTAAGAATCGTAGGAAGTGATGTTCTGTAATTTTTGTCTACTCCCATGAAATAATAAGTGAGTGTGTTTGTATGGCAGTAGTAGGTGCTAACGACTGACCGGCCAACCATTTTTCAAATTTATTACTTAGAGCATAAGGGTGAATCGTAGCAGACCATAGCACAGTAACCTCTTCAAACCAATCGACCATAAACATCAAAAGTTTAAAGGTCTACTTTTGTACCTTAATTCTAAAAACAGTTTTAGTACAGTTTTAGTACAATTTCAGGTGATGTTCGGCTCGCCGTTAATCGCGCAGCGTACAGCGGGAAGTTCCTATTAAGTCTGTGTCTCCGGACCGCGATGCGCAGTAATTGACTTGTAGTACGCCGCGGTGGGGCCACCAGAACTACGAGTTTACAAGATTGATGGATTTAAATAAAAAGCAAAGAAATAGTTCATGTCGTAGAAGAATAAAGATTATTACAGGGAATAACGATGTACAGTAAGGGGCAATGTGGATAACAAACTTATTGTGTGTGTGTACAATTCTATGACAGACAAAACGTCTGCGACAAATTTTGCGAGATTGTATTTGACTACTTTTTTTATCCACAATAAGACGATCAGTGGAATGGATCCTATCCTTCCATTCCATCAGTAGAACATTATAATGGACAAAAAAGTTGTCAAACGCAAACGCATCAATCACGCTAAAATAGTCTCAGAGTTTGTCTGTCGCAGACTTGTACACCCAAAGTCTGCGTTGCCCCTAAAGGATACTTTGTATTACATATCCAACAGTTCCAACAAATGTACAAAGTGGTACAGTAATCCGCAACCAAGGCCCATGGTAACAACTTGACTTTGACCCCGCATTTCCGAAGCTCATGTTACTTCTAACATGCGGTTAATCTTACCTACGTCAAGGTAATGTTTTTGTTGTTGTGCAATATTTCTCACTAGTGACTAAATGCACGTGGATGAAAAAAGAGAAACTTAGAGGTTGTAAAAATACAGTATAGCGGTTATCATTCGAAGTAAAACTAAACCGCAAGTATTTCTGATGAAGTCATAAGAAGAACAACTCACGTTCAGTTTGGCGTGAGTCGGCACTGCCAGGTGGGCAAATCAATGTAGGATGTGTAGGTAGGGATATGAGTTAGGGAAAATGGTTGATGCCGAGCGGAGTTAGCCGATCGGCAGGAGCTGAATGATAGCCGAATATGTGTAGTACTTGTATAAAAGACGTCTATTACTAAAAAACTTCTATGCGCCGAAAGTATAATACATGATTATTGTGATACTCAAATAGGGAGTCGAAACTGCCTCCCCTAAATACAGATTGCTCAGCAATCTAGCTAGGGGAGCAGTGATTCACCCAGCAATGGTTGTACCTATTAAATGCATACTCTGTAAATCCCTCATGCACTACAAAACTTTATGAACCTTAATAAATTATTATTATTAAATAGAAGTAGGATATTACAACTGAACCATTATCATCACCATCTTCTTGTCCTTGGCCCATAGGTATTGTATTGTGTTGTACAACGGGCTGGTGTCCGCAACTCCACGTCAAAGCGTGTATTTTGCGTATGGGCTATAATCCACCACGCGGGCCCAGTGCGGGTTGGTAGATGTCACATGTTTTAGAATTTTTTGGTTCTTGGACATGCCGGTTTCCTTACGATGTTTTGCTTCACCGTTTTGAGAGCAGTGGTGATGAAATAAATAACACAAAGTAATGCACCTGCCTGGGTTCGAACCGACGACTTACTGTTCGTAAGTCAGGGCTGCCACCACTGTGCCATCGCTGCTATCTAGTTATTACTTGGGGTCGGCGCAACACGTTTTTTTCTTCAATACTCCTCTGTTAACATTCACGCTATTATTTACTCTTAACTTACTTTTCATTCCTCACACAATACATTCATCGTTTCTTTGGTCTTCCACTCCCTCTCCATCCAGCGACATTACAACCGAACCGTTGCATTTTATTAAAAACTATACAGGTAGGCTATATTGTACAGCCAAATCGAATGTGCCTGCCCGAGCAAATACTGTGTGAATCAATGAGCGCCTAGTATACGTGAGCAAATAAGTAAGTAAAATACATTTCTGAACAAACAACACGTGTTCACTGTTCATGTAGGTAGTTATTTGATAGACTACTGTGAACGATTGTAATCACAGAACGTAAACAGACATCAGAAAGATCAAAGAGCATTATCTTTTGATTTTCTTCAGAAACCGACAATGTGTGAGTGTGTTTACAAATATAATAAATCTCATAAACAACTAGATCAAGAACAAACCTAATTGTTTGCGGGAGTCTATCGCAAAAATGTACCTCTTGTTAACTCGGGCAGCCAAAATCCAAGAACGTTGATGGTTTTTTGAAAATAGAAGAAATAGCAACAATACAGCAATACAAGTACGTAGGATTTGATAGGACTCGATAAGATAAATTTGACAAGTATTCTCGATAAAATGTGTTTTTGACGCCATAGAAACTCATTTTTTCGAGAAAAGTTGTCAAATTTATCTTATCGAGTCCTATCGAATCCTACGTACTTGTAGGTACTGCTGGTCTGAGTTGTCAACTAAAGGACAGTACATAAAGATCCATTTTCATAATAACTCCCAGAAAACAATACCGAAGATCAATTCATCATGTCAGCTGTCAGCTTTTTTCCAACTATGTTGGGATTGGCTTCCAGTCCAACTGGATGCAGCTGATAGTCTTTGTAAAGTACCGGTGTATATTACAGCGACTGCCCATCTGATCTCTACAACCCAGTTAGTTTTAGGTAATACCTACGATACCTCTTGGTAAGAACTAACAATGGTTGTCAGACTTTCAGGCACTGACTACTTGTAACGACTGTCAAAGATCTACAAATGACAGCCGGGACCAACACCTTAACGTACTTTCCGAAGTACGGAGGAAACTATGTAATGAGTGGTCATCCATCTAAGCACCAACCTAGGGAAGCACAACTTAACCTAAAGATCGACCCGAGATGCTGAGTTACCGATTCTCAATTCATCATCATCATTTCAGCCGAAAGACGTCCAGTGCTGGACATAGGCCTCCCCCAAGTGTCGCTACATTGACCAGTTTCTCAATTACCGATGATCAATTCATCATCAGCAATTACCAGGCGAGTATAGGTACCTATTTATCGCGAACCTTGTTTTACTGAGAAATTTAATGAAACCACGTAGATACTCGTAGAAGGCTACATACAACTTTATCTTATAGTTAGTTTATTATGATGAGCTGACCTTGCAAAAATCTAGTCTCAGCCGGTTACTATCCAATAAATGGACAGTCAATAAAATCCACACCTCTAATAGACATGCATAGAAACTCAAACATAATTATTGTAATACAAACATTGTTAATTACTAGACACACCGCAATACAGTAGACATTAGTATTAACCAGGGATGCATCCGATATCGATACCGATACCGATATATCGGCGATACTTCAGGTTTGCCGATATATCGGTATTGGCGATATTTTTATGGCAGATTCAACGATACTTTTCAAATTTCGCACTTTAAAAATTACGTCTAATACTCAACTTGAAAAAAATGGCGCAGAAGTACATCAGATTCCAAATGAGTTCTGTCGCATCTGAGAGACTATTTTCCACCGTAGGTCTTATTCAAACAGACATGCGAAATCGCCTTTGCCCGCAACTCTTAAGAATACTTTGTTTTTTAAATAAAAATCTTATAAATGTTAATTTTGGTTACTAAACCTATTAATTAATTGTGTTTTATTTATTCTACCTTCCTTTTTGAATTTAATAAGCGTATCGGTATCGGTATCAGTATCGCCGATATTTTTATAAGAGTATCGGTATCGGTATCGTATCGGCTAAAAGGCGTATCGAGGCATCCCTAGTATTAACACAGTATTTCAACTGTAGTTACTGTCAGTTGCAATTGCGGTCATTGACATTGAAAGTTAAGAACTTTAATAAATGTAGGTTTAGTAAAGTTCTCAACTTTGAAATCCAAAAGTAAGCCGGTTCAATCGTCATTTATCGTGACTTCAACATTTTTTCTAATGAAAATCGATACAAGGTTTATTTTGTTTTGGTTTGTAAGATGTTAGGGAAAGGGCAATGCCCGCTATTGCGATCTTAAGGTCCATGTTCACAGAAAAGATAACCGTCTGTTTATCTAAAAACAGCTGTCACTGTGACATGTTCCCATACAAACATGCGTTTTAAACAGCTGTTTAGATAATCAGACGGTTATCTTATGGACTTAAGTTGTAGCAACTATAGTAGCGAATAGGTAGCTCTCTAACATACAAACGTACGCCTTTACATTAGAATTCTTAGTACCTATGCATCAAGTAGCAAGTAACTCCTGAGTAAGCGTAATGTGTAGAGCAACATAACAAATAGTTAAGTTGACGATCATAACACCCGCGTTTGATTTCATAAAAATGCCAAGTTAGTGTACTGGTCGTCTTTATACTGTGGCCATAGCAACATGCTAGTTTAACCTGTGCATGTGTGCGTACGGTCAATAGGGCATACAAATGCCATTATAAATTCACACATCAATCCTCTATACATATTGACTTAGTAAACTCGAAACAATATTGTCAGTTAATAGGTGATGCAGAAAAGCTACTTCTAAATCATGTAGCAAGATTTAAATGAAGGTAGTGATAGAGTTTTAATTTAGTTTAGAGCTGTGCAAGTGGCTATATTCTGGTTGTACCGAGATTCGCACGAAAGGGTCAATCCACACCGCGACGCGACCCTGAGCGTACATTTTAATAGAGCCATTTAAACTTTATTTACTACACGAAAAGATATTTTTTTTTGTTGGACATTAACACACAGCGCCACCTAGTACCACACTAAGCAAAGCTTGTGTCGTGGACACTAGGTAGTTGATATACTACATATATACTTATACATTTCACTGCGATGCGTCTCGCGGCGCCGCGCGGCGCAGCGCAAAATCATTTCCAGTACCGTCGGTCGCCGCGTCGCGATGTCGCGTCGCGTCTCGGTGTGAACTCACGCTAAAGAAGAAGAACTTGCTGATGAAACTTGACAAAGGTCAAATTTGTTAACGATTGTCACTTTGTTTAATTTAATAAACACACATGAATGGCCTAATACGGAAATCCTTATAGATTGCATAGATGAATCGATGCCCTGCAGTCCGCTGCAGTAAAATTATTGAGTACCAAGTGCTGATGACATGAGCTGAGTGAGAAGTGATAATATATTGGAAACAATAAAACAATTGGAGATTAATAATATGAAAAAAATAATAATTAAAAAGCAAATCAGGAACAAGTGAAGTTATTGCTTTGTAGATTGATGATAGATGCATTGCATATCTTGTGCAACAAATAAGATAAATCTGTATTGTTTATCAGCATCAATTCAACAGAGCAAGCCAAGCCGGAGACCCTTTAAATTGCGTTGTTCTACTAGCGAGAAACGGTAGTGATTACCCAACGCTCAATCAAAACGAAATAGATTCGCATCGACGCGCGACGCATTTTAAAGCAGAGTTCTCATTGCGTACAATGTTGTCAATGATTTTATGTGCAACATTATGTTGCAAATCTCAACGCAACTTGAAAGTAATCAGAAATCTAGGGAAAATGGGAAATCAGAAATCTAGGGAATTTGTCAGGAATTTTCTATCAATGAATGTGTTTTTAAGTTGGATCCTGTTTCAATCAAGTCTACCTTACACGAGAAACAGCTTTAATAATTGCATGGAATTTTAACCAACTTCCAAAAAGGAGGTTCTCAATTCGTCGAAACCTTTTTTTTGTCTATGTTCAGCGATATATTTTCCGATTGTAAACAAATTTCCATGATTCTTTTTTGCTTTAAAGATTATTATTTGTAATGTGTACTTTCAAAATAAATATCCAATGAGTTCTTTAGCTGACCATGGCTCAAGAACCCGAAAAACGGTCGCTTTATGCAACCCCAGCTTTACAGTGATGTAAGTACACCATACTGGGATCGCTGAAATATCTGCAGCGTTGCCAAAAGCGCTTCCAACTGCTTGCAGCGACAC
Organism: Xestia c-nigrum; assembly: GCA_916618015.1. Taxonomy (NCBI): domain Eukaryota; kingdom Metazoa; phylum Arthropoda; class Insecta; order Lepidoptera; family Noctuidae; genus Xestia; species Xestia c-nigrum. The sequence goes on along the minus strand of OU745252.1, from coordinate 20,909,166 downwards.
TTTTGACTGACGAGACATCTTATCTATGACTGGCACGCGACAGCCTACCGACGTATATTGTTGCAATTGGCATATCGAACAAAATCATCCGCCGATTTTATTGGCATGCATGACAGCTGTAATCGATTCGAAAATGAAAATCGATTATCGATTGGAGAACCGATTATTTTGAGCGTTGGTTCATTTGCTTTATATAATATTTCTAGCTATTAGTCGACGATATGTTTGGTACCAAGTATTGAGATTTTCTTCTTCTAATATAAGTTTCATTCCATTGTAGCATTCACCACATAAACTTTCAGAAATATAAACTTATATTTTCACTTACGGAATATCTTCCGTGATTATTTATTAGGTTGATCTCCCGATATTTCGACGCTGTTGCAAGCGCTATGATCGCGGGGTTGACTGGAGTAAGCAGGTGAATGGAAATTAAATTGTTACGAGCAGACAAATCTGTCTACCCTCTTTCTTTGCTTTTTGCTACGCGCACTATTAGCGTTTGTTTAGTTTTAAACCTAAAACAGTGTTTCAGAAATATAGTACCTACACATAGTCCCGTAGTATAGTCACCTATTATCGTGATGAAATAATGTGTCACCAGATAGTGGCATATCTGGTGACATATTATTTCTTTCAATAATTAACAAAAGCACCAAAGTAACAATTTTCTAAAGTAAATTGTAATAAGCAGTCTTTCTTCATAGGTAACTGAAGCAGAATTCGAATTTTGCACCAAAGCTTCCGTATAAATAGTTATTAATAAATCAGAAGGTTAGATATACGAAATGCACTATGAACGCAATTCTACGATAAAGATAAATACTAACATCTGGAGTGTGGAAGGAAGAATACACAAGCAAATAACTGCAAATTCGAGCAGCGGTGGCCCAGTGGTGGTGGTCCTGACTTACGAACAGTAAGTCGTGACATTGTGCGAAATGGTCATTTTTCGGACTGGACATTTTGCGAAACGGACATTTTGCGAATTGGACATTTTGCGAAATGGACATTTTGCGAATTGGACTTTTTGCGAATTGGACATTTTTCGAACGCTGGACATTTTGCAAATTGGACATTCTGCGCCTAAACGATGAGTTCGAACTCAAACAGGCGCATTACTTTGTGTAATCTATTCCATCATCACTGCTCTCAAACGGTGAAGGAAAACATCGTGAGGAAACCGGCGCGTCCTAGAACGAAAATTCGAAGACATGTGACATCTACCAAAACCGCACTGGGCCGCGTGGTGGATTATACGCAAAATACGCGCTTTGACGTTGAGTTGCGGACACCAGCCCGTTGTAATACAATACAACTGCAAATTCTTATTTCTGTATAAAAATTCAAGGCTCGAAAATATTTGAATGAATGGGTGACTGTTATAACAAGAATCACATTAAAAAAAAAGAAATGTAAACTATTTGGTAGCAATCAATTATTATAGTCATTGACCCATTAAAAAAATACGAGCTAACAATTTACACAAACGTTATTCTCTAGTGTTCCTAGTAATTATTGTAGCAGTTACATATTACAAATATTGCACATTGAAACAATGGTTATACTCAGAAACTCCGGTTGCTTTAACTAATAAATCGGCTCGAAATCAGCATGAAGACCTAGTTCAGAACATCACAAAGCAATTTCATTGCTCACTCGTATATTAAATGTGCAAATAATTGTCAGAACATAAACACAATCCACGCGCGTTCAATCCATTTTGTACTTAAACAAACACGCGTAGACGGTTCAATAATAAATTATTATAACGACTACCTCATATATTAAAGCCAAACCTTTGATATCTGTTGTTAGACCAGCAATGGATACTCCATTAGGCGGACTTATAAAGGGTGTGAAATACTTCTTCACGAAGCCGAAAGGCCCTTGTTCGCCTCGTCATTGAGATATTTGTGTTGTTCTACACCATACCTGGGAACCTTCTAGTTACGGAGATATTAGGGGTTAATTTTTTTTCGACCCCGAGCACAATGAACACCGTGACTTTTCACCCCAAAAAACCGCCATTTTCCAATATTTTTTATTGCGTAGAATTACTTACTTTGATGTACAGAATGCTTGGTTTATTGCTTCGTGAGAGTCTGTTAACACCCTGTACACTTCGTCTATTGTCTTAAAATACTAGAAAAAAAAATAAACATGACGCATCAGTCATTAGCAGCTTAAAATAAAACTCGTCCAGTTTAAACGGAGCTGTGCTGTTCGAAGATGTTGTTAAAATGTTGGTATTTAGCGCAGGTGTCATAGGTCTTGTAAGATTGGTCTTGGTATAAATAGTGATGTCTTTTAGCAACGTAGTGTTCGGTTCCCGAATACCGGTGCACAACTAATGTAGGCCGGTGGCTTGTCAATCTGCACGGGCGGTGTTTCGACGCGCGAATCGTTTAAGTGATTTATTTTCGTTGTTCTTTATGAGGGGAACACGTGTTTTCGGTTTTCCGTTTCATTTTCTCTGACCGATTTCCTTTAATTTTATTGTGGTCGTGTAAAATGTGGCATTTTTTTTTCTGAACTCTTTTAAGCCCATCACTATTATTTGTAACCACAATAACGGAGCATAAAATATTTGTATATTTTGTACGAAATATATTTACACTTCACATTTAATTTAAGCGATTTCAACTCGTCAACGTCAATCAAAAATGTTCACTAAACATCTATTTGAAAGCTAATTAGCATTCGTCACACAACACAAAGTTTTATGAAAGCTCAGAAAACACGAAAAAAACATTTTCAAAACACCCGAGATTCGCGCAGCTCACATAAAAAAAAAGAAAAACATAGACTACCCACATAAACTTTTCCACACCCCATCGAATCTCTGCAACATCCATCATCCGGCGTCCGGTACCGTCCAGGCTCCGACATCCGGCGTCCGGGTCGTATCCGACATTGATAATAACATAAACACCGGACCGACTGTGACGTATCAATCAACTGCCACGCCTCCCTTGGCAGCTATGCGATAATATTCATTCGGTTCCGTCGAAAATCTACGAGTGTATTCACTGATTTAAGCTATTGTATGTGAAATTCGTTCGCGGTTCGAAACGAGAGTAAATAAATAGTTGTGGATAGGTCAATCAGAAGCTGCGATGATTTCAGTTATGTGAGCTGTGATGATGGATGGATGGACGAATGAACCGACGAAGAAGAAGATGCTTTTGAAGATTATGTGAATTATGAGTAGGTAGTTAGTAGACAACTTTTTTAAATAACGATGAGAGATTACTAGAAAAAAACCTGGTTTATAGATATTAATAATAGAATATAATAAGTACACAATGCGTTGTCCACCAATGGACCATTTAAGGATTCTGTGAATGATGAGTAGTAGACAGCTTTTTTACATAAAATGAGAGATTAATAAATGAACTGAGCTGTAAAAATCTGTTGAAATTCCTTCAACATCAGTTATCTATTAATACAGTTATACAGACACACGCACACTGCTATGTAAAGCTTTGATTAGGTATACTCACATTGCAAAATAAAAAGACACGAGCGAAACTGCGCCCGCATGAAACCCTTTTCCCTTTTTGAACAATGTTACGGAAAATCGCATCGCACACTCTTTGCTACTCAAAAATGTACATCATATACAACGACAGGATTTTAGTACGGTTTCCATCTTTCCTCTAGGGACAAAGACGTAAGTTTAGGTAGTCTAGAAAAGATCAAAAACTGTTCCAAATATAGTCTTTTCTCATTTTTTATTTGACGCCCTTTAATTCTTGGCTGCTTTTGATACCTGTACTTCTTTTAATAATCATTTTAGGTGTGTATAGTTACAGTAAATAACTGTTAAAACTGAATGCGCTGTTTTCATTAAGATTCTGTGGTCATTGCTTTCTAAATAAATGTTTTTAAGAAGGATCTGGTTTTAGTCTACCTTAGCTATCAATGTGACAGTGATTTTTCATCGTCATTTTTCCTGCCCTTATCACAATTTTTTTGAGGTATAGTATTTTTCTTTTTCCATACTTCTCTATATGATAGTTATCTTTATTGTCGTTTAAACAAGGTTGCTGTTGGGCTGCCACTGTCAGTGGTAAAATAATTACGAAGGAACTGTACCTAATGAATTTCGAAGCTACACGATCGTCTACGAAAACGCACGACTAAACTCGATCTCACACAAACACTAATATCCCAAGCAGTATTCCGTTTAAGATCCAATGTCAGGCACATAGTACGATATTGTATTGCCATACTGCGTTGTCGTGCAGTTGACAGCACGGTTTCCGCAGTGTTGCCAGTACGCTCGCAACTTGTACGATAAATCCTTTAGTTATTAATCTGTGCTGTGCAGATTGGAACAATAAATCGTTTAGTTCCAGGCGTCTCGTAAGAGGATGTTTTTTTTTGTTACTGGCGACGTGAAGAGTTTTCTTTACATTTAAAAGAAAGTAGTGTTTCTTGGCGTATATTGTTTTTGTGTATAAAATGCGGTGTGTGTTTATGCATGATATTACTCTTAAAATAGTTAAAATTTAATTTCACATTTAAATAAAAAAAACAACGACGTCCTAACACACTTTTCAGTACATAAGAAAACAACGATATTTATAGTTGAGAAAATGTCTAATGAAAATATACGACTTTACCGTGTGCATTCAAAACATCGTAATATGATCTTTATGGTTTTAGAGTTAAGGTGTACGGGAGCTATATGAATAAATTAGTATAATTTGATCCGTCGACGGCGCATGTCATGGTGTCGTGAGGGATTACATCTGGGAGTAAGGGAGTGCAGAATATGGAAAAGAAACTTATGAAAAAGTTCTAAAAGTGATACATTTCTGGTTATAGGTAACTGGGTTCCTTACCCATGTATTGCAATTTCGTATGGACACTCTGCTCGAATCCGGCAATGATCGAGCACAGCTCTCGAAAGTAAAAGTGCTAATCGCGTTGTGTTCGCACACTTATTCAGCTCTATTCAGCTTATGCCCTTAGATGACAACGATTTCGATGAGACGCGTACGCGCGTAGTCCCTAAATTCGCACTTACAACTGAATCCATTGGTTACTGTTAAACTGCACACATGAGTTCATTCTAGACATTAGTTTCCCTTATTTTTCTTTTTTTTTAGGATGGGAAATCATCATTTGTCTTCTCCCACTCTGGGCGGAGCGGGAGGGAGTGTCAGACTTTTACTGACTAAAACCCATCCATGTTCCTTCCTCGCCCTTTATGTTCCGGGGCCGCGGTATCTCTTTCGAATAGGCCCCGGCAGGCTTCGGCTTCGTGTAGGCGTGCGAGGACTATCGCCTCCAGATCCCATGGTGGCAATCCGGCAAGCAGGCCCGCCGCCTCTCGGGAGATCGTGTGGTACCCACGGACCATCCTTACGGCCACCACTTTTTGGGGCGCGTTCAAATAATAGGCGGCTCGCCGCCTCAATTACCACACTGGGGCCCCGTAAAGGGCCATGGACCGCACGACCCCCGCATAGAGCCTGCGGCAGGAGGCGTTGGGCCCCCCAAGGTTGGGCAGAAGCCGCCTGAAGGCAGCCCCGGTCCGTTCCAGCCTGGGGGCCAAACGTTGGAAATGCTCCACGAGACATTAGTTTCCCTTAGGCTAATATCCGGTCCACACAAGCAATGTAAGTGTGTTTGTTCGAAAAAGTTCCCAAAGTCGTGCAAACTTGGGAGAACAGTTTATAGGAGTAGTGTATGTAGGTGCATGTAGGATTCAGTAATGTTATTTACTTTTGTGTTTTTTCCTACCTGTACAAGAAAGGAAATCTTATAGGAAATCATAGAAGCATGTTACTGCTGATTGAACGAACCTTGTTTTGACAAAGTTCTCTTTGATTAGTCAGGTTTATTGAAGGTAAGATGGATCTGATCAATTTGAACAAAGCAGGATAAAAAACAGAACGTTTGTTTTCATGATAAAATGTTACTTTTTCGTGTGTTAACTTAATGATAATCTTGGCAGATATAAGTTATCGTAAATTATTTAAAAAAATCACTTAGTAATGCGTAATACTTAATTTGAGCATAGATTTAACACATAATTGACTTGAGTCGAAAGCTGTCATTTCAAAGGTATATGGCGTTTGTTTTTTCATCACTTAATCACAATAATCTTTATTTTCCTTACTATAAAGTTGCTTTTGTATTGCTACTGTCAAAACCAAAGAAATGGTAACTAAGATAAAAAACTTGAACTTTTCAGCTCAATCATATTTTTCTTTTTGTAACAAAAATCAAATTAAGAAAAATGTAGAGCCGAAGCTTTAGGGAATTAATACTGAGATAAAGGTATTATTATAAAATGAAAACTATGAAAAGATTATTTCATGAGAGATTTTTCGCAGATAGGCAGTAAAGGTTATATTATAATTTGGGTAAGCCTTGGAAAAAGATAAGTCTTGAACTATTAAAAAACCACAACTATAACTATTAGATGTTCACGTGAGAATGGTTTAATTTCAGCATTTAGATTTTAAGCGGCATTCAACAGTAATAAGTTAAGTAATCATTTCGTTTGGTGCTTCTCGAGGAAAAACAGATCAGTAAGTAGTTATACTTCGTGATTTTAAAGATTTAGGAACTATTAACAAACTGTCCACTTTTTCTCTTTTATTCCTTCCACGATCACCAAACAAGTCACCACAAATCACGACACAAAGACACCAAATCTCAATAATATTATCAAAACCCAAGCCTTTCCCAAAAAGGACAAAACAAACACATCGACCATCAAAATTATATCTTCAGAATCCATTACTGCGCCTCTTAGCACTCCTACTATCAAAGTACCAATAAAACCGTCAACGTATTACGTGCAAACTGTCACTAACACATTCCGTTTAGTGTCAGGCGAACGGCCGGGCGATAATAGTTCGTTTCGTATTTGTAACTCGTATTCCACAGAAACGTCTGTTGACGCCGCTTTTAGAATATTAAGACAGTTGTTGTGTCGCGGGAAAATTATTTGGGATTGTTATTGTGTTATCAGCTTCTAGATTTGTGGTTGAAAGTTAAGGAAGGTGTAGGCAAGTAGGTAATGGAAAAGAAAGTGAAAAGTCTAAGCAATTTTTTGTCTTCCCTTTGGATACAATAGGTTTTTTTAATGACGCAAAGAGAGCTATAACCAATGACAAATAAGTTGGTAAGAGCCGGACAGCCGGACTCCATCAAAGTCGAGACAAGCGCAGCAGAGATGTGCAAAATTCGACCAATCACAGGAGATAATAAGAGACACGTAGATTTCAACTAATGTGATTGGTCAATTTCCGAACGTCTCCTCTTCGCTCCGCTCGCTCGTCTCTTTGGCGGAGGCGGTGGAGCTTGCCGCTGTGCCGTTCAAAAGCATGTTGGGCTGACAATATTCTCAAAGTCCAGGGAAACACTTGGATGAGGGACGAAGGGAATCGCCGCGGGAAATGTGACGGACGAAATTAAGCTTCTATACCCAGCAGTGATATTCATTGCAAATTCCACGCCACTGTAGTATTCAAAACGTCTAAATCTTTGTTTGTGGCAAAAGAGATCACTGTTTACGGTAATGATACAGTAAAAACGAAAGTTAGATACATTATGTGTTTACTTCACACCTAAGTATTTAGTAAATGAATAGGGCTGATGTCTCCTTCGGCGTCTATTATGTAAACCAAACAGTTTAGACGTGGGAGAATTCCTAAGTCGATTGTTACCAACAGCGACGTGGGAACCCTCAGGCGCATTGAGATAAAGTGTGTACATTCATATCAATGATATGAACATTGATTTTAAAGTGTCAAGTAATTTATTTTATAGTTATTTTACCATATACAGCAGCAACACAACAGTAAACCTTATTGTTAAGAGAATTAAGATTATGTTATGGATTATGGTATGTACTCGTATTATGGTTAAGATCTTACTCATTGAGTTGATGTAAATTGCAACACTAATTGATTGATATTTTTTTATTAAAGTATAATTGCATGATAGATGAGTGTACGCGGTATGAGTGCTATAATATTCGTGTAGGTAAGTACTGAATTGGCCGGCACGGCGCAGGTAAACTGCTGACATTATTGACATGAAAATTGTGCTGTACTTGCACTGTACAGGTAGTCTTCATACCTGCCAGAAAAAGTTTAGGCTTTGGGGTGTCTCTTTTACTCTCAAGAGCAAAATGAGCGTTTGTAGCTGTTGTTAAGTCACTGAAATATTCAGAATTGTCGCCCATAGTTTATAAGTGCACAGAAGAGTAAATATAAAAAAAATAAACTCCGACTGAACCTCGCGGATTATTCTCCGGAAAAATACACTTCCAAACGTTCTATATTTGTTCAAAACGAAAACTCAGAACATAAATAAATAAGAGATAGTTTTTTTTTATAAAACAACAAATATGGCGTCCAAAATGAAAGCGAAGCGCACCGACTCGAAAACGCAAGCGACACGCAACGAATGTTATACAGAGTTATCGAACACCAAATAACAGTGTCGATTCAAAACTGACGTTGTAAATAAACCTTTCGAATTTTCACGCACACAGAGAAAAACGATACGGTGACCATAAATTAAAGAAGATACAGAAGGCCCATTTCTGGCTGCGCGCGATAGAGAATGAACATAGACACTGTTTGGTTTGGGGAGCGACAGAGGTTGCATGTATTTTACAGGACGCGCAATGTGGTCGCCACACATTCTACAACCTGATTTAACAATTTCATCGATCATGAATTTGTTAAATCTGATTGTATTTAGATTCATAATTATAATAATAAATTATATTTACATAATTCATTGTATCACAGACGAAGATAGGCAAGCAATATAACTGAATTAGAAGAATTTACGTTGAATGTGGTTTCTTGAAAGAAATCAACAGCCCATTGTGGGAAAAAAGAAAAACGGTTTTATAGCGTTTCGGAGCTTGTGTTAGCTGTTATCACACACAGCCCAAAGTGAGCCTTCTACACCTACACATTTCACTCCAATGCCCATGATTCATGAGCTTATAATTCGGGACTGGGGAAATTACAGAGCGCACGGGGTAGGGGGAGGTGAAAAGTTGCTGTTATTGCCGATATTAAGCCGTGCCTACACCTGTGTGCACTAACGATGTGTGAGTGTGTGTTTGTGTGTGTGACTAGTAAATTATTACACCCTCGTGCATTACGTGTGCGTGTAGGGTGACGATATTCCAGGAAATCAGCGGGACAATTTAGATACGGCACGCGAATGAAAATAACGTTACGAATTGCGTTTTTCCGTCGTCAGCGTATTTATTTACTATTATTTTTGTACGTTTTCGCATCGAATGGGTGATTTATCGATGTTTTCCGAAATATTTGAATGATATAGCGGTACAAGGATATTCAATCTCTTTTTAGGAAACAATTTGTTTTGTTTTATTACTCTGTCTGCGAAAGGGAATATATGTTTTAAAAATGTTTGTTACACGAGTTCTATGTAATGGCTGGGTACAGGAATATGAATGGATTTTGGCAGACGGTCTAGTTTCGATTTTGAGATGGCAACCGTAAAATATCGATTACGCTTTAAACACTCATTATGCTATTCTTGTTGCCGGTGATATAATATTCAATCATTTTAGTGGTATATAAAAGATGAACAGTGCTTGCTCATTCGTAGCCTATAACATAGTATAATCAGGCTATTATATTCCTGCTGCTTAGGAACAAGCTTTAAGCTTTTTTCTGTATAAGACAGAGTGGGCCATTATCCACCACGTGGGCCCAGTGAAAGTAGGTGTAAGTAGTAGGTACTGAAAGAGTTCACATGTCCTTCCTTACTTTTCATGTTCGCAAGTAAAAGACGAAGAATTCCATGTTTAAATGTTTTTTAAATATGGAATTCTTAGTCTTTTTCGTGCCTAGCCTAGTGTCGGAGTTTTTGTGCCGCCGATGGGCCTCCGACTTTGGCTTTACATGCCGTCAATAAATATTTCTCAGGCATGCTTGTTTGGTTTCGTCACGATGTTTCCTTCATCGAAGCAAGTGATAATTATACAATACGCAGATGAATCTATACAATCAGACGTGCGTATTTTGCAATATGGCATGGGCATGGACAAAAGCAAGACAAATCCTAGCTTTTAGAAACCACTTGGTTACCGTTCCCGTCTCGTCCAGTCGACTGAAACAAAAAAAGCAAATATTCCCGCCGTTCGGTCCCGGAATTTGATTTAGAGAAAATTTGCGATGAAATATTAACCTTCGGTAAACTACGATGCAGAAGCCACAGACTGAAGTAAATTGCTTACACTGAAATATTAATAAGGAACTAGGCGATGTTACAAAAAATTTGGTAGCATTTTAAAGTATTATGTTGGTGTACTAAAGAATTATGAGTCGATAAATGTTTTTGACCAGTAATGCCAAGCGATAATACGGCAGGTAGGATAATATAATGAGACAAATCCTATATGTATAATAATATTTAAAATGTGATTGTAAGTTTGTTTGTTTCGCTTTCACGCAAAAACTACTCGACCGATCATCATGAAACTTTGTACACATATTTTTGGAGGTATTAGAAGTAACATAGGATACTTTTTATTAAAAAAACCCAACCCTCACTCACAGACGAAGTTGCGCCGGTCAGCTAGTAGAATATAATTGAACACCACCGTCTGTCAAATAATCGAAATAGGTACTACTACATACTTAATATATTTAAAAACATGTATTGAAGTTGTAATACAAAAAAGTCGGAAGTAGCGTTATAATATTGCGGATATGTTATAAATATTTTTTGCCAAAACTGCTGCCAGTTTTCAGCACATTCAAAACGAAACTATGCATTTAAACTGCTATTACACAATCGTAATAGTAGTTAAATTTTGAAACAGATAGTCAAATGGAATTTTAAGCATTCATGTAAAAGATAAACTATGTAAGTACTGAAATGTATCTGCAGCTATGTAAATACATATTTATTTACGTTGTCGGATATGAAACATATTCATAGGTAGGTAATAAAGTGATCGCCACACCCATTATATTATTATGATTAGAAAATGTTATAGTTGGTCACCCATCCATGGACAAACCTAGGCCAGTGCAGCTTAATTTGAAGATCGACCCGAGCAGCTATTATTAAGCCATGGCCTCCTCAGATTAGTCAAAGAAAATTAAGGCGACTACATGAGCTAAATTAGCAACTCTTTTTGTGGTGGTTCCAATTCCAACTTCGTTTGAAATACTGTTAGAATAAAGTTCTAATCAGCTTGCACTACAAAGTGGTTGTTATGTCAGTCACTGCTGGCCGAATAGTGCGATATGAATGGTTTGGATTGATTTACAAAAGATCTATTGGTTGGACTAAAAAAATAAAGCACTATGATGCTAATATGTTGCTTGTAGAATTATTTGCCAAAAAATCAGAATGATCGCATGTATTTTACTATGGTTTTACTTGTTGAAAGAAATTTTTAAAGATAAGTTCGTGATTATTTCTATCGAGTTAAATTAACTGTATTATGGTTTCAAAACACTAGCAAATATCCTGAAGAATACCATACATTTTTCTGATTGTTCACTGCGATGAATCATATACTTTTAGGCATTGTAAAACTCGCGTTTAGCTCTTGTAGTCGCCTTAACAACAAATACCAATACGTCACCTGGTAAAGAAGACAACAATAAATCCTCCAAGTTTAACTATTACAACACTATCCACTACTTTATTATACAGAAGGCTATAAGGCAAAGACGAACGACAAGGTAACATTACTAACAAACTAAACAACAACAATAACTTGTAATAACATGTCCATCGATCATTATCTTAGCTGCTTTCATTTCTTCAACAAAGTGAATCAGCAATGTATATGATTCCAAGTGATAATGTCGCGTTAGATGCTAATTATAATTTTTCGACGATTTCTCTTGCGCGTTGACCTTTGCTTTGCGTTTACTTGTTCTATTACCTCATTGCTTGTAAATAAAACCCTTGTTAAACAGCTAGCGACTAGCGATCGACGGTATTCGAGCTCAAAAAACTGTACTGAACAAGACTCCTGTGAGTAAATGATATACATCATCTACATTAAATATTGAAAAGAGGAAAAGTTTGGATGAAGACTAGGTCACCTAATGAACTACTGATTCGATTTCGAAATCGATATCCGAAAAAGAAAAATTCTTTCACTAATAGGAAACAGCTACATTGTTCCCGAGTAATATAGTCTAGCGAAGCTGCAGGTAAGACTCTAGTAAGTATGTCTTACACAGGGTGGAATATTGAGATGAGCCAGTACCTTCACCGTTGTAGCTAGAGAAACCGTTGTTAGAAGAATGTCCTAAACTTTTTGAGGCATTTTAATCTGCATTTACAGTGTTTGAAAAAAAGAGTACAGAACTCTAAAAATTACAACCAGTTTTAACGTAGTTGTAGTTGTTAACGCCGCTCGTTCTATTCGCTTATCGCCAGCAGTACGACCGGTGCCTAAGCTTGTACTTATGCATTGTAATTTGTGTGTATTGCTAATTGTCGGAAGACTGATAAAACGGTAATTTTTTGACCTTGAGTATGTAAGTTATTATGTACACATGCAACCTACCTACTTGTACCTAGTTCCCGAGATATTATGAAGTTGTGAAAAAAATCTGTAGTTGTAAAGAAGTCTCAGTTACTAAATGAAGGCCTATATCCCTTTTCACGAACACAAAGCCATTTTTATTGTCCATTTGAAAAGCAGTAGGTACCTACCGAAATGAAAATTATATAAATAAAAAATAAAGGTAAAATACAAATGAAAAAACCAACATAGTAATAATAAATTACATAACCAAACACCGTAATAAATTGCCCATCCACACTCAACTATAATACTCTACGGTGCGCAAGCGCAGGCCTTCTGTCGCGATTAGCGTAGCCTTGCAAACTGTCCGCGCACGAGTCTCCAGTAGCGTTGGTAACGTTCTCACTTTATGTGTACTGTCAATCACTAATCATGTTAGCATCTCGTACAGGTATAATAATGTAGGCAAAGATATTGTTTTCAAAATGGCGGATAGAGTTGAGAGTTTCCTCATACGCAATTTGAAGGCGGCCACCATTAAAAGTGTCCATTCTTGCCAGTTTTTAACCACAGACATTCAGGATTTGGATTTCAATACCTTAAGTTATTATGCCTTGCTACTGAGACTGTTGCTTTCCTTTTTTTTTTGTAATGAAACTTTCTGCCAGTGAAAGGATTTTCGAAATCAGATCAGTAGTTGCGAATATTACCTCTTACATAATTTTACCTCTTTATAATATTACTATAGAAGTATAGATTTGGCAATTAAAAGGTATTGCTATTGCAATGGCCGTTTGGCATGTTTGAAATTTAAGCTTTTGTTTGATTAGATTTAATACAGATAGTGTTGCTACAGAAAGATTCATGTTAATAGATATTAGGTGAACGTGAAATGAAATGAAATTTATTTATTTGCTGGAATATAGGTGCTTTCAATACATGGTAATATAATTTTAGTCTCACTATATTCGACTTATCAGTCGTGCAAATATTTCTAGCAGGTACATGCAATAATTGGTCATACACATCATAGTCATACATAATAGAATAAACAATCTTGCATCGTTAAAATCAATATATTAATTAGGTTTATGAAAACAAAACAAAACGGGCGAGATATTAATATAATAATTAAACAAAAAACATTTAGAGCAAAAAAAACATGATTGGGAAAGACCTATCACAAATTCGAACATCAACGGGTAGATACTACCGAGATGATCGAGATCACTGAAGGTCGATCCCTTTTCAACCTTACAAACAGAGTTATAAGGTTGATTATTAGTCCCGTCTTATCTGTCCACTCTAGATGGACTGATCTACATAATAGACCTACTAAGTATGAAATTAGTATCTTATTGACAAGGTGATTTAATAATACATTTTCTAGGCAATAATACATTTTCTTAGCACGAGGATCACGAGTTTTGTCTAATTACCATAACAATAATAAAATGTATGACTTGTTTATGTAGTAAATTACCAAGGTTGCTGCAACCATATACTTAGGTACCATAACTAAAGGTCTTTTAACACTTTTTGATTTATATAATTTTATTTTCTTTCCTTTATTCTCGTTTCTTGGGCGTTGCTTTCGAAATAAATCATACTTATTTACAACTTTGCGTACTTTTAACATCACTAGCACGCTTTTATAATTCTATATTTTCTATAATACGTACAAATATTTCACATATTTTTAATGTTCAGTATTTTAAAATCCTATGCAGGATCGGGTTTGATACTCCTTAACACTAACTCTAAATATAACGTAATTAACATCATACTGTAATGCGCATACAAAAGCAAGCAATAATAATAGCGATTGCGAAAATGAACATCTGACAATAAAGAACATCGGACAAAAAGAAAAATATATTTTTTAATTGCAATAGTGGTACTATTGCAATTAAAAAAATTATTTTTCTTTTTGTCCTTCCCTAATACGTTTCAAAATATACATAAAAAAGTAACGTCTTCACAACTTAAATATCGTACTAAGTTAGTTAAGCAAAGCTGGTGGAAATGCGGGTGTTAGCATTGTCCTACATTTTCGCAACACCACCCAATATGAGCGAGCAAGCACCGTTATCTCTCAAGTACTGTCGTCAAGTCAACTACACACATATACGTTGGGCCCATCGCAGCCTTCTGTTACGATTAGCACAGTAACGCCAAAGAGCTGCGCAGGAGTCGATTGTAATGTTTGTTACTTTGTGTGTACAGTCATGAACTCATGAGCTAAAGAGTTTAGGCAAATTGGTGAGGAAATTTTAACCAAGGACGAATTCAAACAAACATACCGATAAGGCTTATCCTGAGTTACATATGGGAAGTTTTAAACGAAAAAAAAAACTACACGGAATAGACGACCAATAAAATATTATCATTCTCCCTGCCCTTATCCCAATTAAAAAATAAATAAAATGTGAGGTTGAAAAAGTCAGTTTTAATAAGGTATAGTATATGTCACCGTAAAATTGTCAAATACGTTATATTGTAATATCTCTAGCGATATTGTAAAATCTCAAAATATTGTCAAATGAACATACTGCTTACAACAAAACGCATTATTTTTCGTGAAATGCATGCGATGGTAGTCACGCAGTGTGGAGGGAAGGAGGGGTCAACCTTGCCCAGTGGTGCAACTCTCATGAAAAGATAATGTACCTACCTACCATTCCTGAGAAATATCGATTAATATAACCTAACCTTAAAAAGGGTAGTCGACGGAGCCTCGCTTCGCGGGGCCCCTATTTCTGAGTGCAGGGTTTAAAGGAACCTAACTAACCTAACGGGGGGGTGCCCCAAGTCCCGATTATGGGGGCAGAGATAGTTCCGTATGTTCAGTTGACAATAATTCGAGATATTCCAATATCCCTAGAGCGAAACACGTTATATTGTAATATAACGTGTTTGACAATTTTACGGTGACAGGCATTTATATACTCGTAACTTTACTTGATTATTAAGCAAGAAATTTTGAATCGTTTCTGTAGGTTATTTTCGTGAACAGTGTTTTAAAGTAAACACAAGTTTTGTGTTGGTCATATGTCAATAGTACGTTTTCCTCAATTACTAGAGTAGGTTGTATTGTAATTACGTTGTTATTTGACGTCATGTAGTTATGTCACCATGTTGTATTGGTTAGTACTCTGCTTAGCAGAATTTCCACAGATTTGGAAACCAGCAAATGAATACGTTCATACTATCAAGGATAAATAAATCTTCCCTTTCCAAAACCTAGATCTCTATTAAGAAGAATAAATAGGCAAGAAACTCCATGAAAACTCTTGAAATCAAAGCCTTACTTTAGTAACTTTCTTTCCTTTTATTAAAGATGGCGACACAGTCACTAAAAGATTTATTATTAAAACTTTGACGTGTCTCTCGGGTTAGCTCTTTATTACCTCATAAAACACTTAGTGCTTGTGTCCTAGTAATGAAAAGCAAAACAAAATAACACCCCACCATGAGAAGACACTATTAGGTATGTGCTTTATTAAAGCCAAGTTGTCATCATGACAAGGCTTAGCCTTTTCCCAACTATGCTAAATAACCTTACATGAAGCGATTACCTATCTAATTTCCACATATCTATGATAATATATGTGGATGAATGTGGATGGGTATTTGAGTAGAGGAAGACCAAAGAAACGATGGATGGACTGTGTTAAGAAGGATATGGTAAGAAAAGAAGTGTCGGATGAGATGACGAAATATAGAGGAGTCGTATGGAAGAAGAAAACATGCTGCGCCGACCCCAAATAAATTGGGATAAGGGCAAGAGAATGATGATGATGATGAATAATAATAATAAGATACCGATACCGGGCTACAATTTTTTATATTTTTAAATGTTTTTTATATATTTTCTTAAGTTAATATTTAAAAATGTAAAAAGTTTGTAAAAATTTGAATAAAGGAATAATAATAATAATTTAGTGATACAAATCCTTACACACAAATTCTTAATATCTAGCAAAGTTCAGAAATAGTCAAGGCGTACAAAAGATGAAACCCTGACTCCTAAACTAGGAACCTGTGACTTGTGCCTTGTGGGTTGTGGAATAATTTAAATTCCACCAGTTGATGGGTAGCACGTAATCTCTTAGTAAAACTGGTTGTAAGATTTTCGAACCACTGAGTATATGCGTAACGAGAAAAACCTTCGAATGACCACCCGTAAAGTGTTTTCCTCAAATATAAACCACTAAAGGCAAAGGGCAATTTAGAATTACTAGTACACTTAAAAAACAATAATGATTTAGCTTTAGAAAGTTAATGGGAGTAATTAGTATGCAAACTACAGCAATTTCGCTTGTTAAGGTTACTTTCAAAAGGCTCCAATGATGATTTTGCGCAACCCATTAGAGACAACAACAGTACTATTATAAAGGAAAACGAAAATATGTTGATGACACATCTATATCATGATGGCACTACTAGAGATGGTAAAGGAAGTGTAGGTCAACAGCCAGATAAATAAATAAATAAATATCGCTGGACATTAACACACAGCGCCACCTATTGCCACACTAAGCATAGCTTGTGTCGTGGACACTAGATAGTTGAGATATAATACATAATTATATACTTTTTTTTTGTTTGTAAATACATACTTGTTTTACATATAAACATCCATGACTCGGAAACAAAAGACACAGATAGGTTGGGCGCAGCGGTAGTGTGGTTGCCTTACGTCCCTAGGGTCCCAGGTTCGAATCCCGGTAGGAGCAAATGTTTGTGTGATGAGCATGTACATTTGTTTCCGAGTCATGGATGTTCATTTGTATAATAAGTATGTATTCACAAAAAAAAAGTGTATATGTATTATATCAACTGTCTGGTGACCACGACACAAGCCTTGCTTAGTGTGGCACTAGATGGCGCTGTATGTACAGCGATATTTATTTTATTTTATTTATTCAGAAGAGCAACAGATTCGAAATTAATTCCTGCATAAAATTATGGTTGCCAAAACCTACCAGTCAAAAATTACATGTATTTTGGAAAAAAAATAGTGCTAATTTTGAAACATTTCGACTTTGGTACTTCGTTTGTATACTGCAGTATTATTTTATGAAATTCTTAGTGCTAGCAGTACTGAAAACCAACGAGATTCACAGAATATGTTACCAAATGGACATAATTGAATGAGGTTTCTAACTATCTTATTGTTTGTACTCATTGAACACAACGGCATTTCCTATCTTCTCCGAATAATTACTAATGTGGAAATAGTATCGTGCTTATCAAGGCGAAATTTAGCTAATATTCTATGTGTCTTTGCGAACATCCTTCAGTAACCATTTATGATACGGAAGTCCTGAGCTTGGTGCTCAGGACTTCCGTATCATAAATGGTTACGATGTGCCAGACAAATCATATTCACAATACCATAAAACAATATTATGTATAGTAGATAGTAACTATAAATGACACAGACCTACTATGTACATGTTTATTAATACATGACTAATCAAAGTAATACAATAATTTATCTTGGCTCACTTATCGTCGACGTCGCAACGAATGCAGACCACACGCATTGCCCTAAGGATAAACGTGCACTACACCGGCTGATAAGGTCACGACTAGGTTTCCACTTGGCTTTGTCTAACTAGAGCAAATCATGTTAGGGAAATGTCAAGAGCTGTTACGTTGTGGTTACTGGGTATGTTACGTTTTGTATTTTAACACAATAGACCAGCTGCTATTGGTTATAGGCTAAAACCGTCAATAACCAACGTTTGAAGTAACTTCTTCTTATTATTGAAAGTACCAACTTGGAATGGGAAAGGAGTGAGAATATCAGTAGCGAAACAAGTTCAAATATCAGGGCGGAAATATATTCTAGGTGGCTGATGCTGTTCATGAAAAGAATCGAGTGATGTTGACTCTTCGCCTCTAGATTCTTCTAACCAATAAATGTCATGGGTGCATTTATTTAAATACATGAAAACGGCAATTCTCTTAAACATACCACCTCACCTCATTACTTTTTCTGTCTATGTCCCCAATTTTCAAGTTGCATAATTCGCTCCACCACCTATCACAAATACATTGGCGTGACACCAGACCACCGTGCCGTGTTACTTGACAATCGATTTGCCATTTTTCTGCTACATCGGCATGCACTTACGTCATCGTTTTGGCCTTTCCTGTACATGCTGAAATATGAATAATAACTTGATGTAGAGTTACGTATTCGCGTTGTAAAGATATTGAGAGCTCACTTTCGAGTTTATTTGATGGTGCTATGTCTGTTGGCTAGATTTGATACGTACTTTTATATAATTTCAAATGATTGTTACAATATAAATACACGTGTTCAAAGTGAGGACTTTAATAACTGACGCCGTGATTAACATGCTCATTTACTAGGCCTTAAGTCGTATCACAATCCACAGATACGCAAGAGTAATAATTTTACACGCACTTTATAAACTGTGTTAGTTGTCAAAATGTTGGATATTTCAGCTCATAAACTGAGCTTACATAACATAGGGCTCGATTAGAAGAGGAGAACAATTTTGGCACTTGGCACACTTCGATGATTACAGGCACACTTCTTTGATTGAAAAATCTTTGTACCATCAACAGTGTCCACACATTTTCTTCAGACTTATGATTTATTGGTATAGTCTGCTGGTATTAACATTATAGATTATCCGTTACAGACAAATTGCTTCTTAAAATACCTGCCCAGACGACAAAGACATCGGATTGGTTGCAACAAATTAAATCCGACCGTACTATTGTGTCCCCGTACATCTAAATGTCAATGGCTAAATGTTGTACAATTATGAACTGTCTTGTTGGTTAATTAGGTACACTTTAAATTACAGGTAACATGGATTTGTTGAAATTAAATACTGGTACCGATTTCTACACTAATATTATAAAGAGGAAAACTTTGTTTGTTTGTTTGTTTGGTTGTAATAGTCTAAGATCCCGCTATACAACGACCTTCACCGAGATGCTTATTTAATGAGACGTATTTTTTATGTTATTAAATATGCCAATAAATATATCCTATATGGGTTGCCTAACAAATTTCAGTCCAGAGTATTTTTAATTAATTATTTAAAAACATTTTTTTTTTAAACATTGCACCGGTGTGATTATTAAATAAATTTGATACCAATCGAAAGTTTGAAGCCCATAGAATATGCAAACGTTAGGTTGCCTATTTTTTTCCGGTCACAACCACGGGTTGCCAGGTGTAAACAGGTAAATCTATAGGTACTAGCATTTTGCAACGGTCTGATTATTGAATCAAACTTAGATAAAATGAAAGATTATTTCATAAGGAACACGGTGGTATAGGGTTGCCTGCGAAAAATCAGTCCCGAATTAGGGTTGTCGAATTTTAAATAATAAAATATCGCTGCGAGTGAATGTGTGTGAGAGAGAGGTCCCAGACCAACCATCCCACGCGGTAGAAAAGGACGCAGCGTAGCAGCTGTTTAAAGTCCGCCCATTTAAAGAAGGAGAGTGCGCATGCTATTTGTGCTTGGAAATGAAAAGGATAGCGATAGACTCGAATATGCTGTGCATTATTTTGGAGTCATAGATATAGTATTACTAGCTTCTGCCAGCGGCTTCGCTCGCGTGAAGTTTCAAAATTGTCCCATGGGATCTTACTACCGAGATAAAAAGTATCCTATGTGTTAATCCAGGTTGTAAACCATCTGTGTGCAAAATTTCATCCAAATCCGTTCAGTAGTTTTTGCGTGAAAGAGTAACAAACATACATCCATCCTCAGAAACTTTCGCATTTATAATATTAGTAGGATATAGATGGCGAGAAAGCGTGTCGCTGAAAGGGACAAAAAAAAAGTACTAGTACTAGTAGGAAAAATGTACCCCATAATTAGTGATAAAATTAGAAATAGGTACCTACACAAAGCCTGAAGTTTAGACCGATGAAATCTGTGTCATCGAAAGCGACAGAAAGAAAACCGGGGAAGGGCGAGTCGGAGTCGCACACCGAGGGTTCCGTATAAACTTACCAATGAAAACAGTTCCCGCAAAAAAATTTTTGTGGAACTACAAATTTTCAGTTTTCGGATTTCAGAAATAAAAAACCGATGTGACTTTAATTGATTAAAAAATAAAAAATTAAATAACTATTTCTGTATATTAATAATTAACTACTCCAAAATAATGCACAGCATATACGAGTCTATCGCTATCCTTTTCATTTCCAAGCACAAATAGCATGCGCACTCTCCTTCTTTAAATGGGCGGACTTTAAACAGCTGCTACGCTGCGTCCTTTTCTACCGCGTGGGATGGTTGGTCTGGGACCTCTCTCTCACACACATTCACTCGCAGCGATATTTTATTATTTAAAATTCGACAACCCTAATTCGGGACTGATTTTTCGCAGGCAACCCTATACCACCGTGTTCCTTATGAAATAATCTTTCATTTTATCTAAGTTTGATTCAATAATCAGACCGTTGCAAAATGCTAGTACCTATAGATTTACCTGTTTACACCTGGCAACCCGTGGTTGTGACCGGAAAAAAATAGGCAACCTAACGTTTGCATATTCTATGGGCTTCAAACTTTCGATTGGTATCAAATTTATTTAATAATCACACCGGTGCAATGTTTAAAAAAAAAATGTTTTTAAATAATTAATTAAAAATACTCTGGACTGAAATTTGTTAGGCAACCCATATAGGATATATTTATTGGCATATTTAATAACATAAAAAATACGTCTCATTAAATAAGCATCTCGGTGAAGGTCGTTGTATAGCGGGATCCTATACTATAATGAATAGGCTTAAAAATTACTGGACCGTTTTTAAAAATTCTTCCACCATTCGAAAGCTACATTATCCACGAGTAACATAGGATATATTTTATCCCCGTACTCCCACGGGAACGGGAATTACGCGTGTGAAACCGCGTGACGTCCGCTAGTATTTTATAAAACAACTATTCATTAAACGCAGTTGGGTAGTTTTATACATACTACTTGGTCCTGTTCATAATTTACATTAATTTATTTAATTTATTTTCCTGTACATTAATTTTAGTTGACTAAAATATAACCAACAATTTGGCATGAATTGTAGTTAAGGATAACAGAACATATTAATGAGTGGAGAATCTTTGTAATTGTATTCGAGGTGGTATTTACACCCGAGCCGCAAACGAGGTTGTTATGAAGAAGAGAACTGCAGTAACAGGTGCCCACGTGTAACAAACGTGTTTCACGTGTAAGAAACCAATTTGTCATGAATTAATAGGAAACTATGATTTAGTTTCCGTTTTTTTTCCGCCAAGTTGAAAAAAGATGTACTATAAAAATGTACTACTGTCACATTTCACAATACTTTGTACTACAAAATACCTCTGCATTCCTCATGTACAAAATTGAAAATATATATTTGCTTCTTCTTTCTAACAAACATTGGATTATCCCATGGTTTTAAAATTTTACGACTTCAGTGATAAAGCGAAACACTCTTAGAGTAAGTTTGTACTATTTATAACAAAATATTTTCATTGATATATAAAACTTCGAGGCGGACGTATATTAGGGCACCTGTTAAACTGACACAAACCATTTTGTGCCCTATTTTTAGAGCATTAAAATTTACTATTCCACGATTAATGTTACGATACTTTAGATTAATAGTGAAACTAAAAGAATTGATATTTAATGACGTCATTAGCCACTCTGTAAATCTTGAATAACTAAATGACCCGAAAATGTCTGACAAATTGGGAATCCTCATATTATAAACGCGAAAGCTGGTGATGATGGATGGGTGAATAGATGAATGTTTGTTGGTCTTTCACGCAAAAACTACTTGTAAAGGGATTTGTATGAAATTTGATAGATAGATAGTTTAAAACCTGGATTAACATATAGGATGCTTTTTAGTACAAACTTGTGGGGGGCAGTTGCCGAATTACGAGAGCGAAGCTGCGGGTAACGTAATAAAAATAACCACTTACATAATTTGCAAGAAAATATTGTATTGTATTGTACAACGGACTGGTGTCCGCAACTCCACGTCAAAGAGCGTATTTTGCGTATGGGCGGCTATAATCCACCACGCGGGCCCAGTGCGGTTTGGTAGATGTCACATGTCTTCGATTGTTTGGTTCTAGGACATGCCGGTTTCCACACGAGGTTTTCCTTCACCGTTTTTGAGAGCAGTGGTGATGAAATAAATTAAGTTAATATTATTGAATATAATAAAAAGAAATAGAATGTTATTGAATTATAATGAATGAGTCAATGTGACTGCATTCATGAATATTTAGCAGCTTGCAAACTCGTCGTTTTATGAATGGAAGGACCGGCGTGGGAAGTAATCATAACCTAAGTACTAAGTAGTGACTTTGTTCACTTACTTAGCACTTACTATATCTTCAAGGCAATATAACAATTGCCTAATAACACTCAAGGTTTCAAATTATAGAGCGACTTATTTTATACCTTTATGATCAATTGTTTTTAAAAATTTTGCTTAGCTGTATATGACATGAAGCTCGCTCTGTATATGCTGTGTATGACAGTGTGCCTAAGTCTCAATCCTAAACCTAATAGGTTTAGGCTTAGTAGTAATTTATACTCAGTTAGTGAAAATGAACGAGAGTTATTGCGCTTATGACGTTACTAACAAATACGAGTTATATTAATATAACGTGTATAGTTATATGTTTTAATCAATGTATATGTCACCGTAAAATTGTCAAACACGTTAGATTGTAAAATAACTAGAGAGATTGTAAACTCTCGAAATATTGTTTATTGGCTTGCAAATTGCAAAACACGTAACAAAATTTGAATTTCGCGGGCTACTTTGGAGCATCTACCTGATCGTCATATTTTCCCAAATATGTTGGAGTCGGCTTCAGTAATAACTGGGTTGTTGAGGTCAGATAGGCAGTCGCTCCATAATATGTAAAATACTTTAGCTGCATCCGGTTAGACTGGAAGCCGACCTTTATATAGTTTGGTAAAGGTTAGGCAGATGATGTTGGGGTCGGCTTCTAGCTACATTGAGCTATTTACCTCCAAACACTAGTTACTGGAGATATCTTTGGTAAGACAAACAGAAGCTGTTAGTAAACCTTCACATAATTAGAATAAAATAAGTTAAGGTTCTAATAGTGATAGAAAACAAAAACCAATTCCAACAACCACTACAAACTAACCATCGATATAAGCATAAACAACTGCATATCGATAATAAAATTGCTAATCGGCATACAATCGAGAATCGAACGGTCGCGTGCATAGATGCAACTGCTCGAATGCTCGTAATCGATTGTCGGCGGCAACCATCGCTTGTATGTGGGCCAACTTAAATTGAAAGACACTGCGACACGTAAGGGTGGTGGGTTCCGATATAAGCTAGAGGATGCACCTTGTTATTGTTTACACTCTCAATAATTCGATAGGAGCACGAAAACTGGAAGAAAGGAGTATAATATTGTAAAGATCGTAACAGGAGGATGAATTGAAACTGATTTGATTTGGTTTGAGATCGTGTTACCCCGATACTGGAGTGGGCTGGCAACTTCACACAAATGCAGGAGAGGTGGGCAAAGAACCTCACTCACAGAACGCCTGAGAGAGGACATCGCCGTCGAGGTCGACCGCGGCGACGATGAGATTACGATCTGATCAGTACGCGGGCCAAACGAAGCCAGAAACTGCACAAAACACAGAGGTTTAGAAGGAGAAAGAGGAGACCTTTTCCCAGCAGTAGGACAAGGTAAAGGCTATCACAAAAATACAATGTACCATAGTTAGTTAGGAAATAGTTATCTATACTTAATATTATAAAGAGGAAAACTTTGTTTGTTTGTTTGTAATGAATAGGCTTAAAAACTACTGGACCGTTTTTAAAAATTCTTTCACCATTCGAAAGCTACATTATCCACGAGTAACATAGGATATATTTTATCCCCGTACTCCCACGGGAACGGGAATTACGCGGGTGAAACCGCGTGACGTCCGCTAGTTGTAAATATAACGATGAGAATGTGTTCATCTAGTTTACGATAGAATGTCACGGAAACCGACAATATTTGCAGAATCCATCGACTAGAATATTTGTCCTTTTAATATAAGCTTTGACAAAGCAACGATGCCAAGGAGGATGCTCGCGGTTTACTTAATAACTTAGACACACATATACATATTAGAATATTATGTTTATTTATACGTATATTATGTCTTTGTATCGCATGGGTTGTGAGTTGGCTTTAGGCTGCTCCAGCTACAGGATACGTTCACCAAATATAAATGACAATATTTATTGGACATCATCAGCTATATTACCAGACAGGCAGGCAGACTATTTTATCCATTAGCCCTTTTTAGATTTTTACAACTGTATTTAGGGGAAAACAAATTAAATAATTAAGTACCCGAAACAATCGGGCCGAAGTAAGAAAACTAAGAGATGCCACAGAGGAATAAGAAAATACCCGTGCAAAAGTTATAGATATGTATGTATGATAGTCATGAATCTACAAAAAAAAAAAAACAAATACTAAGCACAAAATACACCTACATACAAAAACCTATAGTATGTACAACAAATATCTAATACACCACATAGACATTCGCACCTACTTATACGGACACACATACCTACTACTGTACAGACGTGTCGTATTTATTAGCACCGGTGCGATACCGCGGCCTTTAGTGCTAACACTTCGCAATTATCACATCTAAAACAGGCCAGCCGTTCGTTACGGTATGCGCAGTTTAACGCGGCATTAGGATTCAATAAATAACTTTAGAGTATTTTAGACGACACTTTGAAAAGAGGATTTTTGAAGATGCTTTTAGTTCAAAGCGTCAGTGCTTTCACAGTTGTTTTGCCATGTAGCTAAACTGTACCTTTTTTTTGCTAAACTGTACCGTTTTTGAAAAAACAAAAATGAAGGTACAGTTTTTTTTTTATCAATTTTTATTTTATCAATTCCAAAGTGCCTGTTACTGATAATATTATGCCATACTAGCGTGGTAGATGGTACTAGTACAGTAGCTAGAATAGAATTGCCGTGAATCAAGGTAAACGTTAAATCAACTAATTGTAATGATTAAATATTTGATTTAAAAATAAAGGTCAAATTCAAATTAAAATCAGTTAAATCTAATGGATCATATTATTTTTTACATAAACATAGATAAGAAACAAATTCAAGAAAAAAAAAAAGGTATTGATAAATATTTGATTTTCTGCAACATTACCCATACAAATATCAGCTTTGATTCGTATCAAACGCAAATAACGAAAAAACCCCAACCATTCCGTCAAAAGCGTAACTTCACCAGAAAAAATTAAACCATCCGTCCGTTATTTATTGTTGGTCCGTTGGGGTAACTCGAGCAAAAACAAAACATCAAAATATTTTATTAAACGCCAATTTCGAGGTACGACTGACAAACGTTGGAAACGTCATCAAGTTTTCACGCATCACCCGACTTTGTCTAATGCCAGGTTGGCCTATTATTGCCTAGTGTAGTCCAGGGTACCCCTATTGTATCGCAGTCGTAAATATTTGAAAAAGGCCGTTGGCTATGCAGCTGTAACTGGACTGTGCCTGTATATCACGTGGACTTTCCAAAGTGGATCATGCGGCTTTAGAATCAGCGATGTGGGAACTATTATATGAGTATTTCAGCCAAAGTTGGATATGCTAGCCACTTGAGAGCACATGAAAGACGTCAAATGCCGTCGCTGTGGCTGAAATCGGCTAGATGGCAGCATCATCGTCATCGTCATCATCATCATCATCATTATTATCATCATTATTATCATCATTATCATTATAATCAACTAGGTGACCGGTAGTAGCAGTGTAAGCGGTAACATTGCATATAGAGTAAAAACTTAGTTTTTCAAGCTCGACCATCGTCTGCCCAGCCTTTGCTTAATTTTAATTATATTGGTGCCTGTTTCCGACCTATCGGATGCATCTGAATATTTGTATTTTATATAGAGCGGCTTTTGTCAAGTTCGGCGCATTATATTCAAGGCTAAATTGGGATGTGTATTTCCATTTTGTGAGAACATACATATTTCTGTTCAAGTATAGAAGGAATGCCTGCAGTAAAAAGTTACAAATCAGCGATCATCAATATTCATGTAACATAGCCTTTCAAACTTTCCGTTCAATAGAAATAGCGTGCAAAAAACTGCATGCCAAAACGGAATAAATACTAGCAAAGCAACGCCGTTTGCGTGGCCAAACAATGTCTTATCAAAGTCGAAAGTCGCCGGCGGCAGCGGCCATCAATAGCGAACTCTTCGTAAACGGCAAGTATGCAGATCCAACGACAAATAGTTTCAACGATTTCCTTTCAGATTGTTACTGAAACTTGCCGGTGTATGAGAATTTAGTGGCACCACTTCCAGACTAGGATTTGCTGTATCGGTGTTTGTATTTCACCGATCTGTATTTGTGTCCGTGTCTCTGACTTTTAGAATTTGGTAAGACGGTCCTGCTTTATTAATAATTTTAAATTTACCTTAAGTTTTGGGTTATCAATCAATCAATGGACCTTATCGCAATTCAGAGACAGATCTCCTCCTTCAAGCTACGCTACAGCACTCAGTCATTTCTACATTCAGTTTGTCTCAGGCACTTTTTTTATTTAGATCGTCGGTATATGCATTTGGGAGGTGCAAGGTGTCCCATACTATGCTTATCGATACTCGGTCTCTACTTCATGTTTCTCATATGCAGTTCATGTAGCCACAACGATCGGGTTAAATGATTTCAGATCATTGTAACGATTTGAAGGTCTAAATTTGGATGACTTATTATTACAATTGGCTACTAGCAAAGTTAAGAGCAGCATTTTCCTGTTTTATCGACCACCACTACCCGACCACCGAACGTTGCTACTATCTACCAGGAAATATCATTGTACCATTTACTGGGAAAATCGAGTTATGAAATAAAGTAAATAGCGCACTACAGGTCACCACCAGTAATAAAACCAGTATTAACTGACTTCTTATTCTGTTCACACTCCATACTACGCATAGCCGCCTTAAAGTCAAAGTGACACCACCAGCCAGAGTGCCCTCGACTGTGTCATCTAAATTGACTGATAGACAACGCACGGCCTAACCCACTAGCGTTTTAGGACGGACGTGGACGTAGACGCATGAAATTTGCTTGCCGGGGTTGCGGGACTGTTCGAAAAAGATACCGTGGCCCCGGAACATAAAGGGCAAAGAAGGAACATGGATGGACTTTAGTTAGTTAAACTCTGACACTCCCTCTCGCTCCTCCTAGAGTGGGAGAAGTTATTAGATGATTTCCCATCCAAGAAAGAAGGGAGCCTGAATTTTTTTTTTTAAGAGGCGACTTTACAAATAGGGGCTTAAACCATACTTTTCTAGGGTTTACTTAATTGTACTTAAGAATATTATTTTGTGTACCTATTTGTCTATGGGCCTTCGTCGCTCAAAAATAAAAGTGATTGATTGATTAAAGTTTGTATGGAAGCCTATAGAAATTTGGTTAATCTCATAAAACACATGGCTTGTTAGATATAAACAGACCATTATTAAAAAGAACTATTTAATTTATAATTTGCCACATGAACTTTTCCCCATAATTATAAAACATCCAATAAATATCCCTGCGGTCACCACTCCACACTGTTGCTGTAATTTAAAAGCTGTTTTGTATGCACTTTCGTTGTTGACGGTTGCATTTACGGTTTTTCGGGTTGACCACAATAACAAATTTTGTTTTATTCGGATTTTAACGATTTTGATACTTGCTTTTTGGCCCTTTGTCCGGGATTTAAGCTACTGATTGCAATGTCAGGGTTAGCTGATCCCGCGAATGGGTGAATGGTGAAATGATGGGGCTGCAAATCAGCACCTATCTTCAGTCGAAATGAAACTTTACTTTCGTAAGTTCAAGGATTTCTTCATCATCATCATCATCATCATTTCAGCCGAAAGAAGTTCATTCCACATAGGCCCCTACCAAATGTCGCCATATTGACCGGTCCTATGTGACTCGCATTTCGCAACCTACACTAGGTCATCGGGCAAGTCCCAGAATTTATCGGGTTAGAAATAGTGAAAATCTATTGAAAGTAAAAATGCCTAAAACAACAGCAAACTTCCTGTTATTAAAATTGAAATAACGTTATCGATATAACACGGAAAAAGGCTAACCCGACCTCAAAACTACAAATACAACTAACCATTATAATATTCTCTAATCATCGATAACTAAAGGAATTCAATCCAGACAATGGTTCTCCGGCACTCGAGAGTTTACAAAACACTCAAGTTCTATGATATCGTCTGATATTAAATTACTTGGCTTGCCCGCCATGTTGGTTCTGCCAATAGAGGTGGGCTGATAAGACGCATCGCTGGATATTGAGACATGGTCTTACTGTTAGCTGAGAGTAGCTTGTGTGCATTTTTAAGCTCTTAAAGTAAAATACTCTATATTTATTTAGCTTGCAGTGGCGTTTGGTAGTGTCTGCTTGACCTCCTGTGAGTATATTATTTTGTTTGCTATTTCGACTTAAAAGCAAAGCTACTACAAGGTATAATAACTGTGAAAGGAAGGTAGTTAGGACTAGTTATGGATTCATACGTCATGGGTTTTATTTCTCGATGAAAAGCGGGCAAAAATTTTAAATAAATAAGCAAATATGCCTATATCCTTATTTGTAAGCAAACAAAGCTTGCGGTTTCGAATACATCACGACTTAGAATAAAAATTTACTCACACAGTAATAACGTCTTGGACTATTAAAAACAATATATAAAACACCCAAAGAATATTCCAACGCATATCGCACAGCAACGCTCAGCTATATCTTAGCTCATCTTTCAACGTAGCCCTACAACAGAGTACATCTCCTACCTCGCTACTACCTCCTAGGTAAACCTGATAGAACGGAAGCATCGCTGATAATGATCTGGAGATCGTTTCGTGCCTCCCGGCGCCGCCTGCCCGCGACAAAACGTCAAGCGCAAATAGTTTTTTGGAAGAAAAAAACGTTGTAGTTCTTTTTGGGGGTTTTGTTTCGTCTGGTTTTAAAGATACTCTGAAATGATCAGTGGGAATGGATTACTTTAAAATTGACGATATAAAGTGTTGAACATATCTAGTAGGTATTTTAGAAAAGATAAACTAGGATACAACTACTACGACTGCTATTATTACTATACGAAGAAAAAGCAAATCTGTTCTGGTCTCGGGTCCGGAGACCCGTGTCTGAACTGTGCAGAAGGCTGACAAAAATGGTGAAATAGATGATGATGAGCATTAACACATTTTAGGAGGCAGTCAATGAAGTAATTATACTAACCATAGAGAAAATCTTGCAAATAAAAATAGTTTATCATTAAATCATGGTCCACATAAAAACAGCAGTCATACAATGAGCAATATTTCTAAGAAAATATAACTGCATATAATTCTCGTGACATTTACAAGCCGTCCAACACCATAATATGCAAGCCATGGAAATAAAAGTCCAATAATTCATAGTATACGTCAAAATTCCATATAGTTGTAACTACCAGTTAGACACATTTTGCGTCATGCAAGCTCCATAGGCATGCAAGTGACGTTTGTGTTGCATGCGGGTTATTCCGGGAAACTGTGTCGAATACTATTTTATTTGCAAGCAAAAAAATATTTATACATGCTGTATCATCTATTTCCGAAGTTTTTATTTCTGTACCTATCGCGTTTAGAGGTTGAAGTGTCATGAGCAATATATTTATTATACAAAACACACTGCACGTGTAAGTTCGTTTTCGTTGACAATTATTTACTCGACATGTTTGTTTTTGACGAATCTATCGGCTATTTGACGTGTTTTTCGATTTTTATTGATTTACGCATTAGGAACTTTACTGACTCATACTCAGTCCTTATTTCCTTAATCGCTTATTGTTCGCAAGTATTTTCTGCGATATATTTAAGTACTTGTAGACTAGAGATAATTAAATTGGTTCCTTATCAAGGACGATTGCGATATGTTTATCACAAATTGATAAATACACTTTAAGAAAAAACTTAGTATACGTCAGTTTCATAAGAGTCAAATATTTAAGTATATATATGTATATAAAACTTGTCGTAGTCCATACGCCACAACTACAAATAACTTAACTTTATTCATTCCACTTTAAGTAAATAAAACAACTCGCCAACAAACTTCCTTACACTCCTAACATATTCCGCTGGCACATTAAAATTACCTTCCGCTTTCCATACTTTTTGTTAGGCACACATCACTTGCATACAGGCATTCAGACAACGTTCCTAGGATCGTAAATCTCTAGCTTCAAGTCACAGACATCCGCATTTACTACGAAAAGGGGGGGTGTTAAGGGGGGAGCAGGACAGTGGCATCCGTCCCGTCTTTTGTTTTGCAACTCAATTAAAACTTGGCTGTTTGAACCGACCACGCTTAGGAGGTCGTTAGTGAGTTTAGAGATACACACGTCACGGCGTAGATCACGGCTCCAAGTGGATTTTCTACAATTAAACCCTGATACATGTTAGGTAGAGTTAAATCTGAATGGGGTGAAGTTCGCACATTACAATTTTCTTTTCCGTTTTTTTAGTATGAGGTCCAAGATAGTTCCCTTGGGGCATACCAGAGATTTTTTTTCGTTAGTCAATTAGCCAACAGGCCTGAATTTCTAAAGATTATTCTTCCAGCATGCTGTACGTCTAACTGGCTTCCACAGGGGTCTATAGTTAGGCTGTCGAAGGCTTCGCGGCCTTTTTGATGATGAGCTTAGGATTATCAAAAGCCTTTTCAAAAACAAATCAATTGGATGCTGAAACCATTAGAAATTATATAAATCCTAGCACCTAATTGGCAGCACACTTTGAGCACCTTCGTCTTTTATTCGGCTCGCGTTCGGTATATCATGAATCAGTCCCCACATACGTAGTATGTACTTCGTAACCGTAACGTTTCAAGTTTTTGATACGGTTCCGGTTACGGGAAGTGAACGGTTGACGCGACCGGATTCGGCGAAGTTTTTGAATTGTGATTCTGAAAGGACACCTGCGTTGTTATGTTGTGTGAATACTAATTTGATGAGTCGTCATGTCTTTTCTATAAAAGTTAAGGTGAGTACGGATAGGTTCGTTTTGCAACAATGATTGTCTTTTAAAATTAGGTTCGGTGTTTGGTGTGAGTTACAGAATCTTTAATTTTAACAAGACGATTCTTTTCATTTTTGATTTGTCACATCAAGTTGATTTAAAGATCTTTGAAGACGAAAAAGTAAGTACCTAATTCATCTGTTTAGGATCATGACAAATATTGACATACATGATATAAGACAGTCATTATATCACTTTAATCTCTATAGTTTTTAATTTAATACTACGCCCAATTTACAGTTTCTCAGGAAAAGTGAATTCTAAAATAATGTCACGCAGTTAATCCCGTTGTTCACACATCGCCTTCTTTCTCGGTAACTTCGGTAATCTGGCGATCGTTATCAGTAGGCGACGCAAGCGCATGTTTGAACAAGTGTTCCGCCTCATTATGAGTGTGACGTTTAATGGCTAGGTTTTCTATGGGCCTTGTGTCTGAGGGTAAATCCCATTAAGTGGTTTGTGTTGAACATATTCCTGGTCTGGGTTGATAACTGGAGTCGTGGTTGATATTTCTATTTACATTTACACTTTTAATTAGATTACCACCCCCTACTAAAAGACCTAGTTTGTGTGGTACTTACATATAAGTGGCCACTTGCAGGTACACTACACTAGTCGTGAACTACCTACAGCTGTTATAAAAATGGATTTTAGGACTCCACATGCATGTCAAGATCAAGATACATCATATTCTTAGTATCTTCTTTCACTACCTTTATAAGGATCGGCTTCAAGCCTGCCTATATGCATATCAGTATTACCTGCACCTCCATAGTCAACACTTACGATTCCGGTGCTTACATTCTTTAACACTTTAACATCCTTTATAACGCAGCCATTATCAGAAAGCTACTCATGTTTGTTCAAGTGTCGTCTGTCGTTACGCAAACGTGTCGTCGTCGGCATTAAGTTACGACTACAATGGCTACGCTGTGTTATGGCATTTTGTTTGTATTATTATACTTTTTATAAATAGTTTTGATGACAACTGGTTTTTATTTGATATGGCGAGTGTTTTGGGGTTTGTCCCTTTCTTTGTTAATTGTGGGTTTACCAGTGTGGCCATAACATGGATGAAAAAACTGGTGGTCATAAGTAATTGTGTGTACCTAATTCAGGTAATATTATTTGAAGTACAAGATATGTTGAAGATAGAAGTTTTATCTTTCCTCATTGAAAATAAACTTAAAATTAACTATGACTTCCTATTGACGGGAAAAAGCCTTCCAAGTTCCATAATTTTTAGTACGACCACCGAAATTACCTACACTTAAAGAGTAGGTACCAAAAGTGTGTAGTCCTCAAACAAGTCTATAAGCAATATTATAATTCAACCACCAAGTGTATGCATATGAAGGTACTGATAATGCTCTCTCACACACACACAAACACAGTCACTCACACAAGGTCTAAAACAAACATTGCGACATTCATCCATTGTTTAAACATTTGCCTGTGACTAACGCTTTAACGTTTTGTACTGTATGGTCTTTTAGACCACCTAGCTTTCCGTTTGCATGCGATTATACCATCATCTATTTTACGAAAATAAAAACAGATGAAGTAATCGATGCAAATGTTTTACATGCAATTGAACAATACTAACATCCCAGTAACTCATGCAATTGGACTACACAGAGGTATTGAAAAACTGATTAAAATCCAAATCGTTTAGCATTCAACAGAAATTGCATTTTTACGCGTTAATCCCCGAATTCGTTGTAAAGCCTCGGTAATCATTCCGAATGCCAACAAAGCACCTCTATCGATTCTTCACGAGGGGAAAACGGATGTGTGTTTAACGTTTGCATACATTGCTGGCTGCGAACTGACGCGCGACTGTTTCGTGCGTACTAAGCCAGCCGTGTAAACATAACAGTTAAACTACAGTTAAAATGTCGAATTGGTGCGATGTGTCGCGTTAGCCAGTGCAACGTTCGATGTTAGGGTTGCCACTGTCACCTAAATTATTTGATTTATTTGTAGTTCATTCTCGGAAATTTGTGACAAAATGTTTGAATGCAATCTGATACACACATATCGAAAAACGGATTTATGTAAATTCATAAAAAGTAAGTACTAAAGTTTGCATGGAGCTTTGCCTTTTTGCTGATGGTAAATCCTATCGGACAGCATGGCTTGTTAATGTTATAAAAGCTGTTACTAAAGAGATTTATGCCTACATTAATTATTATATCACCTTTATTACACAACAACCATTATGAAAACATTAATTAGTAATGACCTGCACTCAATTAGTTAAATGTGGAAATTGCGTCATTTGTACTAAACGTAATGAAGTCGTTTATTTGTCTATAGAAATACTAATACTAGGGATATTTGAATAAGTAAATTACACGGTATAAAGCTAAAAGTGAAGCTTTACAGTAAGGAACCTCGCATACACTACGACCACAACTTGCCACGAAAGTTTCGTCGCATAACCGAGTATCCGACTAGTTTTGTTCAAGATCATGCGACAAGTTGTGGTCATTGCCAGGTAGTGCGCAAGGTTCCTAAATATCCAATAACTTTCTCCAGTTTACACAGAAACATTTGGTTTCCAGACTGAGAAAACCCTACACAAAAAGATGTGATAAGTAAGATTACGAAAGTTTGTAGACTACGACGTTCATTTTCAAAAGGACTTTATGGATGTCTCTTTTTTCCTGAAATCCACACTTATTTACTTTCAAACTTAGTTCTAAATCTAAATTCACGCTTAAGGATTTCTATGGTAAATAGCGCTAGTTGTAATGCACCAAACAATTCTTTCCTACCATACAAAAGCTCCAAAACTGTCCCCACCAACCCTAGCTGGTCGTATTTAATCGGTAGCGCTCTGTGATGCATCTATTCTCTTTAATCTGTGCCATGACTGCTAAACTAGAAGCGCCGACTAATTGTAACGATTCCAGCGCTTGCCGAGATTTCTAATTTATCGCCTAACAATGGAAACGGGCTGTGTTCCCGTGTTAACGGATGGAACTTCGCTGTAAATTGGATCCGATATGTTTTTTGGTGGAGTTCCGTTTTTTGTAGGCGTCAAAGCACTAGTTTTTGTTCCTAGCTGCAGTCTTTTTTGACTAGTGTGCTTATTGCTAAACACTTTGTAATGATACACCGATTTGAAACTATCCGAAAATCAATTATCATTCATCGGCGCAGTCTTCTTCCAACTACGTTGGAGTCTTATTCAACTTGGACGCTACTTCTGACTTCAACTGGGTAACAGGGACTTCACATAATGCAACCACTTTCTTGTGCAATAAAGAACATGGATATGTACTTCTTTACAAACCAGATCAACAATAAACAAACTCCTCACAACATCAGCATGACTGTACCAACCACTTTCAATAAAATGCTTCACTCATTTAGTGTCATTACAAATATCAAAATGTTTACATCGCCGCTGGATTCTTTCGATGTCCATTGTTTGTTTATTTAGCGACAGACGGTCGCTCATACAAACATGCGCAGCGACGGAATGTGATTGTGATACAGGCTTTGTTTACCGAGTTTGAGACGTCTCGCTTGGTTGTTTTGGAAGTGTGCTGGCTGACGACTGTTGGAGCGTTTTGTTTTAGAAGCTAAGGGATTCTGATGAAGTGATTAGTTGGTCGCTGAATCACACCATCATCAACCTAATTACAAAGCAATAAACATCCATACAAAGAAGTCTTGTAATACCCTTAGTGAACAATGCAATGAATCATGACAACCACTAGTAAAGTCTAAGAGTCGACTTCTACTTGTAACACGAGACTCGTTTTTCAGAAAAGGCATCAGCAGCTCGTTTAAGGCTCCTAGGCTTCCAGAGCCATGAAAAGGCGGGCTCTAGAGAAAAGTATCTATAAAGAAGGCTGAAATAATTTAGAAAGACATTTGTTCGGAAGAAGATGCGGCGCACAGGAGAACTCTTTCAGGGCTAGCTGAGGGCATTTGACTGGGAATTATACGATACGTATTATAAACAGTATAGGTTTCTGTATTTTAAACGTAATGCATCGCCTGAAACGCAACTGCGTATCGCGTAAGTATACTGTAACGATTGTGTAACCAAATTCATTGATTACGAAGCGCTGTCGATTTGGAACGAATGAAGACTGCATGCCAAATAATGCGATGACGTCATGGTTGAAAGATCAATTAGCAATTCAAATTAATTGGCGATATTTAATTGTTTTCCGAAGGTATGGGAAATGAGGTAGCTAGTACCTACGTACACAATTAAACATATGGATACGTTTGAAGAACCTTCTCGAGTAGATGAATGACAACAATAGTTGCAAAAAGGGTATGATTACAGAAGTGTGTCTATTTAAATGAGTTAAACAAAATAAAATGAACTTGAAGCATGGGTAGGAACCTGCCGGGACTGCTCGAAAGAGATATCGCAGCCCTGGAACAAAGGTTAGAAGGAACATGGGTGGGTTTTAGTCTGTACAAGTCTGACATTCCCTTCCACTCCACCCAGAGCGGGACCCATTTGATAATTTCCCGCCCGAAAAAAAGCATGGCAAACGGGTACGGGAGGCATGATCAGAGTGAAAAAGGCTGTGAGTGATACAGGGTAGAAAACATGTTGATGAACCTAAGAAAAGCAGACATACAGATATACAAATCAGCCAGTCAGAGAAAGCTACAGAGAAAAAGCACTGGCGCTATTGCCTGAATAAGTAATAGGCTTACGCTAAAAGTAGGATAGGCCGATTGATATCTTCACTACCAAGAAACTGCAAGTTCCATTACATCCAATGGACGGTTAGAACAGATCTCTTGCTAGTGATAAGAATACCAATAAGTCTTCATAACTTTGAAATATTAGGAAACATATGCTAGTTTTATTGATTACGGACTGGTTTGAAATTGATGTCAAATTTTACCCACCATTTCTACGATGAATTTTGCCTAAAATTTATGCTAATTGTGTTACGAACTTTTGATCTATAGGAAGTAAAAGTAAATCGGAATGTTTTTAATCGAAAAAAGAAGGAAACGGGCCTTTAGCCATGAACAGTTTAGACAAAAAGAAAAAAAAAATGCTTGATGAATAATTACAATAAGTGGAACTCCACATAAACCACTCGTGGGACGATTTGATGAAAGATTTCAATAAAACATGACCTAACCGAACGCATCCAGACGCTTGACCCGATCAATCAACGGGACATTTCCGAACTGTTTAATTCAATATGGTCTACAGAGACTTGTAAATTGCTTTCAACTTGTTGAAGTGGCTGATTTGTTAGTCCTAGTATTTCAAGTTAAACTGCTAAGAATGGTGTCCTAAGTTCAAGTAATATTAAGTGATGTTATAACATATCATAACATTACGCTTGTAGATCACTACAAAACAAACTTATGTTTAAGTCCCATGTAAAAGAAGGCGAGCCTATTGCCACCAACAGGGTGCAAAATCTTGACTCCTTAGCTGAGAAATTCCTGGTGGAAAACTCAATGACATTTTACCCGACCCAGGAATTGAACCAAGGACCTTACACTCTGCAGTCTTGCTTGGGACCACTAGACCAACGATGGATTATTTATTTCGGTGTATAATGGAAGAACACTATCATCTATTGTCGTAGTTGTCTATTCTAATCTTTTGGAAAAAACAGATGTTTCGTTGTGTTTTAAAGTCAACATTACCATATTTTTAGAAGATTATATTGGGTAGATACGAGTATTTCGTGTTTTGTGTATCCGGTTCCACAAATATTTGTTTGACTCAGCCCTAATATTTTGCTCCCCGTTTGAATGTTTTGATTGGAGATGCCTGCATCCAACGATAGGTTGGAACATAGTACAGGAAATATCCAATACGGGGCATTGTTAAAAAAATACAAGCTCTAGGTAGGCACAATCTAGCGTTGGGATGATATAGGCAAACATATTGGGCTGGACAGGTTCTGGGGACATTTCAGGTGTTCATTTAATCCGGGGTTGCGGGCCTGTTCGAAAGAGATACCGCGGCCCCGGAACGTAAAAGGCGAGGAAGGAACATGGATGGTTTTTAGTCAGTAAGAGTCTGACACTCCCTCCCGCTCCGCCCAGAGTGGGGGTGGTCATTTGATGATTTCCTATTATAATAAAAAAAAAGGTGTTCATTTAATTGTTAAAATTGAATGTCATCTTAGAACCTTTGTGGAAAGGAATCTATACCCGAATTTCCGTCACAGAAAACCAAATTATTACGGAAATTTCAAACCGTATTATAGGTACGTTCCTCAACGACATCCCCAGTACACAAAACTCAGTCTAGACATCCTCAAAATACATGGTAATGACATTTCATCTAGACCAAATCATCACTCCAAGTACCAGTGCCCACGGCTGCGAGTACATAGATCCATCATCCGCATCTCAATCAGCGCTCCTTCTAACCGAGAGTTAAATATAACCTCACATTTGACAGACGAGTAATTAATGTACGTCTCGGTCAAACACGTTAGGGTTCGTCTAGGGTGTGGAGCTTTCGCGGATGCATGTAGTATAGAGCATATGAAACTTCGGTGAAGACTGTTTCTACACACTTATGAGAAAATGGCACACATCCCTGGTTTACAATATTTAGGTCAGCTCAAACGGGCGTCCTAAGGGTATTCTCGCATAAGTTTGATTGCAGGTACCTCAATCATTGTTGTATGGTTCATTTAATGGTGAAGATGACTATGGCCATGTTGTATGCGCTTGTCATACTTCATCTCCTAAACGAAAGTTATCATCGTGCGAGCAAGCAATTGTCGCCTTAATTTACATGGATTGAAGTACAAACGCGACTGGATTGAATGCACCAGTACATCATATTTGATTTGATTGCCGAGTCCGAGGACTAAGTGACTTTGGGACCTCGCGCAGTACTTGGCCACCACTACGACTTGTCGCATGACCAGCCTTATCTTGAACAGAACTGGTCGGACACCTGGTAATGCGACAAAACTTTCTTCTTGGTCGAAGCTTCTGCGGCTAAAATTCGTGGTCGTGACCGTGAGGTCCCTTAACTGGCGACCGATCGTCTATTTTTTTAGACTGTGGACACACTTGTCCCCTCTACTGGGTGGCTATATCGCTCTAGTCACCGCGCATACACTATGCACGTGGTCTAATGGACCGATGTTCGAACGAGGATAATGCAAAAAGGAGGAAACAAAACATGTTTATTTCAGTACTCGGCTTTGGTTAACAATAGTGTTATGTGATTTGCTCTACGCTGTTACATTACACTTTGATTTTCTTATTTGAAGATTAGCACATTGCAAGCATTGTGTACAGTTTTTTTCAGTTTTCAGTAAATGATGTTAGCAGTATTGTCATTTTCATTCATTTCTCATTCATTTCTTTGCTTCACGATTTAAGGTCATAAAGTTACTGGGTTGTGGGAGACAGAGGCAATTGTTTCATGTAAAATAATTTTATTCAGATACATCTGCATGGTTAGACTGAGATTAACATAGTTAGGAAAAAGGCTAGGCAGATGTAGCCGTTCGTCCGTCGAATGACGATAGGACGTCGACGGCGCGTTCGTGTTCCACGCGCGCTTCAAAGAGATGTCAGCACATTGAAGGGGCTAGCAAGGGCTGAAGCCTGCCGGGGTTGCGGGCCTATTCGAAAGAGATACCGCGGCCCCGGAACGTAAATGGCGAGGAAGGAACATGGATGGGTGTTAGTCAGTAAAAGTATGACACTCCCTCCCGCTCCACCCAAAGTGGGAGAAGTTATTTAATTTTCATGATTTCCCATCCTAAAAAAAAAGGTATTTTTTTTTAGATTTGCCATCATTGAAAAATTTTGTGACTTCCTTTGGGTATTTGATTTATACTACTAACTACTTTACTTGACTTCATTCACTTTACTTGATTATGATATCCTTGGTGGTATCACCATCATAATCTTAATATATATCATATAATTAATATCAGAGAATCATACAGAACTACGTGATTACTTAAGTAGTGTTTCGAGTGTAAGATACGTACCATCATCGTTATAGCTCCTAGCCTAAGTTAGACTAAGAGACCAAGTTTCCTTTTAATAACGATAAGTTACATCGAAATCCATGAAGATAAATAGCCAATATTATTACTAACGTTACTGTCTGCTTTACCATCAGAGTGGAAAATCAAATCTTTATTAGATTTCTGGGTCAGAGAATCATAATGAGGTTTAGTGTCTTCTTATACTGCGTTGATTAATGTGTTAGGTACTTTACTTATTACGAGTACATAGGCGAATGACTCTTAAGTCATAGGCCGTAGGGTCGTAATATAAACTTGTGTTTACTGAGTAAATATTTAAAGATACGTTTGACATAGTTTTTCATAGTGAAATTCGCAAATTTGATATTGGAGTTTCAGCGAAGGTTCAATGGAGAGCCCAAAGTGTGAAGTGGTTCTTGCCAAATCAATGAAATACCCATTAGAAACTTTGTTTATTTTGTTCCATTTCGATAATAACCCGCGGTTAATGTTAATGCTGTCCTTGAGACGATCGATTAGTATTCATTCAAACGGTGGCTATTCTGAGAATTTGTACGAAAATTTAGTTAAACATTGTCTTCACCATTTTGCGCCAAGAACATAAATAGTTGTGTGACACAGGTATTGTTAGCGTTTCACAGCTGAGTTAATTATCACATCGATTAGGAATGACGGAATTCCCAATCGATTTCAAGTATCTTAAGTACTTAACTCGGCTTTCTTAATTGAATGAAAGAAATAATACAAAAGTCTAAAAGATTTACTATAGACATTAATTTAAATTAAAAGAAAATTAAAACAAGAAAAGATTTTCAAATACTAAACGAAACTAATCATTACCCGTCCGTTCCAATTTTCTCGGAACGAGACAAAAATAAAGAAAATTAAAAAATTCAAATGTCACTTAATTTCCACGGAGTTAT
Source organism: Xestia c-nigrum (assembly GCA_916618015.1). Lineage (NCBI taxonomy): Eukaryota > Metazoa > Arthropoda > Insecta > Lepidoptera > Noctuidae > Xestia > Xestia c-nigrum. Next base: position 20,868,554 of record OU745252.1, on the reverse strand, counting down.
AATATCTTGCGTCAGCGGAGACGTATTGTTTTTCAGTCGGCATATCGGTCAATGTCAGACACGCTTTCCGTTTCGAATGGGGAAAAAAAAAATTGCAGACGACGCACAAAAAACTGTAGTACGATTGCATCGTCATTCATAGAAGCACTTTATGTCAAGGATAATCCAGCCGAGCATAAAGGCAAACGTTCCGACGGTCCGACAGACCGACAACACAACAATACACGTGTATGAGTAAAGGGGGGTAAACACCGAACCTGGAACATGGTAGGGGGTTGGGTTCGACGGCGGTAGCCAGTAGGCGGCGCTGATGGGCGGATAGTTGCTGCCGCTGGTCCTAACCCCCGCCTTGCCGCGCGCGCCGCCCGCCTCGCCTCGCATCCTTAGCACTACACAACACATTCACATCACATGCCACGCTCACGTCTGCATTCAACCGCGGCCGACACACAACTAAACGCGAACACTATCGGAGGTGCGCGGGCGCCGGCTCTGACGGTCGATCAGTCATTCCTCGTGGTGTTGTGTCACCTAAACTCCCCCTCCCTCCCCCCTACGGTGGCTAATGAGCTCCGTCCTGGCGCGTCATACGGTTTTCAATTGCATCGCATCTATTGTGTACCAAGTTAACATTGTAGAGTCGTAAAGACGCCTACGCGAATGATAATCTCGCGTTTTATTGGAATGACACTACAACAACGTTAACGCTGAAATGTGGTGTCAATGTACTCGGTACAATAGGGTTAAGAGTTTTGACAATAAAACGAAAAGTCGACGTAATCGATTTGCAAATCGATTCAAGCAAACTATCAGAATTAATCGATTTGAAAATCGATGCTTTCAAGAGTTCACCTGCCTGAAACCCCATATTGTTCAGTTATTTACACGGTATCCACAAAGTGACAAAATCCAATCCTTCACGACTACAGCGAAATTAATGTACAACAAAAACAATTGATAATACATTCATATAAGTATGAATATCATTCCAACACAAAATTATATGCAAGTGCTATGTGAAGCGTGGTATATGAGTCAAGTTTATTTTGACAGGTGGCCAGTACATAGCGAAGGTAAATAGAATGCATTTCACAATGGAAGTCTAAATGTAAGGCCGAGGACACACAATGCGTAGTTTTGTCTTAGTAATTACTTTGAAGTGTAAGTTTTGTATCGTAGTTTTCTATGTTATTGCATTCTTAGTGACATTCAGAGAAACGGTGATTTTATTTGATTCAGACGCAAAGTCATAATTTTGCTGCCTTATGTTTAGGTAATGCGTAACCCATCTTTTTCATCCACATTTCTCTATTTGATACAGTCTGACTGTTTGACTTCTTATGAGCCATTCCCTTTCTACCCTTTTTTTTTTTTTTTTTTTTTTTAGGATGGGAAATCATCAAGTGACTTCTCCCACTCTGGGCGGAGCGGGAGGGAGTGTCAGACTCTTACTGACTAAAACCCATCCATGTTCCTTCCTCGCCCTTTATGTTCCGGGGCCGCGGTATCTCTTTCGAACAGGCCCGCAACCCCGGCAGTTCCCTTTCTACCCTTATCATATTTTCATACAGTCAACGAAAATAACGACTAACATTGAACAGATTTAAAAACTGAAACTTGATTCAGAAGATACATCCCTGATAAAGGCAGAATAAACAGAAACAAATCTCAAATGAAAATAAAACCGTAAATAAAACAGCTGTTCATGTTCTTCCATCAATCTCCGATCCGCTGATTACGTAACATGGCCGGATATAACAAATCACGAGCGATTAAGTGATTCGACTCGTGGCAAGAAATTGTCTCATTTGCAAGCTCCCCGACACCTAACACACGCGAGCACTGTGTCGCATAGATGGAATACCGAACTAGGTGAGGACTCTAAAAATCGTCACGCAGCTACTTTGAGTGGTGCTCGGAACGTGCTCTGTGTTTTAACGTGTCCATACGTACGGTTATGGTGGTAGTGTGACGATTCTGATTGACTTGTAGGGATAGGTAAAGATATAAAGAGTCATACATGGACAGTTAATGTATTGCTTGTTCAATAAAATTTGAATCATGTTCCAAAAACACAATTTGTCCAAAACTATAAGACTGTTTTAAAACGAATTAATAATTCAACAGTCAAAATTTATACTGGTATAATGGTTCTTATCATAGGATAATGTTGTAATAATAATGTGTCAAATTCTTCCTTAAGGAAACGATTTTCAAAAGTTTAACCATGTCGGTCACTGGCTATTATTTTTAGGGTGAAACCCGGATAATGAACTCGTTACTAACAGGCGAAATTATAATAATTTATTTTTCTGTGCAAGCTAAAACAAAGTTAAACGCAGTCTATAATATTAATATTCCCACGGCTGGGCATAGGCCTGTAATAATGAGCCATAATCCGGCTCGAAGGACCGGTGTGTGTTAGTAATTCTTCATGTCTCTTTTTAAACTAACAACAATATAATATTAGTAGTTCCAAACATGTACAACAATAAGTAACCCTACCTAGCTAATCAAGGTTCTTACAGAGTTTTCCTCATTTACTCAATTCGGTAGAGAAACTGCATCGCGTCGATGCGCGCGCGCCTCTTGATTGGCTCGCACGATTTAATGTTAGGCACCAGTCTTACTGCTAGCGTTTAGCAGGAAGCGAGTGGGGCTAGCAACTTTTCTCGGAAAGGTGCTGCAGCTGTCCGCGACGGTGACAGGCGGTTACTCGCTGGTACTAGAGTGTATCTTTGAATATTCTGCCCGCCAGCGAGCATCGTCAAGCAAGTACTTTCTTTGATAGCTATTGATTGACAATCGAGTATTACTCAGTGGTTTCAACAGTTTGTGAACAACGATTTTGTTTTACTTTCTCGGGACCCTTGAATCTTTCCATGTCAAAACCATAGAACGCGATTTTCAACATCTGAATCTGCATATTACTTGAGCCAGAAAATTTTACCTACCCACTGCCCGCTTCGTCGTCGGCGGTTGGACCGGTGCCTTAGGATAGCTCTAATCCATCCGATGCTTATATAAATAGCACCGACAAGCTATTGTTTGCATACTAGCGGTTTCATTCGTTTTATTTGATATTTATCGTTGAGTTCTAAGATTAATGTTCGAAGTTTTTAGTAGAACTGAATTCTTTGTAGGTGTGAACTAATTAATTCAAACGCATTCTCAACGCTTTTGCTGTGGAAAGTCTTCATTTTATTTTCTAGAGATCAAAATACTGCATGTATTTTGATGTTCTGATCCTGGACTGAATCAAATACTTTCGGCCAGCATTTTTACGACCCGATTCTTTTTATGTGTTTGTCGATTTTTTTCTTCTGATCAGTATGACTACCTAGTTACCTATAGGTACATGTAGCTTCATCATTGATTTCGTTTAAATCCTGGAAGGTTCCAGTGACAAGATTCTTAAAGGGATATTTTATGCTCAAAACACCACCATTTGTAGAATCTGGCATTATAAACTCGTCTGGCATTTCTAGAATCTGACATTTATAGACTAAACCAAAAAAACCAAGTTAACTTCATACATTATCTATTGTGCAATTTTTACAATCTCTCGTCAACAAAATAAAGAAAAATCTCCTGAATACATTTCAAACCATCCATACATTTGATTTGTGTTTATGAGCAAGTCAGTCAGTTATGTCAAACAGTACGACATTACATAAACGTGTAGGTACATCACAATGTATCGATCCCACGTGTTACTGTTTGCCGATTTTGTAAAGGTACAGACACATTATTGACTGCAATACGCAACTTGAAGAAAATACACTTAAAGTACTTACGGGATTATATCCGCGATCATGACGCTTGCAATAGCGTCGAAATATCGGGTGCTCGAAAAACCTAAGGAAAATCACGGATATAATCCCGTAAGTACTTTAAGTGTAGTGAAAAACCGTGAAAGTCTAAAACAGTTGAAGAAAATAATTTTACCAGTCACAATGTTTCTATTGACTTGACACATTACACACACTAATATTCAACGAACTCTAAATCCTCCTAAAGGTAAAGCTTCCACATGTCCGCATCGTGCGCATTGGACGCATCGCATCAAACGCATCGTAGTATTATTAAACATATTCGAGTGATCCGTACGGTGCATATCAGCGGACACACTTGTGCGACTATCTATACAAAGAATATAACGATCCGTTTAATGCGATGATGCGTCCAATGCGTACGCTTACCTTTTAACTACATGCAAATCAGAGTTGCGTATGTGTGCGTGCGTTCGAAGTTGAACACTAGCAGGCAACTGCTCTACTATTATGTACAACAGCCTATAACCCTCAACTGTCCTAACAGAGTGACAGTCACTACTGTCTTTACGGCGACCTTAACTGTTACGGACCTGTCAGGTTCACCCCTGTGCGACTGTGCGTATCATCTGTCTTAGTGCCTATAGCTGTCAGGCTTACTGTTGTGCGTATCTCTATGTAATCTGTGCTTTAACTTACAGTGGTGACAGTGCACGCACGTGGTTCCGTGCCTCGTTCACACATATCAGGTGCGAGTAACTCTATACGTTTGTCTTCCAGTGAAATGTTTGTGGGCAACTGTCGTTTGTTTAACTGAGTGAAGAGCTGTTCGTTTTGAAGTACAAATTTTGTTGTGCAAGGTAAATGTTTGTGATATGCTCGTGTAAATTAGAATGATGAAAGTTTTAGTTGTTTATAGCAGTTTTGAATTATGATAGCTTTGTAATAAAGTTGTTTGTTATTTCCAGTAGAGGTAAATGCTGAATTCCTTCCAAATGCGTAATCAAACTTGCTCCAAGGTACAATTGGATAGGTACAGAAGTAATTTTGGTCCATAGCAGTTAAATAAAGTAAGTTATAATTGTAATTATTCATTTCGCAAATATCGCAATATAATACGAACAGCTTATAATCCTTTTATATTACTAAACACAATCTGCGTACTGATTCACCTTCGTATTGATAGTATGGCCCAACCCTAATGTGGTGGGCAACTGTTGAATCAATTTGTCATGCGCTCCGTATGCAGTCCTTGAGCCTAGCCTTATCGATATTTAGCTAAACACCGCCAGAGTCAACACTACGTACTACTTCCAGATACTGTTGAGCATCAAGTAAAAACTTTACTACAGAGTACGTAGGTACTACGGTGTCATAATGTCACAGTGTTGTTCAATCTTGAATGATTTTGCAATGAGATAATAACACCTTCTTGCTATTGGCAGCGGACTAATTATATTTATGTACGGGTTTTATGTCTATCGAAGCTTGAAAAACCGGCAAGTCCTACGGGCTTGCACTCCCATGTTGACTAAGTGCCCGCGTGTCGAACTATGGGCCCGCGTGTTGGACTATTGGCCCGCGTGTTGGACTATGGACCCGCGTACTGGACTATGGGCCCGCGTATTGGACTATGGGCCCGCGAGTTGGACTATGGGCCAGCGTGTAGACTTTGGGCCCACATCGTGGACCATTGCCCAAGCAAATTGTAATAATGTAGGTGGCTATGCTTAGCCGTGTTTATGCATACAGAAACGACCTTATCAATAATTTCTAAGGATGCATACATAATACATTATTTAGCGTGAAGGTCAAGTCTTACTTACATACTTAAATAATTTGAAAAATGGCCACAAATTCTATGTAGAGATTGTTTTCGGGCGACTACTTGAAAGTATATTAGAAGTTTACAATAAAAGATTTAAATACAAGCTTAGATTTATCCTAGAAACAACACTAATAACAATTTTCACTATCACTGGGCGTATCCTTATTAAGTACCTGAAACCAAAGTGTTCTTGGATTTTGAACCTTTCAGCGCTGTGATTACGTATCAAAATCCAATAACGCGTGATCTAGTGTTGAAAACGGGCATTAAACTGCGTCTATCCATTTTGTTAGCTTTTATAAAACCGTTTCTTCGTGTTTTACGTCACCGACCTTGGTGCTCCATAATGATTTGTGCAAACAGTACCTAGACGCCTGAGGGGCCGTTTTTTCAGCGTGTAAAGTGCGGTCAATATTGCCAATAGAGAATTGAAGACACTTTTTTTGAGTGTTCTGTGTAAAATATTTGGTAAAACGTTTGCAGATGAACGGAATTGTTTAATTTAGTTTGGTAATTCATTTGTTTTAATAACAAAATTAAATTATTCCATTTTTGATACAACTATTCTTCATTAGAATTATGGCGAATGTATTTCATGTTTTGTGCTTTGACGCAAAAAGCGCGTTTGAACGTTGAGTTGCGGACACTAGCCCGATAAACAGTACAATTCTATCAGTTCCTTCTATATCTAATTAATGAGATAATGACTTACCATTTCTGTTTTCACTGTCAGCTGGCTTCATTTGAATAGGATGGTGCATCTGTTGAACAAAGAGAAATAAATCGTTGATAATTATAATAATTATTATTTGATATAATCATTTTCATTGCTTATTAGACAGGCATTTGTCAGACACGTTTGCAAAATACTAGAAAGCTTAGGTAACCTACCATGACACCTTTAAAAAAAATTGTTTGAATCTTATTCCAGAGTGAGAAAGAGATGCGCGTCCTCGATAGCTCTGTCTCTTTCCCACAATTAAATTAAATTAAAACAATCTTTCTTTAAGACGTCATGGTAACCCCCCTTTAGAAAATAACGACATTACGAGTATATTGTTTGCCGGGGCATAAACAGAATCTTTTTCAACCAATCTTTATAAGGTGATATTTGAGTGAATTATATTGACGCTATTCTCATACCATGAAGAAGGTGTTTTTGTACGAATGATTTGGTCAAAACCAGTACGGATAATTTGCGGACCAGCTGAATACACCGGACTTAGTACTTCAGTGAAGCGTCTAAAGCGGTATCCGCAATTTATGCGTAGGTGGTAGCGGGTTTGTTAAACCTTAAAGTGGTAAGACGAACTAAAAGAAACGGGAACCCCTAAAAATGCCTATTTTACACAGAATGTAAACGGACCCTCTACTAAGCTATCAATCAAGCATTCTGTTCATCAAACTAAATAACTCTACGCAAAACTTATTGCTGGGTAACTATTTTTTAATGGGGATGCAAAATTACGTTTTACAGTAATACTCAATGTAATAATGCACTCAAAACATTGTGCTGATGTATGAATTGAATAGTACAAGTGATACGAAGGTATTTAAAGTACATTAACATAAAAAAATTGAAACTTTTCACTTCAATATCTCCATAACCAGAATGTTTTCAGATATAGTTCCAGAATAAAGAATGATCGCAATGACGAGGAGCACAAGTGCCTTTCGGCTTCACTCTTAACGAAGCCTATTTACACTCATATATTTTTTAGGATGGGACCCGTCCCACTCTGGGCGGAGCGGAAAGGAGTGTCAGACTTTTACTGACTAAAACCCATCCATGTTCCTTCTTAGCCTTTGTGTTCCGGGGCCACGGTATATCTTTCGGACAGTTCCGCAGCCGCGGCAGGCTCTATTTCCAACCCTATGTCCATGGTATCCAAGTCCATATTGTCCACGCATCGACGCTGTACACAAACAATGTTAACCCCATTAGAATGATTAACAGCATAGGTATCGGCCGGCGACATTAATTCGGTTTTGAACACGATACTAAACAATTTATGGCTACAGAATGTTCAGTCTATACCAGTGGTTCCCAACCTTTCTTGGACCAGGGACCACTTTGGTGTCATTATTGTTAGCTTGGGCCATAAGGTCCACGATACACATGGTCACCGACAGGATTATATCAAGGGCAGTGAATATTTAACTCACACAAAGAAAAAAAATGGAAAACTGGATGAAAACCTTTAGAATTAAGATAGTGAAGGATACAATTCATATGGAAAGAGAAATAAGTCAGTAGATTCTCAAACATTTTTAGCACCTCGCCTCTGGTAGGTTCAAATAGGTTGGGTTGAGCTTGTATCTACTGTAGAAGTTAAAAAGTATGAATAACATTATTAAACCATTCGCGGACCATATTCGAGGCGTCTGCGGACCACCGGTGGTCCGCGGACCATAGGTTGGGAACCACTGGTCTATACGAATAGGTGTAAATATACTGAAAAGCTGTGAATAGGTTGATGGACGTTGGTCCATTTGGTTGAAAACCGAAACATGGGATGTTTTGCTTTGGTGTAGTGTTGATTATAATAGGTCAAAAAGTTTTTTTTTTTTATTTCACATAGGCCTAGATGGGCACTTATAAAACGTCGAAAAAGCTGCACGGTTCGCGTTGGTCGATTCCATGAAGAAGAACCGGCCAGAAACTCCATGGTTACTCTTTTCAAATCATTTGGTATTACAATATTATTATGTTTCATTACAGCGTTAATACTAAAGTATGGGGGACAGCATAGGCCCATCAATAGGTCGTCTTGCTATACAAAAAATGAAAACAAAAGGAATATTTAACAAAAGTTAAACAGCATCCGGAAATCTAAAAATGAAAGTATAACAACCAGTCTTACCAAGAGGTTTCTTATTTACCGAGTACTGACTTGGTCGTGGAGATTATATAGGTAGTCACTCCATGTAAAATACTTGTATTCAGCTAAATCTGGTTAGACTTGAAGCTGACCCAAACATAGTTGGGAAAATGATAGGCAGGTGATGATGAGAGTTGATTATAGGTCGTTCTGCTATTGCATTTATTAAGGTACACTTCTGCATAACACTTCGGAGATTTTTGGCTGGTATCTTTAATGTGAAATTGTTCAAGGATCCTTTAAGATCTACTGGCGAAATAGAGAGAGAGGAGAGTGGGAGGGAGTGTCAGACTTTTACTGACTAAAACCCATCCATGTTCTTTCCTCGCCCTTTATGTTCCGGGGCCGCGGTCTTTCGAACAGTTCCGTAGCCCCGGATATAGCTCAAAACCTTCCTCGATAACCTGCGTTAATGCAGGTTTAAATATGATTGTTTTTATCAAGGTAGTGTGATCTCGTAGCTAGTTAGCTAAGTCCCGAACTAAACTCAATGATATGGTAACCTTACATCAAGCTCCATTATTTTTTTTGACGTGACAACGTCTTATAAATTGGTTTGCCGGGTGACACTTCAAGAAACTGCGTTACGCTCCGCTCACGTTATGCGCTCACAATGAGAGCGAGTGAGAGGCACGCGTCCGAGAGAGAGAGTGAGAGAGATAGGCATACACACCGGTTCATTTCATCCTTCTTCCTACTATACGAATGAATATTCACATTAAAATTATTTTACCACTCAAAGTCGTTGTCACGTAAAACTTTCGCCCGTATACCGACTTTACAGGCAACCAATTTTTTTTCATTGTTATCTATACTAATATTATAAAGCAGAAGAGTTTGTTTGTTTGGTTGAACGCGCTAATCTCAGGAACTACTAATTCGAATTGAAAAAAAAAATCTGTGTTGGATAGTCCATTTATCGAGGAAGGCTATAGGCTATATTACATCACGCTACGACCACTAGGAGCGGAGCAGGAATGAAAAATGTTGCAAAAACGGGGATTTTTTTCCTTTCGTTTTTTTCTCTAATGTGATGCAGACTAAGTTGCGTGGGTCAGCTAGTGCTTCATAAATTTTAATCGAATGCACCTTCTGTACATCCCACATTTATAAACACACTACAAATGATTTACATAGTAGGTGTGCAAACAATCCTGAACCATTTTAATTATTCGTAAACATTGGTCGAGCACATCGCTATGTGTTCTGTTGTCACGGTATTGTTGTTTTGATTGTGTACGTGTTCAATTGTCGAAATGTCTATGGTTCTCGCTTGTTTAGTGTGTGTCTTGAATGAATTTTAATGGTCTTAAGACATATTCAAATATTTGGGAAGAAGATACAAAGGGTTTTACTGCCTGAACCACAGCTATACCTAAAGGCGGTATGATATGCCCATGGTCTTGTTTTGGTTCTAAATGGTTACAAGCAATTTGTTAGCTTCGGTAATCAGTTTCGATTTTTTATTTATTTATCCTGTACTGTCCCACTGCTGGGCAAAGGCCTGCCCCAATTCCTTCCATGTGCTCATTTCCTGTGCCGCCTCGGACCAACCCTCGTGATGCGCGTCCAAATCGTCTCGCCACCTTTTTCTGGGTCGGCCTCGGCGGCGCTGTCCGTCTTCCGGCAACCATCGTGTGGAGACCTTTGCCCAGTTTTTTTTATTATTAAATAAATCTGCTCGGGTCACTTAGAGCGTGTGCGCGTCACATCTTTTGTTACTATTTTATACTTTTAATTTGAGTAATATAGTTTTATATTAGAGCAAAGTCACTTATTATTTATTTATTTTTTGGTCCATAAACTAACTCAACATAATAATAATAAGCGGTAATGCAAGAAAACTTGCTGTTTCACTCTGCACTACAATTGCGAAGAATCACAACATTAATGATTGGAAAAGATCCAAATAAATATTGAAAGGCAAATTCTACACATTACTTTTAAAGTAATATAATTTACTAGCTGACCCACGCAACTTCGTCTGCGTCACATAAGAGAGAAAAACGAAAGGAAAAAGAATCCCCGTTTTTGCAACATTTTTCATTCCTGCTCCGCTCTTCATGGTCGTAGCGTGAACATCACGCTATACGCGCTTTCCTCGATAAATGGAATATCCAACACAAAAAGAATTTTTCAATTTGAACCAGTAGTTCCTGAGATTAGCGCGTTCAACCAAACAAACAAACAAACACTGCTTTATAATATTAGTATAGATTTATGACACAATGAGGAGGCGCATATCCAACATGCATGAAGACATCACACTAAATGACTAAATCATTTACCATCTAGTCATCATGGTTACACACCCATTAATTTAATTTTAAAATTATCTGTCGCATCATTTTATAACTATCAAAATATTGTATTTATAGTATGGCAATCTTTACAGATGGTTGATCGTCGATCTTAGGGGTGTTAAATACACAAGCTGCGGTATTGCTTCATGTAAAATAAAATAATATACATTGTAGATATTACATAACATCACTATCCCGCCTGTAATCTTCAAAGAGATAGGCAGATGTATACCTTGTCTAAAAAGCTCTTCTAGAACGTTTTGCCGTAGCCTCCAGTTTAGATCTAGATAAAAAATTCTCTGATTTTTCTTTCTCCGCATTTTCTCGTAACTTACGTATATTGTCATTATCTACAAAATTTTCTATCTGTTATACCGTAAATTGCAGTAGAACTAATGGGATTTTTTGTTCCCACTAGTAATCCTACGCTGTATCGTACAATACAAAAACGTACGTTGAGAGCAGCGGTGGCCCAGTGGTGGCAGCCCCGATTTACGAACAGTAAGTCGTGGGTTCGAACCCAGACAGGCGCATTACTTTGTGTATTTTATTCCATCACCGCTGCTCTTAAAACGGTGAAGGAAAACATCATGAGGAAACCGGCATGTCCTAGAACCAAAAATTCAAAGACATGTGACATCTACCAATCCGCACTGGGCCCGCGTGGTAGATTATAGCCCATTCCCTCTCATTGAGAGGAGGCCGTATCCCAGCAGTGGGAACATTATAGGCTGATGATGATGATGATGACGTTGGACAAAAAAGTCCCACAAGTTCTACCATAGAATCCGTAAACTAGTGGGAATGATCCATTTATTTAGGTTTGAAATGGTACTTCTTATTTCATACTTCTCTAAGAAAATCACCTTTTTTATCCGTATCACATTACATTCATTCCATGCAGCGTTTCTTAATATCATTCTCGTATCCTATCATACATTTATGATTGTTTTATTTTGGAAACGCTCAAAAGTATTCGTTATCGTAATCACATAACCATACATTGCCAGATTTCCTCGAAAAACAGCCGCATTAACAACAAAACAGAAACAAGAAAGAAACGGAACACATCGCAACAGCATTGTCCCAGGGCGCCGAGAGAAGAATCCGAGTGCGATCAATCAGTGATCCGCTATTTATAAAGTGACGTGCATCTACACTCGCTATTGAGTAATGGCGGACCATTATTGGCAACAAGTGCTCTTAAATTTCCATTTGTTATTATCTGTTTAGTTACAACTGCCTAGTTGGTCGATATCTACAACAAAGCGCCGGGACCAACGGAAGAACATGCTTTCCGAGGCATGGTAGAAACTCGGGATAAAGGGTGTAAAACACCTCTTCACGAAGTCGAAAGGCACTTATTCTCCTCATCATTGCGATCATTTTTTTGTTCTACGCCATACCTGGGGACCTTCTATTTACGGAGATATGGTGGGTCAAAGTCACAACTTTTTGACAAGTTTTTTTTGCAAGATTATTACTTCAAATACCTCCTCGTGGAGGTATTGAATTGGCTGATGGATAGATTGAATGGTCATTCAATCTATCCATCAGCACAATGTTTTGAGTGCATTACATTGAGTTACATCACAAAACGTGATTTTTAACCCCAAAAAAAAAGTTGTTTCCCAGCAATAATATTTGCGTAAAGTTTCTTAGTTTGATGTACAGAATGCTAGTTTCACGGCTTGATGAGATTTACACCCTGTATTTATGGATGATCACCCATCCTTGGGCCACTTACGCAACCGCAGCTAGAAACCATGAAGATCAATACGTTCAACTATTATAATTAACCTGACCTGGTGAAGGTTGCGGGAATCCGGTGGATACGAGTAGCAAGGGACCGGTCAATGTGGCGACACTTGGGGGAGGCCTTTGTCCAGCAGTGGACGTCTTTCGGCTGAGATGATGATGATGATTATAATTAAGCCACGACACCACAATGCATTGAGGGAAAGCATCATAGCTAGAACCAAGATTCGAAGATATTATAACGCGATGTCCATCTTTCATGCAGAGAAGCGAGCTGCTGTGAGTTCGATTATGTATGTGTACGATCACTAGACCTAAACACAATTTTAAATTGTTAATTGGTAGTAAAATAATTATTAACAAAGGCCATGCTTATCTCCATGTTCATGCTTATGAGAGCATGACATTACCCAAGTACGTCTATTTCATACCATCAATAACAAACAAATTTGCAATATGTTTGTTCATTTTTGCAGCGTTTATTCATTCACCTCAGCAAATTGACAATAATTATTGACTGTCTGATCATACTCAATTGCAAGTTATGCTCGTCGATAGCTAGCCCAAATATTCGCGCTAACCACGTAATGAAGACGTAACCACGTAACACGCATAGCATGCGCGTGCGCCAATTCACGCGTCAAACGCCTCACCGAGACGAGCCAATCCAACCAGTATAGTCTGTGCAAATCCATGTTACTTATTTGAATTGTTTTGTCTGAATTAAAATATCAACTTTGTTGCGGTGCGTATAAAGTTTGTTTAACGTGCTTGTTATTGTTATAATTTAAAGTGTTAGTATAGGTAATCTGCAAAATCACTAAATCCATGCTGTGCCCGACAGGGTCCATAATTGTGACTATATTTTTCCTTCCATCTTTATACATTATGGTACGCAATAAAGAATTGATAATTGAATTGAATTGAATGGAAATCTGGTTTGTTTAATGAAATTTTAAATAGCGTATGTACTCGTATCTTTTCATTATATGTAAGTTTTGTGTTCTTTCATGTATGTGTTTTATGTATGTGTGCCACTATATGAAATTGCAATATTTTTAAATAATGGTCTGTAATAAATTTTATAATTTATTTAAAATTTATAACCAGTTTTTTTATTTACGTTTTTGAAAAGTAAATTGAGAACCCAGTTAACTATGAAATGACCCGTAAAACTAATCGCATTTAAATTGTGTTGCCGCCAGACTAATCTTTGAAACTACGTCTAAATTCTTTCAGTAACAACTTTCACTCTTTTTCTAGAATCCATTATTGGCTTTATTTTCCTTGTAAGTTTTCACGAATAATCACAAGTTTGTGGTTTGTTTCATGTGATTATTATTTTGTATTTGGTACTATAAAATGAGGAAATGATCGATATAATTAAATTTTTGTTTCCCTGTTGAATAATAATGTTTCTGATTATAATTGCGACAGCCGATCATGAGCATCTAGGCTCGATTCCTAGGTCAGCCAAAGTGTTATTAGAGGCTTCCCATTTGGAATTTCTCAGTGGCAGCAACGGAATCTGAATTTATGCCAATATGATGGCAATAGGCTCGCCCCCATTAAGTGGGACTTTTTTTTTGACATAACTACATTTCGCCAATGAGGGTGCACTAATTAGGTACACCCCTGGTTAACCCTTTGGGGATTCCAGGCGTGATATTATGCTATAAGAGGAAGACCTTAAAAACTGGAAAACAAAAAACTTGCCCCACATTTTTAAATCATACGTTTCGGCTGAAAAAAGCTTGGTATACAAAAAGCCTGCATACTGCCGTTCGGACGTGCCCAGAAGGCAGTCAGCATTGCCAACGAAAACGAAACAAAAAACTAGCAGTGTCACAAAAACATGAATATTAAAAAACTTCCAAAGCATCAATTTTTAGTTCAACACGCGCCACATATTTGGTTTTTTTAGCAAAAAAGTATTTTGTCGTTGTGGTAGAAATTAATCACACAGAGAATTTTCAGAAATGGCAATAAAATCTGTCCCAATCATACTGTCCTTTCACATTTGAAAACAGTAAACCAATATTAGCAACCATAGAGTAATCAAAATAAAGATCACTGTGCCTTTGACGGTAGTAAAATCTGTGAACGAATTGATTGTACTGATCCTTTAGAGTTTAGAGCTTAGGAGCGCTAAACGTGATGCTCAAATCGTTGTCAGTTTAGCATTGGGGAACACAAAAAATGGATGGATGGAATGTTAAGGATACTCTTAGTAAGTTTAATACGAGCAAACTAGTTACAATCCAAACCTGAATGCTCCCGACCTACCGACCTGAATCTAAAAAATTATAAAAAAATCTACCCAGACATAAAATACATCTTGTTTTCAACATCTCCCACACAAAAGATAAAGTATTAATTTTGGTACTGTAAGCCACGGATAACCGAAAAGCAATTACAATGAAAACTAAGGACACTGGAACAGTGGAAGTGTCCTAGATTTAAGGTGTAGGTCGCAGTTCTCGCTCGCAGTCGCCCATCGCAGGTTTATTGCCATTTGCCTCCATTCAATATAAATTCCCGATAGACGCGAAAGGCATCTGCCTATAGGGTTGACAGAAACTGGGTACGAATTTTTTCATATATTTTTTTTTTATTGAAGATGATGGGAAGTATACTGGCAGTGGATTGTAGACGTGTGAAAGGCAGTCGGGCCCATTTAATATATTGTATTCAGCTCAATTTAGTAAGACTGGAAGCCATTGCCTTTGAGGTCTGCTGTTGCTGGTCAGATATGGAAAACATTAGGATGATGATGATGATGATACAGGCTTTTTTATGTCACCAAGGTGAGGGAATTCATTTGGTCATTATTCGTAAGCTGGGCTATTTTGTTAGCATTGCAGAGCAGTTTGTTACCGCTCATGTTTGCAACACGAGGGACGGAAAAAGTAAATTGGTTAAAAGAAAAAGTTGTATTGTAATCTACTACCTACCTCCAGGCATGCATGGATATAATTAGTTATTTAAATTTCCAAGCTTATAATACCCCTTGAATGCTCCGGAGAAGACACAAAGAGATCGAGTGACCTCTTAATAAGGAAACCCTTATCGCCTACACGCACTTTAATCATTTAATCAATTTCTGCTCAGTACGTTACAGAGAATGCCAGACAAGTGCAAAGGACGCCATTTGTATCGCGCAAAATGACTCCAGGAATAAATGAAACTCCACCTTTTGTGCGTCGCAATAATTGTATCAAATCGAAAGCAATATATTTTCGAAGACTCATTTAAATAACGTAAATTATTCTAGTTGTTGGTATTACATGAGATTTAAACATACCTGCAGTACAAGTACGTAGGAATCGATAGGACACGATAAGATAAATTTGACAGTAATTCTCGATAAAATGAGTTTTTGACTCCATAAAAACTCATTTTATCGAGAATAACTGTCATGTGTGTTGATTGTTTCCTACGTACTTGTACTTCTGGTGGCATGTGGGTCTATACACCTTTACCGATTAAAGGCATGATAATAATGTAATGTGCCTCTGCATCTATCCTGTACAACTTTTGCTCAGTAAATTTGTCCTAAGATTTCGCCGAAGAACCGCACTTGGCGTGTGAAGCTCCTTACAATGTGCGCGGGAGTCACACTTGATAGTCGGACGTTGTCTTCCATTTAATTAGTTGAATCATTTGATTTAGACCGGCCAGACATATTGTGGTGTGATGATGATTTATCGCTAGCTAAAAATAGCAATCTGTGAGTAGGATTCAGACAACATCTTTCTTCAATCAACTAGAAGAAAATCAGTCTATGAATGATATTAAACCTTTGGCCTTTACTTTAAATGGATGCCCAGAACATCTGTGACAGTTATCCGCGCCGCTATTTACAGCCAGATCTGTATGGAAACATTGAGGACTGACTGCGGATATCGGATTCAGACATATCCTACAAAACATGATGGTTCTGGAGCCAATTTGTCCATATCGGTTTAAGGGGGATGCTTCAAGGTAGCCTGCGAAATTCGATTTCACATTAACCGAACATTAATTGACTTTACTTTTATCACGCTTTAAGCTAAGTATTCATATTTAGTCAGTACCAATACAAAACAAGAAAAACGTTCTTTTGTGTGGTAATGGCATTAAAATACGAACATTTACAGACTATTTTCTTACAAATGCTTCGTAAAGCATCTCCAATTCAAAAATAAAACATTTCAACAACAACAATAAAAGAGGGATTTTTATTGATATTGAAATAAACTTAAGCTGTCTGCTATTTCACAGTCCGTAAAAGTCACTTGAATTTTACAGTCAATTTGTAGTTACAAATTGAAAAGTTTTATTGTATGCGATAGATAAATTATTGGAGACGCCGACGACGGGTTTAACAACCTCTTAGTGCTTAATGCTGAACAAGATGTTTAGTAGTTAAACTCATATAACGAAAAACTAATAGCTCGTTGCACAGTTGATGATGAAGTTAACTGGTTGACTGATTCATTAATTCTTAGTTTGATGAGATGACGAGTAATACGAGTAAGCCTTTGCATAATTGGTTAAGATAATTGTTAAAATAATTGGTTAATACGAATCGATAGAATTTCATAATTCTTTTATATTTTACTAGCTGACCCACGCAACTTTGTCTGCGTCACATAAAACGAAAGGAATAAACTCCCCGTTTTTGCAACATGTTTTACTCTTGCTCCGCTCCTAATAGTCGTAAAGTGATGTAATATAGCCTATAGCCTTCCTCGATAAATGGACTTTCCAACACAAAAAGATTTTTTCAATTCGAACCAGTAGATCCTGAGATTAGCGCGTTCAATCAATCAAACAAACAAACTCTTCTGCTTTATAATATTAGTATAGATTTACTTTGCTCAAGAGGAAGTCATGCTGTGCCGACCCCAAATTAATTGAGACATGGGCTTACAACCCCATAAAGCCCCACACCGTGTCAATCTCATGGAAAAAATACAATGAGTTTATGTCGCTCATGTTTCTTATGTTTTATGGTTAAAAAAAAATATATATATATTTAGTGCTGTCCACCAACTGCGCCAGCCCTATGACCCGTCAGCCGTCATACTGGGTACTAAATATCGATAGTAATCCCCGCACAGAGAGGACGGTGATTAAAAATAAATGAGGTGTGACATACTGGCACACAAGACGATTTACATTCTGAAGGCGTTACTTTGATCAAATATGTTAAACTTTACAGACAGTATGATATTTTGATGAATAGTTTCGGATTTGAGTATTTTAATAGAGAACTATTCAAATTCTACTTAAGAGCCCTCTTACAGTCCACTAGCGCCGCCAATCGAAAAAATGTCATAACTCGTAAATATAATCAAAAATACAAAATGTGGTCTATTATTACTGTAGAAAAGGCAATAACGTAATTTTATAACATATTGTCACCACTTGAAATATAGCTGTTTAGCTAAATCGTGCATTTGTAACAAAAACGGCCGTTTATGTTTTGAATGCACGACACTCGAATACAAGAAAAATTGTGATAGCCCTATCACAATTTTTCTTGTATTCGAGTGTTGAGTCTAACACTCATAAACAAGAAAAATATTGTGAAATTTATTTTAACACTCCAAAGAGAAACAATAAAGCTTTCTTAACTAATCCATAGTCACATATCAAAACAGAGAATTTAGATGAGTGATTATGGTAAAACTCTCAAATACATGAAAAATTGTGATTGCCCTCTTAACGATTAGTGTTTGGTTGTCTTGTCAATTTTTATTTGAGCTATTAAAACTGGTTTTACTTAACTGGGTCTGCTCAGAATTTTCATTCAGTCTGTGCGCTCATTTTCATGTAAAAAACTCTACTAGTTATTTTTCTGTCTGAAACAGCAGCCCTACCCAACCCGTCACCCGTCACCACAGAACGTGTCGGTAACTCCGTAGTGATCCGCACATCGGACACTGTTTAAAAATAAATGAGGTGTGACAAGCCGCCAAGACGACCGCCTCGTTAGACGAACCAAATTAATTTATATACTACACACACACTTATGTACGTAGGTATGTTATTTTAGCAAATTACGAGGAAAAACACTGACCGAATAACCCATAATACCTGCTTTTGCTGGCGAAAAACTGAATGAAATTGTGACGTCTTGGCAAATTGTCTATTAAGAGATATTGGATATGTATAGTTAGATGACAAATTCAGACGTTTGCGATGAATGAATGTATCAGTCATCATAAGTACACTGAAGAAAACTGAACTGTATAATAGTGTCCCTTAGCTATAACATTCTTTAGTAGAAATAAAGAAGTATTTCTGAAATCCTCAAGATGCACGAAATGAAACTAAATGATAACCGTTGGATGGACTGTGTGAATACCATCCGGTATGGCACGAAAGAAGGTCTCTGATGAGATGAAGAGTTACAAAGAAGTATGGAAAGAGAAGACTTGCTGGACCGGCCCCAAAAGAATTGAAAAAAGGTAAAAAAATGATAATGATGAAGCACTGCAATTGGAAAAGAAAAACGACAGAAATGGGGACTTAAGTGATAACGGTATTGAAATATAAAAAAAACATCATCTGCCTAGCCTTTTCCCAACTATGTTGGAGTTGACTTCCAGTCTAACCGAATGCAGCTGAACTATACCAGCATTTTACATGGAGTGTCTGCCTATCTTATATTGAAACATAAAGATGATGCTCTGTAGATTACAAAACATAGACAAAGTAATTAGGCTTACCCACTAGGTGAACATAAGCATAAAGACCTATTTTCCTTTATGACAGAATAGTACACCAGTGTGGTTTGAGGTAAAGTGACGACGTTGACGAACGTCGCAAGCAGACGCGACGTCGTGACTCGTGGCTCACGGCTCACATTCCGTCCGCCACTAATGTGTTTTTGTAACATAAATCGTAGCCAATTTATCAATTAAAATGTGTATGCTGAAAGAAAATGTATGTTTAAAGACGCAATATGCATGATTTATACATTAATCACCCAAGCGGCGGAGGAGAATGTTTTGAATCGTCCCACGTATTTTATCAATGAATGTGTGAAAATGTATTGCTTCCGCGGTTAAGAAATATGGAATGTTTTTGCCGATTGTCATATTGTATATTGTGGTTACTATTTGAAGATGATTATGACTAAGCCACAAGTGAAGATATTTGGAACACTCAGCATTGGATGACCAAGAAGAAAAAATGAACGAAAAAGCATTTGATCTTTGAACCTAACATAAGTTAGACCACTAAAAAACAAAAACTCTGTCTGTAATGTGAAAGTTGTCGCTATCATAAATATTTGTGCATATATTTGCCATCATATTGGGTGGTACTCGTATAAGATACAGAAACCAAAGTATGGTGAAACTAAAGAAGAAATTGGCCAAAATTGTACAGCTTTTTAAAATGTTTGTTTGGCACAGTACTCTAAAAGAAAAATATTTGTGGCCAATAAAATGTATTCAACGCTTTTTTATTATGATAGTTTTATATGAATATTATGAGTTCTTGTATGTTTTCATCGTCATTTGGGGAGTTAACTGTCTAATTTATGTCTAGACTAAATTAAAATACTTCACGGAAAATGTGTTCTGGATGTTCATTAAAAAACTTGTGATGTGGATAAAATAAATTGTTAAATGATGATTAAAGCTTTGTCTCTTTTTATTTTACGATAAATAAAACCACTAATGAAACGTTATGATTTTTATTATTTATGTCAGATGGTATTATTAACATAAAAATGTTTGTGTGGTGCTTACAGTTATTACACAATTTTGGATTAAATGTTGATAGATCCAGAGGGAGAGGAAGACCAAAAAAAAGATGGATGGATGGTGTGACGAAATGAAGGAAAATGTGTTAAATGATAGCATGAGGAATGGCAGGGAAGACTGGATGAAAAAAAGGTGCCCCAAATAACATGCTTCAAGGGCAGGAAGATGATGATAATGATGAGATAAACTTTCGAGTTTAGTAAGACAAAACAAAAAAGAAAGTATCCAAAAACAATTTCTATAATGCTAAACACACGCACACAACTAATATTTTATTCAATATCAAAAGTAATCTCCCTGACCTATCGTAAAAAGGAACAACAAAAAGGTTCACAAGTAAATCAACCTTACAAAAGTAATAACGTTTCAATTCAAGCAGAAAATCTTTCTCAAACACTGCCCGATAATCCGGAAGCGGTCATTTTCCTTCACATCAAAGCACCAAAGACTGACAGGTAGGAAAGAAGGAAAGAAAAAGAAAAAAAATGGCCACAAAACAAAGAGACCACTTAATACCATTGTGGACGTCGCGATGGGTCAAAGTGGGCCCAAATCGCAAGTCCCCCAAAAAGGTGAACAAGTACCCACATTTAAAAGGCACTGGTCGAATCAAAGGGAACCCCTCCCCTTTTAGGCTTATTACACGGTTCGGGGATTTTGGGTAGTGAAAAATATGTATGGGCAAGTTCGAGTTCAGATAGGGGCTTATGATTCTGTGATGTGTTTGCAATTTTTACCCGACTACAGTGAAGCCAAAAGGAAGGGTTATGATTTTAGCAGTCTATTTATGTATGTTTGTATTTACGTATGTTCCTCCTTAACGCCTAAACTATTTATCGACTATTCATTTAAAGAATAAGGTGACAATCGATTCGTCACTATGGCCCGGTTAACATTAATAAGCTCGGTCGATTTCACCTTATTAACCCCGAATTAATTAGAGATAATTTATTTTTCAGTGGTCGGTTTTTAGTTGTAATGAGTGTTTTTTAAAGGTGGCCGCGATAGATAGAAATTGCACATAAGAGTTTACATTTCCGAAAGCAAGTCGATTTTCCACGACTTCGGTCTAATAACCTTTAAAAAACGCACCAGCAACAATCGTATACCAAACTGGTTCATAGCGGCACTCAATGTCTTTATGCTATTACAATCTACCAGACAAATCTATCAATCCCCTGATACCTACCTACCAGAACCGTTCCTCAATTCTACACAGACCCCTAAAACCGTCTAGCCTCTCAGGCTCTCATTGCCAGCGGTTCAGTCCCTAATGCCGACGCGATGGCAATTACAATGAGTGCTGCTTTGTCTCTCCCACGTCACGATAGTACTGTTGCAGACTTTTTTCAAGTCACCGTCTCGTTACGGGACCCTTAAAACCATTGTGACATTGTCCCGAAAAATTGAGAGAGAAAAATGGGAAGTTTGAATTTGCATGGAAGAAAATTCTGGAGTTTTTGGATATTGTTTCGTTTAGGTAGGAAGCGGTTTTATGGTGCCAGAACGAGTCATGTGATGCGTATATTATTTACTCTCGTGAGTTTTCGGAAAATTGTGGCGGTGTTAAGTTGTTTGTTTCAGGACCTTTCAGGGTCAGTTAATATTCTATAGCAAATATGACACTTACAGCCTTTGAACAAGTTCAGATGTGCTGATCGGGTTCAGTTTATAATTGTTGATATCCGCTCTAAGTTGAGATTTATGTCTTACAAAACTGTTGCTACCGTTTTTGTTAAGATTATTGTGCGCACTCAGTTGTAGCAAGTTCTTCGACAACAATAGACAATTTTACTAATTGATCTGAGGTCAAATGCAATCGTTTTAACTAATTCAAACGAGCCATTAGTTACGATTTTCCTTTTAAACGTTTTCTAATTAGTAGCAAAAACACAACCGCGTACGCAAATAACGTTTATTTTCATAACAAAATTGAGTATCGTTTGTGGCTTAAAAGGAGATATTTAAAAACAATTTGGGTCAATTTGAACAGCGTTTTAGCCGGACCTATGTTGAGCTGAATTTTTAAGTCGTTTTTGATGTAGATGAAGTTTTAATTGTCGGGCTTGCCGCTAGCCAGGGATACAATTGGAAAACCGTTGTTTGAGTCTCGTTATTTAATTTTTGAAAGGGGGTATTTTCAAAGGGATTATTATGATGCAACCTAATTGCGTAGCCTAATAATACGCCGACCGATCGGACAGGGTTTTTTTCAACATAAATTGTGAAATGGACTGCCAAAGCCGATAAAATAAGGTAAGTCATCACTAAGTTTTATATTTTATCAGTTGTTCAAAAAAGCAGTTGTAGACATGACGACATAAGAGGTTTAACGCACTCAAATTTTAACATTAGTATCCTTGTGGATGATTTTAATATTTTCTGAAGCGAACCAATAAGCTTTTTTTAGCCAAATTAAATGATAAATGATTTTTATTTTGTAAGTAGGTTTTTACAAACACTTTTACGTCATTTTTTTTAAACCGGGTGAGGTCGGTGTTTTGTACCTGATTACTCTGAGAAGAAACAGCCGAAACAAACTCAGAGGTCACAGTCTCTTTTGAAGTTCAGACATAATCTTGCTCAATTCACATTACATGAGGATCATGTAGGTACTATTGTTTGAGATGGTCTTTTGAAGAAAGAACCACACAGATTTGAGTGAACCTGTCCAGTCAGTGCAAGCATTTGTCAGTTATCGTGTAGCTCGACTTATAACACAAGGATTCAATTAACACTCACATCATCAATAGCGGTAGCCAGATAAGATGACAATAGAGGTCATTGCCCTTTCCCTAACACCTCTTTTTACGAATCAAAACAATAAACAGTTTATCGATTTTCATTACAAAAAAAATGTTAAGTCAAAGTCAAAGAATTTATTAGTGTGCTTTTTGGTGATACAATCGGTCTGATAGTTAGGTTATAGTAACTCAAAAAACTACTGTCGTGATTTTGCATTATAACATAATTTTCATTAGAAATATGGCAACCCGAGTATCATTATTAGGGGTAAGAGTGGGGACAGACCGGCATCGGCGGTCGGTAGTCAGTTCGTACTTGGCTATCGTAGTATTAAGACGTGTCGACTGCACACTGGATATTAAGACTGTGAATTGTATATTAGTTTTGAATAAACAAGTTGAGTTTATGGACAGAGTTATCATTTTCATAAAACTACCCATTAGGGCATACACTACTTCACATTTTAAGAATTTAAAATTGATATTACATCCAAATGAATAGAAAAAAAAACCACATAAAATACTATGTATGTACTATATGTTGAAGATAGATGACGATTCAAGACTTAAACAGGATTACTTTTGGTTTGACCTTGCAAGTTAAGAACTTTAATAAATGTAGGTAAGTCAATGACCGCTATTGTCATCTTAACTTTTTGATATTAATTTTAATTTAATTACATTTAAATTTTGATTTTGATTTTGATTTTAATTTTAATTTTGATTTTGATTTTGATTTTAATTTTGATTTTAATTTTGATTTTGATTTTAATTTTGATCTTAATTCTATTTCAAACCTGTTTTCAACTGTTTTTTTTTATTCCTTTCATAATCCAATCAATTAATCACAATTTAATCGAATACAATTTTAATTATATTATTGTTTTAATTATTCTTTGCATGTATAAGTTCTAATGTCAATAACATATAAATATTATGTTATGTTAAACCGTTCTTGTGCATGTGGTGTTAACCTGTAATTAATTGTTTCACTTGGTAAATTTTAATGTACATAGATTAAACAATAGTTGGTTAACATAAATAAATAAATAAATTTAAAAAAATATGTATATTAACTGGCAGCGACTATAAAAACCCTTCACTATAACCCAGATCACATTGCAGACTACCTACTAACTGTCGCAACTAGCTCTACTAAAAACGTCAAACAGGTAAATTCCATCCCATAAATCTAATCATTCAGGTAAAACCACACACTATACGTTCTACGTTACCTACGTCTGGTAAATCCCGAAACTTTTGAAACAGTGATCGAAACTAACAGCCGTTGTAAATTTCCGTTCCAATAAGCGTTCCGTTGAATTCTCCTCCAGTTTACGATTATCGTTTAAGTTTTCTATATTTGCTGTTCGGGTTAGCAGTGCCCTTAGGATTGGGCTGCAGTGGCGGAGCGAAGCGATGCAAGGGTCCAAGTAATCTATACTAATATTATAAAGCAGAAGAGTTTGTTTGTTTGTTTGTTTGAACGCGCTAATCTCAGGAACTACTGGGTCGATTATTTTTGCGTTGGATAGTCCATTTATCGAGAAAGGCTATAGGCTATAACATCACGCTATGACCATTAGGAGCGGAGCAGGAATGAAAAATGTTGCAAAAACGGGGTTTTTTTTTCCTTTCGTTTTTCTCTCTTATGTGACGCAAACGAAGTTGCGTGGGTCAGCTAGTCCTATATATATATATATAATATTATAAATGTGAATGTAAGTTTGTTTGTTACGCTTTCACGCAAAAACTCCTCAACCGATCATCATGAAACTTTGTACACATATTCTTGGAGGTACGAGTATTAGAAGTAACATAGGATACTTTTTATTAAAAAAAACTAACTCTCACTCGCAGACGAAGTTGCGCGGGTCAGCTAGTACTAGTTTAAAGCTCGCTTCCAAATTGATTTTAAACGTACGAACACCTTTTGGATTGTCTCGTTGGTCTAGAGGTTGCAAGCGCGACTGTTGAGTATGAGATCCAGGGTTCGATTCCCGGGGAAAGTGTTACTGGGTTTTGTCATCAGGAATTTCTCAGTAGTGGAGTCTGTGTGTCAATTATGGTTTGAACTCACACAAATATCGATAACGATGTATTTTTAGCAATGTCACAAGAAATAATAATTCCGAATCTTATAAATTGTTTCATTAAATATTATTATAATATTCTTGAGGTGTTATGATGCGTTTTAATTTCAAATAACCCTACAATATTAGTTTCTATACGTGTCGATGGATATTTAATTCGTCACAGAACAGCACGAGTAAATCCTAAAAGCAATAAATCTCTCCGAAAAAATATGTTCAAAATGAAATGTGCGTTTTTTCGTAGCAAAAGCATCGTGTGTGTACTTTACCCACATACACAATGTAAAACACGGAACACGGTGAAAAAACTAAATTTTTATTCTATTTTATTTGATACAAAAAATATTTGAAACTTAAGCTATCTCAACGCTTTGCTAGTGAAGACCCGACCTTAAAATTAGGGGTGAAGGTAGTTCTGTGATCCATGTGATCCCTAAGTATTTTACTACATAAGGCAGGTCGTGAGCATATTAAAAGGACCCGTTAAAGGCTTTTTAGAGGACTATCAAGTATAAGGGAGGCCTTATAATGTAAATGGCGTATGTATAGTTTCTCGTTAGCGTTTAAACTGTGGTGTGTGGTGTGTACGTTTTGATAAATGGGATCATCATGTTTATAATGAGTTCAAAAGCGAAGTTGAATCTTAGCTTGAGTAAATACTGATGTAGTTCAGATTTTGTCGAAAGTTAATTGCAAACTTTGATACATCAATCGTTTAAAAAGGTATTTTTAGGTTTAGATTTTATGGTGAAAAATGTTTGTTGGTCAATTAGACCATTTATTCAGCCTATAGTGATAAACTAATACAAGTGGCTGCTCCTGGGAAATTCCTGATGAAAAAAGAAACAATATCACTTTGCCGGATCCGGGAATCGAACCTAGGACTTCATGCTCAGCAGTTGCGGTTGTGACCACTAGACCAAAGATGCAATCAACCTACCTACCTATCTATAAACGAGTACATAAAAGAAAGACGTGTTAGTTACGTTATTTATAACTCAAAAACGGCTGAACCGATTAGGCTAAAAATTGATGGAGAGGTAGTTTCTCGGCGGCGGCGACCTCTCGCGTCCGGCCCTGGTTCAATCCATGGTCCGGAGCGAGACGGAATGGGAAGCCGTCGCCTCCTTCTGCGAAGCAGTGATGCTAGCGAAGGAGGTGGCGGAACGAGAGAGGGAGAGATCCTCTCTTCCCGGCCGCCGCGGGAGACGCAACGGGCGTCGGGGGCCACGTGGTGGCTACCGGCCACCGTAGATGCGGGCCTGTGGACGGCTGGCTATGGGCAATAGCTGGCCGTCCGGCCGTCTAACGACGACGACAGGCCGTGTCGACGGCGCGTTCGTGTTCCACGCGCGCCTCAAAGAGATGTCAGCAAAAGGAGAGGGGCCCGCAAGGGCCGAAGCCTGCCGGGGTTGCGGGCCTGTTCGAAAGAGATACCGCGGCCCCGGAACATAAAGGGCGAGGAAGGAACATGGATGGGTTTTAGTCAGTAAGAGTCTGACACTCCCTCCCGCTCCCTTCCCATCCTAAAAAAAAAAAAAAAAAAAAAAAAAAAAAAAAAAAAAGGTAGTTTGGAACCGGGAGACGGACAGAGGACACTTTTTTTGCTTTTATTTTTTATTCATTGTTACATGTTATAGGTAGGTAGTCGGTAGGTGGTAGGTAGGTATTGAGTAGGTACGGGTAGGTGGTAGGTAGGTATTGGGTAGGTAGTAGGTAGGTAGTGGCTAGCTGCTAGATAGTAGGTCAATTCTAATTAAATATTCATAGTTGACATGACGTCTGTCGGGTCTGCTAGTAATTATAAAAACAAATACGCTCCAAACTCCAAACTAAACCAGTAAACGGTTATCCCCAACCGGAGATAAGAATGCACTTACCTACGACTGTAGTCAAGGAAGTGCCCTACAGAACAATCTATATTTAGCAATAGAATGTCTGATGTGCAGAGCGGAAACGGTTGGAGTACAGAAAATAAACTAAACTGAAACGTACTGGCGGAGGTGTCAGGATTTCAAACATATTGATAGATCTTTTTATAGAGCTTTACAGTTGGCAGGACTTTAGTGAAATGTCTAGACGGCTATGATGCTAAAATAGGCCTGTAGGCGGAATGATCTGGTCAAGATCAGCGACCAGTGGTCCACAATGGCTTTGGATAGAAACAACTGAAAGTGGCTTTGCCCAGCAGTGGGATGATTCAGTTTATCAGTTTAAGTATCAGGTGTGACAGCCAACAGAAACATTCACGACGGAGAAATTGTAGGAAATTGTATCACATTTTTATAGCAGCGCCTGAAGCAGCGCCTGGGAAAAGACTTGGGACTTCCACTCATCTGAGCTCTGCAGTAAAGGATCGTGCGTAACTGATACACGAAAGTGGAGACGAAGAAGCATGTCTAACCAAGTTTTTATGCCACCCATGGGCCTCTGACTTGGCTTTACATGCCGTCAAGAAATATCTCTCAGGTAGGTACGGTGCTGCCAGGGTTGCGGGCCTATTCGAAAGAGATACCGCGGCTCCGGAACATAAAGGGCGAGGAAGGAACATGGATGGGTTTAGTCAGTAAAAGTCTGACACTCCCTCCCGTTCCACCTAGAGTGGGAGAAGTCATTTGATGATTTCCCATCCTAAACGATACAATAAAAAAAGGTAGGTACGGTAGTATCTTCACGAGAAGTTTTCCTTCACCAAAGCAATATATTACAAGGTGTAAACCACCTCATCACAAAGCCATTAACCAAGCATTCTGTACATCAAACTAAGTAACTTAACGCAAAAATTATTGCTGGTAAACAACTTTTTATTTTTGAGGTTATAAATCATGCTTTGTGGTAGAACTCAATGTTACGCACTTACAACATTGTGCTGATTGATGGATTGAATAGTACGGAGGCCGTGGTGGTGTTAAAAGTCAAAATGTTACAAAAAAAAAAACTTGTCAAAAAGTTGTAACTTTGGCCCCCCATATCTCCGTAACTAGAAGTTTCCCAGGTATGGTGTAGAACAAAAAAATGATCGCAATGATGAGGAAAACAAGTGCCTTACGGCTTCGTGAAGAGGTGTTTTACACCCTTTATAGTTACAAATTAATTAATTTACCGTTACGGACAAATTATAGCTCGTCTGCATATAGGACAGTGACTGACACTTCAGTTACTATTTTTATGGAGGTGTCTGTGTCCGGCTTGAGGAGAAATGGCGATGGAGCAAGGATTTGACAGAGTGCTGACCACGGGGTTGCGGGCCTGTTCGAAAGAGATACCGCGGCCCCGGAACATAAAAGGCGAGGAAGGAACATGGATGGGTTTTAGTCAGTAAGAGTCTGACACTCCCTCCCGCTCCGCCCAGAGTGGGAGAAGTCATTTGATTATTTCCCATCCCAAACAAAAAAAAGGTTATGCTAAAGAAACTAGTTTCATCCTAAAAGTCGCGGAAACACCTGGATAACGCAGAGAACCGGGAAGTGTTACAGAACAAGGGGAGGCCTATACCCAGCAGTCGGTGATTCCGGGCTGATATGATGATGATGATGATGATGACGATGGTGATGTCTGTGTCCGGCCTTTGTTCGCAATTCATTCCTTTTTGGCTGTATCTTTAGTAGGTTTCGATAGTTTTACTGTCAAAAGTGTTGTATTTTTAATATTCATTGTTCGATAGCAGCCATGGCCCAGTGCTGGCGGCCCTGACTTACGAACAGTAAGTCGAGAGTTTGAACCCAGCCAGGCGCATTACTTTGTGTAATTTATTTCATCACCACTGCTCTCAAAAACGTTGAAGGAAAACCTCGTGAGGAAACCGGCATGTCCTAGAACCAAAAATTCTAAGACATGTGACATCTACCAAACCGGCACTGGGCCCGCGTGGTGGATTATAGCCCATATGCAAAATACGCGCTATGACGTGGAATTGCGGACACCAGCCTGTTGTACAATACAATACAAAACAATATTCATTGTTTATCAAACCTTTTTCTTATTAAACATTTTGTGCGTACAAAAACTAACCAAATCAAAGTTAGTGACACGAAGCCGACGGAACCTCATTCGTTTTTCCCTGCGAGGGCTAGTTTGACCTTGTTTTCTTGTCAAGTAAATTGTATCGTGTCCCTTATACGAGTACCTTTCTAAGAAAACAAGACGAAACAGAAGTTCCACTTCTTATATTATCGGTAAATATGTGCACGTACCTATTGGTGACACGTAATCGTCGCAAATTGAAAAACTGGTTCCTATCATCAACCTTACTTTTTTGGCAGGCAAATTCTCTGTGACTACTTATTTACTATTCAATTAACAGTCCAACTTTTCCTTATTATGAAATATTAAGTCTCCAGGAATCTTTGTTAAAGCAATTCATATTTAGCTATTTTAGATTTCCTTCTGCAACATTTTTTTTCCGTTTCCGAGATCTTAATTTCACAATCTTTGCGTGAGATTCATAATAAAGTATTGTTGTGCAAGCTAAAACTTCTGCAGAATCCTTCATATTTACCAACGAACCGTACAAAGTCGGTGTTATGACTTTGGTAATTTCCCTCGACGGAAAGTTTTCATTTGTCGACATTGCCGCGCCGTTTGTTACGGAGTTCAGTCGAGTTCAGGTGAGACTTACAAATTGTATTGATGAAATAAATAATTGATTTGTGTGCTGGGGGAAGGTGAAAGTGTCCAAAAGCTGAGTGGAAAGTGGCATTAGTTCCTTAAATCAAAGATCAAGGTCAAACCATTTTAGTATTTATTTATGTACAGTCAGCGAAACAGTTAGGTAGCAATCTTTTTGTTTGGCTAGCAATCTTTCTACTACTAATATAAGTGGAAAAGGGTTATAATCAATCTGTTTGCAATTTCATCCAAATCCTTATAGTAGTTTCTGCGTGAAAGAATAACATTTTTTTTTACATTTATAATAGTCGTAAGAAGATTGCTAGCCTGCATACCTAACTCTTTTGTTGACTGTACCTATCTGCAAAGAAAAATAAAAAGAGACAGTTTTTTTACTGTGCGAAGAATGAAAGAAATAGGAGTAAATGAGGACGTGACGTCTGACAGGGAGAGTACCTAGAAGAAGAATAGGCACCTACCCCAAACAGAATGGAACCAGGACAGGAAAATGATGATGAGAAAGTTACTTTATTGCTTTCACTGAGACCGAATCCAATCACAATTGGGAACAATTATTTTCTTTTTTATTTGCTACCCGTAGAATGCATCCGGATCGACGGACCATAGTCAACATGAGTTGAGTTAAAAGAAGCTCAGGATGAATATGGTTATGAAAGATTTGGCATTATTTCTCAAGAGAAAATGGACGGGTTTCTTGCCGGGGGTAAGACAATGGGCTGCGGGACTGTTCGAAAGAGATACCGTGGCCTCCGAACGTAACGGGGCGAGGAAGGAACATTGATGGCTTTTAGTCAGTCAAGGTCTGACACTCCCTCTCGCTCCGCCTAGAGTGGGAGAAGACATTTGATGATTTCCCATCCGAAAAAAAAGGGGTTAGACAATAGATGATAGTAAAAAACATCAGATTTGAAATCGTTACCAGATTATTGATACGTTTGAGACAAGTTAGTTTACAACTAACAGAAATTCCTTCAAGTAAGCAAACAAAAACTTTTAAAAACTTAAGTCATTCAGGCATACAAGCAACTCGGTACTAACCTATAAAGTCTAGATACCCATGAGACTGGCCAGGAACCGAACCTGCTCAGTTTCCAAGTTATTACGGCACTTTATAAGGCTCTAACTTGGCTTAACTTGATATCCAGCTTAAAGCTTATAGTTACAGTATTAAGGCGAAGTTATTGTCTTTGATATAAGATAGGTTTTGAACTTAGATATATTGATGAGATAGATACTTCAACGAAGAAGAGTGGAAAGAAGCGGTTTATGGAATAAGTATAAACATCGACCAGTTTTCACTTATTACATTTCTTCACTAAATAATAAGTTGTAATATCTTTGCCTACTACTTGGGAGAGGCCTATGTCCAGAGGTGGACCACAGGCTGAGTAACCTTAGTTTTCTTACGTCGGGTCGTATCAAATTTGTGTGAGGTTACAGTGTGTTGCGACACAGATGAGTATAAATCAAGAAGACCTAAGACTTTAATTAACTCATCCCACAGTTCAAACGTGATTACAATGAAGAAAGTTTATTTTATAACATTAGTAGGGCTAAACTTTGACTGTTCTTAATGGCATCTTGAATTGAACTGGACACCTCATTTTTACTTCTATCTCTTTGCTAACAACAACAGAAAGACGCACGCTAGACCGGGGTTCGAGCCGAGCGTCGGCCGTAGCACTATCCAGCTCGGTAGCGTCTCGGAAGCGTGAGTGTGTCCATACAAAATTTCACGTTCGACACTCGGCTTGGACCCGACACGGTCTAGCGTTAGTCAAGCTTTATTCACTAAAATGGCAGATCTTATATCACCTGTGGCTTTCAGGTGGTTGACACGATAACCTCCATTGTTCGCGTGTCAAAATTCCGATCAGCCCCAGACGAAATGTCAGCGGTGAAGTATTCACTGACGAGAATAAGATTAGTGTTCCGATCGACAGTTGAATTGATGTGTGAGCTTTCATCGAATAAATTGTCGGTTAATCAAATGCACTACGTAATACTTTAGTTTTTGATTTATGTAAATTCAAGCGTTACTTCTGTATCATCGAAAAGTGGATTGAATTAATCAACAAAATTTATCTCGTTAGGCTAGTGGTCGGAAACGCTATTATTGAGCACAAGGTCTTCGAATCAAATCTCAGTTCGGCAAAGTATTATTAAATAAGTAAATTTTTCAGTGGAAGCTTGGCGTTAGATTTTGTACCCAGGTGATGGCATTTGACTCACCCCTATTTAATGAGACATAACATAACCAGCGGGGTTCTGTATCATGGATCTACTAATAGTAAAAACTCTGTCTATCCATTTGAGGATTAAAAGCGCGATGTAATTGCTACAAAAACAAAAATGACGCTATAAAATCTCTATCAATTCTTTCACATTTAAATCCAGACAACTGTCGTTTACCCAAAAGTCTATCTAGGACATTTAAACGCCAAATAAAATTCTCAATTCTATTTTGATTCGATTTTATATAAAACTCATTTAAAAAA
Organism: Xestia c-nigrum; assembly: GCA_916618015.1. NCBI lineage: Eukaryota > Metazoa > Arthropoda > Insecta > Lepidoptera > Noctuidae > Xestia > Xestia c-nigrum. The sequence continues at coordinate 20,836,283 of OU745252.1, read as the reverse complement.
GCTCTTGTACAAATTGGAAATACCTATCGTAATAAAAGTAAGCTCAATAAAATCTTACTAAGCTTGCTCCAAAGACGAAATCGATCGTTGTTGGTTCTCTAACAATCTTTTGTAGTAACAAAAAAGGAAATGAAAGATCCAGTTCACATAGTGAAGCTGCTCTAGCGACGAATTCTAGCAACGATTAAAATACCCTCAAAGGAAAAACAATCAACAATTGGTTCTTTTGAAACTGGTTTACATTCCACTATTGAAAATAGATAATTGAGATTTCAGACCACAAAATGAGTTGTTCTCTAGTAGTCAAGAAGGAGTGAAGTCTCATCTGATAAGGTTTTACATACTACATCTTAATATATATAAATCTCGTGTCACAATGTTTGTCCTCAATGGACTCCTAAACCACTAAGGTCCATGTTCACCGAAAAGATAACCGTCTGTTAATCCAAAAACAGCTGTCACTGTGACATGTTCCCATACAAAAATGCGTTTTAAACAGCTGTTTTAGGTAATCGGACTGTCATCTTCTCGGTGAACATGGACCTTAACCGATTATAATAAAATTCGCACACCATGTGCAGTTCGATCTAACTTGAGAGATAGGATAGTTTAAATCTCAAATTATGAGACGCAGACGAAGTTGCGCGAGTCAGCTAGTAAGTACATATAATAGCTCAAAGAATAAGCAATCCGAAGTGCCAACGGGCCGGCCACATGAGCAGTAAAACCGATAATATTTGGGTAGACGTGTTCTAAGGTCGAGACCGCGAATTGGCAAGCGTAAGGTTGGGGATGAGATGAGATGAGATGAGATGAGATGAGATGAGATGAGATGAGATGAGATGAGATGCTCTCTGCAGGGCAACTGGATGAGAGTTGCTGAGAATGAGTTGAATGACGTGCGGTTGGAGAGCCCTATGTTTAGCAGTGGGCTGATGATGATGATGAAGTAGATAAAGAATCACTTATTCATACAAGTCGGAGTGAACTAAAATCAATGGGATGTTTGCTAGTTAAACTTATTACCGATTTGTATATTAACATGTAACCCAGCCAAAAAGCTGTCCTTTCGTTGTCCCCTCCCAGCGACGTCCTGAGCCGAGGCTCGTACTCCGCAGGGGGTGCCCTTAGCGTGTAGTCGCCTAGTTTGTAAGTTTTATGCCTTGGCCTTACTCACTCAAGGCATCCAGAGGATAGTCCGGTTAAGCAGACGACAACCTCTCTAGGTTGAACTGCGAGATGCCATTTCGAAAAAAAAAATTGACTACTACTAAAATATTTACATTGAAGCGATATTGCCTATAAAAAACTTGACGAGACTATTTCATCTTCTGACTCTGAGCGTTTTTACGTCTCCGTCTGTTATATTTCGTTTTACTACAAAACTTTGAAAATCAGGTCAAAAATCGTTTTAAAACGATAAAGAGCATTTAATTTTGCTGAAAATATGGTTTGAATAACAATTTAATAATAATAATAATAAGCCCCCTAAAATCCTACCTTACGTCCGAGCTGAACATCTAGCACACGTGGGGGGCGGAACGCGTACTGTACACCGGTACAAAAAACTTACGCGGCCAACAAGGAGGTAACCCTTCATGGAGATGAGTCATAAAAAAGTATATAATTTACGGTCGCTTCCCGGGGAGCGCCGGGGCGCATTCGGAGCCGATGCTGAATGCCACAGCATGCGAACCATCGGCGGTGACGAGTTGAGCAAGCGGGCTCTCACCGAAAAACTAGTTACAGCTGGTCGTAGTAAGCTGAACAGGCGGGCTCACTACGTCGATGCTACAGCCGATTCCACGGGCGATGATACCATTTCGTTATTCTCATCCATCCCTTCAACTCGCCCATCGTACATGACAAGAAGAACTACTAGCTTGTCCACCACTACAACGCTTGACAGTGTTGTGCAAGAAGTCAACCTTGACTCTGAGCTTGCACCCGCTACAAGCGCTCCTAAAACACGCAGACGATGGACGCCAGAAATGAATAAGTTCATACTGCGTACTTATCTTCAACTTACCTCATTAGATACAGATAGAAAAACTTACCTTGAGCCGCTCCACCTAAAATTCATAGAGAAATATCCTAACATGCAAGTCAGCAGACAAAGAGTAGGAGACCAACGCCGAGCTATAATTAATAACAAATTACTAACACAAAAAACAATAGATGAAATAGAAGCTGAAGTAAGAGAGGAATTAAATCAATTACAATTAAGTTCTGAAACTCAATTCCCCACTAATCATACTCAGTCATTAGGTACAACTACAATCTACAACACTGGAATCACCGAGGATACAAAATAAAACGCAAACTCGAATGAGATGGACCAATGAACAAAATGAAGCGATTATGCGGTCATTTTATCGGGTTACAACTTTAGAGACAAATCAAACGGTGTATCGAAAACTCATGTATGAAGATTTCATTACAAAATTTCCCTCACTAGCTCATTTGACTGAGCAAAGAATAGCTGATCAGAGGAGAGCAATAGTGAATAACAAATACATTAGTACTGAAAGGTTAAATTTATTAAAATTAGAAATATCGAACGAATTACAACTAGACAATAGCAACTATAATAACTTAGCAATCATAGTCAATGACAACACCATTGAAACCCAACCAGAAGGTCCAATAGTACAAATATTAAATAACGATCAAGTAGATGTAGCAACAGATGGACTACATAACTCTCAAACAAGTCTAGAAGACAGAGACCCATTAATAGACGCAACTTTTCAACAGACTCTCCAATTTTATATAGCAACTAGTCCTACAAACAGAATGTACATCCCCAAACAAAAACCGTCTAAGAATTTGGCCAGAATAGTAGATTATATTAACAAAATAATACTCCCTGAAAATTTAAATAAAGACACTGATTTTCAGACCTTACAGACTGTCATATACAGTGCGGCATGGACCGCAGCTAAAGCTAACGGAGCAAAGTTAACACTTCAGCCAAAGGAAATAAACACTAACACAAACCAAAAAAAGATATACACGCCCCATTGGCAAAGACGTTTAGAGCGAAAACTAATAGACTTAAGATCAAAGATAGGCAGAATGACACAATTTATTAACGGCAATAGAAGCAGAAAAATAATAAAACATGTAAAACGTATTAACAAACAATATAAAATCCACACAGTACACAAAGAACCAAACACACAACCTGAACACACGTTAGACACATTAAAACAAAAACTCGCAGTGGTCACAGGCCGGCTACAAAGGTACAAAGCATGCACCCAAAGAAAACGGCAAAACACCCAATTCACCCTTAACGAAAAACTTTTTTATCGTAACATCAGACAGGTTTCCACCAATGTTCAGAATATCAACCCTAGCGATGACGATGTTCAAAACGATCTAGACTTACAGAACTTACAAAATTTCTGGGCAGGAATATGGGAACATCCTATCGAACACAACACCCAAACAGATTGGATACAAGCTGAACTGTCTAATGCCAGCACAAACATTCAGCCAATGACTTTCGAACATATATCCCCACAAATATTTCATGAAGTGCTTGCTCGGTTACATAATTGGAAAGCACCCGGATCAGATCAAATTCATAGTTACTGGTACAAAAAGTTCACAGCTATTCATAGCTTTCTTTATAATCACATAAATAATTTCATCCAGGATCCCAAAACACTTCCGCCCTACTTAACATCAGGTACAACATATATGATCTCAAAAGACCGCAACGACCTCTCTAACCCAGCAAAATATAGACCAATCACATGCCTGCAGACTTTGTACAAAATAATCACATCTTGTATATCCTCATTAATATATAATCACATTGACACCAATAACATCTTAGCCGAACAGCAAAAAGGATGTCGAAAATTTAGTCAAGGTTGCAAGGAACAACTAGTCATAGATTCTATTATTCTTAAAAAGGCTCAGAAGTCCAAAACTGACCTCTACAGTATGTATATTGATTACAAAAAAGCATATGACTCTGTTCCCCATTCATGGCTAGTACAAATTTTAGAAATTTACAGAATACACCCAACAATCATCACTTTTCTGAAAACTACGATGACAACCTGGTCTACTGTCCTTAGAGTCAATACTTCAACCGATGCAGCGGATACCCGTCCAATCAAAATACTACGAGGTATTTTTCAGGGAGATGCACTGAGTCCGTTGTGGTTCTGCCTTGCCCTAAACCCTCTGTCAGACATTTTAAATTCAAGCGGCACGGGATTTCCCTTAAGAGATACAACCCACGAAGAACAGCATGAGGTACAAAATAACACTTTAAATCATCTACTCTACATGGATGATATTAAATTATATGCTAAAAGTGAAAGCCAATTAAATGAACTTGCAAATCTAACAGAACAATTCACAAACGATGTTAAAATGGAATTTGGTATAGATAAGTGCAAAATAAATTCAGTTAGAGCAGGACAATACTATCAACACCAGTACACATTAGAAACAGGAGAACACATAGATCCATTAGATGAACACGATACATATAAATATTTAGGATACAACCAATCACGACAGATAAACCACAAAGAAACAAAACAAAAATTAAAACAGCAATTTCAACATCGATTAAATACAATTCTGAAAACACAACTTTATGCAAGAAACACAATAAAAGCACTCAACACATTTGCAATTCCCGTGCTTACCTATTCTTTTGGCATTATCAACTGGACCAAAACAGACCTAAAAAACCTACAACGTAAAATAAATACTACCATGACCAAATTCCGAAAACATCACCCAAGATCGTGTGTGCAAAGGCTTACACTGCCAAGAAAAGAAGGAGGCAGGGGGCTAATCGACATTCAAAATTTGCATAATAAACAGATAACAACCCTTAGACAATATTTCTTTACCAAGGCAGAGTCTTCTACACTTCATAAACAGATAGCAAACAACGACATCCACTTTACACCTCTAAATTTAAAAGATAAATCCGAACAGAAAAACGAGAAAGTTACCGATAATAAAACCAAACTCCTTGAATGGAGCCAGAAGTCTTTACACGGAAGACATTACCAAGATTTAAGCCAAATTAATGTCGACAAGGAAGCGTCGAACGCATGGCTTAAACGAGGTGAGCTCTTCCCGGAGACTGAAGGCTTCATAATCGCAATACAGGACCAAGTAATAGAGACTAAAAATTATAGGAAATACATTATTAAAAACTTAACCACTGATACATGTCGAAAATGCAATAGGTTACCAGAAACCATCCAACATATTACAGGCGCGTGTAAATCAATAGCCCAGACAGACTACAAACATAGACACGACCAAGTCGCTAATGTCATACATCAGAAACTAGCATACCAATACAAACTATTAGACTCCATAGTACCTTACTACAAATACACCCCCGAAACTGTGTTGGAAAACACTTCGATAAAATTATATTTTGACCGAGGGATTTTCACGGACCGAACCATCCACTTCAACAGACCAGACATCACATTAATAAATAAAACAAACAAAACTGGATATCTCATCGACATAGCTGTACCAAATACACACAATATACAAACTACTATTGCAGAAAAATTATCTAAGTATACCGAATTAAAAGAAGAAATAACCCGCATCTGGCATCTGCAAAAAGTAACAATAGTCCCCATAGTGTTGTCCACAACAGGAGTGATTCCAAAACAACTCCACCAGTCACTTACTTCTCTGAACCTGCCCTCTAACACATACCACCTGCTGCAGAAGGCAGTGATACTAAACACGTGCAGACTGGTGAGGAAGTTCCTACAATGTGAATCTGATAACCCGCCCCAAACTTGTTTTCAACCTCCAATACAAATACGTAATCTACCTATCACTACCCCTTTAATTCTTAACCCAGCTGATAATCACTTGGCTTAGGCCCGTGCTTTCAGTAATTTCCGGCTACCCGGTTAGCCGAGCAGAATAAATGAAAAGATTTAAATAATAATAATAATATTATTATTATTATTAAATTGAATTATTCACCAGCAACTTGCGTTGAAATTTAAGCTTGTGGAATCTGAGGTACCGTACTACAAGTATGTGCCCGACCCAGTTCTCGTGAAAGACCATATCACGCTGTACTGGGATCAGTCTATCATTACTGACAGGACTATTGTTGCCAATAAGCCTGACATAGTGGTGATAGACCGATCAGCGCGCCGAGTAATGATAATCGATGTTACTATCCCTCATGACGAGAACCTCGTGAAAGCCGAGAAAGAGAAACAAATTAAGTATCTTGACTTGGCACACGAGGTTCGCGACATGTGGAATATGAACTCGGTTATCATTGTGCCGATTGTCGTGACGGCCAATGGCCTGATAGCCAAGAGCCTCGACGAACATCTGTCGAGGATCTCTTTAGGCGGTTGGATCAAGGGCATGATACAGAAGGCAGTACTCCTCGATACGGCTCGCATTGTGAGGAGGTTCCTGTCTCTGCAACCCTAACCACCGGTGACTTGGACCCTGCTCCCGACACCGGCGGATCCCTATTTTTTATATTTTTAAATGTTTTTATATCTTTTTTAGAAATATTTAAAAATGTACTAAGTAAGATGAATAATAAATAAAGGAGATAATAATATTCTTTATTTTTCGGACAACAGTAATCCATTGTGTTAGTAAACAATACAAAATAACTTATTTCTAGTGTTAGTAGCTCAGATACATTTTAGAAAACAGAGTAAGTTATATTGTGAAAAGGACATCCCCAGATTAATGCTCTGTGATTGTCCTTCTCACAAAGCTTTTAATAATCGGAGAGTCGATACTATCCGCGATGGTTTTTAGGATGCTGTTGCCACTCGCCCGCAACCTTGACAACAGCGACGCGGTTTTCTTACGAATGACGGCGTGGAAGCCGTCAGTTCGGTTTTGCGCAAACATAGTAGAAGCACTGCACCATCGCGGCAGTCTCAACAGCATCCTAAAAATATTATTGTATTGTACGCGTAGGTCATCCAACGTTCTTGCACTAAACAAACTATATTTAAACTATAAACTAAAAAAAACTATAAACTTTAAACTATATTTTCAGTTGTAACAATTTTTACCTGATATTTTGCTCGAAAACGGAGCACTATAAAATAAAACTCGTCATTCACGATGCTTTGCAATTACAGAACATGGAATTTTTACGTGGCTTGCATCGATATGAGTTCTTTTTTTATAAAAAAAAAAAAAAATTATGAAAATGTGGCTCCTCGACTTTGTTAAAAAGGAGTGACAATTAGACTAACCTACTGTAACATTTACATAAAAACTTATTGTCTATGCATGCGTAGAATTACAATAGTCTTGGCTTATATGGCTTTGTTTTGATAACTTACAAATTATATTATTTTTCACTGGCGCTTTCATTAAATAAAGTAACTTTTACTTAATGAAGCAGTCAAAGAACACTTATAAAACCACATATGCATCGCCTATGTTAAATGAAGGTATTTTTAAATAAAATTTTATAAATGGCGAACGAAAATAATTTCTATAATGTTTAGGATTGTTTTGAATATACCTATATAAATTACAATTTTTTAGTAAATTCTAATTTGTTTATTTGTTCAAGTTTTTATGTTTCAATTTTTAAGCTGAACTTGTATGATCTTGATCTCATATGCTTTAGTAACACTGTAAATCATGTTTCTCGAAAAAAAATCTCTTTAATAAATCTGGTCTTATGTTATGAGAATTTAGGGCTAGTTTCACCGGTTCCGGATAAAGTGTCGGTTAGTTATCTGATAGTTAATACTATCTACCACTTAAAGGCTGGTTATAACTAATACTATATCTACCAGATATCGCTATCCGACACCTGTGAAACCAAAAGTGTTAGTTTATCTGGCAGATAAGTTCCTAATAGGCGAACCGACACTTTATCCGCAACCGGTGAAACTGGCCCTAATAATTGCGCCAACAATAACCACGAAACATAGAACAAATTGCATAATGAACAGCCAGTCCTACCAAAAGCGACGTAGGCAAGTTTTTAAAAGTTCATTCTCGTCGTACGCTCCATTAGTTTGGGGGCCGATTTTTTCCGACCCTCTAACTTTTGGGGGCAGTGTCTCTGCCCCCAAGTTTGTTCCCCGACAAAAATAAACAGGGGATCAGTCGAGTTTTTCTCTGATTATTTCCACGTGAAATATCACACGGTTAACTTGTGGATAAGTGATTATAAACGGGCGGAGGTGACCCGGGTAAAAAGTTACCGGGCCGTCCTTTTTTTGCATTTTTTTTATGTAACGGGATGTCCATACGGTTGATAACACATTTGGGATAAAACCGACATAATCAGTCTAGCTTGGTAGATGGGACAGAATTAACATTTTTGGGGACAATGTTCTGTTTTTAATAGGTTGGAAGACCTTGTGGCATTTCAGTGACCCCCTTTTTTGAGGTATGATCACTCGTAGTTGCAACATACTAAGGTTGCTTGATTGCTTAACCGGACTATCCTGTGGTGGCCAAAAATTACTTTAAGGCCCCCAGCCAGGGCTTTCAAACTAAAATTTATAGTATAAGTCACCGTAAAATTGTCAAACACGTTATATTACAATATAACGTGTTTCTTCTCGCGATATTGTAATGTCTCGAATTATTGTCAACTGAACATACGGAAGTATCTCTGCCCCCATAATCGGGACTTGGGGCACCCCCCCGTTAGGTTAGTTAGGTTCCTTTAAACCCTGCCCACGGAAACAGGGGCCCCGCGAAGCGGGGCTCCGTCGACTACGCTTTTTAGGGGGAATATAAAGTGTTTTAAGGTTATGTTATATTAATCGGTATTTCTCAGGAATGGTGCATTATCTTTTCATGAGAGTTGTGCCACTGGGAAAGGGGGACCCCTCCTTCCCTCCACGACGCGTAAGTTGACTACCATCGCATGCATTTCACGAAAAATAATGCGTTTTGTTGTAAGCAGTATGTTCATTTGACAATAATTCGAGACTTTACAATATCGCTAGAGATATTACAATATAACGTATTTGACAATTTTACGGTGACATATACAATTAAAAGAACAGTGCATCAACTCGACGACCCGAATGGCTGAGTGGTAGTGAGGCTGCCTTACGTTCATAGGGTCCCGGGTTCGAATCTCAGCAGGAGCAAATTTTTATGTGAAGAGCATGGACATTTTGTTTATTTAGTTTTCATTTTTTTGTTTGTTTATTTTACCAGTCAGGCGAAAATAAATGTACTGAACAACTGATGTTTTTTCGCGATTTCAGTTTTGCTCCCATAGAAAAGTTGTTTAATAGCATGAGCGTTAATCACGTGTTTAAGAATCGTACACATTACCAGTCACGACATATAACAAAACCATTCCCAACTACCATTGCCATGTACAACAAAAAAAAACACAACCCCAAAATGGTACCTAACAAAATAATTAACCTGTACCAAACATTTCAGCTGGCTGCTCACGGAGCAATTTTATTGAAAACATCTCCATTGATCGGGAATCGCGCGGATACCTTTACAGAGAAGCTTTGTAACTTCAGTCGCGTTCTAATATCCATGTTCGAGACCGGTGCTTGAAGGAGATATTGCTGGCCAGACGACAGGACTGTTTGGCTTCCATGCAGTCAAATAAGGCGGCCTGCACACTTGGGTACTCAAAAGCTGATGTAACGATATGTAAAACATCACATTTGTGTAACTAGTAGGACTGAAGCAATACCTACAAATTCGCTAGTAATTTTCATCCATAAAGGGTGTAAAACACCTCATCACGAAGCCGAAAGGCAATTGTTCTCCCCATCATTGCGATCATTTTTTTCTACTTGGGAACTTTCTAGTTACGGAGATATGGGGGGTCAAAGTTACAACTTTTAAATACAAGTTTTTTTTGTAAGATTTTGACGTTTAACACCTCCACGACCCCCGTACTATTTAATCCATCCATCAGCACAATGTTTTAAGTGTGTTAAATTGAGTTCTACCACAAAACATGATTTATAACCTAAAAAAACAAAGTTGTTTCCCAGCAATAATTTTTGCGTAACGTTACTTAGTTTGATGTACAGAATGTTTGGTTAACGGCTTTGTGATGAGGTGGTTTACACCCTGTAAACTACGTAATTTGACGACCCAATTGGTGCAGCGGTAGAGGAAAGAAAAAACTAAAAACTTACCTGCCTGCTTTATGTTCTTTGTGTCCCGGGTATGAATCCCGGTGAGAGCATATGGTTGTGTGATGAGCATGGACCATATGTTCCGAGTCATGGATGTTTATATGTATTATAATAAGTATGTGTTTAGAAACAAAAAGTATCTATGTAGTATATCAACTATCTGGCGTCCACGTCAGTAGATGGCGCTGTGTGTTGTGAATCCTATAGTCATTTATATATTATGTTGTGGGGACCTATTGAAATATCCGATTCACGGCTGCTACTGTGACCATTTCTAATGGAATTTGAGCATCCATACATCTATGTAAAATCATGCTTTTTCATTTGTTACATACATTGAGGTTGATGTTGGTACGAGCGCATTCAACCGTGGCAGCTGAACTTTCATTAAGGGTTATTGCAAATAATTACATACGCGGGCATCGAGTCAGAAATTAATTTAACTACTGTTCCGTAATAATGCGTTGGTCAAATTAACGAGCATTTCAACGTATTTTATTTTAGACAGTTTTCATTATCAGTTCACTCCATGGTGCTTACCATGGAATTAACAAATGAAAATCGAATCTCTGATTTATATTTTTTAAAGAAAAGCTTTTTAACTGGGGTTTTAGTTAGTCTAATATGTATATTTAAAAAATCCGAGACGAGAGTTTTATCGAAATAAAATATTTCCTAATTTTTCTGTGTGCGTACACAATAAAAAAACATTCAACAAAAAGTATCCTCTTCTGTAGCCCGCCTAACAAACGCCCTATTCTAAAAATTCTCCATTCTCGTCAGACGTATGTACGGTCAGCACAAAAGGCGGACACGGCTGGTAGCGTCGGCAATGTTTGTAAAGCCTCGGCGAGTCTAATATTGTGGCAGGTTGTATTGTAACTAGGTACCAGAGTAGCAGGGATGCGAGGCATTGAGCCTGTGCCTCGAACATACATGTCTTAGAGAAACGCCCGCTGACTCCGTTTGATATGCAAATGTTGCTGTTTTAGTATTGGTTTCGACGTATGTAGTATTTAGGTCGGCGGTTGGCTATATTTCAGTTGGAAACTTTCGAGGAAACTTTTTCAATTTACGTTTAGGAAAACATTTATCAAAGCGCCTGATAGAAAGTTGATAGCAATGAAATCAATTGCAGAGTTTTTAAGGTAGTACTGTTTAACGATCAGAAATAACTTTTTCTCTTTTTCGCCGTCACACTCTTGGCAGAGTGGTCGTGGTCGTCACATCAGGGGTGGTTGGCAAGCTTTACAATTCTTCGTCAGTGGCTTTTCTTGCACATTTGTGGAGTGGAATATGAGGGCAATTCTGACTTGATCCAAATCAGACCAGAAAAGGCTACCTATAGGGATATGATGTGTAGGCTGTGAAGTCCTTTATCCCTCAGAGAAAAGGGAGAACTTGTTTTTGGTTTAAAGTCACGGATAACTTTAACAGCGAGATTTAGGATTTTGATGTTAGTACTTCATTTGTGTCATAAATGGCACTGTAGTACTATTTTCCTATTTTTTTTCTACATATGTATTAACTCAATGAAAAATTTTACGGTCCATGATATAAACATAATCCCTTTGCCCTTCAGGGCGCCAACACCTGACCGGAGAGGTACTCCGTAGCCTATCTTTGTAAGTTCCACATAACCAACGAACAAAGAAACAATTTCAGGTACTCAATAAAGAAATATTCTCAAAGAAATCTTCAAAAGGTCAAAGATTAGCGTCCCACATAAGTATCATCTTATAACCAAAGAGCTTTACCTAACTTGTATGTAGTCAAAGCTAAAAATACTTATACCTGCTCAAATAATTTCTCAGGAACTTATTACGAGTATTTTTTATGTAGTATAAAAGCGTCAAGTGTCAAAAGAGTCTCACGTTTACGTGGGAGTTTTGTCAATTGACGACGCCGTCAAAAGGAGTCACAAAGCGAAAACTTGACAACATACGACTTTAACAGAAAGCAGCATTAAGGTATGGAGTTCAAAAAGTAAAAGATACATGTAAGTAAATGTATACATATACGTGGGATCAGGTAATACGATCCATTTCTTGTTTACAAATATTAATGATGATTTGAACGGAACATATTAGAGGAGCTCGTGCCTAAATAAAAAAAAGCCATTCGGTTCGATCTTTAGGTTAAACGGTGCTTGCTTAGGTTGGTCTGTGGATGGGTGACCACCCATTACACATACCGAGTTTCCTCCATGACTCGAAAAGTACGTTGAGCAGTTGGTCTCGGCTATCATTAGATCTTTGACAGTCGTTAGAGGTAGTCAGTGGACCAAACGTCTGACAACCAATCTTACCAAGGGGAATTGTATTATCTAGTACTAACTGGGTTGTGAAGGTCAAAAAGGCAATCACTCCATGTAAAAAACTGGTATTAAGCTAAAGCTGCATCCGGCTAGACTGGAAGCCGACTTAACATAGTTTGGAAAAGGTTAGGCAGATGAGATGATGAACTGAATATACTAGATAAGATTTGGACTGCCTCGTAACATGACATAACTGACGGAGAAATGGTACACCTCTGCGTAATGCTTCGGGAATTACAGGCATGAAAATAGAAATAAGGGGAACCTTTTTATGAAGACTAAAACCGGAACATTCAAATTCAAAAGTCGACCCCACCTCAAATAATACACATAAATATTTCAGATTTAAAACCTTTCATAGGTCAGAACTTAAATCTACTTTCAAATAAAATTTTGTATCGGAACAAAGATATGCAAAACTTCCATCTACTCCGGCATCCAATAACCCAGAAATAGATTTAGGATCACTCGCAAGACAGTTCTTTGTCAAAATGGAATATAGCGAGAATACGTACAAAACTGTTACTGAGAATTCGCTTATCAATAGATATAATTCCAGAGAACTATCTCAATATCTATTGTACGAAAACTCGTTGCAAACCGATATACCACGATTTCAATCCGTCGATACGTGCATCGAATGCAATGGTAACGTTATACAGACATTTCTCTATTATAGCACTCAACCAATTTCATAAGACCTTCCCTGCCGCTCCTACTTCCACAACTTCATATAAAGAGGGAAGATTTTCTGCAATATCTAGGGGTTTTACGTGGGTGGTTACCTCAACCCGTGTTAGGATAATAATGGCTAGAATTCAAGTGAAGTTCCTTTCGCGAAGTTCTCGCAACGTAATATCAACTAGTTGTGAAGACTTAACTCATTAGAATAGAGACTGCGTTGTGAAGTTTGTGGGCGAGTAAATATACTGAATGTGGCACAGTTTTGGATTTAAATTGTGGTTGCCATTGTTCTTACTTTATATTTCAATTTTCTATATGAATTTGTGTTCTATTTTGCTTGTAATTTGCAAACTGTGGGATGCGGCTGCTGTTATAGTTTGTTAAGATGCAATGTCATGAGAACAATATTTGACATCAAGAAATATATAATGCCTCGTTGTTCTAGTGGTTGTTAAGCGCAACTGCTGAGCAAGAGGTCCTGGGTTCTATTCCCGGATTGAACAAAATGTCATTGGGTTTTCCATCAGGAATTTCACAGTTGTATCAACGGAGTCTAGATTCGTCCTCAGATGATGGCAAAAGGCGCGCCCTTATTCCATGGAACAAAACTGGTGAAATGGTGATGGGCATACTTGTTAGGTACACCACTGTTGTGTTATGTTATGTAAACATAGAAAGAAATGAGGACATAACAATTGGCAGAATCACAATGAATACAAACTAAACAACAACAAACTTCGCCAACGTTCTAATGCTTTGTATAGGTAGCTGAACTCTGCTCTAGTTTTTAACTCCGACAACAAGCCATATCATCTCTTTCACAACAAAAAACTCCCTCTATTCCAACACTTTTTCCTTCAAGTAAGTCCACTTCATATAAAACTTGGTGAAGCATTCTATTCCGGCACGTCTGCCATTACGGCGAACTTTAGTAAGTGGCGTTTGATTTAGGGAGTAAGTCACAGTTATAGGATAATCACCGAAAACTTCGGCTGAGAATATTCTGTTCGCTTTATGCTAGATATCTTGCTGATAAATGAGGAGAGGTAGTTGATAATCTCCGGATCAGAATGGGTTGGAACGTTTTGATGTAGATAACGTAAGAAGTAAACTAAGTGTTGAAGGATTGGTCAGTTTACCTGAGATCTGTGAGTAATAGTCAAGTGAGAGAAGCTACTAACAATCTTCTCTATGTGTGAACGAAAGAGAAAATGATACGTTCGAATTTCAAATGCAGTGCGGACATTTCCTGAAATTACTTTTCTGATGAAAAAACCACCTATCAGACTTGAAAACACTTCAAATCATCATCGTCACCTTTTTCCTCTTGTCCCAAGTTACTTGAGGTCGGTGAACACGTGTTTTTCTTCCAGTCTCCGCTAAAACACTTAAAATAAAGCCCCATTTTAACCTGCCAAGTCTTCAACCCCGCGAATTCCATTCATACTTCAAGTGTTACCAAGAAACGCTTGGCCATAACTCGTAAATAGAAAGGAGGTTTCTTTTAAAGTAATGAAAAGACTTTTTGTTGCACGCGACAAATAAAAACTCATTATTCTAAACGTCTTTAGTATGAATGGATGGAAAGAAATATGGAGGAGGTGCTTTACAATGGACTGCCTTTACGTCGTGACCTTTTGAGCTAGCATGCATCAGTTTCCATTTTTAACAAGGTTGTTTCAAGAGGGGGTCTTGCTTGTCTTGTTAAATCTTGTTATCATACATTTGGTTGGTCTCACATAAGTGGAGAAGTAAGGAAGGTTTTATAGAATACGTTAGTGTTTTGTTTTTGTCTGTTTGCATGTTCTCTGAGGGGAAACAGTTTAATAAAAAGTGCAAAACTTTTTATTCTGTAGTCTTAAGTTTGTCTTTTTATTTTGATTTGCCTTGTTGTAGATAAAATTTGTTTTGAATACGTGTATTAAAAGTTGAAAATCAAGTAACTGATAATATGACGGGTAACAGAGAAAGATGAAAAAACCAAAACTTTCAGCATTTTCAAATAACATGGGATGATGTTGGCAAGGCAGAAAAATGATTAGATGATGAAGTTGTTGATGAAAAGGACCCGGAACAGAATACTATGGTAGTGTATTTTAAAAAGATTTTTGTTTACATTACATTTTCAAGGACATGTGACATCTACCAATCCGCACTGGGCCCGTGTGGTGGATTATAGCCCATTCCCTCTCATTGAGAGAAGGTCTGTGCCTCAGCAGTGTAAACATTAATAGGCTGATGATGATGATGATGATGATGTTTACAATCTGCGCCAAGTTATTAGTTAAAACTGCGTTGCTTTTGATACTCAATTTTCCCCGTTCAGCTATTTCAAAGCTCAATGTTATAACAGCCTATTCCATGCTAGCCTCGTTCAAAATTCTCACTCTGTATACCGTATTACACAGACTATAGACAGGGGCAACCATTGCTCGAGTTTCAACGTAAAGCAACATGCATTTCGGTGAGATACTACACGGTTACCACACGATACAGTGCTACCAGGTTCACAGCACAATGTTCTAGGCGTTGCACGTTGTAACGTTTGGGTATTAAATTCTACATTTCGAGACCTATTGGAAGTCGAGGCTTATAAAGGGTGTAAAACACCTCTTCACGAAGCCGAAAGGCACTTGTTCTCCCCATCATTGCGATCATTTTTTTGTTCTACACCTGGGAACCTTCTAGTTACGGAGATATGGGGGCTCAAAGTTACAACTTTTTGACAACTTTTTTTTTAAATACAAGTTTTTTTTGTAAGATTTTGACTTTTACACCTCCACGACCCCCTTACTATTCAATTCATCCACCAGCACAATGTTTTAAGTGCGTTACATTGAGTTCTACCACAAAACATTATTTATAACCTCAAAAAAAAAGTTGTTTCCCAGCAATAATTTTTGCGTAAAGTTACTTAGTTTGATGTACAGAATGCTTGGTTAACGGCTTTGTGATGAGGTGGTTTACACCCCGTATAAATAACGTAAAATTACACGTAAAAATATTGTATGTTTTAAACACCATTTGTCCATAGCAGCTATAAACAATAGTCAGTGAGCTGGAGATTCTACTACTGTGAAAATCTGCAAGGATGGATATTTGTTACACGTTCACGCAGTAACTGCTGAACGGATCTGGACGAAATTCAGCACATAGATAGTTTATAACCTGGGTTATAATATCTCAGTTGTACTATTCTGTCTGACAACTATTGAACTCCACGCGGGTGCAGTCGAGTTCTTTATAAAACCTGGGGTCTAAAATGGCCGCTAAGAATTTTAAATTTTGTTAAATAAAATGAATCACGAAAATTAAAAAATCTTAAAATGGACTTTATGGTAATGGTTACATAAGCATTAAAATTTTTAACGTGATTCATTTACGATTCCGCTAAAGCGGCCATTTTAGACCCCCTGGACCCAGAACGAGCTGTCAAATGTCTTTGATTTTTTTGTTCTTAGATATTCTTTTTTCCACGATGTTTTCGTACATCGTTTAGAAAGCAGTGATGACAAAATAATTTACACCGTGTACCTGTCCGGATTCGAACCCACGATCCGTAAGTCCTGGCTGTTACTACCGGGTAACAGTCCTTACTGGACCACTCGGTGTACCATCACGGTATTTAGTATCAATAACTTAATGGGATGGGTATTAAGTCCCCTCATTAATCTAGTATATAGTCTAGTTCCTGTACGTATTAAACTAAGTAGATATGATAATTTTACTAATTCAAAATACCTTTCTTGTATTTTATTTCGTCCGACCCAAGCTTTAATTTCTATCTTAAATTCAGCCACTGCGTAATGAAAAATTTAATTAACCATTTTTCTGTATTCAGCAATATTGTGTATTAATTTAAACTCGATTAAGCAAACCCACTCAGGATTGGAGCTTAATTGAAAAATACAATGTACTAACGAACAAAATTAGCCACTCGACAATATTGGGAATGTGGATTTAATTATTTCTAGTATAGTGTTCGATTTTGTTTGGCAAGTTAATTACGATGACCTCAGTTGACTATCACAGTTATTGTAATCGTGAAACTCTTTTTGGTTCATTTTGCTTTAATAATGGGGAAATAGACTAAGGTCTACGTTTACCAAAAAGATGACAGTCTGATTATCTAAAACAGCTGTTTAAAACACAATTTTGTATGGTAATATGTCACAGTGACAGCTGTTTTTAGATAATCAAACTGTTATCTTTTCGGTGAACATGGACCTTAAATAATAAAAGGAGAAGACATGCTGCGACAACTACAAATAAATTGGGATAAGGGCAGAAGAGGGATGATAAATAATAAATAAATATCGCTGGATATTAACACACAGCGCCATCTAGTGCCACACTAAGCAGCAGCAAGCAGGCTTGTGTCGTGGACGCCAGATAGTTGTTATACTACATAATTATATACTTTTTTGATTGTAAATACATACTTATTACACATTTAACATTTATGACTCGGAAACAAATGTCCATGTTCATCACACACACATTAGCTCCTACCGGGATTCGAACATAGGACCCTAAGAACATAAGGCAGCCTCACAACAACTACGCCGTTCGGGTCGTCAAATCGTCGATGATGATGAGAATAAAATAGTGCGAGAATCCCAAAGAAACAAAAGATGATCTGTGTGAAGATGATGTGGCAAGAAAGAGATAATTATTAAATGACAACTTATAGAGAAGTAAAGAATAAAACGGCATGTTGCGGGACCCCAAATTGATTGGGATATAGAGAAGAATTTATGATGAGCCGTTCCAAATTCATTCCAAAGCTAAAATACAAAAATCCTAGATTTCTATGCACAAAATTCCATAATATTCCCACTATCACCCCCTACACATAAAGCAGTCACCTTGCGCCCTCTTCATTATTTCGTGCCATAAACCGTATGAAGTTTCCAATGTGGCGGCATAATTCGGTGCCGTACCGGAGCGGTGCATCGTCCGAACCGGCCCGGTCATTCCTTCCGGTACATTGTCTTATCCGGACCACTAGGCTGGCCATCAATCATACACCGGCCAGGGAATGCGACGGCCGCGCCAACGATATTTTCGAGTGGCGAAAAATATTCAGATTTCATACAGACCATTTTGAACTCTAACTTTATCACAACGAAGTTCAATATCGTTTGCTGAATGTAGCTATATTATTCTGCTAAACTGACTTAATGCTACCGGTAAATTTGTAATGTATGTGCCCTATATAGTACATAGACAGAACATTATTGATAATTCCATATATTGGATTCTCTATCGCCGTTCTGTTTGGAAGATATATTGGCCTTGTTGGGTAATATATTGCTGGCCTGTGGCTATTACGGCCTAGACTGCCGGGAGGTACGTATTATCCTTCATTGGGTACAAATACGGAGATTGTATTTAGTTGACATTGCATGGACGTGGATGTGTCGAGGGTAGCAATTACTCTGGCTGAGGCAAAGGGTACGCATGCAGCGAGGCGAAAGCGAACGGATCTATGGGTCCTGATGACTGTCACAAAGTACACAGGGCTATATACCGTGTTGACAGTTGTGTGTGTTCAACGTATGAAGCGTTTATGTCCAATCAAGGCAGCATATGGGAAGTAAAGTGCTGTCATGTCAAGCATAAATTGACAGAATATTAATACATGAAGACAAAACTTTGCTCCCCTTTTTACGAAAATTACGTTGAACGGAGGAGTATACAATTTCGCACACTTATCTACACTAATATTATAAAGAGGAAAACTTTGTTTGATTGGTTGTAATGAATAAACTCAAAAACTACTGTGCCTATTTCAAAAATTCTTGCACCATTGGAAAGCTACATTCACCCTGAGTAACATAGGCATATATTTTATCCCCGTAGTCCCACGGGAACGGGAACTACGCGGGTGAAACCGCGTGACGTCCGCTAGTAGTTTATATAGAGGAGGAATACATAATGCCATTTTTTTTTTTTTAATACATTAAATCAATAAATAAATCATCACACGCACTACCATGTATTTGACACACACGCATACGTGCGGACGTTTTCTATATTGAAAAACTTGGTAGTCATGGCAACTACTTTGTTGACGTATAATACAACAGACAATTATTTATTACCTGAAGAACGAAGCACTTTGAAATTTAAACCTTAGTTATTATAAATTTTTAAACTGACATAATATCAATATGATTTTGGAAAATTTACCCGTTTTTCAGTGTTAATGATAGAATTATTATTGTTTATTCAACAATTATAAAAATGTGAATACCGATTTATTTTGTAAAAAATTGAAATTGAGTTTGAGAACCTAACAAACACTACTTACATGGTAGATCCTCTTTATTGAAAACCACGAAACTGCGTAAGAAACTTTGATGTTCCTAGAAAGGCAAAATTATTATATAGTGCTTACTAGTTTTCGAGGAAAAATGTGCTAAGAAAATATAGTTGCCAACGATTTATGTTACCAGCCATATCTATCATACTTATATACCTAAATTCAGACATCCACTCCAAGTAACATTTATCATAGCACCTGTTCAGCCGAAACACTACTTCAGGGCTACATTATGAGCACCATTTCCTATCACTCAACTATTAGGTCCTATCATCAATCATCCCTCTTTTGGGTATTGTCACGGTATTAGAGTGCGCCATCAATAATAAATGTTTGTTCTGTGTTTTTTTTTTGCAGTAGTACGGTAAAATGGGGGGAATAGGGATCCAGAAGTGAATGAAGACTAAACTTTGAAAGGGATTTTATCGCTAAACTTATATTGTATATTGACAACAAGGTACCTTCATAATCTATACTAATATTATAAAGCAGCAGAGTTTGTTTGTTTGTTTGGTTGAACGCGCTAATCTCAGGAAACACCGGCTTGAATTGAAAAATTATTTATGCGTTGGATAGTCCATTTATCGAGGAAGGCTATAGGCTATATATCATCACGCTATGACCAATAGGAGAGGAGCAGCAATAAAAATTGTTGCAAAAACGGGAAATTTTATTCCCTTTGTGAGCTCTTTCTCTCATAAGTGACGCAGACGAAGTTGTCTGGGTCAGCTACTCGTAGTTAAGTATAATTTAGTTAACACAATAGAGTACTTGTTGGTACCATATCATGTGAATTCAACTTTAAAATCCATTCCAAACTTTGTTTCCATTTACCGCTGGATCCCTATTCCCCCTATTTTACCAGTACCTATCTAATATAAACGTGAGACAACCATCGTTTGGTGGTTACTCGTCAGTCAAGTGGTTGCATGAGTGACTGCTGAGAATGAGGGCCCTGATTCGATACTTAGGTCGGGCAAAGTGTTATTGGGTTTTTCCAATAGGAATTTCTTAGCCATGCCAGCGATGGAAGTAGGCTGGCT
Organism: Xestia c-nigrum; assembly: GCA_916618015.1. Lineage (NCBI taxonomy): Eukaryota > Metazoa > Arthropoda > Insecta > Lepidoptera > Noctuidae > Xestia > Xestia c-nigrum. The sequence goes on along the minus strand of OU745252.1, from coordinate 20,815,751 downwards.
CCCTATTGCATGGGACAAACATAACTGGACAAATGTGGGTGTCACGAGCACCAATATGTATACACTTTCCTTAATACTATAGCTATTTTCGCGAGAAATAACAATTGTAACTAGGAGATATGATCTTTTACATAAAAATATGAGTTCCAGAATACTATGTATGTAGTAACATGAAATTTTAATCAGTATAGGAGGAGAAACACAGTTTTAAAAATTCTTAAGTGTTTACATGTTGGTCGTGACAGTACCTACTATTAGATACTCTTCTGTCTACCTGCCTCTGGATTGATGTTACGTTAATGGTCTATGTTGTTGTCATGGGATTCAGAATGATGTACGAATACGTGGTAAGCGTTTGTGTGTCGGTGGCTGTTCCATTCTGTTTAAGTTGTGATTTGTGGGGAAATGCTTATATCTCTGCTGAACCCTTTCAAAAATACAGATGGAAATGCGACCTGGTAAAATTGTCGTATTACAATGCTACAAAAGTTTAATCTCACGATCCTAAAATTTTGGAGTCTGATATTGCTCTTACTACAAACTTTTATTGCAACGGAAAGCTTTTAAAAATGCAATTTTCCTCTATAATATGGAGAAGAATTCTACGCGAGGCTGTTTTCGTTTCTACAAAAGTCTTAAGTACAAGGAAACAACACCGAATAATTTCCCACAAGAGTGTTAATCGAAACCGAATTCCATCCCTATCAAGCGAATTTGGTCACTCGAATGTCTCCATACCCGTATTGGGTTGTACCTATAAGAAATCATTACTAAAGATAAAGAAATAAAGTCGAGCTCGCTGCGATCCGGTCACAATCAAGGAAATTGAAAGGTCGACCCGGGTAGAACTGGGTCTACCTTTACGCTACATTGTCTTATCCGGCAATGCATCATTTTACCCGGGCGCACCCGGATAACCAATACGCATGGGTCTATATGTATGTATGAGGTGTGATTATTTGAATACATATTAAATCAGGGCAATTAGTTGTGTAGCCAATTGATTGCCAACCAAATTAAATGTTCTTATTCGAATCACAGAGCTCATTCAAACACGCCGAATGGGGAAGGCAACTGTAAATCTAATGGCGGTAGCATAGTTTGAACCAAGCATCGTCATTGGTGGAAATCTGTCAATGACATTCAATACAGGGTGTAAACCACCTCATTACAAAGCCGTCAACCAAGCATTCTGTACATCAAACTACGAGTAAGTAACTTTACGCAAAAAAAGATTGCTGGGAAACAACTTTTTTTTTGAGGTTATAAATCATGTTTTGTGGTAGAACTCAATGTAACGCACTTAAAACATTGTGCTGATGGATGGATTGAATAGTACGGGGGTCGTGGAGGTGAAAAAGTCAAAATCTTACAAAAAAACTTGTATATAAAAAAAAACTTGTCAAAAAGTTGTAACTTTGACCCCCCATATCTCCGTAACAAAAAGGTATGGTTTATTGTCGAACAAAAAAAATATCGCAATGATGGGGAAAACAAGTGCTTTTCGGCTTCGTGAAGAGGTGTTTTACAACGTATATTTCAAAATAGCTTGAACTCATTGTTCAGATTAGGACTAAGCTATGGATACGCCATCTACACTACTAAACGTAAATCGGTTATTTTAATTTTATCCAAGATTTGACGCCTCAAAGGGCGTATAGCCATACCAAAATAAAAGTACGAACCTACTTATAAATTGGTTAGAAGGGTGAGAATTGCCCCACATTCTTTATGTACCTATCACAGCGTTCTCAATGGCTGAAGATGGAAATGAGAGGTTTTTTGTGAGTCGAAAACGGAACTTTTGAGGTGGGGTTCAAAGCGTCGAGGACTCGTTTCAATGCCGCCAAGTGGCGTCGAAAGGAGGTTGACAGTTTTATTTTTTTGAGGGCTTTTCATATGTGTGTGTGTGTGTGTTTGAGTTAGTGTGTAGTTTTTTTTGTGGAATAATGAGGCTTTATTGTACAGTTTCTAGGACTAACTCCCTAATATTGAAACGTCACTTAAAAATTGAAGGGCTGCTTAACGTTTGAGCAGCACCTAATCTTGTATGGCCAACGTAATTTTTGAGTCTCTGTTAAATATAAGTACTACTTAAATGTTGAGTGACGTTTCAGTATTCGGCGTAACAGACTATTGTTGTCCTAGTTCTGAAAATAGTGTATTACATTATTTCGTAGCATCAAAATTGTTTTAGAAGTGAAACTTTTGAAGTGAAACTTCTTTATCGGGGTTGGAAAAAAATTTAGTGTAACATTTTTTCGTTACGCGTCACATTTTTCCGTTACGCGCCATCTTTTTTTTTTTGAAAAATAACGTCATAAAGAAGTTTCACTTCTTACGAGTGTACGCTAGTACACGCACACATTTTTTCTCCAAAGATTTAAGCAGAGGTACTCGTATAGCTATAGTACACCCACATTTTACCAGAAAGTACATCATCAAGGTCATCAGCTGCCTAGCCTCCTCCCAACAAATGGAATCAGTTACAAAAATTAATAACAGCTGTAGCAATAATTACACACACACGTTTCATAAATTGCAAATCATTCATGCAAACGTTACGTGATCCTAATTGAAAGGGTCCGCGTAATTGAGTCGCCAATGATACCCTTTCCAATATATTGTGTACCAAATGTGTTACGTATACAGAAAAATAACCGAAATAATGTAACGTCTTTTATATCAGAGGGTATTTATATTGTTGTTATAATTTTACGCATATAAAGGGTGTAAACCACCTCTTAACGAATACGAAAGGCACTTGTTTTACTCGTCATTCTGATCATTTTTTTGTTCAACACTATACCTGGGAACCTTCTAGTTACGGAGATATTGGGAGCAAAGTTGCAAGATTTTGACAAGCTTTTTTGCGTAAAGTTAGTTGATATACAGAATGCTTGGTTAACGGCTTTGTGATGAGGTGAAATACACCCTGTATGAATTGTTTGACTATCCTTCAAGGCAGAAGACCTCGTTGAAGATGGCGGAATGAGTTGGACAGAACCAACGACCACTTGTCCAAATAAGCCCTGAATCGACACAATTGTAAGTCATGCGGAGACCATTTGAACCACCCAGCAGTGAGATGAGGCAAGCTTAAGGTGCTTAGACGAGCTAAATTAGCAACTCTATTTGTGGTGGTTCAAACTTCGTTTGAAATGCTGTTAGAATAAAGTTCTAATTAATAGTTCGCATGCATATTAGTATGTTTTTTATTGTTTGAAAGATATTTTTCGTGATTTCTTTTTATCGAGCCAAATTAATTGTATTATGTTTTCCAAACATTATCATGCTAGCATAATAATATATCCTGAAGAGTATCATATATTTTTCTGGTCTTGTTTATAGCAGTCAATCATATACTTTTAGTAATTATAAAACTCGCGTTTAGCTCATGTAATCGCCTTAAAGTTCTCAGTAACAGTATCTTGGCGGAGTACTTTTGAAACATTGTCCTGTATAAAATCTAAACTATTTTTTCTTATGTAGGAAAGATTTGGTTATTTTCGTTAGTGTGTTTGTTACGATTAAACTCAAAAACTACTTGACCGATTTTAAAAATTCGTTCTGCACTAGAAAGCCACGTCTTTACTGAGTAACATAGGCTATATTTTGTCCCCGTTCTCCCACGAGAACGGGAAACACGCGGGTGAAACCGGGTGACGTTTGCTATAGTATTAAATATGGTTAGTTGTAAGTAGGTATTTGTGGGTAGTGGGTACTGACTGCCTCGTTGGTATTACAGCAAACCGTACTGCTAAGTATAAGGTCCTGGATTTGATTCCAAGGTCACTTTGACGACCCCTATGGGCCGTATGGCGCAGCGGTAGTGAGGCTGCCTTAGGTTCCCGGGTTCGAATCCCGGTAGGAGCAAATGATTGTGTGATGAGCATGGACATTTTTGTTTCCGCGTCATAGATGTACGAGTATATATGTATAATAAATATGTATGTACAAACAAAAAGTATATATGTAGTATATCAACTGTCTGGTGACCACGACACAAGCCTTGCTTAGTGTGGCACTAGATGGCGTTTTGTGTAATGTCCAGCGATATTATTATTTATTTATTTACTTACAATAATACTTAAGTTTTTGACTGGGTGAGTCTATTACACGGGACTGTATGTCATGCCAATTTAGACTTAGTTTATTCGAAAAAGTTTCCAGTAGGTAAAAAAAATATTAGAAAATTTTATTTGTTTGTTATGTGGGTCTAATTTTCGTTCTAGAAACAAATGGTGTGTTAATTTTTCAGTAACACGCAATCCGTATCTATTCGGGTTATGTAATCAGTTATAACCCTTTATTATGTGCTGTGTTTGTTTCAGTAAAAATAACCGGTTTATATGCGTGTTAACGCGGTAATTTATACCTAATGACATAGTTTGTAGTAAAGGTTCAGTGAAATCGATCCGGACCAACTGCGGACCCTGTACGGGATACCAGATACAGTCAGATATTGTAAACTGAATGTGTATGTGTATCTGTAAGTATCCTTGTAGCTGTATCGCAGTCTAAGCTTTATGAATAATGCAAAATTAGCCTATATAGTCTCCACTGCTGGGACACGGGACTCCTCTCTATGAGAGGGAAAAGGCTATTATCCAATACGCGGACTCAGTGCGGGTTGTAGATGTCATCATTATCATCATCATCATCAGCCTATAATGTTCCCACAGCTGGGACACGGCCTCCTCTCAATGAGCGGGAATGGGCTATAAATCTACCACGCGGGCCCAGTGCGGATTGGTAGATGTCACATGTCTTCGAATTTTTGGTTCTAGGACATGCCGGTTTCCTCACGATGTTTTCCATCACCGTTTTGAGAGCAGCGGTGATAAAATAAATTACACAAAGTAATGCGCCTGCCTGGGTTCGAACCCACGACTTACTGTTCGTAAGTCGGGGCCGGCACCACTGGGCCACCGCTGCTCCCAGTAGATGTCACATGTCTTCAAACTTTTGGTTCTAGGACATATGCGTATCTTCACGATGATTTTCTTTATCGTTTTGGGAGCTACACTCTAAGCAAACATTAACATTATTTATCTTTAGCTAAACATAAAGATCACATTCTGCTCAACACGCCAACAGATTCAGTAGCAGTAGACCAACCTAACTGAACTACATTCTATATCATATAAACATAATCAAGTCGGGGTCCTTAATAAACATATCAAGAATCGGACGGGGCCCACAAGACCCCTGTCCGACGTTCGTGGGGTCTGTAAGGTCGCCGGACCCACCCTGTAGATATTATCGTGAAAGACAGTTGGGAGAAGGTCGAGCTAAGGTATAGGATACATTGACTGTGATTGGAGGGAAGCAAAGGTGCTTGAGTTTATGGTAAAGTTTCACAAAAAAAATTAAATGCAGGTGACAATTAGAATAGGTTTTCTTCTAACAACTGGAAATTATATCCGAAGGTTAAATGATAAAAGTTGTTTATTTTGAGAGAAGGTTTTTACAAACAATTTTACACCTCGTTTTTTAGAAACTAGATGAGCCCGGTGTTTTGTAACTGAATACTTTGAGATGAAACAGCCGAATCAAACTCTGGTAACTAAACTAACATTTCGTAAGTTTGAAAAATCTTTTCCAGAAGAAACAAAGGATATTCAGCCGGTATGTTGCAAAATATAATCGTTATTGTTTTTAATAAGATAAAATCAAATTCTAACTTTAGTTATGTTCAGGCACTTCGATAGGTGACTGAATCTTCGCTATTGTTCAAAATAACAATGAAAAATTATAACTGGTAATATAGATAAATAGAACCAAGCAATTATCTACTAGACTCGTAGCAACACTAAAACAGATTTTCACGAAAATATATTAATATGTAACGCTGTTCGTACACAAGGGTTTCATTGAGTTCATTGTAATGTGAACAGATAAGGCGGCCCTTTATTATATTACCGAAAGGCTCGGTTGATATCATAATAATAATATGCCTTCATGCTGTTCAAAAGCAAGAGTCGAGTTAGTCAAACGTGATTATGAGAATGCGGGTGGGTTAGCATTTCTAAATAATTTTAAAGCTTTTCTTTATTCGTATCAGCCTGCTCTCCCACTGCTGGGCAAAACCTTCCCTCATGGCTTTCAAAATTAGTTTGACCTCTCCGACCAATCCGTTAAGCCTGAAACACACTTACGTGGTGTGGCGTGTCGCGGTTTAAGCCCACCACCGCTCTGGCCAATCGGTGGTGAGCATTCAGCGCCACGCCAGAACGTGCCACGACACAACACGACCTACAAATACGTCTCTAACCATACTAAATGTATGAAACCGATATGCTTTTAGCGCGCCACGCCACGCCACGCCACGTAAGTGTGTTTCCGGCATTAACATCGTCACGCCAGCGTTTCTTGGGCCTGCTTGCGACGGCTGTCTTCAGACACCCGCTGTGTGACTATCTTCACCCATCTGTCCGGTTTATCTTAAAAACGTGACCTGCCCGGTCCATTTTAATCTCACAGACTTATCGCCAACTTCCAAAAGGCTATAAGTGAAGCCTTTTCGATTGAAAAACGAACAAACCTTAATTTTTAATCAGTCTTCTTGACAAAACCACAGTATTTTAGTTATCCTTCACTAAAGTATATACATAAACTCTTCATTTCCATTACCCTCTCACTAATGAGCTGTCCATATCAAGCTGTAGTAACCGCTGCTCTCGGTTCACTGAGCGCGCACCCTAACCAGGGGGGTATTATGAAATATGACGGGTCCAAATCGACCCGATACTCGGATTAAGGGGCCCCGTGCTAATCTCTCGCTGACTCCCGACAAAATTGCTCATATCATCTGACAATGGAGACGCACCTGGTTTCGGGACTAAATTAAAAAAGTTTCGTGAGCCATCAATCCGACTGCGTGATTAGGAAGTTTTTTCTCGGAGGTAATTGCGTGGAGTTTGGTGTGAAGTTGAGATTTTATTTGTTTGGCGTCTTAATGTTTCTGTTCTGTGGGATGAACTGGAATCTAATTTCTCTGGATTAGAATTTAATTATTTTGAGGTAATCTTTTTAATTTGTTAAATAAGCTTTTGACATAAAACCTAATTTCATTCATCACCAATCAACACAAGTGGGTTTTGATAATGAATGAATTAATATGAATGATTTGATAAGTCCAGGTTTTCTCACGGTATTTTCTTTGATGCTTTATTTCCTTTTTGTCAGTTTTCCATTGATTTCATTAAAGCTTATTTTCCTTGGAAAATACAAGTTTCGATAACGTTACAATTTTATCCAGGCAGTCAATACTTCATCCCCACCGCAATATTACATCGACAACTGTTTTCTCGACTCGATGACGTCATTATCGTTCGCACGGAAACATCTGAATTTTCTCCCCGAACCGGAGTCGAATCGTAAAATTTTAGCATTGAATAGATTGCATTCTTCCTGCAGGTGGAAAATAAGAATGCAATATGGCTGAAGGACTGTGTCATATTGAGCAACAGTGCATATCTAGGAAGTTGAAACTTCATAGCATTTCTGAAAAGCTTGATGTACGACCTAAGGGGACTTAATTAAAGTAGACTGGTATACTAAATTAACTTACTCATTCTTAAACAAATGTAAATGAAATGTAATTGTAATGAAATGTCACATACTACCTCTCTGAAACATTTCCAAAATATTTGCTTTATAAACTACGGGTGATTTTATAACCGTCCATATGCGGCGCACATTTGCTTGTCAAAATAAGAACGAGCGAAAAATCTGTTCTGGAGTTAAAACACATCGATTTCCTCTTTTTTTTTTGGAGCAGAATGAAACGGAAGACTTCCAATGTAATCCCAAACGCCTGTTTCTTTGTCGTTGACAATATTATCGTAAGAATCAAAGACATCTGAATCTCTCGTCGTACGGGGGAAGCAAACTCATAAAATTTTACACCACCCCATCAAGATCGCTTTGACACTTTTCAAGTATTACAATTATTGCCGGCTCGACGATCTCTTTGCGATAAATTAATTTAAGAAATTGGATATCACAGATAATTGGTTCTGTTATTATTCGTCTATGTACAATGGGGCTTTTACATCGGATTTCTGGGGAACAAAATTGGATATTGTATATATTTCCGCCGACTCGGTTATTTTTCTTCTGATTAAATTCTGTTCTTGCAATGTTGCTTTCACTTCGACTGAATTAGGCCTTTTGTTTCCTGTTACGGTAATAATATAGACGGTATGGCTTCCTTAGATTAAGAGGTTTTATCAATTATTTTTTCTTAAGGGGAATTTTATATGATTGAATCTCATGTAGACGCAATAATATAAAATTCCATATTCCTTGGGCATATCTATATTAAAATTACAAATAGCTAAAATAAGTAAGTAGGTAAGTTTGCAGGGGTAATCTTCGAAACTACTGATCCAATTTTTAAGATTCTTTCACTACCGTAAAGTTACTTTATCCCATTATAACGAAGCAATGAGCAAAAGCTAGTTTTTAAAATCAAGCTTTGATGTGCCTTTCTTTTTCGAAGAAACCTAACTCCTCTATATCCACCAAAAACACACGTAACCACTCTTAACATCTCCACTTACAATCTCCCAAACGAATCTCCTCCAAAGAAGCAATCGTTACTATTCGACTAACACGGCGTCATTCGATTCCGGGATCGACTAACGGCAAATTGCTTAATCGCCATCACTATGACCGTCCTACACGACACGTGAGTCGTGTACTAATCGCCTTATTGAGTTACACTACACCTATGCGATTACTTATGTAATTACTAGGACCTTAGGACCGCGAAGTGGTCTTGTGCGGCGTCAACGATGCGGGGTTTGTGTGTTGGGGGCTTAAGGCTAAATTTAAGCGTGGAACGTGATGTGATTCGCTGGTAGGTCTACTTCTATTTGTAATTTAGGTGTACTGAAAGTTTCGATAGGTGTTCTTTCGTGGGTCGTAGTTAGTAATTAGTATTCGCAGGTCAGCTAATACATAGTAATTAGCTGTTCCTTATTTGAAGCTCCAATGGTGTTTTTAATAATAGAATACAACCACATTTCAACAATTACGTATACGTAACAGGGATCGAGTCTACTGCCACGAAGCCAATCTTGATTATAGGTTGACTACGAGTTCCTCCTAAAAGAACCCAATTATACTTTGTTTGACCTAAGAATCAAACCCACGACCGTACGCATGGAGTACTTGCAACCTCCAGTGAAGCAGAACCAATGAGGCAGTCAGAGCATGGGCACACCTCTCCCTAATCCAGTTTGAGATTACCGATGTAATTTTATCGTATAGTTAATGCCTACATGCATCAATCAATATACTTGGCTCGACTTCTTATAACTGAGATACATAAAGCCACTATGTGCTTTATCTTCGATGTCGTCGAGCCAGCATGGTCTCCGATCGGCCATTAGAAACAATTCAATAGCTAAGTCGTCGCTCGTGTTACCAATGCAACGCTGGAACGTTCGAGAGGTATCTAAATGTTCGCATATTTTATCGGTTCTTGCACAACCTACTAAATTGGAGTCGTGTTTCTAAATCGTCTTTGGACCAGTTTTACATACTTTGCTTTTAAAACTTAAATTTTAAGCGGCAGGAAGCTTGCCCATTGTAATGAACGGCTAGGTTAAAAATGTCCAATTCCACAGTTTCAAAAAGTCCATTTCCCAGAATTACCATTTCCCAAAAAGTCAAATTCCAAAAGTCAGGAATGTTTTGTCATATTTTGATACTTAAAATAATAGGATGCAGCCAGATCAGGTTCAAAGCAAAGTATTTGGGCCGTGAGCTTTCCTTCTTTTTTTTTGGTTAGTAACCTGACCTGGTGTCAGAGTTCTTAAGCCGCCCACGGTTCGTGAGCTAATCAGGCGTGTAAATACGACACTCAATGAACCTCGTGGTACGTTGATGCTAATACACTCGACTGACCGACGCATTATTGGGATGTTCCGGTGCCTAGATGCATTTCAAAATCTTTTTTTTTTTAATTTAATTCATTCATTTTTCACACATGTAATAGATAGTTACATGGTTACGTGCAATGATGTCGTCAAAGATGGAGCAGTCATGACTACGGGTAACCTATCCACTTCAGTTTCCTTTTAAAGGTGAACGTTATTAACTACTACAAAGAACAGTTAACGGTCGATAAACTTCGTAAGTAAATCAAGAGGTTACATGGTACCTACTCATCCTCTTTAGACGTAACCTAAGCCGACCTCAACTATCTAAACCTTCCCTCTTTAAATACCACAACAAAGACGAAATTAATAAAACCGGGAGCACACGATAAACTTAACATCAAAACACAAACTATGTTTGTAGTGTACGGGAACCCTGAAAGGCAACCCCCCCGCTAATGGAGCCGGTCAATTACTTAAGACGGGGGAAACCGGATCATAAATCCGGGCTATCGATCAAAGTTCGGCCGTGTCCGGCCCGGTCAAACATGTCCGGTAGATATTGTGAGTATACGGAGGTTACAAAGCAGGAAACGTCAGAAAGATAACATGTTGTAATCGATTACAAAAAAAAAAGAACAGTAAATATCCAATGATATTTAGCGATTTTTTTTTTTTGGAACGTGATAGGCCAATGTCTATCACGTTCCTATAGGTGGGACACATACCGGTACCTCATTTTTATGAGAGGTTAGCTCGATGCAACGCACGGACACAATACGGGTTGGTATGACAGCTGGTTTTTTACAAATCAGTAACTATTTAATGCCGTAAGCAAGAAATTGGATGACTTAGCATCGTTGCATGCTTAGTTTCTTAGTCTTTTGCCCTTGGAAGCCTAGTCACGCAAGGCACTCATAGGATAGTCCGATAAAATAGACCATAACCTAATATCCTGTTAGACGTCATTAAAAAAAAGCTTCGTTGTTTCGATTTGTGGTTATATCGACACAAATTGCATAGATAGCGCCGGAACAACATGGTATTTAGAGAACTGTCACCGTCGTTTGTGTATATGCAAACTATTGAAAACAGCCACGAGAGCTTTCGATACAAATGCAACCGAATAAACCTTCTGTTTTGTATTTATCTTTACAGTGTCCATACGGTGTGTGTGGTTGATTGATTTGTTAAGTAAAAGGTTATTTCTAGGTCAGTGTGGTGTTGTCGTGATATCGCTTTATCATGAGGAGGAATCAAGGAAAATACCAATACATACGGTAAGTTGAACTAACCGAATAGCTTTGTCCTCCTATTTGAGCAAAATTGTGTTTCAATTTTCCAGTATAAAAAATATCGCAATTTCTTGGAGTTTTAAGAAAATTATGGATACTACCTTGTCATTTGTAGTACGTTTCAAGCACTATGTGCATATTGGGTCAGTATATAAGTCCACATATAAATTTTCATCAAAGATTGTATTGGGTCAGGTGATGTGAATTTTTAGATACCGCGGCCACGGAACGTAAAGGGCGAGGAATGAACATGGATGGTGATTTCCAATCCAAAAAATATATATATCTCCAAAACGGCTGTACCGACTTTTACAGGACTTGTACTGGTAGATAGCTGATGTTACAAGGGGTACGAATTATTATTAATAGAAATTGTTATAATTTCACGCATGCGATGTTCGCAATAGCTAGTAGAAAGTAAACATGGATCCTAACATCTCTGCCAGCTGCTTTAACCCTCAGCCTTTCGGATATTCACTAATAAAAAATCAACATAACTATCTCATTACACGATGCGAAATTAATAAGAAAAATTCCATAAATTCCAGGGTACCTTTTCACCCCGCGGCCGGTCGTGGACAACTATGTCAAAAATGTTGCTCAAGACTTCACTGCAACCGAACTTTGGGCAAAGGGGTTGGGGGTGACCGCTTGAATGAAATAGTGTTTACTGAGGGAAGTTCATATACGTTAAAATACTGAAGTATTTTTTTTTCAAGAAAGGCAAAAACAGACCGTATTTAATTCTCTTCATATAAAATCTTGCCCTTTTTCCATGGTAAATACTACTTTTGACAAGTTAATATGTAACATACACTTATAAAATCACGCCTTGTATTCCCCAGAGAGTAAGGCAGAGGTGTATAATCCTGATGGAAGAACCTAATAACGCTTTGCCCGACCCGAGAATTGAACTCAGGACCTCGTGCTCAGCAGTCTGGCTTGCCACTAGACCAAAGAGGTAGTCACGTTAATACACCTCATCTATACATATAGTAGTAGTAGTAATATAGTAATTCCTGTATTGTCAACCTATTTACTCTTTTCAGTACTAAAATACACTTTATTTGTTGTTTGTTTCTATTATTGACAGCCCGAATGGTGCAGCGGTAATGAGGCTGCCTTACGTTCTTAGGGTCCCGGGATCGATCCCGGTAGGAGCAAATGTTTGTGTGATGAGGATGGACATTTGTTACCGAGTCATGGATGGTTTATATGTATATTGAGTATGTATTTACAAACAAAAAGTATATAATCTATTATACCATATCAACTATCTGGTGTTCACGACACAAACCTTACTTAGTGTGGCACTAGATGGCGCTGTGTGTAATGTCCAGCGATATTTATTTATTTACTGAAACATGTGTAGGATACAAGCTTATTGAGGGTGAGTAACCCTTTAGGGTTCCGTATACGCAAAGGTTAAAGTATGCACTTGATGATTTTGATTAGACACGTTTGTGGCTTCAATAAAACCTTTGTTTACATTATGGGGTAAGCAAAAGGGTTCTTATGGGGGTGAGTTTGCATAGTTTGTCCAAATACAAAGGTGGTTGTCGGATTAAGTACCCCTCCTACTCAATTTGTGTTAAATAAATAATCAGTCGACTTCTGGCCCATATTTGAAAAGGTAATCTTTCCTTTTGAAAAGAGGGGAGAAGGTACGATATTTTAGTGCTTGTAAAGATTTTTCAAGACCCGTTGAAAGGACTTCCTTTCAACGTTTTTTTATGGGCATTCAGATAGCTCGTTAGCTACCTATCAATAGGTTTGTACCTGCTTTGATATGACAGGTTGTCATACCGATACTCCTGTAAACCTTCCTGTGACTTTTAAAGGTTTCTTACTCTTTAACCTTATTTTATACTCGACTATCTGTTTCTTGGGATGTCTCTCTAATCGCAGTAGGTCGCTATGCTCTAGATACCAGACAATACACCAGCAAAACACTAGATTTACAACCTCAACTATTCATCACCAAACTTCAAACTTAATCACCATATCAGATCCGAAATAACCGATAACAACAAGATTAAACGCAGGTACTACCGGATTACAATAATTTACGACTCGTCCTGCGACCCGTACCTCAGATAGTGAGGGGAAATAAATTATTCGGAACTTAAAGTTCGGATACTCCCGGCTATTATTTATTTAAGGTCGAACTGCGGATAGTTCGCGGCAACTTTCGTCACTTCCGCTCAGTTGGGAGGCACAGTTGTAATTTTCTTGTTGTGACTCTTCTTAGTTAGTTCGGAGTTGCGGATAAACTGTGCTAGGAATACGATTGACTTTGTGTTGGGAGTTATTTTGCGAGATAACTCTCGGGCGAAGCTTTTTATGTTTGTTCACAAATGAATTTCAGATTGTGGTTTTGGCGTATTTTCTTTTGATTAGGTTCTGGAGACGGTTTTAAGATTGTCTGGAGAGGTTTACAGGTTGAGTGCCTTTAAATGTCGCTGGCTTCGTGTTAAATTATGTACTTGTACTTGAATAATTGAAATGATTCTTTGTCTGGCGTTGAGTATCATAACCCTTAAACTTGTTTTAAGACTGTTTTTGATATGCAAACTAAATTTCAACTTAAAAATGTTACCCAAAAAAACCCTGCTAGAAAAATGAATTGACGCGTTGACGCTTTAAGAGACTAGCTAAAAAGCACTTGATTGTAACAAAACATTGCATAAACAGTCATACACACCTAGACAAAGACAAACGTCTCAAAATGACAAAACAACACTTTCCCCTCACGAAATAACGACAAAGAAACAAAATACTATACAAATATTTTCGTTTCTCGCTATCTCGAGTAGGCAGCCCTCACCTGGCGTTCCGATCAAAAACGCTAGCGTTTCGTGAATCAATCGAGAGAGAAAAAACCTCTCCGATAATATAATGGAATCGAATTATCACCGAGATGAAGACGAGACGGCTATAGGGCTGTCTAAACAGACGTATCCTCACTATTCTATTTTTGTTCCATTCCGTTTCGGATTAGTGGGATATTTTTTCAAGTTGCGGTGTGGCACTAGGTAGGGTGGTGCTTACTTATTTATATGCAGAGGTTTTTCCGTAGCTTTTGCGAAATGTGTGTTTCACTTTCTACTGTATTTCTAAGCTGTATAGGGTAGTAACACGAAACTTTAGAATAAATTTTATTGTATTAATCGAAAAACTCACAGAATACTTATAAAATATACGTGGGAACACTTTCAATTGCTATTTTTTTGCCGGCAACCCTACAAAAAAGGGGGGATGAGTAGACAGGATGAAAGTCTGTAATTCCATTGTGTTCGATAACAATCGCGAGTAGCGAATTGTGTGTTTGCTCACCCCCCCTTCCTAAGGATTCTGTAACGAAGATTGTTATGGACTTTTCTGACCAGCAACAGGTTCCATTGGTGATGTTATTAATTCTTATTGGCTGTTATCTTGATCTGTTTGTTGGCTTGAAGCCTGGGACACGTGTTACTGTGTTTGTAGAATGATTGGTAAGATACAGGTAAAAAGTTTTTTTTTCATAAGTAGGTAGATGCTAAAAACGAGTAAGCCTTGACAGTTTTTTTTCCATAGTCAACGACCAACTCCAAGCGTACACCTTTTTCTCGAGGGTTTCTAAGTGCCCAAATGGGCATTTATATGTAGGCCCATGTAAAATAAAATATTTTGATTTTAACGCTCATGTAGGTATGCGGTTTGAGTTCTGCAGTACCTAAAACTATAAACTAAATGAGTCGCTTTAGTAAAAACTTTGGCAGAACCTCAGAGGTTACGAGTTTGTGTAGCTTGTACTAGTAGTAAGTGTTTTCGATCTGTAAACCTTCTTCTACATAACTGTACGTTAATAGTGCTTACTTGAAAAGACACTAAAAGCTGTATTAGCTAAGGGGAGTGCTCCAAGGTAACCCGTGAAAGTCAAATTTTCCGACGTTTTCTTATAATTATGTAACTACTTACATAATTATACGACTCGAATGACGTAGTGGCAGTGAAGCTGCCTTGCGTTCATAGGGTCCTGGGTTCGAATCCCGGTAGGAGCAAATGTTTGTGTGATGAGCATGGACATATTGTTTCCGAGTCATGGATGTTTATATACTCGTACATAATAAGTATGTATTTACAAACAAAAAGTATATATGTAGTATATCAACTATCTGGTGTCCACGACACAAGCCTTGCTTAGTGTGGCACTAGATGGCGCTGTGTGTTAATGTCCAGCGATATTTTTTTAAATTTTTAATTTTATTTATAAATCTCACAGTCGTGACCGATATTTTTATCAACGTAAAACTTAGCGTTGCCGTTCAAATTGCAAAAAAAACGTAAGAAAATTTGAATTTCGCGCCGCGGGCCACCCTGACGCTTTCGCCTCAAGGTTTGATTGGTTGAAACAAATTTTAAGTTATGCCCGAGGCTAGAATGAGTTCTGTAAAACTATGGGGCTAAGATTTATTTTGCCGAGGCATATCATACCCTAGTTTTTATATTGATTGGCGTTTATTTTGCATTACGGTTGCATACTATGAAAAACACACGCAGTAACACACTATACATTTAACAGTTATTAGTTAAATTTAATTGTTTTAAATTACGATTAAACTTTTAATAAGTTCCACGCAACATTTAATTGGATAACAGAAATATACGAATCGGAAACCAATGCGTTAATACGATTATAAATTAAATAATGCCGTACAATTGTAACTTTATACCACGAACATCGGAATGAATATATGCTTTGTATAAAAACACATTGATTTCCTGTGAAAAGGCAGAGCGTATAATTTTATTTTTAGTTATTGAAATACAAAAAGGTTTATTATACAATAGATTGAGGTCCATGTTCACCGAAAAGATAACAGTCTAATTATCTAAAAACAGCTGTCACTTTGATATGTTCCCATACAAAATGTGTTTTAAACAGCTGTTTTTAGAAAATCAAACCTTCATCTTTTTGGTGAACATGGACCTTAGTCTACATATACAGCATGCATCAGAACTGTTTGGGCACACTATAGGGTGTGTGATACATAATCTAACTGAACGACATTCTCCATGATCGCGAATAAGTAATCACCTGTCTCACAAAAAGCTTCAATACTTACTTGGCCCAAATAAACGCGATACACGTTGTATAAAAATTATAGCAAATAAAATTATGCGCCAAGCCATAAAAAGGTGAACATATAAAAATTATAACATT
The DNA here is from genome assembly GCA_916618015.1 of Xestia c-nigrum. Classification (NCBI taxonomy): domain Eukaryota; kingdom Metazoa; phylum Arthropoda; class Insecta; order Lepidoptera; family Noctuidae; genus Xestia; species Xestia c-nigrum. Next base: position 20,799,357 of record OU745252.1, on the reverse strand, counting down.
TAAAACGCACTTACCCCGCTCAAAGTTTTGATATTGTGCAAAGCGTCTTGGGCTTTCAACGCCGCTTTGCGAGTGAAAAACGTCACAAAACAGCACCCTGTAACAGAAGCGCACACGTACATAACATGACATACACACCACATACAGGGGGTTGCCTACAACACACCTTACTTCAGACAAACTACACATAGAAAAACAACAACTACGGTTAAAACAAAAACCTATTTTTTGTTATTTGTATAATGCCGATTGTAGAAGTGTCCTAATAATCTGCATTTCCAAACTATGTTAGGGTCAGCATCCAGTCTTACGGGGTACAGCTGAATGGACATGGACGTGGATTTTGATTTACTTACATTTTTTTTTATGATCATTAATTTTATGATTGTAAAAGTAGCTATTAAATTGTTATTTTTATCTTTTGACATTCTTATTATTCTTATTATTTTTGTTTTTAATTTATTCGAATATTAATTATTATTTTTTTGTAAAAAGGAGCTATTGTTATTTTTTTTTTTAATGTTTGTTTTGTTAGTACTGACGAAACCTTAGTATTGTAATATAAATTTAAGTTTTTCTACACAATCTTTTTTGTTAAGAAATAAATTACTTATGACTTAAGTCTGCCTATTTGACCTCAACACCAGGACTGTTACTGGAACACACGATACATCTTTCTGAGACTAGTGAGTACTAAACTTTTATTGATTTCAAATTAACTAATAGTGCTGACAATTAAGTCTTACGCACACCGGTTAGGAAACTATCTCATTTTATGTACATCTTCTAGTCTAATTTGCAATCTGTATTCAAATCACGTGTGAACTAAGATTGGCTGTCGTAAACTAATCGGTCAATGACCCTGGACCTAGCCCGAGAACGCGTGTAATAGTAACGTAAATAAGTACGTGTTTTTAATTCCAACTAATATTATAAATGGGAAAGTAAGTTTGCTTTCTTTTCACGCCTAAATCACAAAACCAATCATCCTGTAAGTATAGGTGTACAAAAACGGACATTGACCTTTCATCCCGAAAAAAGAACTGTTCCCTAGGAAAACAAAACGTTACTATCATAATAGATGGCGCCACGTGTCTTTCGAATCATGATTTAATTATGTCATTACGGCACATATTACAAAGCACACATAATCAATGTCGAATTCCTGTAAAGTTTTATGTCATCAAGTGACTAGAATTTGTCTGAAATAAGGTATGAAACATAAAACATTTTAAATCAGTGAAAGCTCTAGAATGCACAGAAATCACTCATGGCAAGCTTAACAAACAAAACCTAGATTATTATAACAATTTATATAAAGAAATCACAACACACGTAAAATTTTAGTTATTATTGTTAAATTGTAGACTTTGTCTGAAAAACTGTGAAATGCAATAAAACTGTGAAATATCTGGTAGATACAGTTCGTAATTTCTCAATATTAGCCCATTATGTATGTCTCACTGCTATGCAAAGGTCTATCCCATGCTTTCAACTGCTCGTGGATGTTCGCCACCGATATTCCAAGAATTGAATCTTTCTTAAGGTGGACGCACACTTATCCGCGCAGAAAGATTTTTTTTTCATCCGTATGACGTCATTTATTCGTCCGATTCGACACGTGTATAAAATTCTAATAGGTTTCTTTCGCGAGTGACCAATAATATTATCACAAGTATTTTATAAGTGTAAATATGACAGATATGAATGTCTAGTTACATTCAGAATTTCAGAAACTACCCCAATGTACTATACAGAGTCTATCAAATTCTGTCACCTACCAAAAGACATAACGAAAAAAAAGTCAAGTCAACCAAAGTCTCAAAATTGAACATAACAAGCAAACAACTTATACATTCTTAATGACAGCGTATTTACTGCACAATTCTAATTCAGTTTGAATGATCGACAGGCCATTTTACGTACGTCAGGCTAACACGCGCATGGCGTGCCTCTGCTAACGAGTTCGCGTTATAAACTGTTAATTGTGACACGAACACTATTTACATAAAAGAACATACGTAGCATACTGTTTCAAGTGTAATGAAAGTCCTTATTATAGAAAAGTAAAGTTGATTAGGACTGAAGTACTGCATACTTTCTTTTCGCGCGTTAACTCGCTAAGAGCTAAAGGCACACGTCGCCATTTTGCTTTTTCCCACAGATATTTTTAAAATTGTTTAGCAACAGCGCGCTTGAAAATGTCATTCAAGCGTCATAGAAGAACAATGCCACACTAGAGCAAAACTTTTCGAAGTATTTTTGTTTGTATGTGTTGAAAAATAAAAGTAAATAAAATAAAAGTTTTATTTGAATATCGAATGTCAAAAAGTTTGTAGTGGAAGTTTTGATTGAGAAATTGGATTGACGTTTTATTAAGGTTAACGAATTAGGGTGCAGTATACAATTGTGTGTGTGTTTTTTATTAAGTTCTAAACAAAGTTAATGAAATAGACCAAGTATTTCTTTTACGAGTATTTTTTTTTAAATTAGTTACATAGTTACTAACATAGTTTTTAAGTTCTCATTGTTACTAACAAATAGATAAGTTAAATTGTTTATTATTGTTAAGATACTTACTAACAATACTAACCTAGTACATAAGCAGCATTGTTACTAAAATACTAACGAAATAAAGCTTAATTTATTGTTTTACTTATTTACTAGCTATTGCCAAAGCATTATGAATTTCGTACTGGGGCGTTTCAATTCACTACTGGCACAGATAATATAATACTAGCGTACAGATACCCCATCCCATACAAAGAAACGTGACCGCCGTAACTACGTCATTTCTACGGGCTATTCGGGCAATTGTCTAAAGTGGCTGAGCCCGGCTTGTTTCACTAACCTCGGCTCTAGATGGAGCTACCAGCGTTGACTCGCCAGCTTGTGGGTTCGACCAGTTTATTTTACACAAATTTACACCAATAGATGGCGTTAAAACCATACTCTACTTTTGTACTACCTCTAAAACTAAGGTAGCCCCGTGACCTTGAAGCTTACGTCGTTAGTCACTCGGCAATCGACAATAATAAATTCACGTTCTTTCATGCCTACTTTGCGATAGCGCATGATTTCTTGTGCATGGTAATGGTACAGCTAGGTACAGTGCCGACCAAAAGTCGATAGACAATCTCACAAAGCAATAGCTTGACGTTTAGTTTGACTTACGACCTTCTACTTTCAACAAAATAGATATTGTCGTCAGCAACTAGTTGTAGTTCATAATTTCAATGCCAATATCTAAGACATGATGGCCTAGCGGTTGGGCCCGTCCAGAATAAAGAGTGAATCAGTAAGCCGTGAGTTCAAATCCCGCACAGTTACTTTTAGACTTTTTGTAAGTTTTTACTCTACAGAAATATTATATTCTTTAACTTGTTTGCTTTGTTCACACATTTCGTAAAGTTAGGGAGGTAGATAGAAAAATAAGTCAAGAATTTTGTTAGATTTCTGTGAGGTAGACATGAATTTTATGAATATTTTAACTTGATCGGAATGAACTTTGTCGTTTGGTTGTAGTCATACAAAATACACAATATAATGTGGTAGTTGATGGTCAGTGACGTGTGGTTTAATAGATAGCGATATTGTTGTTGGTGTGATTCTTAAAATGCGGGCAAATATTAATATTAAGGCGAGGGCGACTATTATCGCGAATTATCCGCGCTTCATAAAAGTGGCCTTAATAGAACTGAATGTGAGTATTATAATTATTTATGAATTGTAACTTCAACATTGAAAATTAAAAACGAATGGGTATTATAAATTGTTCATTTATTTGGTGACCTGTGGTTTACTTAATTCGTTGTTTTTTTTTTTCAAACTATCATGCAAGATAAATAATTAGTGTTTATTATTGGATTTATAAATGCAGAGTGAATGAAGTCACTTTAGTATTTATTACAGCTGCCTAACATCATTTTTTTTGTTTAGAGAAATGCAGTAAGTCTCTGGATCAAAAGGTATGAGGAAGAAGGGAGCCTTGCAAGTAGACAGCGAAGTGGAAGGTCGTCGCTTATTAGCGAAGCGCAGCGACAACATATCGTGGGCGAGTATGAAACCAATGGTTTCACACCTACGACACACTCGGAGTCACCGCAAACTGTTCGCCGTGCCGTCCACGCTGAAGGCTTGCATCACAGAAGATCAGCTAAAATGCCCTTCTTGACAGAAAGACATAAAGAAGAACGATTACGTTTCGCACGGGAATATTTAGACTTTGACTAAATTACTTCCATTTTGTTCCGGTTCGCGGTCGCCACTCCAGAACATTTCGACCCCATCGGCCATCCGTTCTGCGAGCAATGTGCCTTGCCCACTGCCACTTAAGCTTAGCAATTCTTCGGGCTACGTCGGTGACCTTGGTTCTCTTGTGGATGTCTTCATTTCTGATGCGATCACGCAAGTAAACTTCGAGCATAGCCCTCTCCATTGCCCTTTGGGTGACTTTAAGCCGCATACGTCTACTTGACTGCATTGAAAATAATGGGGGTTATACAAAATATTAATCCCTAATGTTCTAGTTTTAATTAGACGTGTTACAAAATGTTTAGCGATATTAATAATTCCTAAATTGAGGTTTAGTTTCAATCTTCTTTTCTTCAGGAAAATGAACACTTAAACTATAACCTCAATATGAGTTACATTTATTGTGACGTCACATAAAAAACATATTCACGAAGTATAAATTATGTATTAGTTTTCAGTAAGCAAGCTCTGTTGAATACCGATAGATAGAAGTGGGTATCAACAATTATATTTGTGTGATTAGAATATCCTTGTTATGTTAATAAAAAATGACTTCAAAGTGGGTATACAGATACACAAAAAAATCTTATGAACGGTTACAAGAGAACTTCTTATATCTAGGTAGGAATGTGACGTTACAAATCTTATTAAAGTTGTTAATTATATGAATAAATGAAACGAATAAAACAATTTTTGTTATCTGTCAGCACGACTTTTTTTTCCACCTTCCAACACCGAAAAAATATTCCACAATCACATAAATAGTTATGATGGGTTATTAACTTATATTTAAATCTTTATAAAAATAAATAATGAACATGAACCCATTTCAAAATAAATACCTAAGTAAATAGTTTTTGCATAAAATACAAATATTAATAAAAGTGGTTACAAAAAAAAAAACCCATATTATGTAAACAGGATTTGAACTCAAGACACGTTGATCGTGAACCCACTGCTTAACCTAAACAGCTATCAACACCTGGTAGATATGGTCGAATTTTAGCCATCCAATGCAAATACGATCATGCGTTTGCTGCGTGTATAACAAAAGAGACGGTAATATATATCTTTTTGTTTCGTGGAGAGCGACGCGACAGCTTGCGACAGTAGGCGACTCTGTAGCTGTGGTGTGCGTAGGTACTGTATTGAGACAGCTTACACATACAGCTGCACGGACGCGCGCCCGTGCGTTCACAGCAATATGATCCTTCGCGTGCCTGTGAACTTATGAACGCTTACTGTACATGTTTTTCGGCCGACTTAGTTATTTGTTATGTTCGGCGTCAAACGTCAACGCAAAATATTATAAATAACAAGTCGTTCAGTCAATCAGAATCATTCATAATATCGAAATACGTAGCTCTTGAAATGATTATTTGTTTTTTTATTTGTATGTTTTTTTTTTTTTTTTTTAATTAGATGACTTAAAGGGAGAGTTATTTTTTAACAGCGTCAGTTTCGAGTGTGAAAAAAACATTTTATTTTAATTACAAGCTGTTATTACTTAACTAAGTAGCAATATTTGCATGTTGTGTTGGTACCTACATGAGTAGGTAAATATTAGGGAATGCAATCTCGCGAGTTTAACGAGATTGCACTCGAGCTTACGTCTTATTCGAAGTGCGGACTGACACGGACGGAGTTGCGATCTGTCGGTTTAGTAGAATTGTTTCTTTCATTTGTTATTTTGATAGATACGTACGTCAAAGTTTACTACTTAGGTACACGTTCACCGAAAAGATAACGGTCTGATTATCTAAAAACAGCTGTCACTGTGACATGTTCCCATACTTAAATGTCTGTTAAACATTAGATATTTTTAGATAATCAGAGCGTCATCTTTTTGGTGAACATGGACCTTAGAAGTTTGTTAAAAAAATATAGATAGAGACGTGAAACAATGCTTGATGCATATATTATGTCTACTAGCTGTTGCCAGCGGTTTCTCCTGCTAGAACTCGAAAATTGGAAAGGAACATAAAATCGGGATAAAACTATCCTATGTGTTAATCCAAGTTATACTCTATCTGTGTACCAAATTTCATCTAAATCCGTCCAGTAGTTTTTCAGTGACAGAGTAATAAACATCCATCCAAACTAACTTTCACGTTTATAATATTTGGATTGTCTTATCTTATAATACTTATAATGTTTTTTTTTATTTTTTATTTATTCAAACATTGTGATTATTTGCAAAAAAACACACAAAACTGCCAATCTCGCGATATCTCGCGGTATTGTTATTCATAAACGAGAGATTTTGTATTCTCTAGTAAGTATACTTACCGGCTCGGATCTTGAGCGCTAGACGACCGAGTGGGGATGACCTTCCGCATTGCACAGACGCCAGTACATCAACTTACCCCAATCTGTCAAATTTTCCTAATCGAAAATGAACCTTCTTCTTTTGTTATAAAGTTGCAAATCGATTAAATCAACTTTACAGTATTGATTACATTTACTTGCTGGCGTCTGTACGCTCACGCTCATAGAAAAACACTTACGAGATCCAAAAATTTATCTTCTGCGCATGTGGACGTAAGCAAGCGCTCAAGATCCGTGCCGTTTGATAGGTAAGTACCTCAAGTCTTTCCATTCTACTATTATCCAACCACTTGCTGGCGTTCTATTGAACTGAATGTTGGACTGAGACAACAACAATTTTATGAGTACCTACCTACGTTTCGAGTCGCTTAATTTACCTGCTTTTATCAGTTTCATTTGAATTGCGTTTTGTGCTACAAGAAGAAGCATCTAAGGCCGCGTTCCGAGATAGGCTGTAATGGATTTGAGCGTCCATAAACCCGTTCCGTATTACCGTGAGCGCGATATCGATGTTCCTTGAATCGTCATAGGTGACGTCATGACACGCGCGAGCATGCGATTACACCGACCCTGCGCCAAATAAATATCACCATGAGCGCTGTCAAATGACCTAATGACAGATCTTAGCTGTCATAATCGTGAAAACTAAATAGGAACGCAAAATATTGAAGTGAGCGCTGTGAGTGATTATTTCGTATATCGGAATGCACCCTAACTTAGTCCAAGCTTAAACCATGGAACCAGTTTTTTTTTTATTATGAGCAATAATCCGATGACAATAGTCCTTAATACAAAATTGACCACCTCACCTCAGAGTCAGTTCAGTCGTGATTGTGTAAAATACATACAATAAACTGGATCGAATACTTGCGTGCCGATTATAATTAATAATTATTAAACTAAATAATGAATATAATAGAAATCGGATTTTTTGGACGTGTACATTACACGCCTGTGCGCGGCTTGCAATGTATATGTCACCGTTGAATTGTCAAACACGTTAGATTGTAAAATATCTAGAGAGATTGTAAACTCTTGAAATATTGTCAAACGAACATATGTGCTATAAAACGCATTATTTTTCGTAAAATGCATGCGATGGTAGTCAACTCACGCCAACTCAGGTCACTATAAACGACTATATCGACTCGGGATTCCAGTTTCATCAAGCGATGTGAAAAGATTTTATCGTTGATTTCATTTTAGATTTTCTTTTTATGTAAGTAATATTTCTGGAATGGCTTCAAGGTCCAAAATTGTAATTTGAGAGCGCAGAATTGCAGATATTTTTTTACACGTCTAAATATATTTTGTTTTATATGATATTTGCATTTTATAAATATTCCTAGATAAATGGTAATGTGTTAAGTATAGATATTGAGCTGTGTAGTAAAACTCAGAAAATGAAAACAGCGCCATCTATTGGTAGAAATAAACCACCTTAATCCACAACGTAGTACAAATTCTATTCACCAGAGGCAACACAATAATTTTATTTAGTAAAATCATGGAATTGGGAACTAGGAGCCCATTATTCCTTTTTTTTGTGTTAAGGGGATTTTTTAAAACAAGTAAATACTTTTTCCACAGTCAAATTTAAACAGATAAACAAGCTTAAAAAACAAATCGATACATATAACGCCATCTATTGAGATTTTTTGGAACTATTTTTTCTTTCTTCGCAATGAGACCCCATGCTACTGGTAAGCCTTTTGTGCTATTGTAAGATATTTGTGTTTAGTTTTAGTTAATGTTTAGTTAAGTTTCTTTGCTATCAATGGAAAAGTACTTGCGAGTTGTTACATAGTAAAATAATTTAAATGGGAGCTACATCTGCCAACAAACTGCTGTATAGTTTGGCAGAAGTATCATGTTATTGTAATACGAGTTATCAACGAATAAACGCTTTTTCATTTTTTTTTTTTTTTTTTTTTTACGTAAAACATGTTCATTAAAATTGTAAAGTGAACTTGGTTCTGCAAAGTTAAAACAAAACAATATACACAGCTCCAACAATTTAAAACGCAACACTAATAACGTGAAGTCGCCAAAAATAAAACGTGACAAAAACATAGAAAAACAATAAAAAACAGCAGGTTTTTTGAAACAACAAACGCTGCTTCTATGCAGACCTTGTCCGCGGTACCTTACAAAAGACGAGACAAGGTACGGTAAGTGAAAGGGGCGAGAGGGGTTTCATACAAAAGACTTTAATAATGGGACAAACAAAAATGTCAACATGTATTATAACGTACAGGGAGACCTGACCCTATTGTTGGTCGACAAAACAATGCGACGTGAAAACGGTAGTACAAGCTTAAAACACATATTGGAGCGAAAATACTTTTTATTATTCGTTTTACATTTTCATGAGTGTATTTAGGGATAAAAGGTACTACTTAACGTTTTAAAATAATGTGATTTTAAATCTGATGTGTATGTGGCAGGATTATACAACTTTTTTCGGGATTAAGAGGAGAGTAGAAGCTACTGAGATTGATTTGATTTTAACTTTTTCGGTAGGCTCGTTTACGGGTGATGTTTTTTCCGGAAAATAAAGAAATAAAAAGAAAATAGCTTTTTTCATGAGATGTATTTGACTAGAAGTTGAGGCTTGGACAAGTTAAGACTCAGTAAAGCTGTAAATTTTGGAAGTTACCCCCAAAATATTATTTCTCTTGTCTCCAACTTTCCCTTTGTTTAAATGTTGCAAAGTGTCGACCAATCTCAGATTACGTAATGAAGATCGACAGTTTCTAAGTTTGATAATTACGAAAGCACAAAGGGAAACTTTTGGATTTAAATACAGACACAGTTTAATACAAAGTTTAGAATTTAAATAGTTGAAACCAAGTTTGAGTTGATATTTTATATTCGTTGAAAGATATTAAAACGATGGATTAGGAAAGTTTAATTTAGATGGGATGAATTACAATTCTCTTAGGACGAAACTTTTAATATTTCACAAATATTATAATTTTTTTTTTTCGCTTAAAAAATATGAAGAAAATCACAATGGAAACTTGTCTGAACTTTGCGAAGATTTCAAATAATCTAGTTAAGTATTGCCCAACGTATAATAAAACTATTCAAAAGCGTATTCTAGGAATTTAAGTTTTCAATTCCTAGAAAACAGTACTGGCAGAAAAACTGAACAAAAACACCGCCATTCCACTTCCTTGAACAAAGTTAACTCCAACAAACTAGCTTCGGGGTATGCAGGGGAAAATTAATTCATTATTTCAGTTCGCAGTAACATCCTCAATCATCTCTTTTCGTAGTAGCTTTTATTCTTAACATAACTTCATCAATATTTAATAAAGACGGTTCAAATTAAACGATCTGACACCGTACAAGTTTCGGTATTCCCGATACTAAATTTAACAATTTCTAATTTCGTTTTCATTGCGACTGAAATATCCGAATTGTAATGAAATATAATCGGGAAACGTTGATTGAATTCGAATCTATTTATAGATCTTTAAAATTGTCGCGTTCTTCTATCTCGTTGGGTTTTCGTAGAATTTTCTGAGGTGAAACAGCGAAATAAGTTTTTATTTGTCTATTTCTGTGAATTTCAGGAATAACTAACCCTGCTAATGACGTCTATCAAAAGCAAATATTTAGAATACTTCTATTAAAATAGGAGTAGCTTAATTTATTGGTGCTTTTGTTCTTGGAACTCCAAATCATAAGCCTAGGGTACTTTTTTGACAAAGTCAGTTCAATAAATAAAAAAATATTGAAATGAGTGCCCAAAAAATGGCTTTCCTGAATCTTCAACGCTCAGCTCATTGCTTATGGTTGAACTTACAAAAACTATTCGATTGAATGAGCTGCACTTAAGCTGTTCCATGATCAACTAGTATTCTTAAACAAATCTAAACAATTATAATCATAGCCAAAGTAAACATAAAACACATAGCAACAAACCTTTGCTGGCTCCAGTGATCTTATCCCTCAGCACGTTGATCTGATGAACCCTGCCGAACTCTTCGAACATCTGACGAAGATCGTTCTCGTCCATGCTTCGAGGCACTTGGCCCACAAACATCTGGAAAGGCACAAATGGAAGTATTAGTAACAAAAAATAGTCCTGGTTAAGTCATATGGACTGAGAATAATGAAGAATGCGCCAACCTCAAATGAATTGAGATAGGGTCAAGAGAGTGATGATGAGTCGGATAGACTGGCATTCCACTGCAGGTTAGAAGCTGACCTCAATATAGTTAGGAAATGGCGAGACAGATGATGATGACGAAAGAGGATAGCCAAGACCCGTTACTGAGGCGAGATTGGTGGGAGTTGAATGTTTAGCAGTGGACTTTTTTCGACTTCTACAATGATTGCACTATAACTTGGTATACCATTTGGTAATGCTCTCGAAACCTCCTCTACTTTATCAAGAATCAAGGATTATACAGCATGTTGCTGAATACAGATTGGTGAGTTTTAGACCTTTTTAAGCCAGCCTTATTTTGTCAATGTCTTATGTCAGTGCTCTTACTTATGACACTCTAAGTCGGAAGACCAAGAGATTTAAAATTAGATTTCGAATAAAACTAAAGTTACCACTGAATAAAACCATTTCTATCTAGGTTAATATGCTCTCCAAAACAATATTTCAAGTCCTGCTCCATAAATTGCTTGAACATTATAAGACCAGTTCGAAAAGGTATATATTTGATTTAGGTATCGACGTTCAATTTTGATTTGTAGTCTACCTATTATTAAATGTAAGCCGTGACCGTAGCCAGGTAAATAAAATACGATATCAAGATGAAATAATACAATATTGTTGTATAAGAGCACTCCTGTTTTATTCAGAGAGGCTTAGGTTGTATTGTCTGCCCTAACAGGCAAGAAATGAAGAAGCTTGTAAAGGCTGTTGACAGAAATAAATTATTGGACTTACAATAACAACATAAATTCCAAATTAATAGGGACAATTAATATGTCATGGTTGGCGTACTCGGTGCATAAAAGCAATCATGAGTACGGTAATTGGCAGTGGGGTCGTGCTGCCACCTAGCGGGGCCGGGAAGCAACCACGCGGAACATTTTTAATTACGCCGCGGCGCATCACTTCATTTGCAAATTTCAAACTTAATTTTCTTTAGAGCGAAATGAATTAAATGCGACTCAAACCTGAAGTGCGTTTTGTTCCGTTCTGACATGAAATGCTTTCAATTGCACTTGACGTTTTTGTGGTGGTATTGTTTAAAGGTAAGAATTTTTTAGGTTTTAATTCACTTGTATTGGACAAATTGGTTGTGAAAACCTTATGCACCTTCAGAAAATTGCTTATAATAATTAGTATCGTAAAACGGGGCTATTTGGGTTTTGGGGGCTAGGTATTTGGGATGACCCAGAATTTTCAACAAAAATATGGATCTATGTCGGTTGGTGTATGGTAGAAGTGCTTTTACAATGTCTAGAAACACTGATTGGCTGCTACAGTCTCCGCAGTAACCCAAATAGCCACGTTTTACTGTAACATTAAAATTGTCTGAAAAACCATACAGGTGTATGCATGAAAAAGCAAATCTTTCAGGATTTTCAGTACATTTCAGGGTTAGTAAAATGAAGACATCTTTGTGAATTTATAATAGAATTGAAAGGTTTGTAACCTTATTTGTGAGCATAATTGATGGATTATCATGACTACAATTTTCAGGAGAAACTTTTCATATTTTTCACCAAAAATATTCAATCATCTTAATGTACCATTTGCGTTCCCATGAGCGATTATCGTTATCACAAGGCACCAAAGGTATGTGGGTTAGAGAAAGAGGTCATTGACGTGCTCACGAAATGTTTTAGATTCGTTCTGAAGATTACATTATTTTCGTGAAAAATATTAGTTTTTTAAATCATGGTGTTTACTTCCTATGTTTGTTTTGATAATATTATGATTATTCCACCTTGATTTATTTATTGATTCTGTATTTGCATAAAGTTATATGAAGTATAACAAGACAAAAGTTATAAAGTAAGTAGTAAGTTATTATCAGTTTCAGTCATTTTTTATGATGAGAGACCCTAAACTGAGCAAAATAATCAAAACGACAGCGACTGAGAATTTTTTGAAAGAAAATCAAAAATACTGTCCTAACTGGGGATCGAACCCAGTATCCCACAAACGATTGGAAGTCATGCTTGCAACCACGGCTATAATAGAAAGGGGGTGACCATTGAAAAGACGTCGACTTTATGTTAAGTATGAAAGAAACAGAATGCATGCTACTCCAAGTAAATTGAGATAAATCAAAAAGGAAAATATTCGCTCCATGTAAACTACTGGTATTCAGCTGCTAGTTGGGAAAAGGCTCGGCAGGTAATGATAAACCTTCACTCAAACTCAAACTTAAACTCAATTCATTTATTTCAACTACACCATTACGGCACTTTTGAATGTCAATAAAACGAAAAAAAAAGGCTACAGTCACAGACACAAGGCATAATAACTTGAGAATGTACTGTAGTTGCCCTCTCCTAGCGTAGATCTCTATGGAGAAGAACGGGCAAGAAACTCCATGGACACTCTTTTCAATCAAAAATGTTGTTACAAAATCTTGGTTACATCTTTCATCTTGACTCACTCACTTTGGGCCCTATGAGAATACCACCGCTGTGACATTTTTTAATGTTCCAGTACCATGCTGAGATAGGAGCCTTTTGGCCTCGTACATGACGAGTTTCGTTTCTTTTGACGACTCGAATGGCGTAGTGGTAGTGACGCTGCCTTACGTTCTTAGGGTCCTGGGTTCGAATCCCGGTAGGAGCAAATGTTTGTGTAATGAGCATGGACATTTGTTTCCGAGTCATGGATGTATAGATGTATAATAAGTATGTATTTACAAAAAAAGAAGTATATGTATCAACTATCTAGTGTCCACGACACAAGCTTTGCTTAGTGTGGTACTAGGTGGCGCTGTGTGTTAATGTCCAGTGATATTTATAATTTACTTAATATTATAATATATTTTCTTATGTTTAATTTTTATTATTTTATAATTTTGATGTGCTTTGTCTTGTGCAGACTAATAACTGATTTTTCTTTCTTTCAAACGAAGTAGATAATGACAGAAACTATAATTTTAAGATACCGACAACCTATTCATACTAATTTACATGAAACAACTATGATATTACCTTGATGTAGTCAGGGTCCGGCATTTCAGGCTTCTCTTCATTGTTGTTGTTGTTTATGCTGGTGCTGTTGTTGTTGTTGATGTTCATGTTCATCCCACTGTAACAACGGGAAACTACCGGTTAGATACGTTGGTACTAGTAGGTAGGTTAGTTGGTGGCGTTTATTTAAACAGGACTTGTGTAGTAGATATTTAAAAAAGGGAGTCTTAGTTCCATGTTCACCAAAAAGACAACGCTCTGATTATCTAAAAACAGCTGTTTAAAACACCGACAAACTGTCCTGTACTGCCGACAAACTGACCTGCAGTTTGGCAGAAGATATGTAAAATATTCTTAAGTAGCTTTTTGTTGTAATAAATTAAAAAAAAAAACACATTTTTTGTATGGGAACATGTCACATTGACAGCTGTTTTTAGATATAATCAGACTGTTATCTTTTCGGTGAACATGGACCTTAATTCTAAACTATACCTATTTGTAATCATGATCTCGAAAATGGCTCAAACGATTTCTATGAAAGTTGAAAAACCAGGGTTTTACGAGAGAAAAAATCGATATAACTTTAATCTCATTTCTGGGAAAATTCGTTGTCTCTGTTATCACTCAAACAGAACTCGGTCGTCCAGCTTAGGTATACAAAATTATGTTTTTTAAAAATAGCTTAAAATAGTGCAATTTTAAACAGTAAATCAATGTTTGAAATTTTTCGAACATTGATTAAGCACCCGTTAAACACTGTTTTTGCAACAAATATCTAAATCTCTAATCTGTGTTCAAAATGTTAGAAGCTTGTAAAAGATTCAGGATATTTTCTGTTTTTTGTTGCGTTGTTGCGTTGTAGATTTCGACAACTAACACCCTAATAATTATGTTCATACTGTACCGATATTTCATCCTATAAACTTATTAATTTTCAACATTTCAAGGGTCTGTTTGCCAAGGTATGTCTCATATTTAACCGACCTTTAAAAAGTTTATGTATGAACATAAAAATACATATTTACTACTCTATCTATCTCTGAATTTCTCAATGAAACGTATGTGTGTAACAATAACTGCCCTTTTTTCAATTCAGAACTCATCTATGTATAAGAAATAGTTACTGATTAGTTAAGATTAAAAGATAACCAAAGGAAACATCACTGTGACATAAAGATAAATAAGTTAAAGATCTTATCTATTAAAATCGATTATGTCACAAATTAAATGGATGCATACAAATCATCTGTGGTTTAATAAACTACAATAAATTTAAAGTTTTTGTTGAAAAAATCCTAAAATAAATATTAAAATAATTTCTTCTTTCTGAACACAAAAGAAAAAAAGACAAAAATAATTGTAGTGTACAGGGTTCGAACCTGCGACTTGTCATGTAGAAAGCCATGTATCACTAATGAAGATAAGTGCACGCAACAAATGTCAATAGATTTTCATAACCTCATCAACATAATCACAAACGTGGTTTCAGTCATAATACTTTGAGAAAAGATCTAGATCTATGAGTACTGAACATTCAAAAACAACAACTAGAAATAATTCTATCTATAGTACGTAACAAATCATCTACTTTTCTACAAACTAGAATCACATGCAAAACAAATAAGTTAATAACACTATAAAAATAACGTTTAAGATATTGGACATTCAAGACTAAGAACCTAATATTATCTGTTACCTACACACTATTGCATTTTGATGCAATCAATAAGCAATTCATTCTAAGTACAGACAACACGGTACCTGAATCTGTCAACATTTCCCAGTCAAAATTGAAACTAATGCTCAAAGCAATACAGTTGTAAATCTATTAAAGAATTTTGACAGATTGTCCTAGCTTGATGTGTTGGCGTCTGTACAGGCTGTGGGCTGTGCTATAGTAACCAATCAGAATTCCAACTAGTGGTGATTCGAATTCCCAAGATAATTGACTAGAACAGGAAAAAAGTATGATTGAATCACACCATCCCAAGTCATAATAATATCAGAAGAAAAAAGTACCAAAAAAATAGTTAAAAAAAAGTTATGTACCGCATGATTCTAGAATATCCATAGTACCATTCTTGCGTGTGTGCGACGCACTTGTCGGCACCGTTATCACTGATAAGGCCGAACATCGCTCGATTACACAGCCTTATCTCTTATCACACTCGATCAACCAGCCACTCGGGGCGAACTAACGTTATGACGTTATAGTTATAAAGCGAAGTAGAATGGGCTCAATATTTTGTTCAAATACCCTTTTTACTGATGATAATTTGGACCAAATACCCTACCATTTTGATAGTAATTAAGACGAAGAAGAAATTATCTGTGGTCAGAGAGTTTTGCTTATATTATTGTACTCCAGGGGGAGCTGTTTGTAAACATTTCAGAATAGATGGCGATGTTGGTTTTGATTTTAGCCATGACAAAAGATCCTTGTCCAGCTATAGTTAGTTTGGTGTTGAAATGATCGTAAATGTAAGGTTTAAAATTTAAATTATGTTTTTTCTTTTACCTCAACCTCACCATAATCATATAACATAAGTGGTTTGGATTTGTTTGTTGTTAACCAGTACTACGTAATCTTCAATTCAAAATTTAGTAGAACGTTAATTAGGACAGTTTTTTTTCAATTGATTTTGATACCGGTAATTTAAGACTAATTAATTACAAGTTTCCTTACTGTGCGTGTGACTAATTGCTTAAGCGCTCTGATTTAACACATAGGTAATCTAAAGCATTGTATGACAACGTTTTATCTTTATCAGCAACATTATCGATCGGTCTAAAAATATAGGTTGATTGGTGTTGTGATGCAGGAATATGTTTTGGTCACAAATATTAAATCATGCTTTGGTACAGTTTTTCTTTAAAGATATAGGTACTTATTTGGTTTAAAGTAAAGACTCCTTTGAGCACTTACCTTTGTGTAATTACACCACCAACATTTATGGTTTCACAACATTTGGAGAAAGACAGAAAGTAGTAGCTTATGTGCTGGCTTTGTACATGCCACATATCATGATTTTATTGGTTACAGGACATGTCATTTCATCCACCGTTTTGAGAGCAGTGGGCATGAATTAAAATGACACAAAGTTAACCTGGACCTGCCCGGCTTGATTTACCTTGAAATAGTCAAAGCATTGATTGATTATTGATTGCATTAAGTGCATGGAACTTAAACATAACTGGTCAAATGAGGATGTTCTATTAGATACACCTCTGCCTAACCCCTCCGGGATTACAAGCGTAATGTTATGTTATAATCAAAGCATTTTCAACCACACACCCAATTTCATCGTTGACCGTTAAAAGACTCTCACCAGCTGCCTTTTCTAATAATACAATTTAACCCCGTCCCCAAGTATTTAACCTTTGATATCATTATCCCTGGTAGCCTCCAAGTTCGTTACCTACGTTATCTAACCCTAATCTGCCGATCGATACGATAATAAAGGGGTATTACTAGTAGAACGAGGGTTAGATTTATCGTTTCAATATGTTTTATCATCTGCCTCCCCACGTACTTATTGTCTGAGTACATAAATAGGTAGGTACAGTCAGCAAAACAGTTCGGTATGCAGGCTAGCAATCTTCTTACGACTATTATAAATGGAAAAGTCTGTAAAGTTCGATTTTTGTTATTCTCTCACGCAGAAACTACTGAAAGGAATTGGATGAAATTGCAAACAGATTGATTATAACCCTTTTCCACTTATAAAAGTAGTAAGAAGATTGCTAGCCTGCATACCTAACTGTTTTGCTGGCTGTACATAGTTTTATCGCGGTACTGTCTGTATGTAACAATGGGTAGCGATAATGTTGGGTACATTGTCGAATTCGAGTTATGGTTTTGATCGAAAGGTGAAATAAAATTAGCTAGGGATAGCTTAGTTCAGTGACCCCTGTTGCAATTGATAAGATGACTCCGTATTTTGAAATAGTTGGTTTCAAATCGAACACATTTGAATTTCGACTTCGAATTCAAATTATGGTAATGTCAAAAGGTGGAATCGCAGTGTAATGAATTTGATTGGATGACCCATAATTGTAATAGGAAGCCATCGCATCGGTTGGTTTCAAATTCTTAATTCAGAATCTAGATTAGCCATCCATTTGATAATTCGTGTGTATACTTGTTTGCTTTATTTTTCTCGACTAAAGCGGATTAAAAAAGGAGGATAATATTATTTATTGTATTATGTATCTAATAATTTTATAATTCTAGAAGAAGGGCCCGTCGCGGATGCGTTTATACCACCTTAAATAGAGGAAGAAATATTTGAAAATTAAACTAGCATTAGGCCAAGAGCTGACTCAAAATTCTGGCTTACACAAAATCTATTTAGGAAAAATCTTTCCATGAATTGACAGGCACTGCACTCCGCCTGGCAACTGAGTGGTCATTTTATAACGAAGGAAAAAACCACTGAAGAATGTGAATATTCATCAAAATGGGTAAAAATGGAAATTTTTGTGTGGAAGTCCATCAATCTTCTACATAGAAATTGAAAATTTGCATAAAAAAAAGGGAAATCTCAACGAGCACACAGCTTGTTCACAATAATATATCCTGTGAACATCAACAACAAACACTTCTGCCTACCCTTCAACCGACGTGAGTGATGTACCAATACAGTGAAAGTTGGCGCCCCCCACACCTATATGAGGGCAATACACAACATGTGACCAAGTTATTGTCATTCTGAGGACGTGAGCCATGAGTTGCGCACCCCATGCTCAATGGTGGAGAACACAAGTGTATGAGATAATTGGAGAATATTACTTTGGTAAACCTGTGGTGGTCTAAGATTACGTAAAGGTTTACAGCGAACTTTGAAAACTATGAAGTCAATGCGTTTACCCATTTTTAGGGTTCCGTAGTTCTGATAAATAACCCTTATAGTTTCGTCATATCCGTCTGTCCGAAGCTTTACTCAGAGGCAGATAGTACTAGAAAGCTGTAGTTTTGTAGGGGGTGTATATCTGTCACCGTAAAATGGCCAAATACGTTATATTGTAATATCTCTAGCGATATTGTAAAATCTCGAAATATTGTCAAATGAACATACTGCTTACAACAAAACGCATTATTATTCGTGAAATGCATGCGATGGTAGTCAACTCACGCGGTGTGAAGGAAAGGAGGGGTACAACTCTAAAATTGTCAAACACGTTATATTGTAATATAACGTGTTTGACAATTTTACGGTGACATATCCATTACACCGATGGAGCGATTACCTATCTGGCCATTTCAGTTAGTACCGGGTATACGATACCCCTTGGTAAGACTGGTTGTTAGACTTTTTGGGCCACTGACTGTCTAACGGCTTAACGTGCAATCCGAGGCACGGAGGAAACTCGGTATGTAATGGTCACCCATCCACAGACCAACCTAAGCAAGCACGGCTTAGCAAGATCGACCCGAGCGGTTGTTATCATTTAGCCACGAGGTCTCATGTTACAATTTATGTAAAATAGGAAGAGGCCTTCATCTAGCAACGAGATTATTAGCTCATTATCCATATTTCATATCCCAAGTTAAGCCTTTACAAACTCCAAAAGAGTCTCCATGACACACAAAACACACAATTTTGATCAAAATAGCTGTAATCTAGGACATTATAACATAAGGTATATGACTAACTGCCGCCAAGCAGCCATTTAAACAAATGCTTAGATAACAATTTATGTGTGTTTGTATGATCGTTTGTATGTGTGTATGTCTGCTATCACATATATCATTCAAGAGTGATATCGTAATATGTAAGGCGACTGTTTAGATTTTCAACAAAATTGTTGTGTATGACGTATGGTTGTGTTCTTCCTATATTTATGGAGGAAACATGGCAAAAAATCAGGAACCAAATCCATTTTCAGACTTATTGAAAGTAACCATGGTTTGTGGCAATAGGAAAATTCTGGGCAGGATGCACGACACACTCACTCACTCATACTGAGACACTTCTTCTTTACTGAATTCACTCATGGTGAACTTTCTTTATCGTGTGGATAGTGCCTAACCCGATGTCAGAGTTTTTAAGACGCCCCTGGGTTCTGACTTGGCTTTACATTCTGTGGAGAAATATCTCTCAGATATGCTGGTTATCTTCCGACGATTTCCTTCACCAAAGCTAGTGATAATTACACAAAACATACATGAATCCAAAAACTCAGAGTTGCTGTCTGTTGTGTCTTGAGACCTTTGATTTGACAATCCGACGATCACACAACTATAGGCTTTAACTGCTAATTATGGCGACCTGAGTTTGTTAAACTTTATTTAACTAAAGTATTGCCAAAGTTATGCTTACATACCTTTTAAGCACGTGCGGAATTATCATCATGAAACACCAAACAGATAAAAGTTATGCGTCAACCCAAAAAGCAAGCCAATAACGTAACTATCTCTAACTTGAATGGTCTGCTTGGTTTCAGAGCCACCGATGAAGGGTTTCATAATCCTAAAGATTTCCAAAAACTAGAAGATATCTCTACAAAGAAAACCCTAAGCTTACAAGTATAGAAATAACATAATATTCTTGAGCCTAAAAACGGGTACCCGAAAGAATATTATTTGAGTACTAAAGTACTTAGGCTAAAGCCCCAGTCAATTGGGTAAGGGAAAAGGTCGGGCTAAGGAGAATGGTCTATTTTCGTTCCATAGTGATGTCATAAGTATGTTTAAACAAGTTGAAGATTAGAATTTCAGGCGTATAGTTGATGCCAGTGACGCCATGGTTGATGACGCAAGCATATGGTTTATGCTTCGGTAAACAGATATTCATTTAGGTTGACGGGTGGCATTTTAAGGTCGTAAATATGTTGGGTGATTTCGATAATTTGGTTGCCGTGGAATGGGTGAGCCAGTTGGAAGCGTCTGCGCTTCGTCAAGATTTCCTGCCATAGCTGGTCAGTGCAGCTAATTGGCCTAGCGAATTACCCGTCTGACGCATTTAGGGTATGACATGTAGGGCAGCCATTTTGGTAAACGCCGATGAGGATAAAAGGATTGTAAAGAAAAGCAATATGACTAAGTTTGCTTGAATGTTACTTCAATAAAAATATATATGGCGTTTTTTTTTTAAAAAGAAGATAGTTAGCATGACTACGTATAACTGTGTTACTTTTAAACGATTCAAGATAAATAATAACTGGACAAGTTCACCAGAATGCACAAACATAAAGGTGTAAACTGAAATTAACACAAACATTATAGTAAAAAATGCATTGCAGAATAATTATTATAATAACAAAGGGTTGCTAGAGTTATTAATGAATGGATAGAAAAATCAGAATCCAACGTGCAAACTGATGAATGAACATGTATGAAAGAAGAAAATTCTGAATCACTTGCAGGGATCGATCGTCATCGTTAATGACTAGTAGAAAAGTATGGTAAGAGAAGGTACGTTGCATCGAAGCTAAATAAATTGGGATGAGGGCGGAAAAGTTAAGAGGTATATAAAGATGTGCTTCTTTAAGCAAGGAAAGATAGGATGGGATAATGGAACAAGTCAGTGTCTTAATTATAAATAACTACAATGATATCTAAATGTGTCATCAATGTTATCTTTGTGTCTGTAAATCTGATTAACAAGATAAAACATGTTTGGAACTGATGCTAAAGATGTGATTATTACTACTGGAACACAAAATTACGTACTATTTAGAAATGTAATTAAAGCCTGAAAATAACCCTGAATAACTGTTGAAACTGTGGAATAGTGCAATAATATGGAACTCCTAATTTGAATATCGCAACATCTCAGTTCAGATTTGGCAACAACTCACTGAAAGTGAAAACTAAAATAGTAATAAAACTTATCGTGTAATATCCAAAGATCCAACGATTCATCAAATCTGTCGAAATGCTTGCCAAAATCTGACTGAGGGAGCAAAGTTTGAAATCTGTTATACATGCCAACAGTGAACTTTCTTGCAAGGTAAGCAATTTAAATGAGAAACTCCAACATTTTGGTAAAGTGGGATGGATTAATTGAAACATTGATAGAAGTAAATCAATTGAAAGATGGATTGATAGAGGAGAAAATCTTGCCGCAAATATTAAAATTAGTTGTTAAAGATGAACTAAACTTGTAGATACAGAAGAGGTATGGAAAAATAACAATAACAGCAGCAATAAGATCAGGGATTCGTCAAAATTCAACTAATTGAGTGCAAATGCTGAAAGTACCTAGTTGACCTACAGATGGATACTACTACGGCTTATGAAAATAGAAATCATTTCAGAAGAGACTTCCATTTATTTGGGTTTGGCGCAGCATTACTTTTTCCAGACTTCTCTTTTACTCGTCCTCCAGCAGTTACCTACTTTCTAACCTCATCCAGTGTTCTATTTAATAACGTGACGCAAACACGTACACAAAAAGTGACAATAAATAAGAAAAAGTATGTCCGTGTGAATAAAACAATGTATGAAATCCAATAAAAAATGCTCTTGTTGGTATGTAATCAAAATAATATTTACACAACATGGCAGTGCTATCAGATCAGAAATGGCTCCATTATCGCTAAAAAACACGTGTTGTACATAACCATTGGAAATATAATTCTATTCAATTGATTAATTTAATGTAAATCAATTCACATGTGTTTTACAAGACCTTATATGATTTGAGAGCACTATTGCTATATTCTAAACAGGATTGTCGCACTATAGCCTGCCCCTTACGAATACTGTAAGGGACGATATTTTGATAATGATTTTAAATGATATTAGATATTGGATCGAATATTAGGAAAAGCCAGTAGATAACAGGAGAGAACCAAGTAACCAAAGAAGAAAAAAAGAAAATGCAATGAACTAGTGATGCAATGGAATGATTCAATGGTACAGGCAGTTTAGCTACAACCTAGAAACCTTACTACATTAACTATAAATATCACTAAGCAAAATCAGAGTTAAAATAGCTGAGAGGTCTGTAGATATGTGGTGCACTTAAAGGAGCAGAGCAGTAAGGAAATTATATAACCTCACATTTATACTAAATTACAAGTATTTGTTTATAAAACATTCTTCATACATGACATGTACGAGTATGCAGAAGTATGCATGCAGTAGTATGCAAAGTTTTGCATACTACTGGTATTCACAGCTTGTTTTAAGGGCCAACGGTAAGCGAAACTATGAGACAAAACATGTTGAATACATGTTTAAAACACATGGTGACAAAACAGCAGCAAGGAAGTTTTACCTGGTAGCCATTAAAACAGAATTTCGAAAACAAAATATGAATAGACTCACATTTGATCAAAGTGACGTTCTTATATGAATTGAAGTAATAATGTCTGAGAGATAAGAAAGGCTTAAAACCTAACTGCTAAGGATTGGACGATCAGCGTGTTGCAGAGAACAACTTACCTGGCCTTATCTTTGAAGTGTATTGTCTTATAGCATTCAAAGGAATATTACAACGACTGATATCAACACGTTATGATATTGTGCCACAAACCGCTATTGTTTTAATGTTATTACTTAGTTTAGGCAACAGAATGTGGAAATCAGAAAAACGTATTGTTGCCGGTCTTGTCACTTTAATTTGAATGAAACGAGACAGCACTAGTTGGTTCAATAACACTTTTAGTGTTGGCTGTTTTTTTTTTCGAATGATTTGACTAAATCCATGTGAAATGTAAAGCACTAAAAATGTCACTGCATGTCCTGGAAAACACATCATAATAGTCTCTACACTTTTCTACTAACACTAGAAAACTTAAAAAACTCCACTTACTTCGGTTTGCTGTAGGGCGACGATGGTGACGTCTTATGGTTCTTGTTCGGCTGCGTGTGTCTGTTCGCATTTGTGTCTAGGCCGCCGCCCGGAGAGATTTTGCCGGCGAGTGCGTTTAGTGTATGTAGCATGACGGGCGGCGGCCGCTTAAGTCCAAGCGACCTGGTCACACTGATGAGACGACCACGTTTGTCGAGACGGTGCTGCTTGGGAGCCACGGCGCCTTATCTCCTGATAAGAGGCGCGGGGGCACAGACGCCCCCCGCCTCATCTCCACCTGACAGTCTCACGAACGCACACACTCACGCGCAACGTAAATGTTTGCACTTACTACGATGCGATATGGGTCAGCGTCCTGTCCGATCTATACATGGTTTTGGCATTTTTTCATTACTATTTTAGGTTTTTTATTTTGCACTGGGTTTTGTACACGTTTCACTTAGTTTTGATATTCACTGGCTGTTGGATTTGAAAATGGTTTTGAGTGACGTTGTTGCGATGTTTTGTTCTTACAATTACGACGGTTTGTATATTAAATGGATTTCATTATAAATTATATAAGCTTAG
This sequence comes from Xestia c-nigrum, assembly GCA_916618015.1. NCBI lineage: Eukaryota > Metazoa > Arthropoda > Insecta > Lepidoptera > Noctuidae > Xestia > Xestia c-nigrum. Next base: position 20,775,310 of record OU745252.1, on the reverse strand, counting down.
ATTCTGAAGAATATAAAGAGTGGATAATGCAATTGGATATCAGATTTTTCTCCTCTCAGAAAAGCGTTTTCAATTACACCTAAACTTTCTTACTTTCGCCTAAAAGCCCTAGCATTTCGTGTGGAAAATCTAACAATCATAGCGTGTAAACACGTCGTTCAAGTCAGTTTTTGTAACAAACAATATTTATCACAAAATGTCTCGTGGATTACCGAAAAAAATATGGTTTCTTAGGTGTCAGATTTACAAACGCCTGTACAAAAACGCAAAGCAAAGAGAAATATATCCGCGCGTCGTCGTAATGAAATATGTGACCGCAGGCGGTTTGAGAAAAGCCTTTTTTTATTATTTTTCATATGATAAATTCAAAGAAAATGAAAATGTCAAGAAAGCTTTGTATTTAGCTTGTTGTTTACTTTTTGTTTTTGTTGCGGAAAGGTTGATGGGTATCAAACATGATAATAAGTAATTTTAGATGGCAGTCTTAGGTATATAACGAAGATATGTCTTTATAATGTTGTTAATTTTTTTATTTAAGTTTGTATAAAATCGAATACGTTTATTTGATAACGAATTTATTGATAAATAACATGGTTGATGTATGTTTTACCTGACTCTAACCGAAGTCTCAGGACTTTCACTTCCTTTTTTAATTATAATTGTATTTTATAAAAACGAACTCAATCACTTCTAAATAAGCCTAACTCGATGCAGGCGCCAGTTTTTAGGCACCCACTTAGATGACAACCTTACGCTCAGGGCAATAAGGACTGTAATGGTACAGTTTTGAATCGAAACCAGCTAGTCAAAATGTGGTGAGGTGGATACTTAGATATATAGAACTGCGTATTAGTATTCTATGCTGAAAATACAGACCACCTAATAACCCTCTAAAAGCAAGCATCAACAAAATCAAGACGTCTTCATCTTAATAGTGTATTTGTTGAGAACACAAACACTAGGGCAATAACATGTCAATTCAAACGAGCCCCCAGGGGGCGACCGCTCGGTCCGCGTTGACCCACAACACAGAATTGAGACACCGATATACCTATCCCTTGACCCAAAATAACTTGAGCCATTAGGATAGCGCTGCTTGCTTAGAAAAACGTCCTCCAGCTATCAAATTCAGTACATCTCAATCGTAGTTCCTAAATCCACCGCATTTCAAGCTAGGTTGGTTTAGTAAGACACTGTGTCAACTAATTAACTATTAGGCTCGCTGCTCACTTGGTTCCTAAGCTTTGGAAGTGATACTACTGTTGTTCTTTGTAACAGCAAGTTGTTGGATTACAGACTAATATTTTCTATGATGTTCAAGATAAGGGTATGAACATTTAGCATTAGGCACTTTGTTAGTATACGTTATGTCAAATTAGGGAATTATTTTTAAACAGATAAAAAAAAGAACAATGTAATTTTCTTATCGAATGATCCTGGCCGGATTTACTTTGCAACGAAAAAAAAACTAAGAGTTTATTTCTTTTTATTTATGAGGGAGGGCTTACACTTTGGCCAAACTCTTGCCTTGAGGGCAGATATGAGGTCAACAATGGAAAGATCTAACCAAAAAGTAGCTTCTTAAGTCGCAACTTACGTGTATTTATAGGTGTTTTCTTTTACCGTCTCATTAAATCTTTTGCAGTAGTCGTTTTACAAAACAGTTTTCAAAAAACAACCACTACTTAGTCCAGTGTTAAAAAGGCCTAAAAGAAACACAATCAGTATAAACTTATCGAACGCCATGCAAAAGTATAATCAACCCATTTGCAAGCATCGGGCGTAAGCACACGTCCCGGGTTTGCGGAAAAACCGAGCTTCTGCGGGAAACGTCACCCAAATAAAATTAACTGGAAACACAAATTGGCGTGTGTGAGATCCAATTTGGGGTAAAACGCTGTCCATCTGTCTAAATTTGGCTTAATTACTGGACATTGGTATTATGATCGGGATTCAGTGCGGAAGTTGCAGGCAATTTGTAAAGAGGTATGTAGGTACATGTTGAATGTTTATGATGGTGGGGAAAGAATATGCTAGTTTCCACCATCAATAAATTGCAAATCTATTTAGTCCGTCAGTTAGAGTATTGGAAAATAATGGACACGTATTTTTTGTTTTTGCGAATATTGACAAAGATAAAACGCATCAAAACTCGGGAGTGGCACTCGTGACGTCAGTACTCACTAAAATGATACCAACCAGTGACGTATTGAGAATTTTAAAAGCGTCGTATCTCCGTCAATTTTTGTTTATGTAACAAAAGAAAAAATACGGGTGAAATATTTTTTGATAATCTAAGTGACTGACATATTAGATTTTTTCAGTTAACTACCTATTATGGAGGGTAGGTAGGCATTATGTAATGTAATCCGTGAGTGTTAGTTTCTAACGAAAAAAATAATAGTGTATGATTGTTTATCAAAAAAACGTAGTCTATGGGGACTCCCGAACTAATCTACACCTACAAAATGTTTTTTTTTTTTTTATATATATATATTTTTATTTATATTACAATCTAGCCTAATAAGGCTAATAAGCAATTTTAATCTAACTTAATTTGCTAAAAGAAAAATTATATCTAAGAGCACGTCCATTGCGTTTACTTAGCGTCTATTAAGGCGAAGTCACTTTGTTCTTGTGTCCATATAAATAGCTAGGTACTATATTACACTCGCGGTAAAGTCACAAATATATAAAACTACACTAATTCAAAAGGTTTAGTTCTTTTGAGCCTTCTTACTATGTCCGTGTTATCGAGGAGCTGGATGGCAAAATGATATGATGAGCCGCAAGTGGTGCTACGCCGTAGCGGATCGGCTACGAGTGCTGCAAAGAGTTAGATGACGGTCACGCGAGTTCCATGTTTTTTGTTTACCCAAAAAGTGTTCTACACGCCTTGAGAAGCTTTCACTTCAAAAATCGCAATGAAAATCGTGATATTAATGTTATGATCACGATTTTTGTCTGTTTTTGTAAGTTTAGAAACATGAAACTTTAAGCTATGTTTACGAAAAATAGCGTTTTAGGTGGAAATCTAACCATTGACCAACCGGATGACCATTGTTACGTACACATCGGCATTCAACTACGGTAATTAGTGTGTGTATCCATTATGCAACATTCGAAAATGACACACACAGAAGAGACTTATATGGATGTCTGTTGTTAAGAAAGGCTTTGTTATACATCAATTTTGTCCAAATAACGACCCAGAAATCTTTGGAGAAGAATGATTAGGTGAGCCGAACCAAAAGAAAAATGGGATAAGAAGAAGAATAATCGAGGATTGACACGTGATTTGTTTAAAACATAGTATTTCAGTAGGTCTTTTCAAATTACTTGACAATTAATTTCTCTGAAATAACAAAGGATAGAGGACAAGCCAATAACAATATTAAAACAATTATCACCACATTGACCCAAAATCTTGAACCATAGACGTAAAGCAGTCGACAAAGACCATCATATAACTGGATCCGTTACGCAAACATCCCGAGCACACTTTATGGGCACTTTCGAGCGCAGTCGCAGCACAATAACAGCTTATAAATACAACAATAAAATCATTTTTTATGTTTACTTTTATTAACGTTAAAGCTTATGTGTTCGTAAACGGGTGTTTGGCGTGTCGATTGTTTTTTGATACGATTTTTTGGCAAAGAAGTAGGTTGCGTTCTTTGTGACAAGGTTATCATTTATTCACTGGCTAGATTATTATATATATTTATTACCATCATCATCTGCTGCCTAGCCTTTTCCCAATTATGTTGGGGTCGATATTATGGGTGTAAAACACCTTATCACGAAGTCGAAAGACACTTGTTCTCCCCATAATTGCGATGTGGGGGGTAATATGGGGGGTCAAAGTTACAAGATTTTGACAAGTTTTTTTTTTAATACAAGTTTCTTTTGTATGATTTTGACTTTTGACATCTCCACGAACCCTGTACTATTCAATCCATCTATCAGCACAATGTTTTAAGTGCGTAACATTGAGTTCTACAACAAAACATGATTTATAACCTCAAAAAAAAAAAAACCCAGCAATGATTTTTGCGTAAAATTACTTAGTTTGATGTACAGAATGCTTGGTTCAGCTTTGTGATGAGGTGGTTTACACCCTATAGAATTACTGCCTATTAGAGAGATAAAGTGTTTAAACATTAGTTGTCAGACGTTTGGGCCACTAGTAAATGACAGCCGGGATCAATAGAAAACATCGTGAAGAAACCAGCATGCCTGAGAGATATTTCACGACGGCATGTTAAGCCAAATCAGAGGCCCATGGGCGGCATAAAAACTCTGAACCAACTGGTTAGGCAACCACACACCCGATAGGGAAGGAATGGATTAACGGGCTTTCCAAAGCAAGGAGAAAATCCAGTATGTTATGATGGTCATCCCGGTTCTGTAGCCGACGTTTTTTTGCTCTCCTGAACATTTTTGTTGGAACGAGTTACTATATTTTGATTTTAAGTAGCCGACCTCACTACCGTGTTTTTACATTCATCATTCAATTTTACAGTTTGGTAGGTACAGACCACATGCAAAAGGCTGGTTTCTTGCAAGCCGAGCATCTTAAAGTCAGCCTAAATCTCAAAATCAAATCAAAAAAACTTATTAGAAGATTACAAATGCTGCTAAAACATCCAATATCGAATCCGCTTACACACCAACGATCCTCCCAAAAAAGGGAACAAAGCCAAACGAAATCATATTACCATTAATAAAAAAGTATCCAAACGTTCTAATACAAAACCCCGGAATTTATCCGAGACATTAATGTGCCATTTTTGTCGGTAACATTCGCATAACGCTCCGGCTTTAGATTTGTTCCGTTCCGGACCCTAATATTAATTCCATTATCATAATTCCACTCTTAATACTTTCCACAGAGGGTGGTGAGCCAAATTCTTGATGTTTTTGTTTCCGTGCCAAAATATTTATATGTTTCTGTACTGAAGTGTGTTCTGCAGTAGGACTACGTTAATTGAAGGCATGGCTTATAATTGTAGATGAGAAATTATGGAAGCGGTTTTCAAATCGTTCTACCAGGTATACTCATACTCATACCAGGTATACTCATACTTGCTACGGCTCAGGTAGAACGCGTAGGCTGCTGGAACTATCGACATAATTATGGACATGAGTGTAGCACCTACACTACCGTCAATTATTGCATTATAGCTGTCTAGCGTAGCACTTGCTACGTAAAATCGTAGCAAAGCTACGTCAGGAAAAGTAAGTAATTTTGGCTTGTGAAAAAATAGATCGAATTTTAACATTTAGGAATTTGTGGCATTATTGCTAAATTACATCCAAATCCGTGCAGAAGTTTTTGCGTTAAAGAGTAACAAACATACATCCATCCATCTATCCTAACAAACTTACCCATTTATAATATTAAGTAGGAATTAGTCGGTTACTAAACCTTCTGCTAATATAACTTTTCAGCTGGTATTCATTACGCCTTTAATTCCACGAAAAATGTCGAGAATCGCTTGTTGGTTCAAAGTTTTTGTGAAACAATTGTAGTGTCAAGCAGCAGAGCATTGAGGAAGCCTGCCAAATTGTTGCTCTAAGTATTTCTCGTGTTTGTAGGACGAGAGACACTCTTGGGCTATGAATAAGTTAGTCAGGCATTTGGTAAACAAATTAAGACCTAGTTTAGGGGAGACGACAATCATATTTAATATTTTTTGGTTTCATGTTCATTCAAATGGAAAAAAGTATGTAACAATAGACGAATCCAATGCGTAATATATAACACTTCAAGCACATGTAATAATAGTATAATAGTATAGAAGCGAACTTAATACCATAGGCATTCTCTACCAGTCAACTTTTGGTTGACACCCACACCCAAAAGGGGGGGGGGTTAATATGGGGGTTTATGATGTATTGTATTGTTTTGTACAACGGGCTGGTGTCCGCAACTGCACGTCAAAGCACGTATTTTGCGTATGGGCTATAATCTACCACGCGGGCCCAGTGCGGGTTGGTAGATGTCACATGTCTACGATTTTTTGGTTCTAGGACATGCCGGTTTCCAAAAGATGTTTTCCTTAACCGTTTTTGAGAGCAGTGGTGATGAAATAAATTACACAAAGTAATGCGCCTGCCTGGGTTCGAACCCACGACTTACTGTTCGTAAGTCGGGGCCGCCACCACTGGGCCACCGCTGCTCCATGATGTTTATGATGTAATAGCTAAGATGTTAATGACTAGCCTTCGACCAGAGTGATGCAAAATCAAAGCGCATAAAGGGTGTAAAACACCTCTTCACGAAGCCGAAAGGCACTTGTTCTCCCCATCATTGCGATATTTTTTTTGTTCTACACCATACCTGGGAACCTTCTAGTTACGGAGATATGGGGGGTCAAAGTTACAACTTCATGACAAGTTTTTTTTAAATACAACTTTTATAAGTAAGATTTTAACTTTAAACACCTCTATTCCAATCAATCCATTCATCAGCACAACGTTTTAAGTGCGTTACATTGAGTTCTACCACAAAACATGATTTATAACCTCAAAAAAAAAAAGTTGTTTCCCAGCAATATTTTTTGCGTAAAGTTACTTAGTTTGATGTACAGAATGCTTGGTTAACGGCTTTGCGATGAGGTGGTTTACACTCTGTATAGTAATCGGCACCAGAAAGCAGGACAGTCATGTTTCCACATCATCATCATCTACAGCTCGAATTCATCCACTGCTGGATGAAAGTCTCTTTTTTCTTGTGCCGATTCTTACGTTCCATGCCATGCGCATGCCTCATCCAGGTTATCCCCCGTTGGCAGCATGTTTCCACGTGGTAGAAAACAAAAGGTCGCTCGGTAACTAGGTTACACCACAGCCACCAGGTTCAAAGAGCTATCTAAAATAAAGCGATAGCAAATAAGATAGCTGTTTCAAAATATTGATCGCAACATACACAAAACGTAACAAAATCCCTCGACATTTTTCGCTATCGGTACATATTTGCTACAAAGTTTCCTTCAGAACCTATTCTACATACTTATCGAAGTCTGGGGAGATATTAATCCTCTGAAAGCGATCAACGGAGACTTGGAACTTATACAAAGACTGCACGGTATTATACAACGTAATACGTATGAAATAAAAAATGTAATTGCCTGTACATTTTACATACATAAGACATTTATGTCTACTAACGAGTTGAGTAGAGATGTAGTTAGTGCTTAAGCTCGGTTTAATGCTACGTTAAGTTGATGTACCTGTCTGTTGAATGGTAGTTTAAAAGGGGATAAAAATGAGTAAAGGAAAAAGAGATTTCAAAACTGAATTGCTGACTAAATAGTGTAGCACATGTTTTAGTTATCTCATACGTTTAAACCGTTTGCAGAAATGAATTTACTTCATTTAATTTCCATTGGAAGTAGTGTAATAAGTTAAGCATTTTAGGGCCAGTTTCACAATCTAAGATTAAGTTCCCGTTAACTTACTAGGCAGATAACTTGATACAAATTCTGTTCCTTTTTTTATTAATTCAGTGAGTAGCTCCAATATCGTGATATAAGCCTCCGGTGTGCTGTGTATACGATAGAAGATACAATTATATTTGTAGTAAGTATAGTATTGATCAAGATCATCTATGACTGGCCAATTGGTGTTCAAAATAGAGCTTATTCCGTAATAAAATCCAGTACAAGAGAGTGATAGAAGAACACCTCTTTTATCCAGCCATCCTAGGCACAATCATAAAGCCAGATAGTCTACAATTCTATGGTTATAGTAAACAATAACTATGTCATAACAGTTTCATAATAAAATACATAAACGCTATAATTATTACGACAGTGACATTCCCTATCCGACTAGACATACTAACCCAGATTTATAACCGAACATTGCCATTTTAATCTCCAATATTAAAACCTACAGTCAACAAATCGATTATTCTTGAGCATTATTATCCTATTATGTTCCCACTGCTGGGACACAGACAACCTGTCAGTGAGAAAACTGCTAGTTTATTTGAAATATAACATAACTAGCTGACCCACGCAACTTTGTCTGCGTCACATAAAACGAAAGAAAAAAAGTTCCCCGTCTTTGCAACACTTTTCATTCCTGCTCCGCTCCTTATGGTCCTAGCGTGATGTTATATAGCCTATAGCCTTCCTCGATAAATGGACTATCCAACACAAAAAGATTTTTTCAATTCGAACCCGTAGATCCTGAGATTAGCGCGTTCAACCAAACAAACAAACAAACTCTTCTGCTAAATAATATTAGTATAGAAGTATAGATAAATCACATTATGTTAGAACTAAGTCAAATTACACGAAATTCAAAACAGCAAAATTAAATATAATATGAAGTCGGATAAAAATAAAATCAAAACTCATTTTTTATTCAAATCAAGCTCATGATCAGCACGTTTTTAAAAGTCAAAGACAGTCTTCTAATACGCCCGCTCTTTGATACTATCCAGTATTTTAACTCGGAAGAAGTGGCGGAACAAACTGCCCAGCAAAGCATCTGTCTGTTAGGTTACAAGAACCACTGCCGGGGTTGCGGGACTGTTCGAAAGAGATACCGCGGCCCCGGAACGTAAAGGGCGAGGAAGGAACATGGATGGTTTTTAGTCAGTAAAAGTCTGACTCCCTTTCGCTCCGCCCAGATAGGGACCTGACTCCGGGAATGACTCTGATTTCCCATAGGAAAAAAAAGAGAAAAGGTGGTGATGAATTCATTGATGATGATTATGTGTGTAAGATAATCATGATCATCATTCTCTTGCCCTTATACCAATTCATTTGGGGTCGGCGCAGCAATTGTCTTCTTCTTCGATACTTCTCTATTTTTGTCATCTCATCAGACACTTCTTCTCTTTCTTCTTTTGTGCGTAAAATAATATTTACAAAATGAAACTACGAGTAACAATGCTGAATAACAAACAACTGAATAACAACAATTTGATTTAATTATGAGAACCATATTAATTATGACAGACCATCAAGCCAATTTTGCACAATCATTATTTTGTTCCCAAATTAGTAGTTTCGTTTTACGCGTCATTAGAGCGTATTATGTTTAATTGTTTTAGAAAGTTAGTTGTAGCTTTTTGATGTTGTGATTGGATATTATAATTAGTGGAAAATATTGTGGTTTAGCCTGTAAATATCCACTACTAAATACGCTGCATTTAACAATGACAATTTGCCCGAACCTCCGTATGTAGAGTAAATGCAGTGATAGCCTAAGGTGAAACCAAAAACATAACGGTCTGATTATCTAAAAACCGCTGTCACTGTGACATGTCCCCATAACCTAGTGTCAAGAGTTTTATGCCTCCTATGGAACTCTGACTTGGCTTTAAATGCTGTCGAAAAATGTAAAAAGAAAGAAGAAAGCCCACGATGTGTTCCTATTAATTATAAAATACGCACATGAATCCGAAAAGTCAGATGTGCGGGGCTTGGGTTCGAACGGTTACACCGTTGGATTGTCAAGTTTTAGGTCTCACGCGGTCCATGTTCACCAAAAACATGACGGTCTGATTAACTAAAAACAGCTGTTAAAAACACATTTTTGTATGTGAACATGTCACAGTGAGAGCTGTTTTTAGATAATCAGACGGTTATCTTTTCGGTGAACATGGACCTTAGTGAGGTTCAAAATCGCTACACCGGCTTTTTTTTGCATTTTGCTTGCCGGGTTTATTTAGTTGCTGACTGGAAATACGTATCCCAGATCCATCAGTCTATAGTTTATTCTCGTTTTAGTCAAATCAACACAAAACAATTCCTAAACATGTTTATGTCATTCGCTTAAGTATTTGTTACGGAATTTCGAAACGATCGTGTAATCCAAATAACATCAGTGTATAAATAACGTCTTCAAGTGCGAATTCGACTCGCTTGTATGGGTTCCGTATATATAAAAATGTGCCAAGGCGTACTATAGCCCACAAGTTTGAGCAAAACAGACATAATATTAATGCTTTTTTATATAACACTAGAAACATTTATTGCCTCTCTATGCTAATTGTAAAGCATTGGCAAATATACAATAGGCGGTACATTCAACAGATTAATACTGGAGAACATTGAGATTATCGCCGCTTTCTAATTCATTGTTATCGGCTGCACGTTACATCAATGTTTAGAACCACAACAAGCGGAACCCTAAAAAGCTTACTATTTTATTATGAACATTCAATGTGGGACCGTAGCGAATTATCCGCAGTGCCTATTACGTGAACGTAAATTGGGGATTTTTTTATTGAGCACGCCAAATCGACGACGTCACGAATGGGGGCTCGGCATGCAGGCACGGGGGAAAATTATTTAGCTCGTGGTAAAAACCACCCCTTGCTGTTATGGGGAAATAATTTTAAGGAAATATGATGGGATTTTTAAACTTGAAGATTGGGGATGGGTAATTGCTTTGATTAAATTGAAATATTGTGTCTAGTAGAGATGCCGTAATTTATTTGACCAAAACCGTGGTTTTTGGTTTGAAAAAGTAGGTAAAGTAGGTACCAATAACCCATTAGAACAACGACATTTTGGAGCACTTAAGGCATACTGGCTCTTGCTAGAAAGTGGAGTTCAAAGTTAAAAGTAGAAGTAAAAAACTAATGGGACAGTTCCTTATAATAATCGCTGGCAATAAACGCAAATGTGAAGCCGTAAACCACGCAAGCCACCCATTTTTACACTGCCACGCTACTTCAAAACTTCGCGCCAAGTAAAGCAGTCACGTCAGATCAACTCATATTTTACAACTTGCAACATTTTCCAACTTTCAACCCAAGCACAGTCGTAACTCTATCATCTTTCATTTATAAACTCCTTGCTTTTGAATAAACAAACCAGCCAGACACTAAAATAAAACTGTAATTAAAACATTCTTTATTCAAAGCACGACTTTACAACAAAAAAAAAAAACTAAACTGTCAAGCCCCCACTTTTGGCAGCAACTCGAAAAAAGAACTCCACGACTGGCTGGTATTTAAATTTTTAAAAGTTCGCGCAGTGGCACTCGAGCCTTCAAACTTGTCTCCAGTAATTATTTGTGTATTAAAGCTGTGTCGAGCATCTGCAGTGGGTCAGTTTGGTACAAGTTATAGTGGTACGAAGTTGGTGGAAGCAAGTGGAGCGAGGCAACGGAGCGGGACACCAAGTTATGATAATCAGGATGCGCTAGTTTAGTAACCACTGACAGAAGAGAGGGAGACAGAAAGTGTACTGGGATAATGATGACTTGAGTAAAGGAACTGAAGTAAATTGAATAGTTCAGACAAACTAGTCTAACTTGAATGTTCCATGTAAATTTAGCACTGTATCTTGAAAGTAAGCATAGCCGATCCTGAACTTTCGACATTTCATCCAAGAGGCAGTGAGTTTATTAGTCTTTATACCAATATAAACACGCCTGCTACGAGTCAGTGTGGGCGCGATCCCTGTGACACTGAATAGATAGATAAAAAAAAGAAAGAAAGAAAGCCGACTCCAAGCAAGAACTGAAAACAGGAGCACACACACACAGACGCGTAAGCACGGTGATCTCGAACTGTCAGAAACAAATGCCAGTCGCAAGTGCGTTTTCACTCGCTAATTAAAGACGCGTACCTAAATAATGAGTGGGTGTATTTCCACACTTTCTGAGTAGAGCTAAGCTTCTGCAAACATATTTGTTGTGCCTGAAAACATCTTTTAACCTTGGCCAAAATCTATTGAGCCAATATACACCCACAACTTAATAATAGGCTCGGCTTGAATCTGTTTTATACTGTGCCATATTCGGCGTAACCTTTGCCATCCGAATTTTTATAGCGTAGGTTGACAATAGACTTTAAAAGAGATACGTCAAAGTACGGTCCTGAGAACAATGTTCCTAAACTGAAAAATCTGTGTGCATCTGTTTATGTGCATCAATTATCAACCTGTCACTTTAAAATCCCATTGTTATTTCTCTATGAATTTATTATAGACCAAAATACCAGTAAAAATAATATTTTAGGAAACAGTACTTAAACCACTTTAGCATTTATTTCAAGTGGGCCTAGGCACTTTTGATAGGCGAAACAAAAATGAAGATTTAATGTAGCTACAGTCCCAGTCACAAGACAATAAAAACTGTGAAAGTACTCGTACTGTAGTTGCCCATTCCCTAGCGTAGATCTCTATGGAGAAGAACGGGCAAGAAACTCCATGAACACTCTTTTAAATCAAAATATTGTTACAAAATCTTGGTTACATCATTCATGTTGAGATGGTATATTATGTGAGTATAATGTAGCAAGATGTGCACGAAAATAAAATACAACTCAAAATAAAATAATGAATTCAAATAAACCATGGCGACTAAGATATGACCAGTCACAACTGACAGCGCTCGTTCACGAACATGACGCATGGATAAGTACCATTCAGATCAACCATTTTAAAGGGAACTAACTAAGCTTTTCAATAAGCTGTAATTCAGCCAAAATCAAATCATTTATATGAACAACCCTATATACATATGGCTCTTTAAAAAAAACAGGGTTATAAAAGCGAGTGGATTTAAAAATAAATCCGTGTACGATCCATTTCATCGTCGCTCGGAGTCCCAAACTCCTCGTACGAACACTGGCTTTGTAAGCCGACCGTCGCGTCGGCCGTGTAGTGGTAGAATTTCATTAATTTACATCCGTCCCAACTTTTCAACTCTTTAACCCTCCAAAAGTCACTACTGTTTCGTACCCGGGTGTATTTCAAAGTAAACAGATAGAATTATTATTTTGGTTGATGGTTTTAGTTAATTATATTGATCGTTTGCTTCTGTCGAGGTATTTTTATTGATTTTGACTATATGTATGTTCTACGGTACGTTTTTGATGAGTTTTTGGTTTCAATGGGTTCCAATAGCTGAGTCGGTGTGCTATAATTGCCAATAAACCTAGAAACCACGTGGTAAATTGAAGCATTCATTTCAACTTTCGCCTGAACCACTAACTAGCACTTTTTCCGCGACTTCGTCCGCAAAAATTGAGATTGTTCGGTAATATGGTTGGTATAAATATCATTTATAATTTCTATAAGTTATAAATGCACCCACAAATACTGTAGCTTTTTGACAGTGAAAGATTTTTAGAATTAGATCATTCGTTTCGTAGATTATTCTCTATCTACAAACTTACACCAAAATTTACTTATTACAATATTAGTATATATAAGAAACCATTGTTTTAGTATCCCAACTGAATAACTAACAAAGTTATTTCAGTCAACCAACACACAGACGTCAACACAGTTCAGACTTCACGCAAAATACGGCACAGAGAATAAAAATTGACAGTCACAAACAAAAATTGGGACAGGCCAGAACGCCCGCTGTGGTACGCAAAATTTATGGGGGCCTCCTCCGGCATGAGCTATTTTGATTTCAATAATATCCACGACAAAAATGTCGGGAGGAAACGCCCCCGGGCAGCGGACGCGACGCCTCAGCCACGACACGGGGTGAATACCAGCCAGGAATAAAATATGTGTAGGAAAATTAACGGTTCCAGAAATACGGGCGACGTTTGTGGGACGAGAACTGTTGCAATGTGTGAATTTGTGGGCTGTTTGAGTTCTGATAGCGACTAACTGAAATATAAAAAAACGTGTTTAAGTGACTGATGTCTTTGTAATAGTATTTATTGGAATAAGATATCCAGGACTAAGATGTAGATATGTCACCGTAAAATTGTCAAATACGTTATATTGTAATATCTCTAGCGATATTGTAAAGTCTCGAATTATTGTCAAATGAACATACTGCTTACAACAAAACGCATTATTTTTCGTGAAATGCATGCGGTGGTAGTCAACTTACGCGGTGTGGAGGGAAGGAGGGGTCCCCCTTGCCCAGTGGCACAACTCTCATGAAAAGATAATGCACCATTCCTGAGAAATACCGATTAATATAACATAACCTTAAAACACTTTATATTCCCCCTAAAAAGCGTAGTCGACGGAGCCCCGCTTCGCGGGGCCCCTATTTCCGAGTGCAGGGTTTAAAGGAACCTAACTAACCTAACGGGGGGGTGCCCCAAGTCCCGATTATGGGGGCAGAGATGCTTCCGTATGTTCAGTTGACAATAATTCGAGACATTACAAAATCGATAAATAAAAATGAATTGTTGTTCGTTAGTCTGATTAAAACTCGAGAACGGCTGGGCCGATTTGGCTCATTTTGGTTTTGAATGATTTGTGGAAGTCCTGGGAAGGTTTAAACGGTAAAAAGTAGTAGGTAGGTAGTAGTAGGTAGGTAGTAGTAGGTAGGTAGTAGTAGGTAGGTAGTAGTAGGTAGGTAGTAGTAGGTAGGTAGTAGTAGGTAGGTAGTAGTAGGTAGGTAGTAGTAGGTAGGTAGTAGTAGATAGGTAGTAGTAGGTAGGTAGTAGTAGGTAGGTAATAGTAGGTAGGTAGTACTTTTGACGCAGACAAAGTTGCGTGGGTCAGCTAGTATTGTAATATAACGTGTTTGACAATTTTACGGTGACAGATATACTGTTCTAGTGTAAAAAGTACGAACATTGACAATCTTTTGTCTGATATTCCTATAATTCCCGTAAGTACAATCGTGCCTAAGATCACACAGTATCCACAGTGATAGAATAATACCTGCCAATTCAGCTGACGAGTGCCTAAGATAATGGATAAAGACAAGGGCTCTTCACCCTCCATGGCCGGACTTGTCCACTAAACGATTAATAAATCAAGTAAGTGAATCCCCAATAGGAACTCGCGACAAATCCGATTTCCTATTGGTCTTTCGTCAAGGACTAAGCTTGTTATAGAGCCTTTACTAGATTAATTCATGTCCACGGTTCTATTTATATTCAAGAGGAATTCAAACATTGATGATCATAATAATGAAATTCGATTACCAATGGAACGAACTCGCCAAAGTTCTTTGTAAAGAACAATGGCAGAAAAAAATACAAGAATGCATTTTTTAATTTTCACGCTCCCCTGAATGGACTCCCTACATACTTTTTTTAATTAACTCCACAAACATCAAAGACAGTCCACCCTCCTAACGTCAAGCTTGGGACTTGGAAAAAAGATGAGAAACAACTATAACATTGCCGAAATAAAAATAAAAATGTTCAGTATAGAATTAAACTTATTTTGGAGGTCAAACCCTTCTAGCTATACATCCACCTACTTCTATGTTGGTGAACACACATGTTTTCTTAATGTACGCGACTCGCGAACCCTGCATACACAGTTTTCGAATCAGAATTCAAGATGTGACCTTACGCGTGGAGCTTGGATACGTCATTTGTTTTTCATCTTGTCAGTGACCTTGGGGTGAAAATATTTTAAAGGATTGAAGGTCACGTTACATCAAATACGATGGCTGGGTCAGGGATTTGCTAAATTACGAGTATGAACATAATTATGTGACTAATTATCTAATTAGTCCGTCTCAGATAGATTTCCAAGAAAAGTTATTTTTTATTGACACATTATATTTTCTTTTTTAACGTAAACGAAAAAAAAAACGAAACAGTGCATCGAAAACTCGTGTACATTTGAGTACATTCTTTATCGGAAAGTGACTTCACAAGCCTCACACTCATGATCTTTGACGCGTTTTATGTTCGTCAATTTGATGAACTAAAAAACACGTTTCTTATATTTTTTTCCTTATCAAACTGACGGACTAAACAGTTCCATTTTTTTCTATCAGGAATCATCCATAATATACATATTTTTACTTCATAATTATATTCCTTTCTCTTACTTTGCTGTCCAGCTGACTTGAACATTTGTGGAGCATCCTGAAAACCATCTTACACGCGCTACATCTGTGTTCGTTGATATAGTCTTATATTATCTACAATATTGGTTCTTCTAGGTTCAGAATATTATAACCAATTCCACTGCAATTTAATTCCTACATTTATAACAAAAGTTATTTTTGTCAGTGAAAATATTAGTGCATTTGTGTATCAAAACGGATTCTTTGTGTTGTCTCCTTAAAAGCACACCTGTAGATACCGGAACATGAGTCAGCATCGCGTTGCCCGTCGGCGTTGCCTCGGCAATTACTCAGTGAATTAGGGGAACCCGTCGACCTTTCGCGGTACGCTCACAACAGAGGTACAGGATGTACACGCACTATGGAAGTTGCGACAGAAGGGCAACAGCCTTTCAATTAAAGGCGTGACAGTAAAAAAAAATACAAGATTAGCCTGGGGCATTCCCCCATGACTTCCAGGAGAAAAAAAATATGCGGAACAGTCTTTTGGGGACTACCGATAGAAGTGAAACCTAAGTTATCTATATCTGCTACGGGTTGTGCCCCGCGCACGCCTACGGTGCTACGCCGTAGCAGATCGGCTACGAGTGCTACGAAGCGTTAGGTGACGGTCACGCGAGTTCACACCTGAAAAATTTTTTACTCCAGAAATTGTAGGTGTACTACAGGTACCCGGTGCAGCTCAGCCTGTTTATGTTCAAGTAGCTAAGGTTTTAAAATAATATATGTATAAAAAAATATCTATAATCTGCTTTGTCTGCCTATCAAAACAGTCTATAAAAGTGGTACTGGTATTAGGAATCGCTCAGTTCTTTGAAATCAGCAGTATTCATGTTCTTTTGCCTCTCTACTTGTAAAATTGACTTACTAGTTACAGATTTGACTTGAAGTAATCGACGGACGAAGATGCTTTATCACTAACCCAATAAACTAGAACTTCTGCATCACCTGTAGATCAGTACCCGAAGCGGTAGGAAATGTAATTTCCTACCCGCAATGTTTTCCTGCCACCGACGTACACGGATATAATGTTAATATAGAAAAGCCGAGGGCTTGATTGAATCTGTCGTGAATGCGGCAAGGAACCTCTGCATTTAGCTCTGCATCGTTTATTATTCTCCTATTTATGCTTTCATAGTTTCATTAATTTATGGTTTTTTTTCTTGACTTAAATGAGTTATGAAAGGAAAGTTGGAGGTAAAAGAATTTTGTAGCGATGTTTACAGTTTTATGGTATTCAGCGTCTCATGAAAATAAACATCCTCTAAGTTGTTGCGCAGAGTAAAATATATTGTTGCTTTGTTAAGATAATTTATAGTGAAACCTACAAATACCTACCAGAGGGTCATGACAGCGAAAAAGCTAACGACGGACAATACATTACAGCTGCTAGGCTGAAGTGGAACTGGGCTGGTATCATCTGCCGCATGTCGGAGGAGCAATGGGCAAAAATTACCACTCAGTAGTTACCAAATAGCAGGAAACGACAACGCGGCAGGCCCAGAAGGAGATGGCGGGATGAGCTAGACTCTTTCGCAAAGGATTGGCCTACAATCGTACAAGATCGCGAAATGTGGAAGGAGGGAAGGGAGGCCTTTGACTTGCAGTGGGACAATATGGGCTTATTATAATACTAGCTGACCCGCGCAACTTCGTCTGCGAGTGAGGGTGAGTTTTTTAAAATAAAAAGTATCCTATGATACTTCTAATAGCTCCAAGAATATGTGTACAAAGTTTCATGATGATCAGTTGAGTAGTTTTCGCGTGAAAGCGTAACAAACAAACTTACATACACATTTATATAATAGTAGGGAGTAGGGATTATGTTAAAACAGCGTGTAAACATAACAATAAAGTGAGATGATTAAAAAAAATGAACAATAAAGAAAACAAAGGCATGAAGTTCGAACTTTTGTTGGCAAGTTAAATGATGGCAGCAAGAGGGGTTGAATTTAATTGGAATGTGCCAATTGGTATTTTTTTTTTTAACTAAACTAATTATCAAACAACCCCATAATAACACTCGAAAAGATCCACATTTTATTGCGATACGTCACACCGTCACGCCGCGTGCCAGTACCATCGCGCTGCGCCGCGTCGCATCTCGACTTGGTGTGAAATTACGCTAAGGCGCGGGTCAAAGGGTCAAACACAAGTGGCACATGGCGGAGGCGCGGCGCGGGCGAGGTGTTGGCGTGGTATGTGCTACGGGGCACCTGTTTGGGCCGATAGGGCCACCATAGGAGCGGTGCGACGTAAATTGCTTCAAAGCCAGCGTTTGGCGTTGATATTCTTATGCAAAGCGTATAGGACGGTTAGTACCGAAGCTCTTCCGGTGCTTGCGGGTGTACTTCCAGTCGATCTGGAGGTGCAGCAGCGGGCTGCAATGTACTATAACGCGCGTGAGACCACGGACGCAGACTTTTTAACCGTACGTGATCGTGCTAGGATTTCTAGATTATTCAAACCACAGACCGACGTCTGGGAGGAACTTTTATCTGAATGGCAATGTAGGTGGGACAATTCCATCAAGGGCAGGCACCTCCACCAGTTCTTTCCATCCGTTCGTGAGCGGCTGGACAGAACATGGCTGGAGGTTGATCACTGTGTTGCCCAATTTCTCACGGGCCATGGCAACTTTAAGAGTAAATTATTTTCCTTCAAGCTTGTTGACTCGCCTTTTTGTCAACGTTCAACATCTGACTGCGAATATGAACAATCTGCTCATCACATTTTGTGGGAGTGTAGTCTTTGGCAAAATGAACGCAATATTATGTTGGATAGTGTACAGGTTACATCCGGAGTTATTTACTATACGGACCTTGTGGAAACTAGAGCCAATTTCCGTGCGTTCAAGCGTTTTTGCCATACCTATTATTGGAATCAATTATAACAGCTCTCAACTAGGACCCATTAACGTTAATATTTATCCGTGGTGCTTGGCAACTGGGCCTATCCCAGTTGTAAACGTCCCTTTGTGCCTATTGGCCTTGTTTCGTTCTGTCTCCTGCTGATATGGAGGGAAGTGGAAATTACAGTTCTTTCCTACTCCTCCGCTATACTTTCTGATTAATTTCGTTGCGGGATCCAAGACAGTTAAATTCATTCTCTGGGACTTCGTCGAGCTTCATTGTCTCGGCGCTTTTCTGGTGGTCGCCACTGTTGATTCTGGCTTTCAGGAGTTACAGTGGTTTGGGCGTGTGTGGCGGGCTTGTCCCAAAAAATAAAAAAAAAATGCACAGGGCGGGAACAAGACGGCGAAAATGCGGAACAATTTAGACTTTAAAAACTAGAATGCGCCCGCTGTTTGCCATTCCGACACTGTCCTGCGCTGCGCCGGCGGCGCCACGCCATCACCTCGCCCGCGCGCCGCGCTGCTTTCCGCCATACGCCTTACCACCATACGTATTTGACCCGCGCCTAAGAGCTTGGCAGAGACCTACATAATACTTAATATACTTTATCTACTTTCATGTCGTAAAATTCTAATCATAAAATTTTGAACGAGTTTATATTGAAAATAATGTTATAAAGTAGTTTTTTTTTTCCATTACGATACCGGTTAACCAAGAAGTTAAATCACGAAGGAGAATGCATAACTTTTTAATCGAGCTCGATATAATCGGAGCGTGAAGTTTTGTTGTGTTTTGACTTATCTGTGGTTGCGCTAAAGCGCGGTGAAGAGCTGGGTTTTGGCTCCATTTTTACGTTTTGTCTGAATTTAGTGTTTTATTCTATTATTGCTTAAAAAATGTCTGATACTAGTGAATGTGAAGGAAATTTGACTCCGCCCGATATTTTAGATGCAGCGACGGAAATGATTCACCACCTTTTACCAGCAAAGTCGAAAAAGTTATACGATATTTCTTACTTTTTGAACTTTGATCTTTTATTTAGTAAATTCAATCTCATTGTATGAAAGTAGATAAAAAGTTGTATAAAACTGCACATAATAAGGTATTAAACCCTCGTGTGCTACTATTACAAACCTCGCTCCACTCGGTTTGTAAACACACACTCGTGTTTAATATCCCACATTATGCAACAGTTTTATAAACTACTATTATAATATTACTGTATTATATGAATTATAAATAACCGATTTAACGTTACGGATAATATCAATCCACGCTAAATTATGGCTCCGTCGATATAAACATATTAAATGTTAATAAGCTATCGACAAAATGGACGTTATACAAAATTATTATCTCACCCGATGATTCGACGGCATGGTACGGTGTACGTAAATTTATTACACCGTAAATTGTGATATCTGCGCTTTAAATTATGTTGAATATTTTAGTTGGAGCAATTTTTGTAGAAAATCGCTGAATTTGGTTCCTGAGTCAGACAATAACACTAAAGTACCTATGTAATTATGTATGTGTGTATGTTTGTAACTTCTTCAAGTTGAAACGGCTGTATTTTATCTAGATTTGAATGAAATTTAGTACTCAGATAGAGTATGACCTATAATAATATAAAGAATTTAAAAACCCTTTAAATCCTATACTTATATTAGTCTAAACAAAACCAAAAGGCAATTGTTCTCCCCGTGATTGCAATAATTTTGCTATAAACACCTACACAACCCCCGTGCTATTTAAATACATCCATCAGCAAAATGATTTGAGTGCGTTACATTAAGTTCTACCAAAAATCATGATTTGGATTAAAGAAGAAGAAAAGCAAGATTAATGTTTCATCATCAGCCTACATCTCCCCAAAAAAAAAGTCGTTTCCCAGCAATAATTTTTGCGTAAAGTAACTTATGTACACAATGCTTGGTGGACGGCTTAGTGATGTGTTCTTTATACACCCTGTTTAGGTTTTAAAAATTGAATTTAACTCAAGCAATACCGAGGGTAAAATTTAGTTGCCTAATAACCGTGTGTAAAAAAGTAAAATGGGGCTATTTGGTCCCATATTTCCATCAGGATTTTTCAGTAGCCTCCAATCAAAGTTTTTCTAGACATTGTAAAATAACTTCTACCATACACCAACCGACAGTTGTCGATATTTTTGTTCAAAATTCTGGGTCATCTTAAATGCCCCCCAAAACCCAAATAGCCCCGTTTTACGGTAGGTAGTTCAAATGAGGAAAAATGTTAGAATAAAATTTCCCATTAGTACGACAGATTTCAACTGAAACGAAATTTAGCCAAAAAGCTTTTGAAACTGAAATAGCTACCTTACTCATTTTACGAGTACCTACTCGTATTTCATCCAATAGTTTTACCGAAGCTGAATTTTCTACTCCACTGTTGCTAATGTAAAAATACGGATTTCTCTTTTACAAGATTCTGCGCGCTACGGTTTTAGTATTAACGCTCTGTTAATCCTACACACAAGTACCTACATTAATCTGTACATACATAGGTATTAAGTGTCGACATATAAGGTATAATGTTCCCCTCCCCCTCACCCCACGCCTCAACGCTTTTCAGCACAAATTATTTCATGCATTGATTGCTCGACACCCAATTATAGGGACACAAATTGCCAAGATTCCTGAAACGCGTTTATATGTATATGTCACCGTTAAATTGTCAAACACGTTAGATTGTAAAATAACTAGAGAGATTGTAAACTCTCGAAATATTGTCAAATGAACATACTGCTTACAATAAAACGCATTATTTTTCGTGAAATGCATGCGATGGTAGTCAACTCACTCGGCATGGAGGAGAGGGATTGAAGGAGGGGTCACCCTTGCCCAATGGTATCACTCTCATAAAAAGATAATGTACCATTCCTGAAAAATACCGATTAATGTAACCTAACCCTAAAACACTTTATATTCCCCTAAAAAGTGTAGTCGACGGAGCTCCACTACGCGAGGCCCCTACGTCAAAATGCAGGGTTTAAAGGAACCTAACTAACCTAAAGTTGGTGTGCCCCAAGTCCCGATTATGGAGGTAGAGATACTTCCGTATGTTCAGTTGACAATATTTTGATAGTTTACATCCTCGCTAGAGAGATTACAATGTAACGTGTTTGACAATTTTACGGTGACATTATATAGCGAGAGAAAATAATTGGTACCTATTAGTACAGCGCCAGACGTTGGTGTTTATAGTAATTTGTATGTTTTTTGAACTGAAAATATTTGTTTTGCTCACACGTGATTTAAGAAAGTGTTGAGGTCATTCAAGGGAATACGATCGTTGATATTGATTGCCTCGTTGCTCTAGTAGTCACAAGTGCGCCTGCTGACTATGAGGTCCTAGTTTCGAACCTCAGGTCGTGCAAAGTGTTATTGGGTTTTTCCATCAAGTATTCACAGGCAGCCACGGAGTCAGGATTTTTGCTCGGTGGATGTCAATAGACTCCCCCTATTAGATGGCCTGAACGTAACTGGGAAAATGTGGGTGTACTTAATAGATACTCCAATACCCTTCGGGGTTACAAGCGAGATGTTAAATTTATGTTATGATCGATGATGTAATTGGCTTGCTGATAAAACCAGTGCAAAGTACATGGCACTCACTGTTAGGGTGCACTAGAAGACACTGTATAATTTGGTCACATTGCTAGGAAAGACGATGGCGACCATGAAAATCTATTCGTTACCAGTAAGGTGGACAGGAAAAGACCTCGTGGACGGAGCCCAATTCGATGGTCTGACCAGATCCGCACCGTCTTCGGCTCCATAGGCCACTCAGCCAGGTCATTCTAGAGAAAGTGATACCGACGGGAATTGACAGTTGGAAGCATTGAAGAACATGTCCCAAGGAAGGGAAGGACATTATAATTCCCTGAGAGTTAGTTTAAGCTGCTACTAAATTGCTCCCTAACCCTATGAGAAAAAGCCGTGGGTTTATTTGTGTTCATTGTTGGAATCGATACTTTCAAAAGGTAGATAATACTACTGAAATCTTGTGGTTTCTTTTGATGCACTACTTACATTACGCCTATCCATAATTTAGCAGTCGTATTGAACAAATGCTCATAGAATTAATAAACATCGGGAGTCCATAGTTTCCCATTGTGTCTGCACATACACTGACAGAAATAAGACAATGAAGTTCGAAAGTAGCAAAAAATTGTTTGAATAGAGCTTTTCAGAAATTTATACATTCGTAAACAGTCCCAGTGAATCGTACGAAAAAATATTCAACCTACCTACAAACCAAAAGTATAAAAATTACATTCAAAATAAAGTACAACAGATAAAATCTCAATTTTCTCCGAACTGAATATACTTTTAGGATTGAATAGTAACTTGGAGCGAAGTCTTTGAAACAAAATAACTTTGTGGACGATGCCTCGCGAGATATCCTTCAGGAAATATGAATCTTAAAAGGGCAAAATGTACATAATTTATATACAACTCCGATATTAATGAGATACTTGAGTGTGTACGTTTTGCTTAGCAACACCTGTTTTTGGAAAGATGAAAGAGATAATGAGGGTGTGTTCTTAAGCTGTTTTAAGTTCATGTCTTTATCGTTTAATGGTTTTAATAGCATAAAGAAACCATAGCTTTGAAGGGAGTGTCAAAGGTGTACTGACTAAAACACATTCATGTTTCTTCCTCGCCCTTAATGTTCCGGGGCCACGGCATATCGTTCGAACAGTCCCGCAGCCCCAGAAAGAACCATAGCCTTGAAGTGGAATTATAACAGTCTGATGTTACCTGCGTTTGATTGTTGGTGTAGTGGCCGAGCGATTGACTGCTGCCCCAGTGTTACGTGTTCAATTCCCGCGCAGAACAAATATTACCTACAGGTAGTTTTTCCGGATCTGGCTTTTTGTGTATGTGAGTTTAAATGTTTGTAAACGCACCCACGATACAGGAGAAATTACTATAGAGGCAACGTTTAAAAAAAAACAAAAGAACGTCGTTCTATAACATAATCAGTCAACTACGCTTTAAAAGTTTACCTATTCAAAAACAAAAAAAAACACTACAAACAATCATAAAATCCATCTTTTTCCACTCAAAGAAGTCACAAAGTCTGAAACCGTTTCTTAAAAGCAATGCCTATATAAATAAGGTCCAACGGTCCTAGGTTTTTAACTTGAAATCCCAAGTCAAACAAAGTGAACGGGGCCGAGGCGACCGACTCGGTTTACAGTTAATTAACTAATATTTACATTTGGATGGTAGAAACAATTTCTGCTAGAACACCTGCTGGCTCTTCTGTGGTTTGGAAGGCTGCCTGTGAAAATGTACGGACGAGAATTATGGACGGCCACGCGGCAATGTATAGACGGGATTTAGAGCGAGAATAACCCCGATATAGTGCGGTGTTGGCTCGATAGCGGTTAGCGATGTACGGGTATTTAAATTTGGATTACGTGAGTGTACGTTCTACTTGAATGAGCCTCCTCATTCAAGTAGAATTAGGTTGAGTTTAGAAATCTATTGTGATTAAAATCTTGTATCGAGAAATATTACTGCGGGAATGAAAGTACGGGACTGCGGGACTGTTCGAAACAGATACCGTGGCTTCGTAACACAAATCACACACACAGGGCGGGAGAAAATTTCCCATCAGAAAAAAAAGGAACAAAAGTATTGTAAACGTTAACTTAGACGATTACTTTCGAATTGGCGGTAGAACTGAAATAAAATACTAAAAATAAACAACATTTAGAGTTTAGTTTTCCGTTTTGAAAACACAATAAAACCCCTTATCACCAACTCTGTACTAACAAAACTGCACAACGTACTCCGAGATAACTTTTTAAACTTCCCATTGAAATTCTTAGTGCACAAAGTTCACACATACCTGCTTACAATAAACGCAAAATTATTTGCAAACTTGTGCCGAACGTGGCGGCAGCGCCCGCAAACTACGCCCGTATGTCTTGTAAGTATTACGTCCCACAGTGTAAGGGTGAGCTTACACGAACAAGTAAAGGTGAAAGCGTTAGGAAAGCCCCCAAAATTCAAATTTTCTTACGTTTTTTGCAAATTGCATGCTAGTGGTAGATTGTATGAACTTGAAAATATCGTTCGCGACTGTAAAACGTATGTAATTACAGAATTATAACCATCAAAATCAAAAGTCGAATGGTTGTGAATAAGGGGCCTGGTGTCAGTTTTATGCCACTCAGGTGCCTTTGGGCTTACATGCCGTTGAGAAACATATCTCAGGCATGCTGGTTTCTTCACGATATTTTCCTTCACGTAAGCAAGTAGAAAGCAAGCAAGCATTCGAAAAAAACTGGCTGTCTGTAAAGTCGGTTTACTGACGATAGTTGAACGTGACAACGTCTTAAGAAAATACTGTTTTCACTGCACTTGATACTCGATCAAAACATGTGTACTATAGTATAGCAGCTGTCCACGCAGACGCATCGCTCACTCAAGTAGGAGAGAGACGGATGTCGAACGCAAAGGCCGATTGTGCTTCTTTGTCACTCATTCCGCGCTCTCGCTTGCACTTCAAGCCTTACATGGAACGCCTCAGAGCGATCAGCGAGGTAACGCCGCATGACGTAACGCCGCATGAGTCATGTTTTTTCGTGCGTGTAGCCGGCTCTATCGAATTATAAGACGTTGTCACGTCAAAATCAAAAGGTACTCTTACTAAATCAAAAGGATCTTGGATTTGAACTTGTGATCTATGACTTTGAAGTCCAACGGTAACATAACTAGGCTATTACTGCTCGCTTGTATTGGTAATGGAACTATTTTTATACAACTAGACAACACATCGATGCTCAGGTTCCAAGACAATTTTTAACCTCCACTGCAAAAAGAGGGAGTGTTTAAGTTTAACGTGTCTGTCTTTGGAATCGTAGTTCCCGAACGGATGAACCGATTTTGATTTTGTTTGAAAGGTGAATTAGTTGAGTGTTCTTAGCTATGTTTGATAAAAATAAGTACAAGATGGCCGCCGCCACAAAATGGCGATTTACATATTTGTTCCACAACTCCTTCAATAAAATAAAAAATACCTTGAAATTATGACCCCATGTGTCGGGGTTTTATTAAATATTTAATTAAATGTAACTTGTTACTGAAAAAATCAGCAATGTAAGCACAGCCTTACATTGCTCACTAGATTAGAAGTGCATTCCAGTTGAGGCGATTCAGAAATACAGCACAGTTACACCATGTCGTTATAATATCGTTTAAAGTTAGATTCGGTTTAGCCGGCCAGCTCGTTAGTGGATGCATACGGCTTAGCGTTAATGCACTTCATTTCGCTCTTGTTCGGGAATAAATTTACCAACTTGTATTACTAACTGGTAGAGTTTTATAGGATTTGTTAAAGCTGTGTAGTCGTTATGGTTGAACAGGACTTTGTGTTTAGTTTAGATTGCTTTGGCTGTACCTATTGGCTTATTGCTAGTAGAATGTTTTTACAACTTAAGACCTTATTTATCTCTTTGACTATAGGTACGTTGCACTAATAATGCGAAAACCTTTACTTTTGCTTAGACAGAGGGTAGACAGACCCGCATTTTCCGGTCATCTAGCGATCGTGCCGCAGGCAACAGCGTCGAAATATCGAGAGTTCACAATAGTTGGAAGTCTCGAAGGATAGATACCTCGTAAATGTAAGTATTATATATATGTCGCATCCTGGGTGGCCGAGATGCGAAGTATCGGGTCTTCTTCACGATCCGACATAGTTTCAAATAGATGTGGGCATTGACGCGGGCACTCGAACGAAAGATAATTTAAATTAAAATAACTTTATTCAACCAACGGTTTTACAATACGAGAAACAAACACGTGCGTTGGTACTGAGCGTCTGCCAAGGCTGTCGGAGCTCGACTGTTGCAACACTCCGTCCCTTCTACAGCCTTCACTGCATCCCCTCTACCGACGATCGTGTCCAAGCGGTAGGCGCTTGTGTTTCCGGTATTGTTAGTTCAGAATACTAATTGATAGATGGCGCTGCTAGTTGCACTTTTTTGGTATGGGCATCTCGCAGTTCAGTCTGAGAAGACTGGCTTCTGCTTAACCGGGCAAGTCCTGTGGATGCCTTGAATTTAAGGCCTCCAGCCAGGGCGAAAATAACTAAAAACTAAGTGACAGCGCTCTAAGGGCACCCCCTGTGAGGTACGAACCTCGGCTTAGGGCGTCGCTGGGGGCAGCAAAGGGACAGGCTGGATCTGATTGTCATTATTTAGGGACTGATTTATCACTACAGGCTCAGCATCGCGGGCTGGCTCGAGCAAGGGTCGGGGAGGGATTGGACGGGGATTTCGCGCCGGACCTCTGCGGCGAGGTCGGTAGGTTTTCGGTTTGTATTTGTAAGCTCTACGAACTGTACTGGTATCTTTCCTACTCTCTTGCAAGATAGTGATCGGATCGTCGGGGGCGACTAGGGTGTGACGCGGACGTTGGACGGAGCTAATACGCGATGGGTCGTACCGGGCGACCGATGCGATTAGGGGATTCCTATGCTTAATAGCAGTGTCGAAGTAACGCTTGGAAAGGCGTTTCATGAACTGCTTAACGGTGGGGATTCTAAGATCTACGTGAAGACTATCGTTACGGACGTAAGGGGGGGCACCGGTGATCTTACGGAGAAATCGGTTCTGCAAGGTCTGCATCGCGTGGATATGACGCGGGTGGGCATGCGCGAATACTATGCAAGCATAGGTCATGATGGGACGGATGACTGCGGTGAAAAGACGCAATTTGCACTTGAGTGACAATTTGCTCTTCCTAGTGATCATGAAGTGGAGCCGGCCCATAGCAAAGGCAGCCCGGTCACGAGCTGCTTTGATGTGGGCCTTGAACGACAGATGGTCGTCCAGAATAACTCCGAGATACTTGGCTTGCCTCTCCCAGGGGATAGGCTTACCGAACATAGTGATGGGGGGACCTGGCGAACGCTTAAGGCGTGCCTTATAGTACAAAACTGCCTGGCTTTTTTCGGGATTAACTTCTATTCTCCACTTACGGAACCAAGCGCCGAGCGAGTCGGCAGCTTTCTGGAGAATGCGGCGGATGTTATCCGGAGAACGGCCAGTGTAATAGATCGCGGTGTCGTCAGCAAATAGGGCTGTTTGAACCTTCTGGTTCCTCGGAATGTCGCTGGTGTACAGCGTGAACGCGAGGGGAGAGATAACGGAGCCCTGAGGGACTCCGGCGCGAATCGGATGGGGAGAGGATAACGTCTTATCCACACGGTAGCGGAAGGTACGGTTTGACAAAAAGTCTCGTAAGATGAGCACGAGACGGTCGGGCACACCGAGCTGGTATAGCTTGTATATCAGCCCGTTGTGCCAGACCTTGTCAAAGGCTTTCGCGATATCGAAATACATCACCCCCGTCATCGCTCCACGCTGGAAACCAGCGCTAACGTGTTCGACGATGCGGTGGACTTGATGTATGCAAGAATGTTCGGTCCTGAAGCCGAATTGTTCTTTCGGGATGAGGCCCTTTGTCTCGGCATAATCTCTGAGACACTTATAAATAAGCCTTTCATAGATTTTGCCGAGAGCACTCAGGAGACTGATCGGCCTGTAGCTGGAGGGCTGGGCTTTCGGTTTCCCAGGTTTGGGAATACCTATAACAGTGGCCTCTTTCCACGTTTGGGGGAAGATATTATTGCTCAGGGCGCCATTGAAAATGGCAGCCAAAAGGACTATGAGCCTAGCGGGGAGGGCTTTAAAAACTCTATTTGTGAAACCGTCGGCGCCTGGGGCTTTCCGAGGCTTTAACTTATCTATAATATCCTTGACCTCTTCCGGGGTGATGGCGGGGAGGGGGTCATCGGGATCTTCAAAAGGGGGAAGCGATGCTCTACGTTCAACTTCTGCATCCACCTCATCGAGGTGCTGCTTGTCTACTGGTAGAGTGCTTGGCGAACATTGAGATTCCAAGCTGTCGGCTAGGCATTCTGCTTTTTCAGAGTCGTCAAAAGCGACGCTCTTATCGGGACGGATGAGGGGTGGAGAAGAGACCTCTTCCGAGGTGCGCAACTTCCTTTGAAGCTGCCAGAAGGCTTGATGAGTGGGCTCGAGTTCGCTAAGCGTTTTGTCCCATTGATTTGAGCGAAACTCACTAGTGCGTTTCTTTACAGCACGCTGTAAGGAACGCATGTGAGCCTTGTTCGCATCGCCACTATGGCGCCTTCAATCCACGACATATATATAGTGTAAGTATATTAATAAACTGTGAAAACTTGTTTGAAACAGTGTTTGAAACTTGTGAAGAAAAAATAAATGAGTAAATCGTTTAGAAAAGTAACGCCAGTTCATGAACAATTTATTTTACTGTAAAATATATTTTTCTGTTGACGATCCAATTATTTCCTAAATTTTCAAGCTCAAAAAAGTCTTCAAACAGCACAAAGAACAATTTCTCTCTATTAATACCTAACTTAGCCAATATAAAAAGATCTTAAAAACCAACTAACAATTCTTAATGGCCTCCCCGCCTCTAAATAATATTCATTCATTTTAATTACTCGTAAAAAATCTTGAGAAACAAAGTAAAACTCATAAAGAACAACAGCATAAAGAATAAAAAGTTAGATATTGGAGTTTGCAAGAACTTCGATTAATTAAGTATCTTACGAAAAGAATTTAATAATATAAAAGATCATAAACGTTTCAAGTTTTTCAAGAGAGAAAACTGTTATTTTTGGCTAGAATTAGTGCCTAACTTTCAAGTCTATCTAGACTGTAATACAATTAACTGTTAAGTAAGTTAAAGTAAATTTAAATATAAAACTCACTCGTTTTGGTGAATTTTAAATCGAGCGCATGATTCGTTTAAACTATAGAAGCCTTTTATGAAGTTATTCTTATATTTGCTTTTAACCTACTTGGCACAAAACTTCTTTTACTTTAGTACAAGTTTTTTACTAACAAAACCAACAAAGCATCGTTTCAAATTTCAACCATTTTTCACATCACAATGTTGTTTTATCATTGTTGGCTCAAATATTACTGTGATATTGAGAATATGAAAAAAAAAAACTTAAAATCTTTCAACTTTTAATCAGTTTGGCTAAATATTGAAATACGAAATTACAGACATTTCTATCACCACAAACGTAAAAAGGCAAAATTAAGAACACGACTTCAAAGTATTAAAGCTCACTGACGCTGAAATGACAGCTGCTACAGATACAACTTTTAGAACACATAATAAATAATAAGACGCATAAAACTTTTCAAATTAAATACTAAAAAGACACTAAAAGTAAAAGTCACTTTAAAAAATCTACAAGGAACTGTTAAATGCCACAAAAGTATATAAACTCATAATGATTCTGAGCTCGTAAGTTTCTGACACAATCAAAAAGAAAATGTCGGAAAAAATAAAGAGCTGGTATCCACCGGGATCTTATAAAAACGTCACCTTATCGGACATTGTTCACAGGTCGCGGGATAGTGTTGTCAAACGCCAGGTGAGAATTCCCGGGATTGGCTTTATTTAAGCCGGGTTTTGTCATGACTAATCTTATTTTTTGAGGATGCGAAAGTTAGTGAGGATGGATGGATGGATGTGTGTTTTATTTTTTTACTGGAAGGATTTGGATAAGCACACAGTTTATAAACTGGATTAAAACAGATCACATTTTATCCCGGTACTTTGATTCCATGGGACCGATCCGAGCTCCACGTGGGCGAAGGCGCGGGCATAAACCAGCGTACACATAAACCGGGTGGTTCCTTAAAACTGTTACTAACGGTGTTATAAGGAACACCTAATAAATGTCGGTTTATTTCATTACCTAAATAAAATTAAGAATTTTGTAATGTAAAAAAGTTCTAAATTAATATAAGAAAGTTAAATTGATATTCTTGTAACAGTATTTAACTGAATATTCTGCGAACCAATCACACTACAATAATTTAGGAAACGATAACAATTCACCACTTACAAAGGGGCCAACAAAATCCCGGAACCCCCGGGATGCCCCGGGAAAAAATTGGGACACCTTGCAACACTAATCGGGGTACAAAGTGGCAGGAAAAGTTTCTTAGTCCCATCCCCTTACCCCAACCCTCGGTCCCGCCCCGGGATTAAGTGAGTGGTCTCCTGAAGGATTTGCTGACGCGACCTGGCTCGCAAAAAGTCGCCAATGCCCCGGGAATGATACGTCGGGGACGTGAGCTAGTAATTAAAGGTGATAAAGGTCATTATAACGTTGATTCTTACTGATATTTTGGGCCTAAGAAAATGTTTTTTCAGAATAGCATAGTTACATTCAGTATTGATTTTAGTCACCAAGATCCTAACAGTACAGTCACGTCTAATAATATGTATACACTTTCCTTAATATTATAGCTATTTTCGCGAGAAATAACGATTTTAACTAGGAGATTGGATCTTTTTTATAAAAATATGAGTTCTATGTAAACATTAAATTCTAATCAGTACATTAGGAGAAACACAATTTAAACATTCTTAAGTGTTCACATATTATTAGACGTGACTGTACACCGACATTTTACCAGTTATGTTTATGTTCCATGCGACATGGCATGACCCTATTGCCATCAAACGAGCGCAAATCCGTACAGAATCGAACCCAGGACTTCTTGCTCAGCTGTCGCGCTTGCGTCCACAAGACCAACCAGCAAGTCATATTTTGTGCCAACTTAAATGAATTATTAGATCCTACAATTAAAAACAACTATTTAAGTCAAGAAATTTACTTGAAAACTCTTTTTGAACCCATAACCTATTTACGCTTTTAAACTCTCTTTACGCTAAATATTTTCCACGTTTTTATTACAACGAACATTATTGCGAAACTTTAAAACGCGTTATTAAAAGCCATGAAAGAGAAATAAAACAAAAAAAAAAAGAGAAAAACCGTATCAAAATCCAGGGCAGCACCACACGAGCGGTGAACTGTTTCTGTACTAAAACCTCGCAAGAATCTTATTAAAAGTTGCCGGTACGCCGTCCATTTGTTTAACTTTTATTCCCATAGCTGGGCCCAGTCGAAAATGTCCGGGAAAAGTCCAGGCATAGTGTTGAACTTACCGATATAGTTCGCGGGATTGGAAGTTGAATATGTAAATAGTATTGAATTGTATTTCGTTTTTACTGCTATTGTCGTAGTAACAGTATCGGTATTGACCTTCGTTTTTTTAAAAACCTCCTGAGACCCACTGTTCTTGTTATTATAAAATATTTATTACTATGTGACAAATCCCCGAATTTGCGAGAAGAAAAAGATTTTCTATGAGACTATTGTTTATTTTCCAATTTGAGTATTTTTAACATGTACTTTATGCACCACAATAATTTAATATGGAAGGAACCTTTGACGTGCGTTCAAGTAATTAATTACAACCTCAACATATAATCTGTAAACAGTTTTCCAATTTCAATCACCTGTACTTTGACGAAAACTTGATGTCATTACGAAACTATTAACTACTTACGGTTAAGATAGCATTTTAATTGAGATCCTTGCTAAACAGTTATCCCTACTAATATTATAAATGTGAATGTAAGTTTGTTTGTTACGCTTTCACGCGAAAACTACTTAACGGGTTTGGATGAAATTTTGCACACAGATAGTTTATAACTTGGATTAAAACATACGATACTTTTTATCCTGGTAATGAGATCCCATGGGACAATAATCAAACTTCACGAGGGCGAAGCCGCTGGCAGAAGCTAGTATATTATATAGTTTTAAAACATAAATTAAAATGTTTACTCAGAGTAAATAAGTCTGTCTAAAGGGATGTTGTGGCAAGATATTCGTAGCGAATATTTAGATTAAATCCGGGATGGGCCAATAACCCGGGATGTCCCACCGTGGTCGGAACGCTACCGTCACTAGTGTGGTACTTACAATATTGTGTCCCTGAAAACTTGAATGTACTTAAGTTGTGAACGAGGGTTCGTTCGATCAATTCCGGTTTCATTTGACCTTGGTTTTTGTTGGTAGAAACTTTGGTTTTGTATCAAAATCGAAATAGGCTTTAAAGTTTCTAGTGTGGCGCAAAGTTTAAAAAAAAAAATAGTTATTCAATTGTTCCGGACCAAACGAAAAACTTGCAATTGGGATTTTTGCACACGTTGAAAACTTCATTTTTGAATAGCAACTATAGGAAAAAAACCTGATGTAAAGTCAGTGCTCTGCATTGCTCAAAACAAACTAATTTCTTTCAGTTTCCAAAGAGTTACCACATAATAGAAACACGATGGCCAACTTACACAGAATAATTTAGTCAGAAATTAAATTAAAATGATGTATCAGTTCGGCAATATAAAGTTATCCGCCATCGAGTGAGTTTTCATTGGAAACTTTATCAATTTTCGACTGCGCCCGGGGGTCGGACGACTACCAATCAATTACGTCATCGGTCCTATACGGTGATGTTGGGTAGGTCGGCTGGGTGGCTGGGTAGAACCTGACAGAAATATCGGGTATATAATGTGAGTAGAAATAATATACGTTGCTTTTGTAGTCAACGCTGGCACAGATTTGCGTGTTCTGATTATGAAAATCAGGATCATATGCTTATCAATAATCTTAATATATATAAATCTCGTGTCACAATGTTTGTCCTCAATGGACTCCTAAACCACTTAACCGATTATAATAAAATTCGCACACCATGTGCAGTTCGATCCAACTTGAGAGATAGGATAGTTTAAATCTCAATTTACGCAGACGAAGTTGCGCGAGTCAGCTAGTATTCGTATAAGTATTTAATACTAATTTTATATTCCTTGCGATAATTGTTTAATCTACATAACATAACGCTAACATAGCAGCGGTGGCCCAGTGGTGGCGGCCTCGACTTACGAACAGTAAGTCGTGGTTCGAACCCAGGCAGGCGCATTACTTTGTGTAATTTATTTCATCACCACTGCTCTCAAAAACGGTGAAGGAAAACATCGTGAAGAAACCGGCATGTCCTAGAACCAAAAATTCGAAGACAATCTACCAACCCGCATCGGCGACCGCGATCTGGAAGACGTTGCGTTCGAAGGCGTCTCACTATGTGGGCAGATGACCTGATATAGGTTGCGGGGATCCGTGACGTGGAGCGATGAAACTGCCTAGGGTGGAGAGCACGCTTGTCTATCTTTTTATCTTCTCAATTTAAATGACAGATACTATAAGAGAGGTGTTCTCTGTACACGCACCTGCAAATGTTATCTTTACAGGGTGTAAATAGACTCATCAGGAAGCTATCAACCGAGCATTCTGTACATCAAACCAAGTAACTTTAGGCAAAAATTATTTGCGTAAAGTTACTTGGTTGGTTGACTTTTTGTTCTTGGGTGAAAAATCGTGTTTTGTGGTAGAACTCAATGTAACGCGCTCAAAACATTGTGCGATGGATGGATAGAATAGTACGGGGGTCGTGAATGTGTTTAAAGTAAAATCTTACTTTAAAAGCTTGTAGTTAAATAAAAATATGGCAAGTTAGAACTTTGACCCACAATATCTCCGTAACTAGAAGGTTTCAAAGTATAGTGTTAAACAAAAACATGATCGCAATGACGGGGAGACCTGCCTTTTGGCCTTATTAAGAGGTTTTTTTACACATCTATACTTCTAAACTAATATTATAAAGCAAAAGAGTTTGTTTGTTTGGTTGAACGCGCTAATCTCAGGAAGTACTAGTTCAAATTGATTTTTTTTTTGTGTTGGATGGTCCATTTATCGAGGAAGGCTATAAGCTATAAAAAATTACGCTACGACCATTAGGAGCGGAGCAGGAATTAAAAATGTTGCAAAAACGGGGATATTTTTTCCTTTCGTTTTTCTCTCTTATGAGACGCAGACGCAGTTGCGTGAGTCAGCTAGTTTTATATACATGAACTGAGGTGAGGAACTTCATCATGAATTTTCTAGATAATTATGTCACCTGTATGTATCGCAAACCAATAACACAGATAATGATATACGTATGTAAGTACTAGATTGACGCTCGTTAGTTAAATGGCGATATTAATTACAAGTATTGTGGGGTTGTTTGTGTAAAGGATTAATCGCGGCCGCCATTGTCCCCGGGGAGAGCCGCGACACGGAACATGTATGTATAGTGGCGTGAATATGAATAGGCGGTGAACAACACTACATAATTTGTGATATCATGGCAGTCACTGGTTATATTTTGTTGTAACTTGTATTTGTTGACAACATTTGGAAATTCAAAATCAAAAAAGTCTCAGGGATGTTTTAATACCCAGGCAACCCTGGCTTTTGGACGACAGATAAGCAGTAAACTAAAAAAAAAACTAATAAACTTTGTGTGTTTATAACAGCTATGAAAGGTTAGATTGGAAGCCGGCCCCAATAATGTTGGTAAAGGCTAGGCAGGCAAATCATCATTCTCCTGCCCTTTTTTAGGGTTCCGTAGCCAAATGGCAAAAAACGGAACCCTTATAGATTCATCATGTCTGTCTGTCTGTCTGTCCGTCCGTCATAGCCACTTTTTTTCGCATCTCTAAGAATGATGCTGTTAAAACTTGGTAAGTAGATGTAGTCTGTGAAGCGCATTAAGATTTTCATACAAAATAGAAAAAAAAAACAATACATTTTGGGGGTTATACTTAGAACTGAAACTAAAAAAAAATCATCAAACGTGTGGACAAGTCTTCAAAAATGATGTAGAGTTTTCCAATTTAATTTTTTTTGTAAACTGAACAGTTTGCGCGAGAGATACTTCCAAAGTGGTAAAATGTGTGTCCCCCGTAACTTCTAAAATAAGAAACTGATAAATAAAAAAATATATAATGATATACATTACCATGAAAATTTCCACTGAGAATTGGTTTGAACGAGATCAAACCAAGATCAAACCGAGATCTAGTAAGTAGTTTTTTTTTTAATATGTCATAAATCGTAAACCGCACACAACGAACTATCGATACACACTATCCATATACGATATCTTTTATATTATGTTACTTGCTGGTACGGAACCCTTCATGGGGAGTCCGACTCGCACTTGGCCTCTTTTTTACTATTCATATTTAGCCTATACTGTCCCACTGCTGGGCGGCCTCCCCCAGTTCCTTAAATTTGCTCTTACTCCTGGCCTTCACGGACAGGCCCTCCTGCACTTATCCCAATTTATTTAGAGTCGGCGCAGCATGTCTCCTTTTTCCGTGTTTTCTATTTCTTTATGACCTTGTAACCATACAGAAGAAAGATGTTAGAAGAATCGACCTGTAATGTACTATAGAGGAGTAGTCTGTATTTGGGCCGCGGGCCTAATGCGGGTCGGGAGATGGTATGCGTCTTCGAGTTTTCGTTTCTAGAACGCATCAGTTTTGCAACAATATTTTCCCATGCCTTTTCGAGAGTATAAAATTAATTCATAGAAATTTTCATTCAGTTACATTAAAAGCCGTCGTGTAGCTGCGTTCTGACGATGTGATTAGTCGGCTTTGTGGCTGTGGTTTGCGGTAGTGGTCGATTTCAGAATCTTACCTCGACTTTGTAAGAAAATACAGAGGGGGTCGGTACGGGTTACGTAGGGACTTATTATAAAGCTTGATAAAAACCAACAATATTAAATGGCAGTGCTGCTATTTTGCTTAGCGTGAAACTAAACCACCATAATAATTCACACTATTTCTAAAGAGGCCTGCGGAGCATGCGTTGTTCATACAAACGTAATACCAAAATAATTTGTAAATCAAACGAATTCCTAAGGTAGTGTGTATTTATTTCGATTTGATTACAGAAAACCTAGGTTCCCAAATATATGTTTTGATTGGATACGGATTTGAAAAAGAGTTGTGAGATAAATAACTTTTCTATACAAATTTTAAATTCCTCATATTATCTCGTCTTTATATCATTGTCCTTTAAAAATAAATATTTGGGAACACAGATATTCTGTAATCCAATCTAAATAAATACACACTACCTTAAGAATATGTTTGATTAACAAATTATTTTGGTATTATGTTTGTATGAAATTGCGTGCTTCGCCGGCCCCTTAAGGGATAAATATGTCATACTTGTCGAACAATCTTATTTAGTGCAGCACCAAAATGTCACAGAATGATTTAGTTAGAAAACTAGTCCTGGTTTATTTTGGTTATTAGTAAACAAAGATAAAAGAACTTTTCTTGAATCTTATGTTCATGCATTTAAAGCAAGAAAACGTTGACAAGCCCGCTTCCTTCAGATTATACTTCCTAATTAATCTCATTAAGAAAGAAAAAAAACCTTGCAATAGTGAAAATCCTTTTGAATAACTTTTTATAACACACAATTCATGTAAAACGCTTAGAACCAAAGTGAAGCTGAGAGAGAAGTAATTAAAAAAATGACGTCATTATAAGAAAATTATTCAACGAGGCGATTTTCTAAACATTTGCTTACCCGTAAATTTCCGGTCGTAAAGTTTATTGGCGAGGAAAAAGAAAAATCTCAGCAAAATTAAATTTCATTAAATCCCTTCAGAGCTTGTTTGTGGAAATACAGGGGGAACAAGGTCCTGCCGGGGTTGCGGGCCTGTTCGAAAGAGATACCGCGGCCCCGGAACATAAAGGGCGAGGAAGGAACATGGATGGGTTTTAGTCAGTAAGAGTCTGACACTCCCTCCCGCTCCGCCCAGAGTGGGAGAAGTCATTTGATGATTTCCCATCCTAAAAAAAAAAAAAAAAAAAAAAAAAAAAAAAAAAAAAAAAAAAAAAAAAAAAAAAGGGGGAACAAGGTGAGGGCGATCACGCTGACATAGCGATGTTGATACTGGAAACTAGAGTGATATTTAACCAAGTGAAGTGAATATTGGTAACAGTTACTTTAGCATGGCACGCTGATAGAATACCACTTAGGTCCATGTTCACCAAAATGATGTCGCTCTAATTATCTAAAAACAGCTGTTTAACAGACATTTTTGTATGGGAACATGTCACACTGACAGCTGTTTTTAGATAATCAGACGGTTATCTTTTCGGTGAGCATGGACCTTACTGCGATCTTTACACACTTTTTTTTTTAAGCCATTACGGTTCACAATTGAACTTAAAATTTCACTTACGGGATGTCTTCCGTGATTGTTCTTTATATTGAGGTCCCGATATACACACGTCCCGATAGGTATATATGAACTTTTTTGTTTTGTTAAAATTCGTACAGCTGAACAAATACGCACTAATTTTATTTAGATTTTTTTAAATCATTTTCCTTCTTGGAACGTTCCATCTCTCTGAAACTGCCCAACTTATTGAAATTGACGCAATTTTATGAACAAAGACGTTTTTAGTATCATCATCACCATTATTTCCTACCCTTAACCTTTTTTTGTTGTCTTTGTTGTCTGAACAAAAATATTAACCCAATTCATTAGGGGTTGGCGCAGCATGTCTTCTTCTTCCATAATTATGTTCTCTATATAACTTGTAATCTCATCAAACAACTTCTTTCTTGCCTTATCATCTTTTCAACAGTCCATTCATCGGTTTTCGAGTATCAGTCACAAAAAAAGCCTACTTACCGGATACGCGTTACCGGTCCAACTTTCACCCCGTATACACCCATATTTACCTACTATTAAGCACTTCTCTAATAAGTCTCTTCAACGCGAACTTAAGGGTGGTTTTTTTATGATCACTCCTTCGTGATCCGAAGGGGAACGAACCCTATTTCACAAGCACACCCCTTAATGCGCGAGCGTGATTATACGCGTTTCAAAGACGAAAAGCTTATTACAATTAATTGGCGTCTCTCCTGTTGATTTTTGAAGTAATGAATGTGAGGGTGGATCTTTCGGAAGTAATGGCGAAGATAGGAAAAAAATAACAAGGATGTTCGTCGAAGTTGGCATGTGATGTAAGTGACACAGTGACTCATTGACGGGTTCTAACTTTGGTCGAATCTACAACTTTCGAGTCTCTTTTTGTATTTAGAACCTTATCACGAGTAGAATAAAGTTTTTAAAACAAAATGAACCACTCAGATTAGGACTTTAAACCAGGTAATCGCATCGCCAAACTAAAACACAAAAACAAAACTGATTGTTTGCTTAGCTTAACCAAACCTCCAATAAAAACCTCGTTTGGTAATGTTAATTTGTAGGCTAATACACTCAAAAGACTTATTACCTCTTCAATGAACATGAACAACGAATACAGAACTTTATTAATTTTTGTACCAAATCGCTGGCAGTTATATTCCTTAACTAACGTCAAGCTAACTAAACCAGTCAAATAAGTCATATACAATTTTATGGAATTGGGGATAATTCAGTCTGCACTAATAACCGAAGAAAAACAGCGTTCAGGAATTCTATACGTCCCCCATAACATTCGCAAGTCTCTAAAAAAACATTGCAGACAGAAAATCGACAGACTAAAAGAAGCTTTAATAAAGTTTAACTTTCCACTCCGACCGTTTCCTTGTAAAATTAAAAAAATATTAACACATTCCCTCTTGAAAGACTTCGCTCTGGCATCCAGACGAATAATATGCTGGAGATTAGACGTCTTTTTTCAAAGTCGAACGAATGGTATTTTAATTATAGTGCCGTTAATTACGAGCCAAAGGCTTGGCGAGAGAGCTTGTTCGTTCAAAGCGTAGGTATTTTACTTTTAAACTCGCCTCATTTGTTCATAGTGTTGGCTGTTCGCCGCTGATCTCAGAATAAATAATGGAGGTATCCTGTTTTTTTTAACGAGCTGCTTGACTTGTAAACTAAAACGTTTTGAAAAGTTTTACAAGTAAAAATTAAGACGGCCCCAAATTTTGATGAAATATCCATAACACCTAGTTGATTGGTATTTTTGGGAAGCTTACTTTACCTTTTTTGAGTGCGAAATGTTTCAATAAATTTTATAGTGTGGTTATTGCACAAACTGGTACTCGTATCAGTTTCAGTATTTCGCCCATGGGCGACCTGGTTACAAAAAATAAGAAGTGACATTTAAGGTATTAAAATTAGGGATAATGCAGGATATTTCATCTTCATAATATACATAATTATAAAATTTTTATACAAATAACTAGGATAACGAATAAAAGTTAGTTAAAAACCCAATTCCTGTCCTCCTAACTGCTTCGCATCTCAAAATCAGCCATTGTTTGCAATTTAGAACTAAGAGAGTTATAGGAATATCTTACATGATCTTTAGATTGTATTTCCAGTTACTCATACAAGAATTTCCTACCCGAAATTTATTTCTATACCCACCCTACAAGTTAACTTGACCGTAAACGTATATTTACTTGGCCATAGGTACTCAATCCAGCAAACACAAGGCAGCATCAACTATATACCGTAGTGCGGAGACCTCTCAAGTTTTTCCCGTTGTCTAATCGTCCGATCCGGGATAGTGGGCCGCTCGTTAGTATAATGGCTGTATTAATTGCCGCTCGTATTGTTTGCTGTCCCGGGGTAGGGTAGTGACGTCCTGACAGTCGGTTGTTTTTGACGGTGCTTTTACGGTGTTTGTTTATTTGTGATGTACGTTCGATTTCTGAATGCTTTTTAAGTTTAGATTAAAAAAAAAACATGATTAAATTCGTGATCAATTTTAGATACTCGCTTAAGGTCCATGTTTACCAAAAAGATGACGCTCTGATTATTTAAAATCAACTGTTTAAAACACATTTTTGTATGGGAACATGTCATAGTGACAGCTGTTTTTAGATAATCAGGCTGTTATCTTTTCGGTGAACATGGACCTAAGTAGCACAAGTAGCAGTGATAGCCTTGTGGTGTGATCTATGCGACTGCCAAGTAGAATAGAATAGAATAATCATTTATTCGATAATGGACAACACAAAAGAGCAGCACATACATATAGATTATAACAACAAACAGCATAGCAATTAATTATAACAGCTCAACTGCGCTGAGCATGCTAACGAAAGGGTAGCCAACTCAGCACATGCTGGGTGTAAAACACTCAGCGCTGGTTTTCAGTAGGCCCCCCGCAGTGACACACGAATGAGGGTAGTAGGTGGTAACTAAATAATGTTATTATATTAAATGGGCATTTATAAGTGTACGTAATAAATAAATAATAT
Organism: Xestia c-nigrum; assembly: GCA_916618015.1. Classification (NCBI taxonomy): domain Eukaryota; kingdom Metazoa; phylum Arthropoda; class Insecta; order Lepidoptera; family Noctuidae; genus Xestia; species Xestia c-nigrum. Next base: position 20,734,634 of record OU745252.1, on the reverse strand, counting down.
AAAATAAATATTTTTGTCACAGAGAAAACCTAATTATATATTTATTTATAGTAACTAGCTGACTCACGCAACTTCGTCTGCGTCACATAAGAGAGAAAAACGAAAAATTTCCCCGTTTTTGCAACATTTTTCATTCCTGCTCCGCTCCTAATTGTCGTAGCGTGATGTTTTATAGCCTATAGCCTTCCTCGATAAATGAACTATCCAACACAAAAGATTTTTTCAATTTGAACCAGTAGTTCCTGAGATTAGCGCGTTCAACCAAACAAACAATCTTTTCTGCTTTATCTTAATATACTAGCGGACGTCACGCGGTTTCACACGCGTAATTCCCGTTCCCGTAGGAGTACGGGGATAAAATATATCCTATGTTACTCGTGGATAATGTAGCTTTCGAATGGTGGAAGAATTTTTAAAAACGGTCCAGTAGTTTTTAAGCCTATTCATTACAACCAAACAAACAAACAAACAAAGTTTTCCTCTTTATAATATTAGTGTAGATGTAGATATATATATAAATCTCGTGTCACAATGTTTGTCCTCAATGGACTCCTAAACCACTTAACCGATTATAATAAAATTCGCACACCATGTGCATGTCGATTCAACTTGAGATAAGGGATAGTTTAAATCTCAATTTACGCAGACGAAGTTGCGCGAGTCAGCTAGTAATATTAGTATAGATAATAAAACACGAAGATACCTGCCTAAGTCATGTTCTCAAGATCCACGCACCTCTGATTCATGTGCTTATTGCATGATTGTCACTTCGGTGAAGGAAACATCGTGAGGAAACTAGCATGCTTGACAGGTACGAGTATTTCTTGAGGTCATGTAAAGCAGCCAAGTCCCAGAGGCGGCATAAAGGATTGGAACACGTATGCGACGAGATAATTTCGAGCGAAAAAATCGTTTTTACAAAAATTGTGTTCATTGACAAGATAAAAAAACGAACCTTAACCAAACCACGTTATCGAAAACTAGTTGAACACTACCCCATCACTACTCTACCGGACTACGGGCTAGGGATTAACGAGTCCCGCGCTACCCCGGGCAAAGTTGAGAGATATCTACAAACGGTCCCGAGCTGATTTGTTTGTCTTGTTACGCGTCTATTAAGTTAAGAACAGTTATATCGATAGTTTATACTTTGTTCCGAGTCTTTATTGCATTTTGTTATCGGGTGGTATTAGTTGCAGGTCGTGTTGTTCCTTTATTCGTTTTGTAGAGGCTTTGTTAAAGGTAATTAAAAGCGTCGTTAAGGACTATGGATGTAGCAGAAGTCGGTTTCTCGTGATTTCTGCGGCTTCCTTAGGTAGTATATGTTTGAGATTTTCTGATGATAGTGTATAAAACAAGAAGGTAGCTTTTTAAATGGCTTTATATTAATTAACCAAATCTACCACAGTCTGATTTCTGCGGCTTCGTTAGGTAGTATGTATTTGAGTTTCTCTGATGGTAGTTTATAAAACGGGAAGGTAGTTTTTTAAAGTGATTAATATAAGAATCAAATCTGCCACAGTTTAATGCTGGACAGAAATGTCTCGTGATAGAAAATAGTTGCCACTGCTTGTATAGGCAAATTGGCGTACGTAACAATAGCAATAAATTTGCTTCATCAGCTGCAGTAACCAAAATAGTACATAATTCTCTATACATTCAAAGAGGATTTGGAAAATAATCCGTGGTTGCTTAATATCCCCTTAAAAGTGTCTTGAACAACTTTATTGCCTTTAAAACAACAAAAAGATCCATTTCCCCCAGAGTTTTATAGCATAAAACACCATAACACATTATCCCATCGACACCCAAAATGAGAATGGAGATTCCACCCATACATCTATTTTTATCACTTTATTACATCGATAAGGGGCAATGCATACCAGTCGAGGGATAAAAAATGAGACAGACACAAAATATGTGTATTTATGTACGTATAACAGTGCCAATAAAAGCAATAAGAGTAATAGGTATATATGGCCCATCCCTTTGTCCCTAAGGGGATGTAAAGAGCTTTAAACGGTAGAACGAGGTGGTTTTCCATTTTCAAATAAAATAAATTGAAGGTGAAATAATTGATGATCCTTTTGGATTTTGGGTTACTCATGTAATTTTGTTTTATTGGCTACTTGAATTAAGAAAGCAACGCTAGAATCTCATCATCAGTCGACAACAGTCCACTACTGGACAGAGGCCACTCTCTATCATCTCGTTTCCGCATTTAGTCCTTAAAGTGGACCATTGTGCGTGAGCCATGGTGGACAATTACTCAAACCAGCCCACCTCCCTCTAGAAACAGATCAAACTTCCCGGTCTCCTCAGGGCAAGTGATCTTGGCGTTCCCGGGGTCTCCTCGCGAATCTTGGTAACGCCTGTGCGCCTGTGCACTCAGAGATAGAGGCCTCTTTAATCGCACGCCACGCACGTCTAGACAACCTTCATCCAGTTGCAACTTGCAGCCACCTTGCAAAGGTCGTCGCTCCAGCGAGCCTGAAGGCATCCCACCTTAAGCTTGCCAATTCGCGTTCAAGAACACGTCGAACAACGGTCGTAATATAGAATACGCTAAAGTAAAGTTCTAGTGTTACCTAAATTCACATACCAAAATCTTCGTACAGGTTTTCAGACTAGACGGGTGTTGTATCTGGTGGGTGAACCGTCAGGTCGTTGTTAATATCCTAACCACAGTATTGAATTTGATGTCACATTTCGTGTGTTGAATTGTTAAAGTTACCAAGTTAATTGCAATAAGGAAAATGATTTCCTCCCTCAAAATTCTAAAAGTTAATATAAAATGCAGAGCTTTAACGAATAATCCTGCCCATGAGTTGAAAAAGGCAAGGCAAAATTTCTCGTGACTAATTATTATTCTTCACAAAAATAATCGTCAGTCAACTGTAATCTTTTTGGACATTCGTGACAATTCGGACCGGCATAAATTAAAATCATTGGACCCTCTTCTTTCAAATAAAAAGGTCAGCTTTATTAAGGGCAGAGCGCACTCGACGATTTTTAATTTAAGGACTTATTCGCACTTACGACTCAGACGGACGCGTCAAGTGATGAATTAAATTTGTCAAGTGTGATTTGCTTTAGGAAGCTCCTTCTGTTGTTATAACGATGGGAGCGGTACGTGTTTATTTATTTGTTGGAGTTATTATCACTGTGTTTTTAAAAGAAAGATTTTGTGAAACTGGAAGTAATGTACCAATTACGACGTAAAAATGAAACACGTTTTTTTTCCAAAACCCTATTAAAGCTTCTTCTAAAAACGTCTTCATGCAATTCACAGCAAAAATGTGGAACTGTATGACTATACGCTAAACAAAAACTAAATTCGATTTAAACTTAGTATCAACGTAGTTCATACTTCGCTACATCACCACGCAAAACGATAAAACTTGATTCCCAGACCAACTATTTACATTAAACTTCAAAAAAAAAGAAAACAAGTTGTTTTTTCTACTGGCAACATTATGCAGATTCGTCCTCTCAAATTACTTATTTTAAGCAATAAACGGCGTGGGATGTCGTAGAAAAATCTTCGCCTGAAGAAATGACTTCAAAAGTTTGGTCCAAGTTACAAACTTTTGGTCTCCGTCGCCGCGGGCTGGGCTTAATGTGCCAACTTCTTTTTTATGATGTGACAATATGTTCTGAACGTGAAGGAATGAGTTCGGGGAGTAGGTTCTTGAATTTTTCTTAGGAAATTAGACATAGTTTCATTTGTTTCCGAGTCATGGATGTTTATATGTATAAAAAGTATGTATTTACAAACAAAAAAGTATATATGTAGTATATCAACTATCTAGTGTCCACGACACAAGCTTTGCTTAGTGTGGCACTAGGTGGCGCTGTGTGTTAATGTTGAGCGATATTTATTTATTTACTTATTTATTTATAGTGGGACGTTGGGTTTTTAGAAGTTTTTCGGCCGCTGGTGGTGAAATGTTTGAATAATATTATTATAGCAGGTTTCCTATCAAGAGGGCTGAAGATTATTTTTAAGAAGTAGGAAAAATGTAGCGTGAACTACTTCATATGAAATATTTGTGAATTTTTGGATTTTTTGGCGTCTGCGCCTCGTAAGCTGCACGTCACGGTCTAGCAGCATACATCATCCTTCATTCATTTCAATCTGATCTGATGAAAACTGTGACTTGTCAGTGGCACACATACAGACCGCTCACCACACCACAAATTAGTTACATCTCCCAACTTTTCTCCTAACAAAACATTACCAATGCAATAAATAACGCTACCTCATTCAACTTGCACCACGCAATGTTGCAAAGGGCGGGACAGTGATAATGGTTATGGTAAAAGTTAGTCGTTCAACTGTGGTGGGTAGTCTGTGGTATAGCTACCGACGATGGCGACTTAAATTGTATCGAATGAGAGGTGGGCAGAGGGTGGGCAGAAGTCTCGAAGTAAGAAATAACAGTGACTGGTAGATACTTGGTAGAAAAAGTACATGTGAATGGCAAGAAGTCTAAACCCAAACTTTCAATTTTCACAGATGTTTTTTTTTTTCTAAATGAATTGATAATGCTGTTCAAAGAGTAGAATTGTTGGGCAAAGTGGTGAGATGCATAGTTCCTCTAGATAATATATTATTCAATTATAATGAAAATAAGTATCTATAAATACTTACGGGATTGTTCATCTATTAATATAGGTAATTAAAAATAGGTTAAAGTTGTATTTAGCCAACCAACAATAATATATCACTTATACATTTGTACACGATTGTTCGAATGACAAGTAATTTCCTATAAGATTTTTTTATGCTAAGTTTCTCATATTTTAGTGAACTATGTATGTTCTTTTTAAAGAAAACCGATCTGAATATGAAAACTCTACTACTTCACTTCCATTTCGGTAATCCCTGTGTATTTGAAAAAAATCTAAATAATTAAAGTCATCGTCAAATTATGCTTCTGTGTTTCGCCTCCACACCAAGTTTTCAAGATTTGATGCTATCGACGGCGACGATTTGAGAGTTTTCGCATCTGAAGGGAGTTTTTGTTTCAGTGCAATTTGTTATGTTAAGGGATTAGAAGACAAAGGGACGAACTTTTGTATCGTACATACAATCTTCTCCATATTATGTTAATTTATTCAGTACTTTACTTTTTATATGTTTACCGTCTTGGGAGAGACAGAACGTCAAATGTGTAAAAAGTGCGTTGTCTATAGAGGTTAATGACACGAGGAGCTTGCTTATTTTTTGTATACATCCTGTGTGAGTATTCGTCGATGAATGTCAGATTCAAGAAGTGCCAGACGAGTTTATAACGCCGGATTCTATGATATTGAATGCCAGATTCTATAAACACCAAGTAGTTCTAATAATGCCAAATTCTATAAATGATTTTAGGAAATAATCTAACTATGGTGGTTGGTTCTATAGATAGTCATAAATGATGTGGGTAGGCAAAAACAAAAGAATGTCAACTGCTACCGTGTCTCTGACTTCATCGTTGAGTCGTTGTTCACACACATCTGTTTAGAGTCAGACACTCAGGCTGGTTGAAAATACTACAGACCTAGCTTCATTTTATTGAAATCTATGAAAATTCATTTCAGAGTCAACTTCCTGTACTCTTCAGGACTTCAGAATGAGTTAAATGTCAGAATTGTTCAGGTTACAACATACTGGTTGGAGAGAATAATATTCGATCTTCATCGATCTAACAAGTGGAAAAAACATTTTGAAGTACTTATAGTTTTGCACCTGTCGAGATTAAAAGTGATCATTCAGATTCACGTAGGCGTCTTATTACATAAGAAATGTTTGCAGGTTACTATCTGATACGTATAACTAGTTAAATCTACCTTTAAATATTATGATATACCTATTCAACTATCAGGATCGACGTGCAATCCAACCTCATTGAAAGTTCTCGGTAAGTTTTCGTTACCGATACTTAACTGATACAGATACCTTGCCGAACAATGAAGAAGCAGTTTTAGGTATTCTCAAGGGAAAGATCACATCTATAATCGTTAAGTAAGCAAAGACGGGGTCACCTTAACACCGAAAACATGGCATTTAATGACGTCACAGGTTGTCAAACTCATTGTAAAAAACGTTATTATAACACGCGCCTTAAAACGACGAAAAATATCTCATGAAAAATGACAAAGCATAATAGTAATAAAATCTCTTTCATACTTACATTTTTATTACTTTTCTAGACGAAAATGAATGATCGCCGCCCCAGAACCCAGACTAAAAGCCTTCACATTATAACGTCACAAACTTTTTTTCTCTGAATCAAAGTGCGTAATAGTAAATCCGAGAGGTTTTATCGTTTCACAGACGCAATTAACGAACTTTTCTTCACAAAACGTTCGTTTTTAGATAAAAATCCTTTCTCGAATGTCCTTTTATAAGTCTAATCAGATTGTTACAAGTTTTTATCGTCCGAGTTGAGCCTAACTGTGTAGGTACTCTTGCAAGTGACCGTTTTGTTCGGAACTTGCTCCATAAACGAGGCGTGATTGCATTTGTCATTGTTATTGTGTTTGTTTATTTGTTTTTATCTTGTTTCTATTGTAATTGGTTGCTGTTGTACTTAAAGGATTAGATAAGGACTAGGGACGGATTTGTTAATTCAGACAATTTAGTCGTATTTCTTTTTTAACGTCTGTTTCCAGTGTCTTTATTGACATGAAAAACGTCATTCTGCGAATATTTTTAAAATCACATTATCGTGTAAAAATCTACGTCCATTTATGTGTTTCATCCCTTTGATAAAATAATAACCGAGCCATCCATTAAATGTTTTCTGAACGACCGAAAAAAAAAATGAAAAAACTAAATGGAAGTGCATATTTGATGTAAAGCCGAAAAAATGGGCAGCATAGTTGATACAAAGGCCGGTAAACTGCTGTAAATTCGTTAAAAAGCATAAAACACTGTGGAAAATGTTACCTACTCGGCGGAAGGCTACCGGCATTTAATCCCCATGTCAAAATAAGGCCGCGTCAGGACTGGGCGTGATTTACACGCGACACCAGTTTCGCGACACGACTCGCGCACGCGACAAACGCGACAGCTCAGCCCACCGACACGAGCACGAGTTCAAAGCGGGCCTCGAGCGACTGACACCAGTGTGTTGCGCTTACGGGGAATATACGCGGAACTTTCATGGATTTTGAAAGGTTTTTCGCCGCCTTTTTGACAGAGATGTGCCTGTGATGTGCTGTTGTTGGTATTGAAGTTCTGGATGAATAGTATCGATTTCCGAAGAACATGTTTCTTAGTATATCTTTTACCTTCAGACAATGTCTGACTGAGCTTGAATGGTAGAAAGTCCACATTGCAGTAGTAACTGCCTATCCTCCACAACCCAGTTAGTACTGGGTACACGATACCCCTTGGTAAGACTGGTTGTCAGACTTTTTGGGCTACTGACTACCTGTTACGACTGTCAAAGATCTACAAATGACAGCCGAAACCAACGATAAAACGTGTTTTCTTCGGAAAGCACGTTTATCACGGTATGTGATAGGCGGTCACCCATCTACAACCCAACATAGGCAAGTACGGCTTAACCCAAAGATCGACCCGTGTGGCTGTTATTATTTAGCCACGAGCTCGACGAGCATAAAATACTGTGTATTGTATAATGAAGATGAAATAAAAAGTAAATTCCATTATACGTGAAGGTATACAAGTGTGGAGTAAGCTTTTCCAACAAAACATAAGTTTAAATAAAGCGCTTAATATAATATAACTGAATATAAAAAAGTTCACTACACAGCTACATTCATATTTAAGTGAAGCTTACAAAAAATATAAAACGTACCGTTACCGTACTTTATCGTTATTACAAAACCATTCATAATAAAAATAAGTTTTTAATTACTTGATTTACTTGACGTCAGTTTAATTACTTACAGGTCTAATCCTTATAGCCTGGACTTAGTAGCGAAACTTTTGAAAGTTCTTCAGAAATGATTACTAAAGTGGGTGATCATTTTTTAATTTAAATTTTCTTTTAGGGGATTATTTTTGTGGACTTACCTACTTTTTGGGACATAATTAAATTAAAATTTATTTTTCATTTAATCTTGAAAGTGACCTAGTGATCTTAGTATCATTATAAATCCGAAAGTTCGAAGCCGAAACAAAAAGATTATAGTCTGAACTAGCACATATAAAGGGTGTAAAACACCTCTTAACGAATACGAAAGGCACTTGTTCTCCTCGTCATTCTGATCATTTTTTTGTTCTACACTATACCTGGGAACCTTCTAGTTACGGAGATATTGGGGGTCAAAGTTGCAAGATTTGATAAGTTTTTTTTAAAATACCACTTTTTATAGCATGATTTTTATTTTAAATATTTTTACGACCCCCGTACTATTCAATCCATCCATCCGCACAATGTTTTGAGTGTGTTACTTTGAGTTATACCACAATACATGATTTATAACCTCAAAAAAAAAATTTGTTTCCCAGCAATATTTTTTGCGTAAAGTTACTTAGTTTGATGTACAGAATGCTTGGTTAACGGCTTTGTGATGAGGTGAAATACACCCTGTATGCTGCTTTGGCGAAGTTTTGGGAAAAACAAATTTTAATTTCATGGAGAACAAGAAAAGCGTTGGTTTTGTAATCACTTTTATATTTCAGTGAACAAAAACAGTCATACATTAAACCATAAGCGTTGATAGGTAATCTATGACCATGCCCCAGACATGATATATTTTATCTAACATTCAAGCAGCAATATCAACCTCAGGTAAAAGCCAAAGACTGGGCAAGCGAATAATCCCCACTTAATAACGAAACTGGCACAAAATAAAACCAGACTTAAAAAAAAAAAGAAATATAACATAATTTCCATTTTTAAAACGGGACCAATTAACACAGCCACAACCCAATGAGCGCTTTGTGAGAACGACTTTACAGCCAAGATAGCTAAAGAAACGTGAAAGAAACTTTCTTTTTTTTAACTAGCCACTTGAAAAGTTCCGAGCGCACAGCATAAACTCTTTGCTCCACAATTGACAAGTTTGCTTTAGTTTTTTTTAAATGATTATGGGCTTAAATGGAAACTTTGGCGAGCGTTTAGGTTTAACATGAGTGTTGGAGAGGTTAAATTTCTTACAGAAATAGTAGTACTGGGTATTGATAGATATACATCTATTACTAGCTCACCCACGCAACTTTATCTGCGTCACCTATGAGAGAAAAGGTCACAAAAGGAATATATTTCGCCGTTTTTGTAATATTTTTCAACTATGCTCGCTCCTATTGATTGAAGCGTGATGTTATACAGCTAAATAGACTATCCTATACAAAAAGCATTTTTCAACTACAACCAGTAGTTCCTGAGATTAGCGAGTTCAACCCAACAAACATACTCTTGAGCTTTATAATATTAAGTACAGATTATCTATCTATACATGTAGACAGAATAGACAGCGGCATCTCTACACGAGATGTGAAATTTTGCGATTATAGCAGGTAGCCGCTGAATTACTGGATTTTATATGGAGCGACTGCCTATCAGTTACTGGGTAACTCGATACTCCTTAGTAATACTGGACTCTAATTGCCAGATAGGACTGTCAAAGATCTACCAATGACAGGTAGAATAAACAGCTTTAAAAATGTTTCTGTTTCGAGGCACCGAAAAACCTGTACCATGAAAACTTAAGAACCAGATTTTACAAACGGTCAAATGAAAAACCCACGGAAGCACGGTCAAACAAGCTTTTTGGTTAACATTTTTCAATGTAGTTTGTGGGATAAACTGTAAACCAAATAGCTTGATCGACCGTACAATCAGCCTCGGTGGTGTGCCTCCTTTTACAAAGAAGAATGGCGAAAGAGGGGTCAAATGATGCCGGGCACAGACCGTCCTGTACCTACACAAAAAAAAAATGTAAACAAATTATTTATCAAAAATGCCGTCGGACCATCAATCGTGAACTATTGTAACTGCACATAAATCGGCGGTTTCGTCTGTGAGAGAAGACAAAACAACGATTAATATCGCCGTTAAACTAACGACAGGCCATTTGTTACGGCAATATTACGGAACTGAGGCGGTGCATAGTTACAGAGCAGATGTATGTATGAGCAAAAGTGCTAAAGGATTATGAATCAATTTAGTTGTGCAAAGAGAGATAAAAATACATTTTTTTTTTCTGCCTACTCCACATTAGCCCTGAACAGAAACAACTGGAAGTCATGGGGAGAGGCCTTTGACCAGCAGTGGGATGACGAACAGTACTTATTAGTCTTTTCCCAACTCTACTGGGGTCGGCTTCTTATCGGGTGCAGCTGAATACCAGTATTTTACATGGTGAGGAAACCGGCATGTCCTAGAACAAAAAAATCGATGACATGTGAAATCTACCCACCCGCACTGGGCACGCATGGTGGATTATAGCCTATACGCAAAATATTTGGTTAGACGTCGACACAATACATGGAGCGACTGCCTATTTGACTTCTAGAACCCACTTAGTACTGGATAATACGATACCCCTTGCTGAGACTGGTTGTGTCAGACTTTCGTGCCACTGACTACCTGTAATGACTGGCAAAGAATCTACAAATGATAGCCGGGGTCTCTTGATCTCAACGTGTTTTCCGATTTTATGTAATGATTGTCACCCAACCACAGACCGACCTTGGCGAACACGGCTTCACCTAGCAGATCGACCTGTGTGGCTGTTATTACTTCGCCACGACATTCAAATCAGGATATTCCTAAACAAAATAATAACAAACAACACCGTTCACGACTGTACCCCGTAACAAATGACATAGCCACGTAACTCTTCGCGTCCGCGACTCATATCTACCCGTATTTACATTTGGTTTCTTCAACCGCAACCATTTTGATTTATTACCTTGAAACTGTACATCGTTTATATTCTACAATACCGGATGTACGGTGATGGTAAATTAGTTTTTGTCCGGTAACGACGCGGCAAGGAAAACGATAGTTTGTCTTTTCTACGGTAGGGTTTGTCTGACTGATTTTCTTGTAATGGTGAGAATGAATATTTATTGTTTAAAGCATTAAGTGATTTTCTTGTAGTGATGATAATTAACATTTACTGTTTAAGTCATTGTGTGATTTCTTGAAGCAATGAAAATTAATACTTATTGTTTAGGTCATTAAGTGATGTTCTTGTAGTAATGATAATTAATACTTATTTTATTATTTAAAGCATTGAGCAATTATCTTGTAGTGATGAAAATTAATATGTATTGTTTATGGCAGGGTGTTCCTGTATATTGGGCATTTTACTGATTAAGGCTTAATTTTCAGAAACACTAAGCGACTTTTTAATGTTAAAGCTTATAAGTAACTTGTCTTGATAGTTAGATGGTTGATTAGTTAGCTACTTATTGGTCATACCTTGCAACAATGATTTGATCCTTATGCCACGATTGCTTCCCCACAAAATAACTCCGAACGATGAATAACACGGACATGATATTAATGTAATTTTATTCTATTCACTTAACTAAACTAATATTATTAAGAGGAAAGATTTGATTTTGTTTGTTACGATTTAACTCAAGAACTGCTCAACCGATTTTTTAAATTCTTTCACCATTATAAAGCTATATTTTTACCAAGTAACATACATAGGTTTTAATTTATATTGATATCATGCAAATTAGCAGAGATATCACCATTTTCGCGGACAAAGTACCGCGCGAAGTGCTATTATAAATAAACTTGTAAGTATTCGTTTAAAAAAAGTTTATTACATGGAAACTTAAAAAAAAAATCAAAAATGAACTTCAATTTGAGCGCGTTCATGGTACAACGTCACACGTAGATAGCCCCTTTTCATTAAACTGTCATTACGTTAATTAACTTTGTAGTGTTTAATATACACGCAACCTTGTAAATTATTTCATAAAGAGTAGCTCGTGTGATTTATTTACTTTGTACGATACTAGCGACCCGCCTCTGTTTCGCACGATTTATTTCGAAGAGTTCACAAAATTAAAATATTGTTACACGCTTTAGAGTGACGTCATTTTATTTCTCGTATTTTTCTTAGAAAGAAATAAAAGAACGAAAGAAGGAAAACATATTTATTATTTGCAAGGTTATGACGTGCATACAATATTATTAAAGTAAACATACAACGCATTAATACAAACATTTAGACTACAACAGATAATTAGCACAACAACATTAAAATTATAATAATTGAAAGACAAAACGGACAAAAAAACAAACAAAACCTTTAATTAACTTTTTCATTACGACCCACATATCATGGGATTACATAGAACATAACTAGTCCTACATCTTTGGGAGTCACTTAAATTGGATTTAGGTCCAAGTTCACCAAAAGATGACGGTCTGATTATCTAAAATCAGCTGTTTATGACACATTTTTGTATGGGAACATGTCACAGTGACAAATGTTTTTAAATAATCAGACCGTTATCTTTTCGGTGAACATGGACCTTAGAATGACACCACCTAACCAACGATGCATTGCCATTTAAATTAAACATGTACAATGCATAATTTCAGCTCAGTCAGAAACCGGGAGGTGCTGTTAGCAATTCGATTTTTTTTTTAATGCAGCTTGATTTACCTGAATCAATTTCTTACTATACGCGAAGAACGTTGTGTTCTCTCTCTCTCTCTTTCTCTAATTGGCCCTCAGTATGCACGTATTAAAAGACTGGCAAAACACCTTGAAAAGAGTGAGTTTCACTTCATAAGTAGGCACATTCCTCAGGTTTAAGGGGCCGGCGGAGCATGCGTTTTTCATACAAACGTAATACCAAAATAATATGAAAATCAAATATTCTTAAGGTAAAGTGTATATATTTCGATTGTATTATAGAATACGAGTATCTATGTTTCCAAATAAATATTTTGAAAGGACAATGATATAAAGACGAGATATGAGGAATTTAAAATTTCTATAGAAGATTTATTATTCTCATAACTTTGGTTTAAATCGGTGTACATTCAAAATGTATATTTGGGAACCTATTTAATCTGTAATCCAATCAAAATAAATACACACTACCTTAAGAATATGTTTGATTTACAAATTATTTAGGTATTACGTTTCTATGAAATTCGCATGCTCCGCAGGCCTCTTAATGTTAATCTATTACATGTTATATCAACTCAAACGATATTGGTTTTGTGACAGAGTGCCATGGGATATATTTCTTTAACGCTGACCAAATCACGAACAGGAACTATTATATAATGGAAATATAATGTTATGAAAATATAGTGTGTCTATAAAAGTGTTTACTGCCGGCAAAGTTTGTAAGAAGTTCATGATTTATATGCAACTAGAGGCTCGCTCTGGTTTCCCGAAATTCTAAAATATGCTCTCGTGAAACCTATGAACAACTGCATTTTGCATTTTAGCGGGTTCTTACATTTGTAATTTGATGAAGCACCTGTACCGTTAGGTAGAGGTCTACTTAAAACTTTAAAAGCATATAGTATGACAGACTAACTTATATCTCTGTGGTAAATTTCATCCAGATCCTTTTGGCCGTTCTGACTTGATTGAGTAACAAACGTCCATGTATTCATTCATTCAAATTTCGCATTTATTTACATAAATGCGAAATTATAGGTTAGAGGCTAGATTGATTTTTGTACAAATTTAATGGAGATGAATATAAGAATACTATATGCCGTCATCTCGGATAATGGAGGCTTGTGAGCTAATTCGCAAGGAGTTGGCAGATTCGTCTCAAAACTAGGTTTTTGTCGTTTTTCTTATCTCTCTTAACTTTATATATTTTGCTATATGTATGTATTTATTTTATTCATATATATTTGAGTTATAAATAATTAATAATTAATTATTATTCTTTTTTTCCATTATTGCACCTACTGTGTTTTATCTCTGCATCACCCTAAGGTAGACTGGTAGAAAATGCCTTAGGCATTAAGTCCGCCTTTGTACAGTTTTAATTGTGCATAAAGTTTTAATAAATAAATAAATACGTGGTACGAACAAGACTACCAACATTTTATACCTTACATTTTACTCGAGCTTTACTCATAAGAAAGGAAAAACTCAAGCTAAAACATTACTCCCATAAAAAAAACGACAACAATTTACTCATAAGAAAGGAAAAACTCAAGCTAAAACATTACTTCCATAAAAAACGACAACAATAGTTCGGGAAAACTCCGCCATTTAAATTTCTCCGACCTTTTCAAGTCAGAATAAAAAGACCTTTCTTACAATCAGTGACAATAAATAAAGGCGAAGATATGAAAAGAAAAGCATTTGAATTTACATTCGTTATGTACAATGGACTATTATTTATGTCTAGACATATAATGGCGCATGTCAAGTGGTCGCCGAAATGGGCCCTTTGAGACGAATCTTAAGACTAGGGCAGAAAGTCAGACTTTTGTGAACAGAATGGTAATAATCTGGAAAGCGAGTCACATAGTATAGGATCCCGCTATACAACGACCTTCACCGAGATGCTTATTTAATGAGACGTATTTTTTATGTTATTAAATATGCCAATAAATAAATCCTATATGGGTTGCCTAACAAATTTCAGTCCAGAGTATTTTTAATTAATAATTTAAAAACATTTTTTTTTTAAACATAGCACCGGTGTGATTATTAAATAAATTTGATACCAATCGAAAGTTTGAAGCCCATAGAATATGCAAACGTTAGGTTGCCTATTTTTTTCCGGTCACAACCACGGGTTGCCAGGTGTAAACAGGTAAATCTATAGGTACTAGCATTTTGCAACGGTCTGATTATTGAATCAAACTTAGATAAAATGAAAGATTATTTCATAAGGAACACGGTGGTATAGGGTTGCCTGCGAAAAATCAGTCCCGAATTAGGGTTGTCGAATTTTAAATAATAAAATATCGCTGCGAGTGAATGTGTGTGAGAGAGAGGTCCCAGACCAACCATCCCACGCGGTAGAAAAGGACGCAGCGTAGCAGCTGTTTAAAGTCCGCCCATTTAAAGAAGGAGAGTGCGCATGCTATTTGTGCTTGGAAATGAAAAGGATAGCGATAGACTCGTATATGCTGTGCATTATTTTGGAGTATTTAATTATTAATATACAGAAATAGTTATTTAATTTTTTATTTTTTAATCAATTAAAGTCACAACGGTTTTTTATTTCTGAAATCCGAAAACTGAAAATTTGTAGTTCCACAATTTTTTTTTTGCGGGAACTGTTTTCATTGGTAAGTTTATACGGAACCCTCGGTGTGCGACTCCGACTCGCCCTTCCCCGGTTTTCTTTCTGTCGCTTTCGATGACACAGATTTCATCGGTCTAAACTTCAGGCTTTGTGTAGGTACCTATTTCTAATTTTATCACTAATTATGGGGTACATTTTTCCTACTAGTACTAGTACTTTTTTTTTGTCCCTTTCAGCGACACGCTTTCTCGCCATCTATATATAATACTATATCTATGACTCCAAAATAATGCACAGCATATTCGAGTCTATCGCTATCCTTTTCATTTCCAAGCACAAATAGCATGCGCACTCTCCTTCTTTAAATGGGCGGACTTTAAACAGCTGCTACGCTGCGTCCTTTTCTACCGCGTGGGATGGTTGGTCTGGGACCTCTCTCTCACACACATTCACTCGCAGCGATATTTTATTATTTAAAATTCGACAACCCTAATTCGGGACTGATTTTTCGCAGGCAACCCTATACCACCGTGTTCCTTAAGAAATAATCTTTCATTTTATCTAAGTTTGATTCAATAATCAGACCGTTGCAAAATGCTAGTACCTATAGATTTACCTGTTTACACCTGGCAACCCGTGGTTGTGACCGGAAAAAAATAGGCAACCTAACGTTTGCATATTCTATGGGCTTCAAACTTTCGATTGGTATCAAATTTATTTAATAATCACACCGGTGCAATGTTTAAAAAAAAAATGTTTTTAAATTATTAATTAAAAATACTCTGGACTGAAATTTGTTAGGCAACCCATATAGGATATATTTATTGGCATATTTAATAACATAAAAAATACGTCTCATTAAATAAGCATCTCGGTGAAGGTCGTTGTATAGCGGGATCTTAGACTAACAGCTTTATTTTTTGTGCATTGTACTGATATAAGAACGCCACTGATCTTAATAAAATATTGTATTTCCTTGTGTGTATACAAAATATTGAAAAACCCTTTTCCTGGAAGTCGGGTTAAAATCATTTTTAAAAGACTCTTCTCTTTATCATGACGGGTCACTGACTTGGCATTACGTGTCGTCACAAAAACATCTCCTAGGCATGCTGGTTTCCTCACGACGTTTTCATGAATATGTCTTGGGTTCGAAACTTCGAACTCAAGACTTATCGGTCACAAGTAATTCTTCTACCTAGTACCTATGGAGGTTCTTGCCCATTGCATTATTCTTCAATGTATATAGGTACAATACATTCTAATCCTGTTTAAATTTGACATTCAAAAACTCCTTTTCAAAGCGTATTTGAAATAAATTCTGTATATAGCTTTATCAAAGCTACAAATTGCATTTCCAGAATCACAGCGAATTAAAACATTCTTTTAAATCAATCGTGAACACATACACCACTTAAATACGAATGAAAACACATCAAAAACAAATCGGAATAATTCGGCAGTAAACAACATGTAAAAACATGTTCAAAGTTCGGCGTGCGTAATTTACTCACGTGTTAATTTACGCGTTTTTACGCATTCACGCGGCGCTCGGCGCGCCGTAGTGTGCCGGCCCTTACGCCTTGGTGATATATTGTGACAGCTTTAACGCCATTTTACGGTTAAGGTGCGTCCTGTATCAACCGAGTGGCGTAATTTATTGACTTGTTAAGATTTTTGTGTTGGTTAGATTTGTATCTTTATGATTTTGCACGTTATTGGGTAGGAGGTGTTATTAGCTGTTACGTAATGGAGTTAAATACTTTTCAGAGGAGTTTTTAGTTAATCAATTCCGTTACTTAAAAGTCTACCACAGAAATTGAGGGAAAACTTACATTGCAGTACATTAAATAAATCGTAATGTAGTAAAATAAACTATGATAGAAACGAATACAAATCACAAAAATATCAAAGGACATAAATTTTATGAACATAAAACATAATATTATATATAATATTATAAATGTGAATGTAAGTTTGTTTGTAACGCTTTCACGCGAAAACTCCTCAGCCGATCATCAAGAACTTTGTACACATATTCTTGAAGGTATTAGAAGTAACATAGGATACTTAAAAAAAAAACTAACCCTCACTTGCAGACGACGTTGCGCGGGTCAGCTAGTATCTGATAATACTACCTAATAAAATTGATGACCATTTTATTAGATTTTTCCCAAGGTTACGAAGATCAATAGAATCCTAAAATGTTTCTGATAATAGTAGTAGGAGATAGCCGTGCCTCTAATAACAGGTCCTACCTTTTCCAATTCCTTTGGACCCAGACCATTAGAAATACATTTAGCTAAACGAAATTCCAGATAGACATTTTTATAAATTACCTATTACAAGCAGGTACCTATAGGGAAGTATATTACACGTAGACATGCTGAGCCAATCTCAAATATGGTATATTGGTATACGGGCAGGCTTATAATGATGACAGCAATACTGAAATGTTGATCTAATGGTGTCAATCAATACAGCTGAGCATGCGGTTTTGAGTTCTATTGCCAGGTCACAGAGTCCAGTACAGAGTATAAGCTTCATACAACCGCGTGAATCGGTTGCACCACGTGCGTGACCACTGGCCGCTTGTCGCGTACGCGGCGCGAGTGGAAAAAACCGGTTTACGCTGTCACAGCCAGTTGAAAATCTCAGGGTTGTCAGGGCAACACACATTGTTTGTTTTGCGACAAGTTACAATATTTTAATGTAAAAACGTTGTATTTATTAATAATGGTTGTTTATTGTATCTACTGTGTGTATGAATAATACTAGAACAAATAAAAATATGTCATACTTTAACTATCCCAAGGAGTACAATAGGTGTGTAAAAATGTGATTAATTTGCCTTCACCTATTGTGACAACCCTACCAAAATAGGTAACAATTTTGCACGCTGTTAAGAAGCTTATACTCTGTTCCGTTTACTTACTCATGTGGCCAGGTCAAGCAGACTTATTGGGTTTTCACAATAGGACTATGATAGAAGCAGACTGTAGCCAAGATTTGTGTCATTGATGGCAATAGGAGCTTTCTTTATTATTTGTTATTAATACAGCCCGTGTGAATTCACTCAGTGCACAATTGAAGCAGTCAATCTGTAGTTGACACTATATTATAAGTCAGTTTACAATAGACACACATCTGCCAACCATTTTCGGGCTAACAGTCACAATTTCATGTATGTACAAGCAGTGTATTCAAGCAACGCCAGACATTATTTTATTTTATCGCCTGTAAACCATTCTGGGGCGAATACGCGTTAATTCCGTCCTGACGTTTTTACGCGTCACCATTGTGTGACAAAAGATATATTGTGACGTATTACAACGTCACTGACGGTCAAGGTGACGTTAAAGCTAGATTGTATGACTTGTTTTTTCCTTTACGATTATTTTGTTGATATTTTGTAAACCGACAGTATTTTTTAAACGTAAAAGTCTATACGTAAATGGGTTTATAAAGATAGTTTCCGATAGTTCTGTTAATGTCACAATTAATAGTAGTTTTAACGGAATTTTTATTGACCCAATATCCCAATAGCTATATCATACCACTTAAAATTTTCAAACACCAGTTTATAGTACAACAATTCACCGGAAGGGTGGTCCTTATGAGTTAATTGCAGTATGGAGCAATTATTTCAAAATTTAAATATACAACTAAGATAAATTTTTGGCAGATATTTGAAGCTTTGAACATTCAGAATGCGCAACCTTAAATGAACCATTGTTCAACAAGCTTATGATATAATTTAAGTTTCTTCGAAAACTTAAACCGGAATTCTAGATTATTCTGCATTATACTCAACAGTTGACCACAGAGCAGAGTTCCATTTCGGAACACATTTTCATTACATTAAAACTTATCCTATGCTACGTTTGACTGCAGCAAGTCTACTTTACTCAGTTATAATGGAGACTATTATAATCAGACTTATCTTTTGGACCTAATCCAAAAGATAAGTCTGATTATCTAAAAAACAGCTGTCACTGTGACATGTTCCCATACAGAAAAGTGTTTTAAACAGCTGTTTTAGATAATCAGACCGTCATCTTTTTGGTGAACATGGACCTTAGAAGACTGATAAACATAAGACTAAGCCTGCTTTCCCAGGAGGGTCAGGCAGAGGTAACCTAAAGTATAGCCACAATTTACCAGTTTCGTATAAATCCCAAGTAATTGAGAGTGAGCCCATTAGCAACCACAGGGCTCAGATCTAGATTGCGACAATATCCTAGTGAAAATAAAAACAAAAACCCGATCTTAGAATTGAAGCCAGAACCGATTATATTCAACAGTAGCGCTCGCTAACACAAAACAAATTTTAATGAGATGGGCAATAGTAGTAAATACATTTTTAGAATTTGGCGTTTATAGAATGTGACATTTGTAGAATTTGACATTATAAACTTGTCAAGCATTTCTAGAATCTGACATTTATAGACTAATCTATTTAAAATACTAATCATCCTCATCATCATTTCTCTGCCCTTATATTAATATAATATTTATTCGTCATTTATTTATTTATTTATTTAAGGTTCACCTACAGCACATACATAATTATGCACATACATACGAGTATACTAACTCATACGGTAGTGTTCTAATATATATGCCAATTACAGGTAAACACAATGAACATCGATAACAAAGACGCCAGATTACAGCTTAGTTGCTAACTTAAGTCTAGGTGTACAATTTAAAGGAAAATGGGATATTAATTTGGTAACAAAGAAAATGTAAATGAACAGAGTAATTCAAAGTAATTAAAAGTTCACTACGTTTCGTTAGGGGTTAGTACGTTAGTAGGGAAGCCAAGATTCTTGATTTAAACTTCATCTTACGGTCATTAAATCTGATCAGACACCTATTTTCTTGCCATAATCATCCTTTACATAGTCCATTCATTGAATAATCTTCTTCTACTTTTCCTCTTGATTTATAATACTAATAACATAACATCAATCCCCAAAGGGTTTGGCAGTGGTGTACATAAGGTACACCACCCACATCGCCAGTAATGTTAAAGTCCTATGTTATACTGGGTGTAAACCACCTCATCACAAAGCCGTTAAGCAAGCATTCTGTACATCAAACTAAGTAACTTTACGCAAACAATATTACTGGGAAACAACTTTTTTTTTGAGGTTATAAATCATGTTATGTGGTAGAACTCAATGTAACGCACTTATGATGGATGAATTTAATAGTGCGGGGGTCGTGGAGGTGTTAAAAACTTGTCAAAATGTTGTAAGTTTGACCCCCCATATCTCTGCAACTAGAAGGTTCCCAGGTATAGTGTAGAACAAAAAAATGATCGCAATGATGGGAAGAACTAGTGCCTTTCAGCTTCGTGAAGGTGTTTTACACCCTTTATGTTATGTTTATATCCTTGTTGAGCTAGTGGTCGCAAGCGCGACTGCTAAGCATTAGATCCTGAGTTCGATTCTAAGGTCAGACATAGTTTATTGGGTTTTTCTATCAGGAATTTCTCAGCATGCCAAAATGTCCCACTAACCCACATACCTTCACAAGTTCATTGTGAAACCCCGAACATATATTCACAACCAACGAACATAAATTTAAATAGATACGATCTTCAGCAATCACAATAAAACTACTCGCTTTTATTTTCAGAATAAAGTTGAAAGGAATGAATTTTCATTTATTTGTTTTTATGATTGGTTTTTGAGTTAAGTGGGTGGTTATTGAGAGGCAACCTGTCAAGCCAGTTTAGTTGGTGCTGATTTATCGACACGTAATCATTGTTCAGAATAATAATGTGCGAAGTTCCCTGGTAACCCAAATAGAGCCTTAAAATGTAGATTGTCTCATTTAGGTTGTACAGTTTAAGCGTGACGCACACTAGACTATGCTGGGTCCAAGCAGCCATTGACCGTTGCCCGGTAAATTGAAAAAATTGCATGGTCGATACTCGGCTTGGACCCGATACGGTCTAGCGTGAGTCAAGCTTAAAGCGAACAAAAGAAACGGGTGTTGGTCCAGTCAGAAGTACTCGGGTGTAAGTTCATGTATTTATATGTATTTATATGAACTACAACACACAAAGACACCTTACGCCGTTCTGACAGCAACCGTTGTCGCTGTCTGGTCCAGTACGGCCGAACTGCGTTGTGAGTAAACGCAATGAGCAGCGCTTTTTGCTCGACGGACATGACCCGACCAGCGCCCGAGCCGCACCCGGCCCGTGCTCGACCCGCGCCCGACCCGCGCCTTACGCGCGCCCGACCCGCACCCGCTTTCTGTGTGATTCGGGATTTAGGTGAGATAAATGTTTATCCTGTATGAGTTCAATGCTTTCTAGTACACTGCCCTAGTAGTAAGTACACTGCCCTAGTAGTAAACTCCTAAACCAACTCAAAGGTCACAGTCTCTTTTAAAGTTCAGACAATCTTGATCAAGTAATTTGACGATTTTTTTTAAGACGATGGAGATTGTATTTTGCTACCACACTGATCTGTGTACCATTTAATACCAATATTTTGTATATTTCTTGTCAATTTATTTAAAAGTCAACAAGCCCCATGTAAAATCAAGATGACCCGTAGGTTTCCATTGGCATGGAGATACCTATCGTTACAGGTTATGTAAATAGTCGTTACCGGTAGCCAGAAGCCAGCGAGTCTAGAAATCGATATAAGCTTAGAATATCGATTTCACCGAGAAACTAGACCGATGTTGCACCGCATCTCGTTAGGTTAGCAGCTCACAAAAGCTAAAAAAATAATGGCAGGATATTTTTATAAATGATGTGTTTTTATTTTGAGTTATGTTTTTTTTGTGTTTGTGTCTTGCGAGTGCAATCTAGTGATGATGCATTTAAAAACATGAGCATACAAAGTGTTTTCAAAGTTGAATAACTAGTAATGTAAATAATACGGGTCAGAGTACCAAAATGAAAAAAAAAATTATAATATCATAGTGACGAAAATTTCATCAATGTCGCGTGAGACGACTTTTTTTTTTAGATAATCTACACTAATATTATAAAGAGGAAAACTTTGTTTGTTTGGTTGTAATGAATAAACTCAAAAACTACTGTGCCGATTTCAAAAATTCTTTCACAATTGGAAAGCTACATTCACCCTGAGTAACATACATAGGCTATATTTTATCCCCGTAGTCCCACGGGAACGGGAACTACGCGGGTGAAACCGCGTGACGTCTGCTAGTATTAAATATACTAAGAGATAGGCCAACACAGGAAGAAATAGTAAACTACAGGTGGAGAAATTTACCCAGCTGTGGGACAAAACACGTTGTTAAAATAATTGCAAGGGAAAATGTAAGAGCGTTAGCAAGCAACCTTTGAGTACCAAGTCAGCCAAGGCTCGAAGTCACACCTTTAATTCAGTCCACTTCCTCATACAGTATGCACCCCTCATGCACTCATACACATTGTATTGTATTGTATTGTACCACGGGCTGGTATCCGCAACTTCACGTCAAAGCGCGTATTTTGCGTATTGGTTTTAATCTACCACGTGGGCCCAGTGCGGGGTATGTCTTCGAATTTTTGGTTCTAGGACATGCCGGTTTCCTCACGATGTTTATTAAATACACAAATAATGCGCCTGCCTGAGCTCGAACCCACGACTTACTGTTCGTAAGTCGGGGCCGCCACCATTGGGCCATCGCTGCTCTCACTCATACACATTATAAATTATTAATTAAAAGAACAACTACCCGCGTTATTATATTGGAATACATAACATATCGTATAGCTTTCATTATGTACCGAACAATTGTAAGGCCATTCAAACGTGCCCTCCCAAAATTAGGCTTAGCTCACAACGTAGCCTGGGTCGATACGAATGAACTCGGCCTATTGATGGGAGGATGTGTGCACATGTGTTGCGCTTATGTGGCTACAGTTTAATTATGGTGTAAGTAACTATGTTATAATAGTAGGGGATAGCCACGAAATTTTATTACGAACTTTGCAGTTTCTAGGACAGCTTATGATTGCTAAAAATATTGAGGTACGCTTCATAAATAGTCTCTGCAATTTGAACGAAATTTTGGCAACTCAAAGCAATAGAAGGTAAATGATGAGAATTTGGTAGTAATAACTTTACTGAAAAGTTTTAACAATTCTAACACAGGTGGTTTAGGAAGAGACGGTGAATCTCGGTGAGCTTAGGATCGTCGGAGGCCTCCGGCTCAAAGTCACTGCGACGGGAGCGCGGATGTTGGAGATCCCCGGAGAAACCAGCGGCTCAACCGCAGACGCTCTCGCTGAAAAGCTGAGAGCGACCCTAAACGCGGACGAGGCCCGAGTGTCCAGGCCCGTCAGATGCGCAGACCTGCGCATCATGGTTCTGGACGACTCGGTTACCGAGGAGGAGGTGGTGGCCGCCGTCGCTAGGTCCGGGGGGTGCTCTGCCGAGCAGATCAAGGCAGGCACCCTACGTCCGGACCCCACAGAAATGCGAACCGTTACGGTGAGCTGCCCTGTGACGGCGGCAAAAACCATCGTCGATGGCCGAAGGCTTCTGGTGGGCTGGGTTTCAGCGCAGGTTAAACTGCTTGAGCCCAGATCTCTGAGATGCTATCGCTGCCGAACCGGAAATAAAAAAAACCTTTGTAAATGCTAGGAATAATATTTTTTATAAGTACCTACAGATCACCAAATAGTATGCTAGGAAGACAAGATAACCAAACCTATATTTTTTATCACGACAGTACCTAAAGGTTCGGCCTATAAGAGCCAAGTGAACCGGTCCCGTCGAGCGCACTCATCTGTGGTCGCTTGATAACGGCACCAATCGCTTAAATTAAGCACTGGCGCTGTGCGGTTCCACTTGCCGCGTACGGGTTATATTGCTGAATAAATGACTGGAGTATGGAGTTTTTGACGTGACAACGTCTAATAAATCGATGAACGCCGCTCCCACGCACGAAAAAGTGTCCTGTTACGCTCTGTCCAGTTACGCTCATTGTAACGTTACGATCGGAGCGTAAGTTTGCAATAATTTCATCAATGTTTTGTTATGAAGTTGTCACGTTAAACTATTGTCCATAAAACGACTTTACAGACAACAAATTTTTTAAAGGCATTGGTTTACTGATTTTATTGAATATTTTTCATATTAAAATATTTTATCTTGATTATTTATTTAGTTTTTAAATAAAAACTAATAATAAATTAAATAAAAACTAAATAAATAATCAAGACAAAATATTTTAAAATGAAAAATATTCAATAAAATCAGTAAACAAATGAAACTATAGAAAACGTTAACTAACCTCCCTCGTAATGTTTACGTCTCATATAATAGGCGGGGACCCTATTGCCATCAACTGGGTACAATTCCACACTCTATGATTGCTACTGTGGTGAAACTATTTTTACCTAAATAACAATAATTTTAGGCAATGTAAAAATTGCTTTAAAAAAGTAACGAAGCCGCTAAAATAAACCAATAAGGAAAGTTAAAATAAACCAATAAGGAAAGTTTATCACTGATAAAACCAATACCCTAGATTAACATCCCCCTATAATCATAACTCCCGAATCCATAATAAAATTAATTTTAGGTATACACCCATAAAAACTTTAATCATTCAATTCGTAAAGGTCAGGATCACAAAAAAATATTAATCTCAATTCAGTTTATTACCGTACTCAATGGCTACGGCGTAGCGGTACTACGAAGCTACGCCGTAGCACCGTAGCGGCCGTAGAGGCGGCCAACCGTTAAACGGCCTGTCGTAAATAACGGGCCGGGTTACAATAAATGAATAATTATCGGATGGTTACCGTTTTATGGTGGAGAGTAGCTTTCAGAGCCGCCTCTTGATGAGAAATCAGGTGATAGATAATGATGGCTTAATTGGAGGGATGAAATTGCTTTTGAAAGCTCAATTAAAGTTGGCAAATTTTTCAAAAAGCGTCTTCTCTAACCTGCAGATTTAATAAATCAACAATTTTATGAAAAATCATCATTACAATACGCTTGGAATCCCCAAAGGGTTGGCCAGAAGTATGGCTAACAATACACTCAAAATTCACCAGTTCATTAGGCCTCATGTAATAGCCTATTGCCATCAATCGGATACTGATTCACACTCCGTGGTTGTTACTGATTGCCAGTTGGCAAACTGAATAACACGTTGCCCGACCCGGGAATCAAACTCAGGACCCCATACTCAGCAGTCACGTTTATGACCTCTAGACCATCGAGAAAAAAAACATGCGGAGCAGTTTTATAGGAGTGAAAACTTAGTAATCTATATCTGCCACGGGTTGGGCCCCGCGCACGTCTGGTGGTGCTACGCCGTAGCGGATTGGCTACGAGTGCTACGAAGAGTTATGTGACGGTCACGCGAGTTCCAAGATTTTATCCACCCAAAAAGTTCTAAACGCATCTAAAGAAGTTTTCACTTCAGAAAACACTTGCTCTATAACTTCATACCAAATGAACCAGTCACTAAACAGACATAACATTATGCATTATTCCCCATTAATTTTACGTCTGGAAAACAATCTACATTCGCCAACTAGCACGGGATTAATAGGTCAAGCGCGAAACAACATAAATCAGGCGGACGCTAAACGAATAATTGATGGTACAAATGGACGCACATCCCCCCTCCACCGGTACATCCCCCTCCGTTCCCCTCTAACACGCGAAAGCTAAGCGAATTAATTATCAACGGAGCCTTGTATGGGAAATACCAATGAGATAATGTGCTGGATGTAAATGTATGGTTGTATGAATGAGGGTGGGTAGTGTCTTTTTATTTGTTACCATTAAATCGAAGTCAAGAAAAAATCATTCCCCTAACACCTAATAATAGCATATTATTATTTTTGTTTTGTAACAATAAGAGAGCGATATACGATCATCGATTACTTTTCATCTTCTACTAGTACTTCGCCCGCAAAAATTGTGATTGCTTGACCAGTTTGGATGATATCAATATAATTTATAGCCTATATTACTCGGTAAGGATGTAACTTTCTAATGGTGAAAGAATTTTAAAAATCGGTTGAGTAGCTCATGAGTTAAATCGTAACAAACAAAAAATTTAATCTTCCCTCTTTATTATAGTACTAGCGGACGTCACGCGGTTTCACCCGCATAGTTCCCGTTTCCGTTGGACTACGGGGATGAAATACAGCCTGTGTTACTCAAGGTGAATGTAGCTTTCCAATGGTGAAAGATTTTTTTAAATCGGCACAGTAGTTTTTGAGTTTATTCATTACAATCAAACAAACAAAGTTTTCCTCTTTATAATATTAGTGTAGATTAGTTTAGAAGTTTAGATATTCTTCACTTTTAAAGAATACTCCACTCCATACATAAGTTATACTTTATCCCTGTACTCCCACGGAAACGGAAACTACGCGAGTGAAACCGCGCGACGCACACAGGCGAAAAATCAATAAAAGTCGGACAAAACCAAAAAACTTAAAAGTACTCCAAATGAATAAAAACATGTTTTACCGATAAGTCTGATAGACAATACACGCTACCTGCGCAAGCGGGGCGGACCTTTATTTATCTACGCGCCTGGGTCTTAGTCCAAAGTTCGACTTGATCAACAGCGGATGTGTTCAAAAGTGAAAGTGTTGCTTTTAACTATTACGATTTTTATAAATTTCCTCGTGAAAGTCTTTGTTTTTTCGATGGATTCACTTCCAGGAGGTAATAAACCAGTTAATAACATCTACTTTTGATAGTAATGCTTGATATTTTATATTAAAAAAAAATATTTACTGTGACGTTGTACTGTTTTGCATATTTTTAAACTTCACAAAAGGGTAAAGTTTAACTTCCCGAGAGATCCGGCCTTGATATTAGTGTTTTTAGAGAGTGTGGACTTTGCTTTTCAATATACAATCACAGTTTTATGCGACCGTGAGCGACGCTTTAACAAAATTGTCTTTTTAGTCGACCATCTATTTTGGACGCTGTCTACGTAAAACAAAACAATGCCTTGCCTTGTCTGCAATCGGTTACGTAATTGGTGCTTAATATTAGTTTGATATTGTTGTAGGATCAACTGACGAGGAAGTGAGCTTTAGCAGAAAGACTCTAATGGCCTACTAAAGGGAGGAAACAAGAAAGTCGAACCAAGGATGTTCGAAAGTACTGAGCTCAGAGCGGTTTTCAAGAAAATTAGCCATGGAAGACACTTTTAATAGACTTATGGTGTCTTCCAAACCTTTTATAACGGGGTTAAGGAAACTTATCGCAAAAAAAAAAATTCTATGTGCCCAGACGTTTTAAATCCATTGAATGAACCAAATATTACTACTGATAGTGAATAAAAAAAAAAAAATGATATATGTATTTTTTATGACATACCAACCCTTGTTTACCCATTTTGTAGAATAATAATGAATGTTTAGGTTTTGTCCGACTTTTATTGATTTTTCGCCTGTGTGCGACGTCCGCTAGTATTTGATAATTTTATTAGTTGCGATTGAAACAGAATTCCGAGAAGACCTTATTTACGGTTTTAAATTATACCTCCAGCTGTGTACCTCCTTTTCCTTGTATGTTGTTAGTATACCAATAAATTACAAATTCATTTTTTTTTCCAACTGGCTTTATTTCTACTTGTTATATCAACTTTGTGTCAGAGCAATCTAAGTTGATTTCGGAATGACTTGAAAAAAATGTTTCATCAATGTACTCATACTCCAGAAGTAGAAACATAAGTACTCGTATTTCTATGTGGTGATGAAAGATTTGTTATAGCTCATTTGTTTGTTGCGTGTTATTGCTGTGCTACTGTGAGACAAGTGTCAGGCCTGGACTCCACCAAAGCAGAGATGAGTGGAGCGGAGAGACGTGCAGGGATCAACCAATCACACTCGTTGAAATCCTCATCGCATCGTTAGTGTCGCCTGTGATTGTTATAATTTTTTGTCAATATGGGTAGCAAATGAAAAGAAAGAATAAATGTACACTTTGTAGGAAGGGAATGAGGAATATTATTTATTTATTTAAACTTCATGTACAATAGTGGTACATAGGCGGACTTAATGCCACAAGGCATTCTCTACCAGTCAACCATTGGGCCAAATAAGACAGCATTGTGTGTTGTGTTGTGTGTTAATTAAACTACACGCACACACAGCATTCGTCATTTCGTTACGTGACGATTTCTATTAAATTACACATCCCTTAAGCCGCGTTAATAAACTTCGTTCCAAAAAAAGTAACTTGAAATTATGAACCTCTGTGTCGGGATTAATTATTTCTTTTATTTAATGTAACTTGTGTACTTTATTATCGAGTGAAATGAGTCCCTACTAAAACTAGACGGCCCATTAATGTTCTATGAGAGACTTTTAATATTTTTAATGGATAAACTACTTTGTGAAAAGAAAAGTTCAACTAAAAAAATCTGATGAATTGTTAAACTCCTACTTTTAAAATTCGGTTAAAAAAGGTAAACCACAACGACGGTCCTTGTATTCCCAGCTCCAGAGATTTCGATTTCATTGCATTCACCATCAAGCAAGTCGATGTTAAAGACAAGTACTATTTCCTAATGAGTTTTTTTTTCTTTTTTGTCCCCTGAATTAATTCCGAGTAGAAATTCGGCGTGCCATCTAAATTCTTGTCTTGTACGTCATTTAAGGGGAGGTAAGGCCAAATGTCAGTTTTTATTCAGAGTTCCCTTTCTTTGACTGTCAATAAGATTTAGTGAATGTAATTTGGTGATTGTTTTTTTTTGTGTTATTGGGTAAATCTGATAGAAACTTATGAATTAAAGAAAAAGCTTATGATTGGGGTTTCATTTACTGTCATTTAAAGATACTTTCACTTTATTGCTGCATTAAACTTGCGCAAACGATTGTGAAAACCATAATTAAGTTCGTAGCACATTTCAAGCTACGCGCTACGCCGTAGCGACATACGTAGCTCGTAGCGCGGAGAGCTTGCGAATGTTTGAAGCAGTGCTTGCTACGCCGTAGCAAATTACGTAGCGTACAAGACATTACAAACTAGATCTACAATTCCAACATAAGTTTACTCCTGTCTTTCGCCATTCAAACAAGATCTGAGAAACCACCAAGACAAACACAAATTACAAACACCAACATAAATTAATTATTGTTTAAACAATAAGCGTCTTAATGAAACCTATCCCATGGCACAAAGAGAAGGGAGATGAGATCTCAATTAGATCCCATAAACACCCTATTTGTTATCTTGTGCCGATAGCAAACTAAGTCAATCTCTTGATCAAACATAATTATAACTGTTGAGCTTCATTTAGAACCGAAAACAATTTGATATCATTTAAAACTGTACTCAAAGTTTAGAGGCATTAAGGTTTAGTCTCTACTTTATGCTGTTTCAGTATTTTGAATGGTAAAAATAAATGGAACGTTTCCATTTCTTATTCTGTGCTATTAATGTTTCTTTAGAACTAAAAATATGAATGATCATAGATCTCTTTCATATTATAAATAAACGGATCCCTATCAAAAGCTAAGGAATACCATTGAATTGATAAATCAGACAAATCTTAAATGTAATCATCCTCATCATCATTGCATCATCATTATCATCATTGCTTTTGTTTTATCTTCTATTCTTTCCTCTCAGCCATAACTCTATCATTTACTGCTTTTTCTCTCATGTCATTCCTCACACGATCTATTCATCGTTTCCTTAGTCTTCCTATCCCTCTCCATCTATCAACATTTAAATTTATGACTTTGAAAATGGAACATAATAAATCATATTTGTAATTTAAGACAAAGAAACAAAAAAATATATAATATGTAGAATATCAGCTATCTGGTGACCACAATACCAGCCTTGCTTAGTGTGGCACTAAAAGGCGCTGTGTGTAATGTCCAGTGATATTTCTATTATTATAATTATAACTATCCGCTACAAACTCCATTAAACTGCACCAGAAATTCTGAATAAAACATAAAACTCAAAGCGAAAGCCAACATTCTCATATCTCTAAACGTTTAATTAGAAATCCTTACCCACGTTAAGTGACCAAATATTTAAATGTCAAACACTGGATAGCGGTTGTACAAATATTCTCAAATTGAATGAAACTACTCGAGAGCAAAACTCCAACCAACTGCTGGAGTTTCGTACAGTGATTTGATGCCTCGAGGCGCACGGCCCGGACCCGACGAGTTCCGATTTGTTCCGAGGTTGCACGAAGCCAAGATAAACTGAGCGTTAGATTTGAGTTGTAGTTTTTGCGTGAAGTGGTTTTATAAGTGTAATTTGATTCATGAGTGTGTGATGTGAATTAATGCAAGAGGAAATTTTATTATATGTAGGAAAATATTATAGCGATTCAAATGGGCAGTGGAATTCTGGACCTTGTAAACTCGCTTTCAAAGCATATTCGTACAAGATTAAGCTTTCGATTTTAGGTAATTTAATCCAATATATGTTGTTTTAATTGTATACTCTGTCAAGTGTATAATTCTGTGTATAATTCATCAACAACATTGTTCATATTCGATAACAATCAAATAATATTATCACTTCTGATTTATGCTCAAATTTGTAAATATTCATCTACTAAAATTCCTAGATATTTACAAATACCTGCCCTGCCGCACATTACGTGTTAGTCCACGACGTAACTAAACGTCTGTTGAAATAGCCAAACGAACTGCACACATGCTTAATGACGACCACAATACGTGAACTGTTGGAGACACGTGGTTGCCACAGTATAAGAAAGATCAGTAGGTTTACTCTTAAAAACTGCACAGTCACACTGTCTTTTTTCTACGCGGTTAAGAACTGCCTCATTGGTCTAGTGGTCGAAATCGCGACTGTTAAGCACAAGGTCCTCGGTTTGATTTCCGGGTCGGGCAAAGTGTGACTAGGTTTTGTCATCAGGAATTTCTCAATAGCAGCCGGAGTCTGGAGTTATTTCCAGGTGAACGTTTTGCCGGCCCTATAAATAAACCCAGACAAATAAATTCAACGGCCAAGCCCACAATATCGATCTATAGAATATCAGACTAAATAATATTCAGGTTTGGTCATCTGTGTGCAAAAGTATCGAGAAGAACTTTCGCGACAGATATAATTCTCAGCCAAAAGTTATCGAAACCTCAAACATAGTACTGTAGGTTTAATCGCAAAAAAATGCCAGCCTAAATTCGCCCCTATGC
Organism: Xestia c-nigrum; assembly: GCA_916618015.1. NCBI lineage: Eukaryota > Metazoa > Arthropoda > Insecta > Lepidoptera > Noctuidae > Xestia > Xestia c-nigrum. The sequence continues at coordinate 20,703,294 of OU745252.1, read as the reverse complement.
ACGTCATAATAAACTACACCTTCTCCCAACACCTGTGCACTGTGAAAGCGTATAAAAGCGTAGCGTGTAACAGTCCAAGTAACGCACGCTAATTGACAGATTGAGTGAGCAGCCACTCTCTACCATCGATGGCGTAGGGTGGCTCCACGAACGATTTAAATGGAGAAGCCATATAAGTGGGATGATTAAATTATTTTGTAAGTGGGGGATTGAGACGAGGAAATAATCGAATGAGAGATGAGAGAAATGAGTGCTGATAAAATTTTAATGTGATGTAAGAGGATAGCTAATAGTAGAAAAATGTATAAGTACGGAGGGATTAAAGTCTCATTACGCTTTTGAAATCATACAAAAAAACAGAATCTATTTCTCTTTATATAATTATTTTTGGTACTGGAAATTGATTCGGTAGTTTAAAAGCTATCAAAGCAAAATCTCAGTCAAAAGAGCGACTTTACAAACATTCATGGAAATAGCGCTACAAAATCTTTTGAGAAAACATCAAATAAAAAAGAAAACCGTCTGCTGAAAACTGTTCATACTAAATACTTACACACCTCTATCTACAAAGTGTTTTTACTAATACCTACCAGACACAATGAATGTCCGAACCAACCCTTATACATGGTAACCCTCTTACGTGGTACAGAACGGGCGTCGAAGGTAATGCGAGCGATTTCATTCGGCAGGTACACAGTATCGCATCGAAATGATTCGATTGTTATCGATTGTACGAATCGAATGGATTCGATTATTTTAAATAAGCACAGCGCAAGCGATTCTACTGATGAATACGGTTTGAAGAATTGATCAAGGTGTGTTCGATAGCTTGATTGACTGACATATTTACGGTTGAAAAAAAATGTGATTTTAGTAGAGAAATTACCTGAAATAAATCGTCCTTTGACATTTTAGATATAAGTCATAAGTCATTTAATCATTTGTTAACACAAGTACAAAAAATAGATTCATGAATCATGTGAAGTCTGATTATTTTAGAATGATAAGTAAATATTCAAGTGTATCCGCTGGTCAAGTCACAGGTCTAAACGGTGCACAATGTAGTAATTTTGGATTATTCTCAGAAGATCCATTAGCCAGATCCATGAAGGTTCGAGTGGGAATTGTTTTTCTGATTAAATCCTGATTTCAAGACATGTATTTACTGAGAATTGTTCTTATTCGGAAGATCCATTCGATCCTGTTCCTGGTCAAAAACTCACTCGGTATCATTGCAGGTCCTAAGAAAGAAGGATGTATTCTTTTGGGTAGACATGCCTAGATGTGTACATTATCCGGTGCTACGGGACTGTTCGAAAGAGATACCGCGGCCCCGGAACGTAAAGGGCGAGGAAGGAACATGGATGGATTTTAGTCAGTAAAAGTCTGACACTCCCTCCCGCTCCGCCCAGAGTGGGAGAAATCATTTGATGATTTCCCATCCGCAAAAAAAAAGTTATGTACATTATCAAGCGGATACAATCATGATGAGATATCATTTATACACCGTGTTTCCGGACGATGTCCATCAACTTTGACTGGTCATTGTACTGATAATTATAAACAACTTTCACTACGGGACCAAATCCAAAATCGCGAAAAATAAATCGTCTGTTCCATACATTTTGTCGAGTTAATGCGGTCATAATTGTAGGGAACAGCAGAATTTTTTGCGCGATTCAGGGTGTGCAATTTTTCACTATTCACTCGGATCTTGTATTTCTTGGTGTTTGACCTCAGTTTGGTCTTCGACATGTTCATCGCGAGTCCAACCTCAAGGCTCGTTTACTGATCTGGTTCAACATAAGTGGAAGAGAAAACGACGATTTCATCAGCGAAGCGAAGGTTTGTTAACTGAGCCCCACCAAAAGTAAAAGTGAAAGTTGTTCATAATGATGAATACAATAAACGGTCGAAGTTTAAGGATATCATCCAGAAACACGGTATATAAAGGTGGATTATAAGTCTCATGTTACTAATAACCTAGTTACAAAGTAACGTTGACCACAATATCAGTATTAGTAAGGGTAACAAGTAGACAAATAATTAGTACAACAAGGGTATCCGTATCCTTTGGTTCCCAATCAGGCTTCCAATAATAACAAACAAAGGACGAAAATAATTGGGATATACGAGACGCGGGTAAAACACATCGGCACAGTGCAAAACATTCATAATACCACGTTATGATGAAGTAACGAAGGTTCATTTTGAGTTGTGCTTGAAAATAAACGTATATCATAATATTGCATCCACACTACAGTTACTTTTTGAAGATCAACGTTTTCAAGTGTTATTTGTTGTTATAATTATATGTTGCCGGGTTAGTACCTATAAACGTTAAGTAAAGTTGTCTAACTTTCAGTCAACACGTGGTAAAACATTTGATAACACTGTTAAAGAATGTTACTTCAACTTGAGCGTGCACCATTAAATGTTACATTAAATTAAAAATTAAAAAACCCCCAACACAGAGTCATAACCCAATAGTGTACATTCTTCTACTAATCAAACCCTTTCATTTGATACCCATATTGAGGGAGTTGTTGAATAAATATGTAATCAATCAGAGCTTGGTACGCACCCGACTAATTCACCTTTTAAACAAAATCGAAATCGGTTCATCCGTTCGAGAGCAACGATGCCACAGACAGGCAAATTCGTTTTATCGTTTTTGCAGGGGTGGTTAAAAACAGGATTGATGCTTCTTTGTTTCAATAAACCAGTGAAAGCCATGTATTGTACGACGATACGACAACTTGTCTTGAATTTTAAACACGTTGAAGATTTCTACGACACGACATTGCATCGTTCCGTGACACGACATTGCAAACGTGGGACGTAAAAATCAAATCAAAGCATTAATTTCAAGTAGGTTAGTAACAGGCACTTTTGATTTTTCGCATCAGACGTGTGTTTTAACCCAAAGATGCAAAAGTGTAGAGGAGCTGTAGATACATAAACCTTCCAGATAAATGTGGGACTGGACAATTACTGTAGGATAGTTGTACCAAATTAATCTTTAACCGGAATTTAATTGGATTTTTTGTAATATTTAGAGTTACCAACCCACTGAAGAATGGATATTTGTTTGTGATTTTTTCATGACAAATATTTAACTCCCTCTAACTTGACATGCTGAATGATTGTTCAAGGTCAATCTCACTATTTCGTTGAATTTGTGGCAAAGCCGTCAATTGTATAAACTTACAGTTCCATTTTATTGTCCTTCTGTAATAATCACACTTTGTGACTATACAAGTCCAATATTATACAGGGGTGGGCTATACATCCCCAAAGTGGGGGCTGGTGCGAGTTTATTTTCAATTCCGACAACAATACGCTGTTTTTCTCACAAACTACCCCCACTTAAATATAATGCGGCCGATACGGAGAGCAGTGGAGCGTTTTTATTCACGTGTTTTAGAGGTTTTAAGTTATAGGCGGCAGCGGGTTACTTGGTCAGTCTATCACTATTGTAATGCTAACCAAAGTGAATTTTATTCTATAAGAGTATTCATTATGCATTTTAATGGATTAACCCTGGTTTAATTGCATTAGAAAAATGAGAAGTTATTCCTTAACATGAACGAACAAAGGTGCTGGTGATATTATCTGTTTAACTCATGATAAAAATATAATTTAAACCTTTCACTTCATTTTTAACACCAAATAACGCTTATCTCTTATCACACGCTCCACGCAATACTTCAAGTCCCTCAAGGAAGTATTTTATTTAGAAATATTGTTTCGGGATTCGCAGGACTCACCGATAGGCGTTCCTGCTCAGATACAGCAGGTATTGAGTAAGGGGACAGCATAACAGGTAAGTACAGAAGACCCATTTTCACAGGACCGAAACATACAATGATTATAAGCAGAATCTTATTCATCGCCGAAACTTATAAGATTTTTTTGTGAGTAACAGCCAAGAGAATCCTAGTTTAGTTTCAAGGTTACTTCGTTAGATAAGATTTTAGAGAAATAGTTCAGTATGTATACCAGCTTATAATCTGTAAACGACCCGTGTCCAGCCGCATCTGTAATTTTACACTGTAAGGTAAGACTGATATAGTCCTTTGTTCAATTACATCAAAGTGTGCGCGAGGATTATATCGCTTTGTGGAAACGTACCCTAACGTGTCTGTACCATTTTTATCCAACCATATTTCATATTTTCTTGGTCTCTGGTTTGAACCAAACCAAAAATTGTAGAACAAGCTGGTAGGTACTTCTGGTCACCAATGATACCCAAATCACGTTTTACTGTAAAACTCAAAAGTACCACACTCAAAACATTGTGCTGATGGATGGATTGAATAGTACGGGGTATGTGAAGGTATTTAAAGTAAAAATATCGCATTAAAAATATGTATTTTTTTAAAAAGCTTGTGTAAATGTTGGAAATTTGACCCCCAATATTTCCTTAACTAGAAGGTTTTAAACGTATGGCCAAGAACAAAAAAATCTCAAAGACGGGGAAAACAAGTGTCTTTAGGCTTTGTTAGGTTATTATTTTATAGACTTTATTACCAACGCAATAGTGTTTAATTTTAGACAGGAGATTTCTGTATTTCCTGTGAAAATTCTTTATGTGACTTTCCCATCGCGTGTTTGTAGTCAAACTTCTGCTTATTTATATTTATGGTGAAAGAAACGACGACGGCTAGAAAAGGTAACAATTTAAACTCACCTATGCGCGATATATTTGTGGTTTTTCGGGCACACTTTATGGCGTGAATGGGCCGCTTTATGTACTCGAGTGATTTAATGATGTTAGTTTTGTGTTATTTTGGCCATTTATTTTTGAATTACTTGACGTAGGTACTATGCTGAGATAGGAGCCTTTTGGTCTTGTACAGGACACATTCTGTTTTGTATTTCGTTTGTTGTTTTTTCTTATGATTTCGTTATTTTTTTTATATTCTCATTATGTTTACTTTAAACTAGTGTTATAATCACAATTTTACCATTTTATTTTTTATGTGTTGTCCTGTCGGGCTAATAAATGCTTTTTCTTTCTTTCTTTATTTCTTTCTTTGTTGGATTTTGTTAAGATTCGAGGGAATAAGATAACTATTTTTAACTTTGTATTAGTGAGATTGAGGCCAGATTAGTTCTTAAGTTTTGACACAAATTGCCACCACATTAAAATGATAAAAGCGAGACACTATATAAATACAATATTTCACACCAAAGTTATTTTCGGTAAGTTGCAAAACTGATTTACCATCAATTTTAGTTTTGCCAAGAAATTAATGGTAGGTCTTTCTAAGTATCGGTTTTTGTTTGTTTCCCATTTAAAAATTTAAGCTGATTTTTGCCAATTCATTTAAATATGAGTCCAGCTCGCTGCATTAACATTTTATGAGCCTGCCACGTCGTGGTTTCCAAATATACGACTACGGAAATCTTTTCTTCAAACAAAAGAAGAAAGAATAAATGTGACAACGTCCTATAAACCCCTCGTATTCAAAGGCTCAGGTATCGACAAGGGTGGTAAAGGGTTGAAAGGAGTAATTTAAAGGCGTCGATCTAAGACGTATGCGGTTTAGGGGCAAAAGGGAATCGAATGAATCTAGTGTGAGTGAGTGAGTGAATGAATGATAGTGAGTGGTTTTGGTATGTAAGGTCGTTTGAATAAGTAATGCCAGAGTAGTACTTGGGAACCGGTTAATAAGGTTCTTTTTAAAGGTCATGGGGTTCATTTTAGATTTATTGTTTTGGTGTTGAAACGTCTTGACTAATTCGGAGGCTGTTTCTTCAGAATGTTCTCGTTATGATTTCAATCTCATTATCATGAATTCAAATTGGTTGTGTAGCATGAGGACTAAATATATAAATACATCAACGTCTTGTGGAAAAACAATATAAAATAAATAAATAAATATCGCGGGACAAGAAGAAGCACAAACAGCACGATTCAGGTAGTGACTGAGCGATCGATAGCTGTGCGGCGTGTCGCGGGTTCGATTCCCGCACGCAATAAATATATGTATGGCCTCGATACAGGAAAATGTCTTATCTGTAAAAAGTAAAACTCGTTGCTTTTCAACTTCTTTTTATAAAAATAATTGCAACAGAAAGAATGTACTTTATTCTAACATTTTTACATCGGTCTTTAGTAATATGCTATGGGTTAAGATAATAACACATTACAATAAAAAAACGCACATAAAAACACTTCTACTCTATTTATAAAAAAAAACAACATCTCAAGTTAACAAAAAGGGGTAAACATACTTGTTACACAGCTTTCAGTGCGACTGTGCGACAATACGCGTCGACTTAATGATGTAAGAAATATGAGAAAGGCAGGGCCGGCGACAATGCGCTCTAATATTACACAGGCTGAAGCTACGCGCTCTAGTTTGCTCTTTAATAATACAGCCGACGGTGCCAGATGAAATTTCAGGCTGTCTTATGTAAGGTGTTTTGTATACATGCTCGTTTGTGTCGTTGCGATAAAAAAATGTGTCTAGTTTTTAAGCGAAAACTTCTTTTGGAGCTTTAAGCACTTTTTGGGTGTATAAAAATCGAACTTCGTAGCACTTGTAGCCGATCCGTTACGGCGTAGCACCACAAATCGTGCGTGGGGCACAACCCGTAGCAGATATATTACTTATTTTTCACTTATATCGGCAGTCGGTCCCCAAAGACTGCAAGCATTTTTTTTTTGTTTAAATACTACTCGTAATGTTAACGTTGCTGTTACTTAAGTGGCAGTAGGCAGGTCACATTGCTCGCAGAACGGATGGCCGATGGGGCCGAAAAGTTCTGGAGTGGGACCGCGAACCGGAAGACGATGCGTTGGAAGACCTCCCACTTGGCGGACCGATGTACTGGTGAAGGTTGCGGGAATCCGGTGGATGCGAGTCGCAAGGGACCGGTCAATGTGGCGACACCTGGGAGAGGCCTATGTCCAGCAGTGGACGTCTTTCGGCTGAAATGATGATGATGATGACTAATGTTAATGCCAATTGTTTTTGTTTTTAGTACTAATGTAAAATGTTTACCTTCATGATAAATAAGAAAAAACCCGTACACACTCTTCTTATAAAAACTGTTGTTTACACTTGTTGTTCTACAATCATGCTATTGGTGTGTTAAATATTACTTTATTAGATGATCTATGTAAAGAGTTAATGTCGTGTTGACGTGTGTGCTAGTTTGAGTTACTTATTTAGACGGGATCGTAAATATCTGCACCAATATAATAATAATAAAAATTGCTGCTATCTTAATTATTTTACTACAACGTACCTCTTTAAGTAATATTCTCATCTCACAATCTTCCCCACATTATTCAACGCAGCGACACAACCTTGTGTGAAGCACCTTATAATAAAGTCGACTGCAAGCGAAGGAAATTCCGCTCCCCTTGTTACCACTAGGGTCCTAACCTGGGTTGCATAACTCCACTGAGCATTTTTGAGGCTTCCTCGAGACGTTCATAAGGTTATAATAAGCGATATTAAAAGAGGAAATTTCAACATAGGAATTGTGAGGGTAATAAGTACCTACTTATTACCCTCATATTTCCTATGTTGAAATTTCTCTTTTTTTTACTCTTTTTATTACTAATAAAAAGAGTGAACAAAATGAAGTTTTTATTACACTTTTTTATAAGCTGTTAGGTAATCTTGAGGTTTTATTGCTAGGGTTATTAATGTAGAAGTTAACTTAATCTTTTAAAAGTTATAAAATGTAATGACAAAGTTTTTCATTAAAGCAAGTTTAGAAAATTACTTTTTTTATTCTTAATTTCGAGGCGATTTATTGTCAGAGAGCAATGTCAGCAATACCAGTGTAGTTTTTATTTTGTGGTGGCGGCCATCTTGGATTTTTTATTGCGTCTAGTATTCTACTAGTCAATTCCTATCATCGGATACCCATATTGAGGGAGTTTTTTAAATAAATACGTAATCCGCCATTTTGTGGCGGCGGCCATCTTGGACTGATTTTTATCAAACACACCTAAGAATCACACACACTTCTGACTAATTCACCTTTCAAACATAAAAACGAAATCGGAATCGGTTCATCCGTTCGGGAGCTACGATGCCACAGACACACACACACACACACACAGACACGTCAAATTTATAACACCCCGTCCTTTTTGCATCGGGGGTTAATGACCTAAATGAGTGCATATTAAAGAGCCATTTGTGTTATTCATCTTCATTTTGTAAACCTATCTTTGAAAGTTGGAAATCCAAGAACTGTGCGATATTGAGAATTAGCTACAAGGATCATAATGAAGTATCTCAACTTTCGTAAAAAAAAACACCATTTCTCACGATAAAACTATTAGGGCCAATTTGATGGCCCTTAAAGCGATCTCGACTCAGTGACCACAGTGGCGTATAATCTTATTAATATCTCACAGCTATTTTAACAAGACATTAATGTTAATTCTCTGAAGACAAAGATTAAGGGCCTCTCGGAAGAGCCGAGAGAGGGATTTTTTACGATGTTATTATAAAATACGATGTAATAAACAATATAGCGGTTTAAAGTGTTTGTTTGGATGTTAAAGCTAATTGAATTGAAGTATCAAGATGTGGATGGTACCGTAAAACTGTTCTTTTGAAGAGTAGTACCAACACTAGCATGGTTAAGGTGCTTGATTAAGTTTTGGAGATATTTTTCTATTAGATAGTAACCAGCTGTCAGCTTGCTGTATAACGGGCAGTATAAAGCGCGTTTTTGCGTCTAGTAGCCGCAGCCTATCAAAGGATCTGTGAATAGAATGTGTGATAGAGACAACATGTATTTGGAAACTGAACTAATATACAGGGTGCAAACAACCTTATCACGAAGCCGTCAACCAAGCATTCTGCACATCAAACTAAGTAACTTTACGCAAAAACTATTGCTGGGAAACTACTTTTTTATTTGGGTCAAAAACCACGTTTTGGGCTATAACTCAATGTAACGCACTCAAAACATTGTGCTGATGGATGGATTAAATAGTAAGGGGTTCGTGGAGGTGTTTAAAGTAAAAATCTTGGAATAAAAACTTGTCAAAAAGTTGTAACTTTGACCCCCAATAACTCCGTAACTAGCAGGTTCCCAGGTATGGTGTATAACAAAAAAAAAATCGCAATGATAAGGAGAACAAGTGCCTTTCGACTTCGTTAAGAGGTATTTTACACCCTTTGATAGTGTAAACATGGCTAAAATGTTCGTACTAATCAAGATCTTGTCAGAGTTAATATCGAGTGTACGCATCATGAACATTTTAGTATGTTCATCTTCTGCCTATCTTTTTCTCAAATATGTTGGGGTCGGCTTCCAGTCTAATCAGATGCAACTGAATACCAGTATTTTAAATTGAGCGACTGCCTATCCAACCTCCAAAACTCAGCTAGGACTGGATAATGGGTCCATGGAGTTTCTTGCTCGTTCTTCTCCATAGAGATCTACGCTAGGGAATGGGCAACTACAGTACTTTCTCAAGTTATTATGCTTTTTTTCGTTTTATCGACATTCAAAAGTGTCGTAATGGTCTAGTTGAAATAAATCATTTTAGTTTGAGTATAATACGACGCCTCTTCGTCAGACTGGTTGTCAGGTTTTCGGGTCACTACCTGTAACGACTGTCAAAGATCTATAAATGACAGCCGGGACCAACGTCTTAGCGTGTTTAAGAGACACGGAGGAAACTCGGGATGTAATAAATGGTCACCCCCATCTACGCACCAACGTCGGCAAGTGCGGCTTAACCTGAATATCGACTAAAGTGGCTGTTATTATTTAGCCACAAGCTTTTATTCTACTTTAACATTTAAAGTTAATACTTTGTTGTACGCCAATTTAAAAAAAAACATTTCAATCCTAATCAATACTCAATACTCAATACTCAATACTCAATACTCAATACTCAATACTCAATACTCAATACTCAATACTCAATACTCAATACTCAATACTCAATACTCAATACTCAATACTCAATACTCAATACTCAATACTCAATACTCAATACTCAATACTCAATACTCAATACTCAATACTCAATACTCAATACTCAATACTTTATTGCATTCCACATGTATTCTTAGGTGGTAAACTTATAACTAGATCACATGGACCCTGTCGGCCACAGCAAAATAAGTGAGTTAGGAGAGACGAAGCAATCAATCGTCAATCACCAATACCGAGAAAATTGCCGACAGCCAAACACACACTTCTCTAGATTAAATCAAGGTAACCCTATCCTATCTGCTAATCCCGTGCCCAGTAAACTGCGCGAACGAATTACTGTAATTACGTTCGGCTGTGCCCACGGGGAATAATTTGTTGGTTTTCGGACCCTAGCGAAATGTAACACCAACCGGGGAGCCACGGGGTGAATGGCTGTGGGGAGCGAAGGAAGGTTAGGTTGTTCTGTGTTTCAAGTTGAGGCCGTACTATGAAGTGTAAATGGGTTTTCGTGGATTTTGAGGTACGTAAAAAAGCTACGGGCAAGCTTTTTTGCATTAGGGTTTTTACATTTGAACGTCATTTCTTGGAGACAAAGTGTAGGGTTTGTTTGTTTATTTTATGAGTAACTAAAGATATGAGTTTTGATGGATGGAATCACAGATATATTGAGATTTTAAGATAACGCAAGTTTCACGATCAATATGAAAATCAAACCTGCCACCATTTAGTTACAATGTCAACAAGACACTATTCAAATTATACTAGTTTTGTTTTCTTTAAATGTCTAGAATTAAGTTGGAACTTTGTTGTTTCAAATATATTTGCGTGCTGCGATAGTAGCCACGTTAAGCATGAAATGCTTAAGCAAGGCATGCGGAGTATATGTTTTTAAGGTATATCCATATCTGTGGATAAGATGAACTAACGTAAAAAAAACAAACCTGTTTCTGTATCGTGTTGAAACTAACCAACAGAAATTGCTTATTGTGGATTAATTCGACTTGCATGTAGAATATCTTTACTTGTGTATAAAGTTTCAATAAACAAATACCTCAAAGATAATAACTACCATGACCATAATATTACTATGAACTCAGCAAGCACCAAAACTAATAACTTCACGTAGTATATTGCTGTCCACATGAAATATAATCCAATCAAATCAACCATCTCATTATATGCACCCTTCCCTAATTCGTAGGGTGCTGACTGTCGTGAATTACACCCCCCTGTGGTCATAATCAAGGGGGGTGCATTTAAAGCCTGCTAAAAATGGAAATTTTATTATCTGTGTTCCTTTTGTCTGTCCATCTGTATATACGCCTTGACAAAGATTTATCCTGTCTTTGTTCTTAATGAAAATGTAATTAAAGAAACCCAAAATGTGTAGCAGTCATTTAAGGAAAGGAATGGAAACCTTAAAAATAAACGTGGAAATTTTATGTTGTTATGAGTATTTTACGAGCAGAAAACCTATCTGATGACCGGTTCAAAATGCCATAACTAATGTAAGGTTATACAGGAGTGACCAGCAGTCGAGCCCAAGTTGGCAGTAAATATAGACTACCCAAATAGGGTATACTCGATTCAACCAAAAAATATTGCCAGTGTGGAGCCCCACTGTGCTGGAAATGCTTTAACTCCTGGCCTGCCCATCCTGCACAATCACTTGCACTTATCATGATTTATTCAAAACTGATCTTAGAACTGTGCAGGCTGGCGTCATACTGATCTAACAAGTTCATTGTTAAATAAACAAGAAGAAGAATGGTACCCTTATCTTAAGGGACCGGCGGAGCATGCTTTTTTCATACAAAAGTAAGTATACCAAAATAATATGAAAATCAGACGTATTCTTAAGGTAGTGAGTATATATTTCGATTGGATTATAAAATATCTATATTCCCAAATAAATATTCTGAAAGGACAATGATATAAAGACGCGATATGAGGAATTTAAATTTCTATAGAAAATTATTTTTTCTCTTAAATCAGTGTATAACCTTCACATGCTCCGCAGGCCTCTTAATAGTTGTATGTTACAATGTTCTATTATGTTGTTATAATTAATAGCCGATAACATCACTGAAATTGAACAAAATTCAAATTCGACGTCTATCTATTATAAATCTTGAACGTGATTCATATGAATTTGCCCTCGAGTCGGACGGATATTACCCGTGAAATTTTGTTAGCACAAGTTTTGTTAGGACAACGTCTGATGACGTTGTCCAAGATACTACTAACAAAAGAAGATGGATCATTATTGCCCCACGTCCTATAACAATGTGACATATCTCAAAAAAAAGATAAAAATGTGAAAAAAAGTATGGCATACTTCCTAAGTTCATTTTTTTACACCTTCATATGAAAAAAATGCTATGAAAATAGTTCAGGCGCTGTTATGAAAAATTTTTTCGTATGAGTATTTATGGACCGATTTAAAAAAATCTTTTTTTGTTTGAAGCGTACCCCCTAAGGTAATCCCACTGCCATAAAGTCAGATCTCCGGTCTCCAGGATCTTGGAGAAATGAAAGAAAAATCTCAAAAATAAGCTCATTTTGACGTGATAACGTCTTATAAATTGATAATACCAGCAACACTCATGAAAAATAGTAACGTTCCATAGTAACGTTCCATAGTAACGTTCCACCTGTTTGTATTACATAAAATAATGATTATGTCGTTATCACGTAAATCTATCGTCCGTAAACCGACTTTACAGACAACCAATTTTTTTTTCAATTAAGGTAGTTTTTAATACATTACATTTATTTTGTTCAATCAAACATCAACTGACGATTATCTCCTTTTTTACCTGATTATGAAAACGTGAGAACAAAAGCTTGAACTTGAATACTACACTATACTTTTTGACGACTCGAATGGCGTAGTGGTAGTGACGCTGCCGTACGTTCTTAGGGTCCTGGGTTCAAATCCCGGTAGTTGTGTACAAAATGTTTGTGTGATGAGCATGGACATTTGTTTCCAAGTCATGGATGTTTATATGTATAATAAGTATGTATTTACAAACAAAAAAGTATATATGTAGTATATCAACTATCTAGTGTTCACGACACAAGCTTTGCTTAGTGTGGCACTAGGTGGCGCTGTGTGTTAATGTCCAGTGATATTGATTTATTTATTTATTTATATTATTATACAGAATTCAATTATTACTTTGAATACCGGTAAAATGGGGGGAATAGGGATCCAGGGGTGAATAGAAACAAAACTTTGGAAGGGATTTTATTGCTGAACTTATATTGTATATTGCCAACAATTACCTTTATAATTAAGTATAATTTAGTTAACACACTAGAGTACTTGTTGGTACCATATCATGTGAATTCAACTTTAAAATCCATTCCAAAGTTTTGTTTCTATTCACCCCTGGATCCCTATTCCCCCCATTTTACGGTACTGTATAATAATAATTATTATTTATCGGACAACTAAGACCCTTATATAAGATACATTAAATATCATTAAACAACAATAACAAACTAATACATATTTCTAACCTTATACTATAACTATACACGCAGCTTTGACGGCGTCGCTTAGCCGTGACAACACAACAAGAGAGTGAAAAACGAATAATGTGAAGTACAAAAATGAGCTTATTTTTGCGATTTTTTTTTCATTTCTCCGTAATCCTGAAGGCCAGAGGCCTAACATTATGACCGTGGGACTACCTTGGAGGTACCCTTTCAAACAAAAAACCGACTTAAAAAAAAAACAAAATGGTGAAAAAGTTTTGCAAAAAAAAAAAAAAATAGAAACATCCGAATTGAGAACCTCCTCCTTTTTTAGAAGTCGGTTAAAAAAGCTTTTTTAAATCGGTCCATAAATACTCATACGAAAGAATTTTTCATAACAGCGCCTGCACTACTTTTAAAGCAATTTTTCCATAAGAAGGTGTAAAAAAATGAAGTTAGGGAGTATGCCATATTTTTTATATATTTTTATCTTTTTTTTGAGATACGTCACTTTGTTATAGGACGTGGGGTAATTTTGTATGGATTGTGATCCGTCTTCTTTAGGGAATGCGTTTGTAAAACTGACACAAAAAGTAAGATAGTGCGTTTGTAAATCTGCCAGAAGATTATAAAAAGAGCTTCATCATAAAACCTGCTTCTCACACATCTATCACTCTATACAGAATAGAAACAGTCAATAAAATTACTCTTTAGCCAAAATTTTCTACTAAATATCGCTTCATATTTTAAAGATACCGTCTAATATTGCCAACTGCAATCCTGGCACGCAGTTGCAGTACCATTTTAATCATTAACAGTATCAGTACATTTAGCATGTACTGTCACGAGCATAAATAAGTACACAAAATCAAAAAAAAAAAAAATCTCAACTTTTTCGGTTTTTTTTTTGTCGGTTTTTTAGGAATATATTGATCATATAAAAAACGAGGTGTTGTGCTGAGCTGACAATCATTTGACACACGTTCAGTTGTTGTTTGGGTGAATGGTTCAGTACAGTACTGTTGAATTAATTCGCCACTATCCAGTTGTTGGGTTATGGAGGTAAGATATGCAGTTGCTCCACATAAAATGGTGATATTTGACTGCTTCACTTAGACTGGAAGTCGACCCCAACATAGTTAGCATGAGGCTAGTTAGATGACGATTTGCTACGAGAAAATTACTTTTGAATTTTGTTAAGTGCAGTCAATTCATGCTCGTGACTGTACAACGTGCATGGTAAGTTAAAATGGCCGCCGCGTGGATTACGGCCAGTATTATCTCGATAGTGTTTACAGCGGTCATAAAACTAATTTGGCCATAATGAGGACCCATTACTTGGTATAATATGCGGTAGTTTTAATATACAACCGGTACAAAGAATTGCGCAAAATCAGACTTTATTTTTTTATGAATAACGTAGGTTTTGGAATTGATGGTAGTAAAATATTCTTTCGAGTTTTTTTTTGGGATACTTTGAGACAACTGTTTGGCTTAAAAGTTCGAGCAGTTCCGAGTTCAAACAGTACTATACGTTATTATAGACCTTTTCAAAGAGGGTGGAAACATAAATAACAACATAATATTTTAATAATGGCAATTACTAAATTCCCAGTATTTTCGAAAGATTCTTAAGCAGGTAGGTTAATATTTTCCCAAAAACAATATATTCTCAGAAAATCAGCAATTTATTGAAGATTTTCAAAGATAATTCCGCTTTTATACAAAGTCAGGTTATTCGATTTTTTTAATTCAAACCAAATTCTAGGAATGTCTGCCAATTCAACGAAGATATTACAAAGAATAAGAAATCTATCCACTATGATAAATTTTACATTTCCAAAATTGTTTAAATTACTATCTGGACGCTGTTAAAACTACTACTCAAAGCTATTAGTATAAATCTGATTTTAAATACGTAAAAATAATTAAAAATATCACGGTGCATACTTATCGCATGGGACGATTAATATTTCATTAGAAATCCACCTGAAACAAAAGAAAAGTTCACATTAGAAAGTTTTACATGAAAATAAAATAAATATACTAAAATGTGACATGAAAAAACAAAAACTTGCAGGGTAGTCTTTTGGGACCACCAATAGAAGTGAAAACTCGTAGCCGATTCACTACGGGTTCTCCGTAGCGGATTGGCTACGAGTGCTACGATAAGCGTGCGTGACGATCGAGTTCCATTATTTTTGTTCCTACAAAAAGTGCTCAACGCGCCCGAAGACTTAAAAAATATTTTCGCGAGTCCTCATCAACATCATTTTTTGACCATATCCTAAGTTACTTGTGGTAAGCCACAGTATGTCTTCCTCATCCATACAATTCTATTAGTCAAACAGTCACTCTATTCTAGTCATATTTATGATCTTTCATTTTATGTAGACATAATTACATACATAAGCAAAATGTGAGTTTTTTGCTATAAGGCTTCATACACGAGGTCGTTTATACTGTGCTGTCAAATGCATTTAAACGCTCTGTAAACCAGTGATAACTGGCATTGGTCTATGAATGTAGAAAATACGTCGTTTCCACGTCTTGAATAAAACGCGTATTAAAAAAACACGCGCGGCAGTCTTTGGGGACTGCTGATAGAAGTAAAAACTAAGTAACCTATATCTGCTACGGGTTGTGCCCCGCGCACGCCTAAGTGGAGCTACGCCGTAGCGAATCGGCTACGAGTGCTACGAAGCGTGCTATGTGCTACACGCGCCTAAATAAATTTTCACTTCACAAAACCCCGTTTTACTTTACGAAGAGTTGAATTATAATACACAAATATATTCGTTACAAAATGTGAGTAGACAACTCTCCAGAGACAAAAACGCGTAACGGATATCCGTATCTTTTCTCTCGCAAACAGAACACGATATACAGGTAATTATCCTATAAGCATCCTATAATTGATTTATAATATACAGCTCCGAACATCAATTTTGATTGCTAGAGGTAAACGTAGAATTGATGAGGGCAAAACTCACTAAATCATGCGAGACGGCATAATGTAGCGAAGAGGGGAACTTTCTTAATGTTTATGGATTTTTTTGTTAGGAATTAGGGCACAGGTGGAAGAGTAATAGGGCTGTAGATGTTTTGGGCAATGTCGAGATTAAAATAGGTTCTTATAATGTTGGGACTTGTACACTAAATATGCACTAGGCGAACGTCAACCCGTTGCACAATACAATACATTACATTGGTGCATGATTATTGATTTGGCCAATATTTAAAGACCTAGCAATCATTGAAATTGTATTGTAGTGCCATCGTCGTACTTAATTCGGTTTACACTGAAAAGGGTGAGTTCATGCATATTAGTTCTTCAACTGATTCTCTCAACGTATCTGAAGAGCGATATTTTTTTCTAAATAATAACTGAGCAAAAACAAAACTTCCTCTCGCCAGAAACGTATACAGGGTATACAGCGGCCATTTAAACATTTTCTCCAAAAAAAAGATCGTAAAATAAAATTATATAAAATCATTTCAATTCGTAATTGATACGTCACGCAATCCGCCAACAACAATAATCACTATAGAACAAATACGATCCGTCAATACGAGACACCCGTCACCATGTTTTGCTATCATCAATTCTGTACGTTGCCGGATTAATGAATAATTAATTTTAAGTCTCCGTGTTCGTGCCGTACGCGATTTAATTTTCATTTGATTTGATTGTTCACGGCCTGTGGGAATGCGTTACGTTGTGAAGTGTAACGTAAATATGTGAGCTGTGGGAGTGTGTGGTATGTATGTCGGTTGGATTTGAAACATTGTATTGTAATGCGCGAGCTTGTGAACGCCGCAGGCTTGTTGTGGGCTTAGTGTACGATGCTGCTTAGATTGTGAAATTATTATTGAGATGGCAAAGAACACAGAACTATGAAGCAAAATTCGGAAGGACTTGATATTATGAAATCGCCAATACGCAGTGAGCTAGCGCGGTAGTCAAATATTTAAATTTTCGAGACGGAAAGAGTCAATACACGTTATACCGTGTTTCGAAGAATTCATAATAAATTAATGAAGACATAGCTGCAAACTAACGTCTACAAAGTTGGAAAAAGGCTGGGAACATTTTTTTTTTTTCGGATGGGAATTCATCAAAATAATGACTTCTCTCACTCTGGGCAGAGCGGGAGAGAGTGTCAGACCTTTACTGACTAAAACCCATCCATGTTCCTTCCTCGCCCTTTATGTTCCGGGGCGACGGTATCTCTTTCGAACAGTCCCGCAGCCCCGTGGGCACATTTATTGGAGTGAGGTTTCATTTAGTGGGTGCCTATGATCGATCTATGAAAATGCTTTGCAGGAACCTACAAGTCACATTACATACACAAACTTCCCGTTGGTGTTGGCAGAAACCACAAAAGCATCCTGCTTCGACCATCCTTTCGTCTACAAATTCACTCAAAAAACATTTTCCCCACTGACATACATTTTTCCTGGCCCGCTCTGTTCATCAAACGAGAAGGCTTGACTGGTAGAAAACTATACATTATGATAAATTAAAAATCCAAGATGGCCGCCACCACAAAATGGCGAATTAACGAATTATTTTCTGTTTAACTTTTAGTACATTGTGTCGGGGGCTTTTTAAATTTTTCATTTAATATTACTTGTTGCTTCTGTTTATCAATGAATATTTAAGATAAACCGCATTAAAACTCTGCAGTGGGGGCTCGTGACGTCAGAACTAGCTAAAATTACAACAAGGCGTGACGTATTGACAATTTTAAAAGTGTCTTATCTTCGTCAATTTTGATTTATGTAACAAAAGAAAAAATATGGTTCAAATATTTGTCTATTATTTTTTGTTGTTGTTTACCCTATTGTTGTTATTTAACAAATAACAACAATTATTCAAAATGCCTGTTATTGATTTCATTGAAATAATTGCTTAAAAATCGACATCAGATCACCACTATAACATGACACTTAATAATTTTCAACCCGTCAAAGCTAACTTCTAAACATTTTTATTTTAGTTTCGAGATTAAACATATAGATTCATCCACCATGCTGCCGTATCGGAGTAACGTCTTCGAGTTGAGTTATGGGCTTCCGCAAACTTTTACTATTTTTCCCCTTGCACAAATTTTAGGGTTCCGCCATCAAAATATATCACGAGTAGAGCAGGTACACCATTTTATAGGTTTTCGTTGAGATTTACTAGTTTTCAGGTGAATTGTTACCTATAATAGACTGCTACAAATATTTATGTAGACTGTATTTATTTGACTGAATGGATTTTAAGAATTAAAAATGTAAAGTTTAAGAAAAAAAAACTATCTATAAACCTAATCTGAATAATTGTAGCTTGTATTTTTAGTTGGCTAGAAAGTTTTTAC
Organism: Xestia c-nigrum; assembly: GCA_916618015.1. Lineage (NCBI taxonomy): Eukaryota > Metazoa > Arthropoda > Insecta > Lepidoptera > Noctuidae > Xestia > Xestia c-nigrum. The sequence continues at coordinate 20,684,512 of OU745252.1, read as the reverse complement.
TTACTGTGGCAAGGTCCCTATACAAATCTACGTAGTCTCCTTGAACATATCCAACAACGAAAATATAGTCACAAAACATCACCAAATTTTAACAAGAGAACCAATACAGAACCTTTGGAAAGCCTACAATTCATACATTTCCCGTTATTTTTACTTCCCGGTATCCCGCGGGAAGCCTGATAGGGGAGAGGGGGGGATATCAGGTGGGGTTGAACAGATAGTCGGGCGAGCAGTTGAATTATATTGTTATTTCTGCGATCAGGAATCGATTGTGCGTCCCGACGGTACGCGGTTACAACGTTCGGTCTCGTGGATACCTGTGTTGTGAGTTTTGTGCAAGCAAATAATAGTGATATAGCCAGGTTAGCAATTAACTAACAGTAATCGGTTTGAAATAATGAAAAACTTATACAGAGTGTAAACCACCTCATCACAAAGCCGTTAACCAAGCATTCTGTACATCAGACTAAGTAACTTTATGCAAAAATTATTGCTGGGAAACAACTTCTTTTTTTGAGGTTATAAATCATGTTTTGTGGCAGAACTCAATGTAACGCACTTAAAACATTATGCTGATGAATGGATTGAATAGTACGAGGGTCGTGGAGGTGTTAAAAGTGAAAATCTTACCAAAATGACTTGTATTTAAAAAAAACTGGTCAAAAAGTTGTAACTTTGACCCCCCATATCTCCGTAACTAGAAGGTCCCCAGGTCTGGTGTAGAACAAAAATATGATCACAATGATGGGGAGAACAAGTGCCTTTCGGCTTCATGAAGAGGTGTTTTACACCCTATCTAGAGCTCACTAATAATGTACTTATATATGACGTGGACGGGCACCAGCCCAATGCACAATAAAATACAAGCTAGAAAAGGTACGGCAGTAGTATTTATACACATCAATCAATAATTGATTAATCGTTAATTATTATCAATCGTTTATTATTAACGGACTATGCGTGGGCAATACCAGGTGAAATATAACAAACGGACAACCTCTTATGTGGTGTCGTAGGACCATGAAAGTAAACCACTTTTGTACCAGCGAGTATTAAAAATACGCAAAACAATAATTTTCAACAGTCAACGAACAAACATTTTTCAGCATTACGATCTCAATCAGTCAGTTCTTACACCTTCTAAATGAAATAAGTAGATCTGTATGACTTATGAGATACTTTCACTTTCGTTATTCGCTTTCCCAGAAAAAAGACAAGCCTACATAGAATAAAATAATAATAAGTCGAGTAACTAGAGTACCTCCATAATTCTGCCAACTGAAATGCCCCAAAAAATTCGACACACAAGTAATATAATATGAGAGTAAATAAATCCCCCTCTATGTCGGTCGTCAAGGCCGATATAGCCTTTTTTGATTAACGCCACAAGTACACGTCTCAAGGAAAGGGTTATATTATAATATTCCGACGTAGGGTTGTCATATTTGAGATTATTACAATTTGTCAAGACTCGTCTCAAGATTGAATCGTCAATCTTTTGGGAAGCAATTGCGTAGGTCGAGTGCGGCTGTAATAGAAAAACTGAAAGATATTTTTCCTTTGTTAACTTGCCAAAGGATTGAATACTATGGTTCAAGTTATTAGGTAAGTAGATATTTCACAGAAATTAAAAAAAGACATTTTTTTAACAGAACACACGAGGAACATTATTTAAAATAATAAAACCAATGTGCCTCAAGGTTGCATAAAAAGAATCACCCACTAAAGTTTATTCATATTTTTGATCACAAAATTACCTGCCTTTTACCCGACTATGTAAGAGCTAAGATAGAGCTACTTATTTGTATATTTGTAGTTCAGGTAAAATAAACCACAGCCTGAATTAAGATTACCAACAAAACTATCACCATTAAAAACAACATACAAAATAAGAATCCAATTCCATACACAATCTTTAAAGCCAGCCATTACATTTTCACTAAAGTCTAATAGAACGCAACAGCCCTATTGCGAGCCGCAGCAAAAGAATGTACCTACCTACCCGCAGAAAAATATCCTGCACTTACCAAAGACGCGTATTACTACTACTTATGTTTTATGTCAAAACATAAAAGTATATACGGTTTCTGGGAGAGAATAACAGAAATAAACGGGTGAAATTTAAAATGAGCGATGGTAAGAATAGCGTTACTATGAATATAAGGGGGTGCATATGTAGGTGTGTGTGTTAGTGTTTCTTTGAGCAATGGATGGAGGTGCTATATTTTAACAATGGGAAAATAAAATGTTGTGTTACGCATTTTTAGTGCGTGAAAATTTTATTAAAGAAAACATTCATTTGTGCAAGAATATAATCAACGATCAAATTTCTTGCTTCAAATATTGAGTGTTAAGTTACGAAGCTAAAGCGAAAAGTGAATCAATAACAAAATGAAATCAGAATTAGTCCTTTTACGATTGAGTCCTTTCACGAATTAAGCATTTTACTACTTAGTCCTTTTGAGAATTAGCCATTTCGCGAATTAGTCCTTTTGAGAACTAGTCCATTCGCGAATTAGCCCTTTAGAGAATCGGGTGCCATTTTGCGAATTAGGCATTATACGACTAAAAGCTGCAGATAACTCATATACTTATGCATGAAACCTGTAATAATACAACCGCCATTTTTTTTTTGATAAAAGTAACTTTTAATGCAACCTCAACATGATATTCCAAACACGGGCAAAGTAAGACTTAAAAACCCAAAACTTTGTACTTCCCGAAAATTGGCCGAAGGATGCTTTCGGAACCCGCCAAACAAAAAAACTTCGATCATTATTTATAATACTTTTTTGCACGTGGATAAATAAAGCCTCTAGCTAAATGTGGCCACTCTTGAAAATTTATTATGATCTATAGATTCTCAGTTCTCTCTTCATAAAGTCTTACAACCTCCGCACAGGCCGGAAAGTTGGAAACTCAGCCAAAATTATGTCACAAGTTGGTACCCTTCGTACAAAACTTATTTTACTACTCCACTAAGACTTTAAGTAGGGAATGAAGATGGGGATGAAATAAAAAAAGTTCCTTTTGCAATATAAAAAAAATGTAAGGTTCTATGGAATTCGGTTGAAAGTCGCAAGGACCGTTTAGCTTTATTGGTTTCAAGTGGCAAGTGCCGTTAATACCGGTTTCGGGAACTTTATTATTGAAGCCTTGGCGGGAGTGAAATAATACCATTCGCTAAGATGATGAAGGTTCAAACTCAGCAGCACTCGGCTATAAAATTGCGAAAATAAAAGTTAATGACACTGCTGATAAAATCTTTCATTAGAATTATATTATTTTATGAGAGCACGCCGAAATTAATAAAACTAGAAACTTAAGTGCTACTGGAAATTCAAGTGGACGTCTTTAATTTAAAATTCTGAATCTGCTCCACTTACAAAGAAAAGAGAATGATCTACCCGCCCATACTTTCTGGAACAAAAAGACTCAGTGCAATCTTCAATTTGGCTTCAATTGTTATACTTTTGGATATCTTCCAATCAGAATGCATTTCCTTTTCCAATCATAATCATTCATTTTAGTCGTTCCTATAAGACTATTACTATCGCTTATCGAAGGAAACTGCTTAGTAAATCTGTTTGAAAGAGGTTATGGATGGTGAACATTTTCAATCCGATTTACCGTCAAATGAAATCGGAAACTTGCATACGTTTGAGTACAATAGTTAGTTGAAACTGCTGCAGAATATGTTCAGATTTTCTTTTCCACGATTTCGAAATCGTTATCTGGCAATCGCTTTGAGGGTATCGTCAATTTAGAGCTAAAATAATATGCAAAGGTTTGCATCGGCATTTCGCAAAAACTGTCTTCTAGAGCCAGCTCAAACTGCTATGCTGATAATTATATGCTGCAGAATGTGACATTTTCTGTGTGACATAAGTGTCAATACATAAAAACAAAAGCCATAATTTGTCTCGGTAAGACGAATCTCTTACATATTGAATCTTGGTTTTTTGTCTAACCTATACTGTTCCACGGATTTCCGAGAGCTCTTCCCACGTCACCTCGAGCCAGCGCCCCCGGTATAAATCCAGGTTGATTAGCTACCTTTTTCTGGACCGGCCTCGTGGGCCCCGTCCGACAGACCCATCATATATTGTGCCTATCAGTGAAATATGTTACTATGCATGAAAAACACTCCTCCAAATCACCATACTGTCGTTCCCAACTCCAAATACTCAATTTAATTACCCAAAATTACAGTATTTAGTAGACATTTCGAAAATATATTTCGTAATTCGTTCAATCTGGCAACTTCGAAGCACCAACTTGTTGGGAATAATTAAATTCCATTCGCGCAACATTCCCTTATTATTATTTATTGGTACGAACTACCCTCGGGCCAATTCGGCTGTGTGTGTTATTTTATGAAAATTTTTGTTTTTCGTTATGAACGTCTGGAATATTTTAAATAGTACGAATAAAGTTTGTTGCTTTTAAGAACGGGGAACAGTTTTGCAATTTCATAACTTGGTACCGGTTTTATTATTATTACAGGGCTTTGGCATAGTTGGTTTTTGGCATTGATTTATATAATAAGCTATAACTGTGGCTGTGTCATTGTGTTTTAACGTGTATTCGTAACTATTCTCGAAAAGCCAAAATAACATGTTAAAATAAAAACTGCTTTATCGATAAAATACCTGCTATTATTATTACTGACCAAATCACTAAAACTTGTCGCATCCAATAAAGAAGTAATCGGAAGAAAGATTTGTGTTTTGTATGTAACGAATGAGCTTAAAAACTACTGGACCGATTTAAAAAAATCTTTCAGCAGTAGATAGCTACATCATCAGCTGGTAACATAAGCTATATTTTATCAACGTACTCTCACGGAAACGGGAACTAACGCGGGTGAAACCGCGTGACGACCCCTAGACATCGATAAACCTTTATCGAAAGAGAGAGCTGGTCACGGTTCTTAATAAAAGCATTATTATAACATAAACCGAGAAAATTAAAACTGTACTGTAACAGATTTGTACAATTCGTTCAAAAAATGTACCTACAAATTTTCTCAATGCCAATAGTTTCACAACGAAACTGCAGTGCAGCGCTTATTAGGTGGTAACAAGACGGAGTGGTTCAGATTTCCCCCGAGTCGTTGTTCCATTGGCGTTGGTCAATCTTGTATCAATGACGTATAATGACGAGCAATGACGAGCTCTTGTCTGAGTTGCAAGATGCTTTGTTTTAAATCTTGATGTACAAGCAACTCTTTGTTAGTAGTTTTGTGTAATTTGATTTGATCTGCGATTGTAACTTTTTGGAACAATTTCTGGCCAAATTGGTACTGAGAAAAATGTTACACCTAGTCTTGTTATCGGGTTTTTGATGGGAATTTTTCTTTTGATACCTTCATGTTTGTTTGGCAAATATTTTTTAACATCATAGTTAGATTAAAGCTCAAATTCACCAAAATTTTGTTAGTTTTGTTTTTTTTTGCTCTATTAAGCATTTTCTCACTAACATCATGTTTGTGCAACCTTCCACCATCTTCCAGGTATGAGCTTCTTGCGTTTAGTACCATGGTTCCGCGGGTCTGCGCGATCACGATGCCCGAATAAGCACTACTTACAGAATAAATTAAAAAATATAACTAAATTTATATGAAATTATCTGCTTATAAAGTTAACGGAAACTTAATGGCAGCCGGTGAAATAGGCCCTAACTGTTTAATAGTTCATTTTTAATAACTAAAAGTGTTCGGTAAACGGGTTCATAGAAATGTTCAAACCAAACCTCCAACGTTTCAATCCACCATTGCACTCCACATTTTAGTCTAAAAACGGGTCCGATCAAATCGTAAAATGCCTTCAACAGTGAAAAGAATTGCTACCACCACTGTCACGTAACTGCTGGGTCGTTCACTATCCTGATTGAATATCGATGGGCTCCCCTAGGGCAGACCGCCATTGTTTTCCCATTGTGCGCTGCCATGGGACAATAGATTAATGATTATACGTGCCCCACCAAATTGTTATGGCATCATCGAGGAAATACTCCTTTAAACGGCACAAATAATCGATTGCATTATTATAAAAGGTGCATATTTTTAATGGATTAAAAAAAAAACATGCGGGGCTGCTGATTGAAGTGAAAACTAAGTAATCTATATCTGCTACGGGTTGTGCCCCGTGCACACCTAAGTGGTGCTACGCCGTAAGGATCGGCTACGAGTGCTACGCAGCGTTAATTGATGGTCACGAGAGTTCCATGTTTTTTGTTCACCCAAAAAGTGTTCAACGCGCTTAAAGAAGTTTTCTCAGAAATTGATGTAAGGATTGTAACAGGTAGCGTTATATAGCTTCTACCTACATCCATACAAAAAAGGCATGAGTTTATGTATGTTATTGTTCAGAGAAAAAACAAAGGAATATTATTCTGTGTTCGGTTTTGGTGTCGTGGCGCAACAGATAGAATTGAATTTAAAACTCTTGAAAGCAATCTGGTCGTTGTTCTTTGTTCGGAATGAACAGATGATTTACTGCATTTGAGTCTGAAATTCAATTTTGAAAAGGAAAAGAATAAAGTGCCAAATTTTGAGTATTGTAGTTATTTTTCACAGCATAACCAGAGCAACGGTTTCGGTTCGCTTGCGTGGGAGTTCTTTAAAAGGCTTTAAAGAACTCCCACGCAAGTGAACCGAAATAGAACAGATTATTATGCCTTGTGACGATATGTATTTATTATATTATATATCAGGTGTATATTGTGATATGTAATCATAATTTACTGCAATAGAAAATATTGAAGACGTAAAACTCTTCTTCCATCAAGAGACAACAAATATACAAATACTAGACCCACTCTATACTTAGTAATACTAACTGCCAGCATTTATAAAAAGAACGTTACATTAATAAAAAATATTCGAAACAAGCAATTCAAAAAATTCAAGCAAAATTGAGACGGACACACTCAAGCCGTAAACAAAGTGTGGCCGTCACAGAACTCGACACCTGCTCCTATTTCCCGTAAAAAAGGGCATAAAAATGGCAGGATGGGGGATAAAATAAAAAAAAGGAGGAATGAGGACATTAGCCAAACAAAAGGGAGCCGAGAGGGTCATAACTCGAAGCGCATTTTCCTTTGTCACTGTGACGTTGCTAAATCCGCAACTGACGTTATTGTTTAGGCTGAGTGACGAGTTGCGATTTTTTCGTGCGACTCGATTTTGATGAGTGTCATACGGTGCTTGCTCAGAACTTCCCGTTACAAAAAGTATTCAAGTCATGCTTAGAATATCTATACTTCTTATGTTATAAAGAGGAAAGATTAGATTCTTTGTTTGTTTGTGTGTTTGTTAAGCTTTAACTCGATTTAACTACTCGACCGATTTTAAAATTCTTTCATCATTAGAAAGAGAACTACGCGGGTGAAACTGCGTGATGTCCACTAGTATTTTATATAAATAATTTTAGGTTTATTGTCAAAATAAACCTGAAGAGATAAAAAGGTGGTAGTGGTTAGTGAATGATTGAATTGAATTTAAACCCATGAAACAATCACACATTCACTTTTATCTATACTCAGATCCTCTAAGCTTGGCTCAGCATCAACTTTTGGGCGCTAACCTTATGAGTGACGTCAATACTGGAGACGTCGTCTCGTCGTCAATGATGAAGTACCTATGTATTTATTATTTACTGTTTTTGTAGACGCAAACAAAGCTATTTAGACCAACGTGAATGTTAACAAACATACAAATTCAACAGATAAGACACCCCAAGAACGACACAGTCGCAAACGTACACCCGTCCTAAATCTGACAGCGAATTCGTCCGTCGCCGTACCTGGGGATCGCTTCAACTACTCATTTCATGCATATCATATGTAGGTCGGCAGAATTACAGGCGTACAAGTGTCACGAGCATTAATCTTGTGGCAGCGAGTGGATTTGCGAGGTCTGCGCTGTCATTGTTTATCAGTCGTCAAATGTATTATATTGTGGGGGATGCTGGGGATGTTATTGATGACTGTTTTAAATGTTAGGTGTATGGTCCCTGTTATTGATTATTGATAGAGTTAATAGAACAATGAAACCAACTCAAAACCCAATAGGCAGGCAGCAAAAATCAAAACAGATGAGGAGGATGAGGAGGTTTGAGCTTAGGGACTTTTAAAACAAAGATGTGAATGAGGAAATAGTGGTAAAAGTTAAAATGGTGCAGTAACATAATAAAGTTTTTTTTGTAAATTTGCAAATACAATAAATATAATATGATGAGAACATGTAATGAGGCAACTAATTAAGTAAGTAAGTAATTAAGAAACGTTATCTACAAAACAAAGTACATAGTTGAAATTCGAAAGACTAAATTTGAAGACTGATCTGAAAGAAGACGTCAATAATTTATTTATCAAAAGCACCTAAAAATACAAAATACTGTTAGAACCTATAACGCCAGACTAATGTCTGTCATCTATAAAATTACCTATTACAGTACAAACAAATAAAAAAGCAGTTTTATCTCCAGTCTTAGTATTTTCTCCGCGTATTATTTCGATTCCAAAACCCGGAGCTATTTTTCCTGAAATCCTCCACAAAGAAGCCTATCTACTATTTCATTTACCAAGAGTCTATCTATATCGATTCTATTGTTCTGTCGGGAGTCCATTTCTCCTTGAATAGAGCGTACGTTGGATCGCCTCAGGCAACGAGCCGCAATGTACCGAAATCAAAACGAAATAAATGAATTTTGCAAGAGTTCGTACCCATTGAAGGTCGTCGCGAGTTAGATACTTCTATTTGCGATAGTGTATCACTTTTAGATATAGACAATACAAATAAAATAATGAAGATATGAACCTTGTCGAATTTTGTGTCTATTGACTTATCGAGTTTCATATTTATGTAGTAAATCTGAAGGGTTATTATTGTTTGAGTAACCGTTCAGTCTATTCTAAGCCATTCGATATGTAAATTTAACTAGTTTTATTCAAAGTATTTGAATTCCAGAACTTCTATCCTAAAGCCACAATCAGCTTATTCAAGCCAAGTCGTAAACACTTTGTGATAACCAAATCCTATGCCAAATGGTTTCTATGACAACATTATTGTTCACGACCGTTTATTAAGACATCTATCTAACCAAGTATTAGCATTTGCACAGACTCCAAATAATATCCCTTATCCATCTTATTGCTAACCTAAGAATTAACCCACTAATTCGTTTTAGTAAATCTTCAAGCTTGTCAAAGCGAGGGTTACCCTTGACCCCTGGCCTCTGGCCCACTAGAGGGAAAACATGAGCGATAACGCTCGCAGCATCTATTCATCACCTACAATGAAAGCTTTGCAGATAAATCGCGGCCATTCTCATCGTTAAGTAATAGCCCAGCCGACTCCAGGACCATTCTGGTTGGGTGGATACGAAAAAAATATGGACGTTTGTATTTGACTGCTAAGAGTCCTTACATCGGTATGTTCTTATCAAGGTTCTGTTTAAGAGCTTTGGGCGTTGTTTTTGGCATTTACGGGTCACTTCTCATAGTAACGATAGACCTAAGTGAAAGATAAAGTGTACAGAAATGGTGTGCTTGGAAAATACGACAATGTCGACAAAATGGAAATTCAAGACAGTAGAAACATACCATGTGCTAAAAGCAAAATATCAAAACTAAAGCAAAAACCTGCCTAACCTAAAGTAAAACTATTTGTTAAGAAAAGATAAAATATCCATCCAGAGACTCAGACACAGGTCCTTGACGATAAAATATGAAAAATCAAAACATCTTCGAAATTTTGCCGCAGTGGGACAGACATTATAGTTGTTTGTTTGACTTGGCGTAGTTTTTTCGCATTTTACGACTACTATCCGGTTTTTCACATCGTTCAATATTCGTCCTTGGAAAGTTGCGTGTAACCTGCGATTGACAAAAGAAACCACGCGATGAATCGTTATAAATATATTTAGTTTTGTTAGTTGGGTGAAGGGTGTCTTGAATTTTTGAAGATCAAAGTGAAAGAAAAAGATTTATGTAGATTTGTTGGTTTGCTGTTGCGAAATTGAAAACAACAACGATGTTAAACATAAATAAAAGAATATTATGTAATGCATAATTTTTTCCCCATCTGCAATATTTTCAAAAGACCTTTTTTCTATAAAGAATCTAGAATCAAGAAAACGTGGATATTTCACGTCGACACTATCAAAAGTTATTTTACTAACACCAAAAGGGACGTGACACGTAAAAGAAAACTATTTCAAGTGAGGTAAAGTGAAGGATTTGGTCATGCTATAAAAACCAACCCGCATATACCTCCGAATTTTATGACCCTAAACCCGCTCTTTCCTGCCTAGTTACTTTGATTTGTATCTAAAATTCTCTTTATTTATATCGACCATGACATGTACTCGTAGTAACTTAATCACCCCAGATAGTCAAGTGATTTAATTAATATGATGAAATGCATAGTATTTTCTTAGAAAAAGCAACAAGGAATCTGAAAGAAAGTATTGAGACAACCTTGAAACTTCTAATATTTTCCTTGAATATGGGTTTTAAAGAAGTCTTAAAATTTGAAACATGGCAATAGACCAGAAAAATGGATTGGATGTGAAGCTTAGAGACTAACAATATTTATTCAACGATTATTGGAAGATTAAAATAAATAAATAATTATGTGAGGAGCTCGTGGCTAAATAAGAAGAAACGCACGCCGCGCGCTGGGTCCGATTTCCAAGGTTAAAAAGTGCTTGCTAAGGACAGTCGATGGATGGGTGACCGAGTTTTCTACGCGCCTCGGAAAGCACGTAAAGCCGTTCGGTTCTGGTTATCATTTCTAGAACCCAAGTGTAAGTCATAACAAGGGGTTTCGTATCATCCATTAACTAGGTTGTGGAGGATTATACGTAGCAATAAGATGCAAATCTTCTAATCCAAATACAATCTACAGAGTAATATTAAAAATATCCAAAATATTATAGAAGCTCAGACAATCACGTTTACATATGAGCAAATCTAATTTCTACATCGCATAGTTTAAGCCTTTCAATTTGTTTGACACAATAATGTTATTTTCGTGTGTATTTTTGTTTCAAGTACAAATAAAGGTGACATTAGTGTCGTCCCAAAGAAACAATCATAATATTAGGTGTATGGAGTATTTACGTTCTTTGATCAATATTGGGTTTAGTCTCACTCTTTTTTTCTTTTAGTACATACTCGATACTTTATGAGACATACAATGAGTAAAAAATTGAAAAGAGCGGACATTGGTGGCTTCACATAGTTTATTGTAAATACCAGTTAAATAGTTTCATCTAGAATCAACCTAAATTGATGGTAAAAATCGAGTTATGTAACTAGTAAGGTAGTAATAAACACACCATTACAATTTCAAACTTTCGATAAACAAAAGTCATAAACAGCATTTGCCCTAAAATGCGACCTTGTGGCACCCCACCAAAATATAGCTAATATTATGAGATTACCACGTCTCGGCCCTTAATTCCATCACTTAGGGAATTTTACCTCAAAAATGTGGAAGTTTCAAGGACATCGTCCGTGTCTCGTCACATTCCCTCGGTACAAAATTGTTGGAAACAAATCGTCTAATGAAACAAAGGACTCTTCTAACAGCCAGAGAATATAAATTCAATTATGAAACTCTTACTTTTGGAGTTCATTACAATTTAGGTGAGATGGTATTGTGTAGGTGTAGTATCGTGGGCGAATACGATGAATTTTGTATTACATTGCCATAAAATATTTAACGGTATAACATACTGTTTTTTTATTTCACTTTAAGGAAAATAATGTTTTTGTACGTGGGTTGGCTTAGTGGTTGATTTGATTAAAGTAAATGATACACTTAATAATTAATATGATCTTTAGATAATTCATTAACTCTCAGCGAAGTATACACGCTATGGTCAGGCTTGACAGATCAAGGGATATTGTTTCCAAGACTTGATGCAACTTAATAAAACTTAAGCAACTTGTTCTTAACAAAATGGACATAATTTCTAAAAGTCAATATCACTTTACAGAGTGCTTTTGAAATAGAGCACAGAGGCACTTGACTTTCAAATACAAATAAAAAGTAATTTAAAAATGAAACAGGCGAGTATTTACTGAAGTAACTTTCGTACTATGCAAATCACTGTATCTAAGTTAGGCCAAGAGATCTTGGAATTCCCGTCTGAAGGGTTTACTGATAGCCTAAGGCAAGGAGAACTACGGGTGGAGAGATGGGAGGGGTTGAAACAGAATATTGTATTAAACGCGGATATCCCTTTTGACAAGTTTTTCTTTGAAGCACCTGTTACAGCGATGTTTTAATAACTTTCCGATACTTGGCACTCTTTTTGACTTAAGTAAAGTGAGATGAAGTAAAGAGGGGCCGATATCGATGACAGGCAGGTACGGATGGAAACGAAAATAAATCTTTAGCTGAAATTCTTGCTACACGATGAGGAAAACCCTGAAATCGAAGTGAAAATAATGTTATTTATTTATTAATATAGGTTCACAAACATTTAAATTTTGTATAACAATAGCACGCTGTGACCTCACTGTTTAGTGAACTCAATAACTCAACTATGTAATTGGCAATCAATTGGAAATAAATCGGGTTTTTCAGGCCCAGGACCAAATAAAGTTTTTTTTGAGGTTGCTGTTTTGGAGTTATTGTTTTATGGCGTCATCTAACCTTTTGTAACGAGACAACATAGTTTGAGGTAATGTCTCATCAATCTTTAACAGATTTCTTCTTTTTTTATTATTAGTTCTTTGTCACATCATGTTTAGATTTTCATAGACTTGGGATGCAGGCATGATTGATTCAACACATTGTATTTGTACGCAAAATATCCCCTTTTTATTTATTTTTATTTTACTTCTTAGGTCGACCAACAATTGTTTACACTAATTTACAAACACAGATAACACATGCATTTAAACTGTACACAGTGTAACAATTACTTAAAGGTAAACACCACATGGACAAAAAAAAGAAAGCTAATTATAATATCTTAAGCTACATAATGTACAAGTAAACTCAGTAAAATATACAACTATGAATGAATAAAGCATAATTTCTTTGAAAAGTTTAGCTTTGACGTCACACAACTCACCAGCCTGCTATACAATACAATCAGTGAAATTGAGTAAAAGGCAAGCTGAGACTAAATGCAATACACACTGAAAGTAGACCTTTAATTACACTGGGGCATTGCGGTATCGTGCCATAATACAAACTGAAACGGAACCAATGATGGAGGAAATACAACAGCGATAGCAATCGGTGATTAACATTACGATAGCACTTGCTAATGGTATTGGTCAGAAATGCGATACCAATAAGTTTTGGACGCAGGCCAAATAGCAAGCATGTCAGTAATTACATGTGTTGAGCTGTACTGGCTTGTGCTAAACGAAGCTTAGTATGTGGTCTTAGCTACGAATAACGTATTAGTTTTCATTGATGTCGGAGAAATTAGTTACGAGTCAATATGCATATGTTACTTAATATGCATATGTTTGACTATGGTTTAATTTTTTGCATCACTCAACACTAGGTCTATTGAAGTGTCTATTACTTGGCTTGACTTCATATTCCCGAAATCAACGTAAATTGCTTATGTGACAACCACAATGTGCGGCCCTGACATAGCCAGAAGGCGACGTGGTAGACCTGGCAGGAGACGGAAGGATGAGCTGGACAAAACCAACGACCAATGGCCTGGAACGAAGAATTTGGAAGTCATGGGGAGAGATCTTTAGACATTGGTGGAATGACACAGACTAACAGTAACTCATGTAATCATCATCCACAGCCAGAACTCACCCACTGCTGGGTATAGGCCTCTCTTTTCTTGTGCCAATTTCAGTGTTGCATTTAATTCATTTCCAGTCTTCTTTTGAGATATTGGTTCGGTTTGAGACATCGGCAACCATATCTTGGGTCCCAACATAACTGAGTTCAATTTTCTTGTCGGACATACTAAGTATAATAGCCCATAACCATAATAAATAACTAATGTTATACAAACAATAATTTCTCCGTTTCGGTCCTAAGCCAATCTCAAAAGATGCTATCTGTTTTTCACGTTTTGGCACAAGATTATTCTTTACTCATTTATACTACAGAGAAATCGGTTAAAAATGGTTTTGATAATGGTCAAAGCTTGAATTATTAAAATCTTTGAGCAGTTTTTCACAATGCCTTTAAAAGTTCTTTGCATTGCAATGGTCGCATTTAATCCTTTTCTCGATCGATTTTCTGCAACTTCCTTACCAAAGCACCAAAATAAATAAAAACAAAGTCTACGACACACAAATGTGCATGATAGCCGCGATTGAATCATGTTAGGGTGGCGATTTACGCCGGTGACGCGTTAATAAATTTCGCCCAACAACAGGCGAGCGCTCGCAGTTGGGGCGTGTTTTGACTGTAATAGTTCACTCTCTGCTAGTACTGGACCAGAACCGTTAAATGTAAGGTTTCTAAATGTACATGCGTTATCAAGGCTTTCAAACATTTCTCGCGCAAATTGGTCGGTGAACTAGTGTCGGCGTTATGGGAATCGCAAAACACACACACACAGCCACGCCAAACTTATAACACCCCGTCGTTTTTGCGTCGGGGGCTTACTCCATCACCAAGTAAATTAATAACTTGGTGATGGAGTTTATTAAAATAAATTACAAGGAGCAAGAATGCCGACCTACCGAACCCGGAGATGAAAAGTTACTAACAAATTTTACATTTGAGTAATTATCCAAAACTTGGGATATGGTAGGAGCGGCGCGTTACAAACTAAAACTGTCCAAAGGTTTTTACAGCTAGGTCACACAATAAAAATAGCACAGTTAAACATATGCAAAGGAACTGTTGGCATCTCAAAAAAATCTAATACCGCTGGAAATTACACACAGCGCCATCTAGTGCCACACTAAGCAAGGCTTGTGTCTTGGTCACCAGACAGTTGATATACTACATAAATACTTTTTTTTGTAAATACATACTTATTATACATATAAACATCCATGACTCTAAAACAGATGTCCATGCTCATCACACAAACATTTGCTCCTACCGGGATTCGAACCCGGGACCCTAAGAACGTAAGGCAGCCTCACTACCGTTGCGCCATTCGGGTCGTCAAACCTCAAACTTGTTATGATTTATTTTCCTTCCATCATCATCATACTTTCTGACGTTAAAATATACTACTATTGTCGAGTACGTGGAATCCAGTTTTGAGTATGCTCAAAAGTAGCAGCCGGCATCATACAAAAACCTCCACAAAACTTGGTGATACTGTGAGGGCGTTTTGTCGTGACTTAGTGTCGAGTTCCAATAGTGCGCGTAGCAAAAGACAAAGAAAGAGGGTAGACAGATTTGTCTGCTCGTAACAATTTCATTTCCATCCACCCGCATACTCCAGTCAACCCGCGATCATGGCGTTTGCAACAGCGTCGAAATATCGGGAGCTCAACATAGTAAATAATCACGGAAGATATCCCGTAAGTGACAATATAAGTTTAGCTGTTTTTAGATAATCAGACCGTTATTTTTTCGGTGAACGTAACGAACCTAAGTTTGTCATTTTCTCAGTTGTTGTATGCAGACGCACACTGTCAATACGTCACACTCTTAAGGCAAAACCTAATGATTGAAAAAATCGGTACCGAGTTAACTTTAGACATTCAATCCCAATCAAGTTTTCAAAGGCAAATGTTAGGTACATTTGCCTTTTCAACTCCACCCATCTGATCCCAACTTAACGTCCCTTAACCGGTCCTTATTTCATTTGAAGTTATTACATTGTTGTTACGCGGCCGCCTGCATTTATGATAGGCAGTAGTAACACCCACTAAACGGTATAATGTTTTTGAAATGGCTCGAATTATACCACATTACTTAGAGGGAAGTTATGTTGTGTACAGTGCTGGCAGGGTTAATGTTTGTGTTGAAAAGCGAGAGGATATGGAGGGAACTGTACATTAGAGGTCTCAAGTTGCTATGATTAAAGTAGTGCTGTACACGGAGTCTTAACTATGCTTTGCATTGTATAGATTCAATGTTAGTATTATATAAGCCCATATTGTGTGAGAACTATGTACTAGAAAGCTATCATTCACTGGAAACCTACTTTAGTTTTTGACTTGAATGTGCCCTGGCGGTTGAGAGTATGTCATGCTCGCTCAAATGTCTCGCTGATGATGGCGCGTGTGTCGGACCATTTAGCTCCCTTCAAAATGGTTGAGCTGAATGGTGCTGATTCATGCGTCATGTTCGTGAACTGGCGCTGTCAGTTGTGACTGGTCATCTCTTAGTTGCCATGGCTTATTTGAAATAATTATTTTTGTTTTTATTATGGACACTTTTATCGTGCACATCTTGCTACATTGTTTTCACATAATTTACCATCTCAACATGAATGATGTAACCAAGATTTTATAACAATAATTTGATTTAAAAGAGTGGTCATGGAGTTTCTTGCCCGTTCTTCTCCATAGAGATCTACGTTAGGGAATGGGCAACTACAGTAGGTACTTTCACAGTTTTTATGTCTTGTGACTGAGACTGTAGCTACATTTAATTTTCATCTTTGTTTCGACAATTCAAAAGTGCCTGTTATTGGCCTACTTGAAATAAATGCTTTGATTTTGATTTTGCTTCATTTTCTGATAGATATTAGAATATTCTTTGTTTTGTAGGGACTTCACAAAAATTACGAATTTATTGTATGCTTATAATACTTCATAACTGCAGGGACTCTCAAATTGCAATAAACCACTGGCTTGATTTTAAACTTCCCTTGTGGCATGCAAAAACTAACGTTGAAGGTTTTTCTTTCGAAGTAAAGTTATAAAACCGAACCAGAAGACAGACCCGTCTAACCAAACCGGTTAGACATTGTGTTGAATGCCCCCCCGCTATCAATTCTCAATTCTTTTTTGCGTACAAAAAATAATGTATAAGGATGGAAGGAAAAAAATATTAGTCACAGTTATGGACCCTGTCGGGCACAGCATAGATTTAGTAGGATCGATGACCTGGTGAAGATACCCTGGATCCAAGACGCACGGGACCGGTTAATGTGACGACACTTGGGGGCGGCCTAAGTCCAGCAGTGGTCTTTCGGCTGAAATGGTGATGATGATAAACTATAGGGAAATATTAACGTAAAGTTTCTGTGATATAATTTAAAAAATAGAAAAATAATACATAATGTTGTGTAAAGTTAATGCAATGGTTTCAGTTAATAATTTCGTTCAATTAAGCAAAACCGCAGCCCGTCACCGCTTGCGTCATATGCAATTAATTACTATAAATAATAATGCCAACGGAAATTGTAATTTATGATGTATTAAAAATAACAAATACTACACCATTACGTTCCTACATAGAGCCAAACGTTTAATTAATTTAATACGAAAACGTCACAGGTAGTGAAGTGGCCCAAAATATCTGACAATCATTCCGACCAAGGAGTTTATAAACTGGGTTATGGAGGTCAGATAGGATAATACTAGTGTTCAGCTACTTCCGGTTTTACTAGAAGTCTGCCCCAATATAGTTGCGAAAAGGCTAGGCAGGTGATGATGGAAACACGCGGAATACATTGTGGAAGTAGGTAGAAGCCGAAGCAAAACAGCCGCTGTGAGCTTGTTTCTACTTTTGCAAGCTTCCTACCAACGAGTAATGAAATTCGAGGTCCCTAGTTTTGCGAGCTTACCATCAAGCGAGCAGTGAAATTGAAGATCAAGTCATGATCGATGAAAGGCGTAAACGCAAAGAACTATTAGCCAAAGTTTTAATTGAAGACGTGGTCGGTTAACCAGATACAATCGTATATCGTGGACATCATCTCTGTCCTAGGACAAGAATGAGGAACGCGAGAGGAAGGCTCTCTCCCTCTCGCGTTCCTCATCCGCGGGAGACGCACCGGGCGTTGGGGGCCACATGGTGGCTACCGGCGACCGTAGACTTGGGCCTGTGGACGGTGAGGGCTAGCTCGCCGTCCGTCCGTCGTATGACGACAGGCCGTGTCGACGGCGCTTTTGTGTTCCACGCGCGCCTCAAAAAGATGTCAGAATAAAGGAAGGGGGCCCGCAAGGGCCAAAACCTGCCAGGGCTGCGGGACTGTTCGAAAGACATACCGCGGCCCCGGAACGAAAGGGCGAGGAAGGAACGTGGGTGGTTTTTAGTCACTAAAAGTCTGACACTCCCTCCCGCTCCGCTCAGAGTGGGAGAAGTCATTTGATAATTTCCCATAAGAAAAAAAGAGGGTAAGATCATTAAATAAAAAAAAAAACTTGCAGGGGACAGCCTCGTCCCACTGTTTCTGACCACTGCTGCTCCAGTTTACTTTACATTTCTTCAATGAATATCTTGAAAGGAACCGGGCGGCTTAGATAATCATATACAGAAATATCCAAATATTCTGTTTATGTTTGACTAAATCGAATAATGCAAAAAAATCCCATCAATTTTGCTTCCCTTAAAAATCACCAGAACGAACATTAATCACAACGTTCAATAAATTACATAATAAATAATCCCCGTAAGACTCGAGTAAGCACTTCTTAGAGACTGAATAAAAAATATTATCGAGTTAAATAAATCACTGGGCGACAGTAAATGTACCGAGGACCGGTTTTAAGACCGCCAGCAATGGAATGGAGTACGCATTCGTAAAACATGTACCGTGATGTATGGTACCTTCGCCGTACGTACTTTGGGTCTTAGAATATAGAGATAAGGAATAGCACTGTCTTTGTAACGAAAAGTAATAGTATCCTACCCTTACGTTAATTTAATTGATAATAAAAAATAATTATGGTAACGTTGACTGATGGGTGATAACATTTAATCATATTAACTCTTAGCCTATCTAAAAGAGCCCATTCCACAATAAATAAATAAAAATAAAAAAGCGGCCAAGTGCGAGTCGGACTCGCCCATGAAGGGTTCCGTAGCAGCAAGTAACATAATGTAAAAGATGACGTTTTCAAAAAAACTACTGACCAGATTTCGTTCAAACCAATTTTCGGTGGAAGTTTACATGATAATGTACATCATATATTAATTTTAGTTTTATCATTCTCTTATTTTAGAAGTTACAGGGGGGGAGGCACGTTTTTCCACTTTTGAAGTGTTTCTCGCGCAAACTATTCAGTTTAGAAAAAAAATATACAAGAAACCTCTATATAATTTTTGAAGACCTATCTATAGGTTTGATGAAAAAAAATATTTTGAGTTTCAGTTCAAAGTTTATCGTTTTTTTTCTATTTTTGTGTGAAAATCTTAATGCGGTTCACAGAATACATTTACTTAAGAAGTTTCAACAGCATAGTTCTTATAGTTTCGGAAAAAAGTGGCTGTGACATACGGACGGACAGACAGACAGACAGACATGCCGAATCTACAAGGGTTCCGTTTTTTTCCATTTGGCAACGGAACCCTAAAAGAGTAAAATAGTAGTTTCATATTCTCCTCTTCTACCAAATACAGTTGAATATGCAGTGTCCATAAAATATTCTTAAAAGAGAACAGGAAACCCAACAAAAGCTTTTCAATAAACAAGAAATTCACGATGCAGCCGATAACAAAACGAGGAATAGCAGTAAATTGAATAAAAATAAAATGAATGCTCACCTAAGAGGTTTAGGGAGGGCCGACTAGACAGAGGGACCGAACTTAAATAAAACTGGTAAACAGGAAGGCCGGGGAAATGCCCTTGTACAACAGCACGGTACGGCAACAAGAGGACATCGATAAACAGCTACTAATATGCACATACTAATGAGATTACTCTTCCGCGTTTCTACATTCCACGTCCGTACCCACGTTGCGTACAGACGCGCCCTAACATAAATCGTAGGACGGTTGTCGTTACTCCAGCAATAAATCTAACCATTCACTAATACACCACATTCAAATGTTACCGGCAGGGGGGTGAATCTCGTATGCGACTAGATTTCTTTCCACCCTCAAGAGGGGGGAGTTTCTTTGCACCTTAAAAGCGGTGCGTAAAGTATGACCACATTTATCTCGAGCGAGTTATACTGACGTAAAGGTTAGGTTAAAGTGTAGGCGATTTAAATAAATCTTTGTTACGTTGTTATTGTAATTTAATGGGTTTTAACGGGGAACTGGTGAATGTAGACTTAAGTTGTGTCTATTATTTGTTTATTTCACTTTCAACTCTCTTTAGTGCTTTACTTTTAAAGAATATTACTGGACATCGTAAGGAAACTTAGACTTATAAATAAAAATTAGTCTGAAATCGCCAATCCGTCTTGAGCAAGCATGGTGATCATTGCTCGTCGGTCTCTGCATGAGAAGAAGCCTTTGCCGAAGTGGGACAGGTTATAGGTTGGTATTTATTATTATTGAAATTCATCACGGAGATTGAAGACTGCTGTCCTGTGAGACTTTGTGTAAGAGAAATTGAAAGGCAACTTTTAAAAACAATGTGTTAGTAAACAGCTAAATAGCATGCTATTATTCCCGGTTGGGCATAATTAATTCTGTACTCTTCTACTACCAACGCAACAGCACAAAATTAATAAATCACAAATTCCCCTGAGTCACATAAGTTCACATTTTTCCTAAACACGAAGCGATCCAACCATAGACATTTTTATACCACGTAAGGGGAAGTTAGTCAGTGAAGGATGTTGAACTCTTTAGAGGTCCCAAGAGGTTGCGAGGTACTAGCAACTAACCTAAATGCACCTCAAGGAAGGCACAAATCTTCGGGTCATTGTAGTATGAGGAAAAATTACGGAAAAACCCTTCAGTACGTACAATGAGTGAGTGAATGAGATTCCCGATGGTGCTTGGGTATTATGTTTATGTGACAAGGTAGTTTGTGGATGGTTAAAGGGGTTACTGGTGTGCTTATAGCTTTATTATAACGTAAAAAAGATTTGTTAGGAACATTTGAAACAATGTTATTGTACAGTCGAAAAAGGCATAGATAATACACTATACAGGGTGTAAACCACCTCATCACAAAGCCGTCAAAATACTTTCTGTACATCAAACTAAGTAATTTAACGCAAAAAATTATTGCTGGGAAACAACTTTTCTTTTTGGGATGAAAAAACACGTTTTCCGGTTTAACTCAATTTATCGCACTTAAAACATTGTGCTGATGGATAGACTGAATAGTACGGGGTTCGTGGAGGTACCGTAAAATGGGGGGAATAGGGATCCAGGGGTGAATAGAAACAAAACTTTGGAATGGATTTTAAAGTTGAATTCACATGATATGGTACCAACAAGTACTCGTGTGTTAACTAAATTATACTTAACTAGCTTTTGCCCGCGACTTCGTTCGCGTGAAATAGTGACGTCCGGCAGATTTTTTGTTTTACCCACTTGCCGACTCTTGACCAATAGATGGCGCTGTATGTCCGTAATAAATTTTATTTTTTATTTTATTTTTTGTAATAAAAACTATCCTATGTCCTTTCTCAAGTTCCAAACTACGTCTGTACCAAATTTCACACAAATCGGTTCAGTAGTTTAGGCGAGAAGCAAAGACAGACAGACAGAAAGACAGACAGACAGAGTTACTTTCGCATTTATAATATTAGTTTGGATTATAAAGGTACCTTGTTGGCAATATACAATATAAGTTCAGCAATAAAATCCCTTCCAAAATTTTGTTTCTATTCACCGCTGGATCCCTATTCCCCCCATTTTACCGGTACGTAAAGTAAAAATCGTACAATAAAAAACGATAGTATTTAAAAAAACAACTTATTGTAACTTTGACCCCCCATATCTCCGTAACTAGAAGGTTCCCAGGTATGGTCTAGAACAAAAAAATATCCTAAAAATAAGGAGAACAAGTGCCTGTCGGCTTCGTTAAGAGGTGTTTTACGCCCTTTTGAATACAACTGTGTTTTTGTTTTGTACAACTGTGTACCCAAGCTGTTAGATGGCGCTGTTAGTTTCTGTTCAACATTTTAAATAAATACAAAAAGTAAATCTTGACTGAGCGCTCCCACATGTGACTGTTCTCAGGGTGGTCGCTGTCACCGCTAGGCTATTTACTTCACTAACAAATTGTCTAAAATAGCTTTTCTGTGTGTTGGAATAAGGGCTTTGCTTCCAAAATCAAAATCAAAGCATTTATTTCAAGTGGACATTTTGAATTATCAAAATAAAGACAACAATAAAACATAGCTACCAGTTTCAATGACAATGCACACACTGTGAAAGAACTGTAGTTGTCCATTCCAACGCGCAGATCTCTTTACAGAATAACGGGCAAAAAACGCCATGGAAACTTTTATAAATCAGAATATTGTTACAATGCCTTGGTTACATTTATGGACTTTACAACTCAAGCGACTTCATCGAAAATTATTATTCTGCTTATTACTTGCCCAATATACAACTTCAGTCAAACCCAATACTAGTAATGAGGCGAGTAACATAGAAAGTTAAAGTCAAGTTTAAAATCTCTTACAGAATTTTTTTAAACTCTTTCCGCCCCGCTTTCGCTTATCGTAATCCACGCTTACAAAACGACCTTGACGATGCGTGACGGCATTTTGTTTGCATCCCGTTTTCTTTAGACATCTTTTATATTTCTCTCGTGCCAAATATTGCGAGGTTTAAAACATCTCTTCACAGATCTGGTGTTTCAATCGATCGACGTTAAAATGATGTGTTTCAACGTTTTTGGGAAATATTTCCCACTGGGTTTTGTTTCTATTTGTAAAAGACATTCACAGACAATCTTAGAACTTAATGTTGTGAAGAAGTTGTACACGAGGAAAAAAAATGTACACAAATATTTTTAAGACAGGTAAAAAACTACGAAAATATAAACGACTAGCGGACGTCACGCGGTTTCACCCGCGTAATTCCCGTTCCCGTGGGAGTACGGGGATAAAATATATCCTATGTTACTCGTGGATAATGTAGCTTTCGAATGGTGAAAGAATTTTAAAAAACGGTCCAGTAGTTTTTAAGCCTATTCATTACAACCAAACAAACAAACAAAGTTTTCCTCTTTATAATATTAGTGTAGACAACTGGAAACTGATTCCTCCACCAAAAGGTAATAAAAATGGATTTAAAAAGAGAGAGAAAGAAAAATAAAATCTATCGTACAGTGTATTCGTTCATGGCAATTCCGATGTATATGTATGTATTACATGACATAGCTGTTCACATTAAAAGCTGCAGGTGGACACTGCAATTTAACTAAAACTGACAACAATGAAAAATAACCTCAAAAAAGCAGGTATCTAAACCTCGCAGTGACAATCGAAAAAACAACAAAATGAGGCAAATATTGTATGAAATCACTCCGAATATAATCAATCATTCTTAAGGCAAGGTAGAAGCTCCCGAGTAGTAGAATTCGACAGGGAAACTTTATATTGAGAGCCTCTCATCCGAGTCATGGAAAGTTGAACAACTTACTCGAGATATTTAAGAGCCAAGTTTATGCCGAATAATGGAAGAGTGCTGGCTTAAAAAGGGGTGTTACTTCCAGTGTCGGTCAAAATTAACCAATTTATCAAGCTTTTATTGTATTGTATTGTATTGTATTACAACGGGCTGGTGTCCACAACTCCACGTCAAAGCGCGTATTTTGCTTATGGGCTATAATCCACCACTCGGGCCCAGTGCGGTTTGATAGATGTCACATGTCTTCGAATTTTTGGCTGTAGGACATACCGGTTTCCTTACGATGTTTTCGTTCACCGTTTTGAGAGCAGTGGTGATGAAACAAATTACACAAAGTAATTTCACGAATGTTTCGTAGTTACTCTACCATCAACAATGCATATAAAAATTGGGAGTCGGGCGTAGTTCAGCTTTGAAAGTTTTTTCGGTGAAGTCTAACTCAGTACAAAGTTGAGAATAAACAAGTGTTGTTTTAGTGTTCAAGTTACCTCTAGCAGAATGGAGTTTTAAGTTGATAAAATAAAAAAAAAGATGTGAAAAATCTCAGGGGTGAAACTTTGATAAAAATAACAACAGCTGCGAGGACTGTTGAACGATTTTGGTTTTATGTGTTCTTAGTTTGTGGCAGTTTTCTCGTTAACTTGAGTTTAGAGGACAGTGATGTGAATCAAGGGATGAATGAAGTATTGTGTAACAAAATTGACTATTTTATGTGTCACACATATTTATCTTATACGTACTATTTATCAATTCTAATAACATGGACTTCTGAGAGCAGTGGTGTCCCAGTGGTGGAGGCCCCGACTTACGAACAGTAAGTCATGGGTTCGAACACAGGTATGCGCATTACTTTGTGTAATTTATTTCATCACCACTGCTCTCAAAACCGGTGAAGGAAAACATCGTGCGGAAACCGGCTTGTCCTAGAACCAAAAATTCGAAGACCGGTGACATCTACCAAACCGCACTGGGCCCGCGTGGTGGATTATAGCCCATACGCAAAATACACGCTTGACGTGGAGTTGTGGACACCAAGCTCGTTATGCAATACAACAAGGACTTCAATATAAAAGACTAATCAATATTGCAATAAAAGTATTACATCATTCGATTTTTGGTCACGATTTTACGAAACATACATCATACGGTATTAATCTATTGCTACAAATTAATGACGTTGCTCAAAAAGCAGCTAAGCTGAATTGTTACTAGTTTGGCCACGTCTGCCGCATGCCTAATGAGCTGTGGGTAATCACTTTTTTATTTTTCCGGGATGGGATATCATCAAATGACTTCTCCCACTCTGGGCGGAGCGGGAGGGAGTGTCAGACTCTTACTGACTAAAACCCATCCATGTTCCTTCCTCGCCCTTTATGTTCCTGGGCCGCGGTATCTCTTTCGAACAGGCCCGCAACCACGGCAACTTTCTGGAGCCCTGACATAGCCAAAAAGCGTACACTTCGTAGAACATGGCGAGACGAGTGCGACAAAACCAACGACCAATGGACCATATGAGCCCTGTATCGAATCAACTATCAAGTCATAGGGAGAGGCCTTTGCTCAGCAGTAGGCTAACAGTACGCAGGCTAAAAGCATTAGTATCAGTATTTTCCCATAAGCCATGACCACCTATTTACTGCAATATTGGTAATCAGCTGTGGTAACATAGTTCCGTGTTTTCATACAAAGCAACTGCATTTAAATACTCTCTAACGTGGTCATTGTTGGCTGCATAAGTGCACATTTTCTTTTAGATTAGTGCTATTGCAAACTGAAGTCTAGCATTACACATGCACTTAGTACGTCGACTTATTATCGGAGAAAAGTGGCAATTACCTGACCACCATGTAAGTAAAAAAAAATTAAGGCGTTTGCATGAGCTAAACGTGAGTTTTATAATTACAAAAGTATATGATTCACTTCTATAAACAAGACCATAAAAATGTATGATATTCTTCAGGATATTTGCTAGCATGATAGTGTTTTGAAAACATTATACATAATTTGACTTATAATTATTAGCATGATACTGTTTTAGTTTTTTAATCCAAACAATACTTTTTTTGTAAATCGATCGAATCCACCCATTTCGTGCTATTTGGCCCGCAGTGACTGACGTAACAACCACTTTGTAGTGCAAGCTGATTAGAACATTATCCTAACAGCATTTCAAACGAAGTTTGAACCACGACAGGAGTTGCTAATTTAGCTCGTCTAACCGCCTTAAATGTTTTGAAAATACAGCTTTGTAAATTGTTAAGCTTGTATGCAGGTTTTACGAGAATCATAACAAAATAAACTTGAAAATGATTAAACTGTAATCATTTTGAAGGAGCAAGAAGCAAATCGGAATATCTTGTCTTGCTCATATTACCCAATAATAAGTCTGTGAATGGAATACTGGGTCGACGAGAAATACATTGAGAACAGAGTCTACTAGCATCAACCAATTATTGGCAGTAAGGTACTCGTATATAGGGTATGAAAATCATGGTGTAAATTACTTCATCTTACTCACTTAGTTTTCAGATTCCTATTGTATTTTACCTTCTAAGACTCTGAATAAAGGTTTATTATTATTAATATTTTTAATGTCCAACAGACACAGATAATAACCTACCGAAGCCGAATAGTAAATTATAGAAAATGGACGTAAGCCGCGGACAAGTTACTGCGCGATTTAGAATTTTGATGTTTATTTATTTAGGATCTCCAACAAAGAATATACACAAAACACGAAAAAAATAATCGGCGACAAAAGTAGCACGTAGGTGTACTCCTTCACTTACAGGAGACCACAGCATGCATAATAAAATGTATAACCAAGCAAACAAAATAAATTATAGTAGCACTTAAAAAATTAAATTAACATCAACACACATTAAGTAATACGATTGGAAAATCAAATTAAATTAGATTTGAATTAAAATCATAACACATTTAGTAACAAAATTAGAAACATAAATTAAAATTAAAATGACACAATAATTAACAAATAAATAATTTTTTGAGGCTTTTTTGTAATTTGCGAGGGAATCACAGATAAGTTAATGTTAGTTCTTCATTTGAGTCATAGATTGCGCTGAAGTACTTTTTTGTACTATGTTGCTGTAGTACTTTTTGTAGTGCCACTACAGTATGGTTACCACATTGTGGATTGTATCCTATGAAAAAGATGATACGTATTTTAATTTGACGTGAAAAACTGAAAAGTGAAAATGAGTATCTAAAACGAAACTTCACTAATTACTTAACAACATAGCCCAAAAGCATTAGGAAACAAGAATTTTCCTAATCTTGAATTTTCACATTCATCAAAGTTTTCCCTTGAAAATGAAATTGGAATTTAATCTCATAATTGAAGTTTCAGTTCAAGCTGAATTAGAAGTAGGTATAATTACAGGATTGAGGATCTAACTTCAATCATGTTTGATTACTGAAATCACATAATTATATTTTGTTATTGTTGTTTTTTCTATGTTCTGGGAAATGGACACCATTTATTTATCTCTATTGCTTTCTCTCCATCTATGCAGTTTATCTAAGTTTTGGATCTGTTTGTATAATAACTTACACGTTTTTTCATTCGTTCTGAGCAAGTTCTAACAGAACCCTACAAACACAAAAAAATGTAGACATCGCATTAATTTTGTCTAAACCAAAAAAATAAACATATTCAATTGCCCCAGCTACGCAAAGTTTTTATGACTTCAAAAACATCAAGATTCCTTGAAACCGTAAATTCAATTAAACTTTTACGACATTAACCGAAATTATCTAATTGATTGTGCAAACTGCATTAAAATCCATTTCAGGTTTAGAAAACTATTGCATGCTATCTGCATGCAATAGTTTTCTGTTGTAGTTTTCTAAATGAACAAAAAGCGACTGAACAATATTCTATGATATTGATTATATTCTGCAATTACCGTAAGAGTATTTTCGGCATAAACATACATACTTTAGGAACCTTAATATCTGTGGATTGACCCCTCCGCAAGTTTAAGTATTTAGTTAGTTAAAGCCAAGTGCATGCTACGCTAGATATACACCCTCTGCGGTTGCAGTGCGGATATGCGGTCACGTATGTTCGGATATTTCGGATACGATAACCGGAATCACTGAGATTGTATAATTTGAGATTGGGTAACTGAAATATGTTACAGGCAGTGGTTAATATGAATATATTTTTTAACATTCAGTTTAATTTTATTAAAACGGAAACCGATGTAATAAAAAAAGGTTTTTGAAGTCCCATTTTTAGTACTTCCGATAACATAACATCACGCCTATAAATCCGGAACGGTAAGGTAGAGGTGTCCAACAAGGCAGTACTTACGATAAATTATGTTGAATCTGTACATTACTCTCTACGAACACTGGGGTCACCTTTTAAAGTAAAACAGTTCGATGTTTCTAACCCAACTTGCTGAAGAATCAACCATACAAAAAGTGTTTTTATTTTAGACCTGTGTCATCAACTACCCTCACATTGGCTTGTCTATAAAACATCCCCTCTGTAAAACGCTTGGCCGTACAATAATGGCACACAAACACATTTACATTAGTTCTCGTAATGTACCACATTAGGGGGCTATTGCCTACAACGAGATAATATACGAGTATACGAGAAAACATCTCAACAGTTTGTATTGTACTCAAGTAATTTGTGAAGGCGGATATTTTCCTTGAGTATTGCTCCGTGCGGATATTTATCCGATTTTGAATCGAGCGGCACTAATGTGGAGTTATCTTTAGTTTAGTTTTTGTTGTTACGTGTTTTGGTACGGTTATATATTTCTTTGTTAAGTAGTTCAGGATAATAAATACAATATGTAGGTAGATACTAGTTAGATGAACATGTAAGTTCAGCTAAACTAAAAAAAATATTTATTTCTTAAACATAACTCTTGTACAACAAAAATAGTGATTGGAACCTCCCTTTAAGCAAGAAATGCCTGTATTGAGAGACTCCGCTCTTAAAACTGAAGGTTTATAAAAGCAGTTTGCTTGAAGTTAGGTTGCTACCAGTTTTTAAACTCTCAGCCCCATCGTACACAAGGCTACTCAAATCTTAGCCCCTTCGTACACAAGGCCACAAAAATTCTCGATACTCGACGATTTGAGTCTCCAAGCGACTGCCGCCATACAAATCCATATAAATGCGACTCGTATACGAACTTCAATGGATTTGTATAGCGGCAGTAGCTTGAAGACTAAAATCGTTCAGTCTCCAAGATTTGAGTAGCCTTGTGTACGACGAGGCTTAGGCAGAGGCATATCTAATAGTACACTAACATTTCGCCAGTTATGTTAAGTCCCATGGAATAGGGAGCAAACCTATTCCCATAAACCGGGCTCAAATCCAGACTTTGTGGCTACTTAGAAACTCCTGATGGAAAAGACCTATTACAATTTGCCCCACCCGGGGGTCAAACCCAGGACCATGCTCAGCAGTCACTGGCCCAATGAGGCAGGTAGGTACATTCATTATAATAAAAACGTAATAATTTTCTTATACCGTCCACTTTCATACATCTTTCCTAGAATTCCGACCAAAGAAACTACCCAATGACTTACGTACGTGGTAATAAAACCC
This sequence comes from Xestia c-nigrum, assembly GCA_916618015.1. Lineage (NCBI taxonomy): Eukaryota > Metazoa > Arthropoda > Insecta > Lepidoptera > Noctuidae > Xestia > Xestia c-nigrum. The sequence goes on along the minus strand of OU745252.1, from coordinate 20,655,497 downwards.
ATCCTTAAGCATAATCCACACCAATAGGTTTTACGACTACATTAATCGGCACAGTAAAACGTTACCCTAATTTGTTCGACAATAAAATCGAACACCGCTGTGCGAATTGAAGATTTTTATGTACCTGGAACAAGAAAACAAAGTCGTTAAGTGCGAAAACGTAAAAATATTAGTAAAAATATTTATTATAATGTGTAGTGGGAGCTAGTGTGAATCTTTATAATAGTGGGTGAACTTTTCCTCATGAACTATAACAGTACTTACCGACTAGAATGGTAACATCGAGAGGTTGATGTTTTTATAGTAAATGCCGAAATTTAACTTCCATAAGTGGGAGGGACGATGCAATATTAAAATTTGTACTGAACTACTTTTTTATGTGGTAACATCGACATAAACTAAAAAAGCGTGATTGGAATGGGGCAAACCGTTAAAAGCTAATTGTAGATGGCGCCACCATTGCTGGTCTCAATCTGACCAATGAGGTCACGGCATTTTAAAATATGAAGTGACATTCCTTGATTTTCAACCAATGACGATGCTTGGAACCAGCTATGCTAGCGCCATTAGTTCCACAGTGTGCATCCCCATTGAATGCCATTGCTGCTAGCACGAACTTTGCTCAGTAAGGAGTTGACTGTTTTGCCCAAAATAGCGGAGAACTCGTTCTTATTAGCCACCATGGACATAGTAATTGCGATAGCATTCTTAAGGCATTCTTGTATTGGTCGCCTAAGGTCTTAACCCATTACAGCATAACGTCCGATAAATCGGACGGAATTAATTTGAGTATAAGTGAAAATAAAAAAAAATATTGATTGTTTTTTTGTTTTTGAATGAAAGTTAAATATATATTTATTACACTGAGAACTCGGTTTTGGTTGATTGATTGACATATCGACTGTCATCTGTCATTTTCGAAAGAGGTGCCACGCGGGCGGAATGTTTCGAGAAAGGGGTAAGTAATAAATTGTTTATTATTATTATTTTTTATGATAATTGATTTGAAAATTAGTTGTTATTGTTCTAATAGTAATAATAATTATTTAGAGATAGTATTGTTTTTTATGAGAAAATTGTTAGATTGCTGCTTATCTATGTGTTTTTGTTGCTGTCCGTTTTATCGGACGCTATGCACGGCAGGCTCTAAGGTGTGATTTTTGTTTGCTTCTTACAGATTGACGTTGCATGAAATTTTGCAAATTTTAGAAAGCGAAGATGTAGATGAGCCAGGGAGAACCTTATTTATGTTGAGCCACCTATTGAACAGAGTGGTCAGGTCGTCAGGTAATAGTTGGGGTACCGCGCCTCTAAGAGATGTCAGCAAAATGGAGGGGCCCGCCAGGGCCGAAGCCTGCCGGGGCTGCGGGACTGTTCGAAAGAGATACCGTGGCCACGGAACATAAAGGGCGAGGACATGAATTGAGAACATGGATGGGTTTTAGTCAGTAAAAGTCTGACACTCCCTCCCGCTCCGCCCAGAGTGGGAGAAGTTATTTGATGATTTCACACCCGAAAACAACAAAGGTAAACAATAAGTGGGATCAAGTGGTTGCAAATCTTAGATAATGGTGGTGGCCAATTTTTGCCTACTTTATAGATTTATAGATGTATCGGTGGATTCGGTGGTGAACAGTTGGCTACTTGCGATGAAAAATGGTTGTGACAAAGAGACACAATCTTTGTTCGCATTCAGGACAAATATATAGCTCTCACCTTGCTAGCCTCGCATGGACCGCAACTACATCAAGGACAAAAGCCTGCTAAACCGTTGTCTACCACATCATACATATTATGGGAAACAGCATTGGATTGTACCTATTAACACAGAACGCCAGTGCAAGTCAATGCAATGTGGAGGAAAAGCTAAATTCAAGTGTCTCAATGCGATGTAGTCTTCCATCCTAAATGTTTTATGAACGATTATGTGATGGGTTTGTCATCATAACATGTACTTAACATATACTTTACTTAACGTCTTAGTTAAATATATGTTTTTTCTAATAAATATCCGCATTTTTCATTTCCGTCCATACCTTTCTAGGGTTAGCATCAGGGGCCGCCGTGCATAGCGTCCGATATATCGGACAGGCTATAAAAACAAAACTATAGTAAACCTGGTTCTTTTTTCCTAACTTAGCTATGAATTTTACCAAAATTAACCATTATTTTATAAGTAAACCAAATTAATTGCTTTATTCAACTTTATGCTGTAATGGGTTAAGAGTTTTTCGAGAATGTGTTTCCATATGCTACTGTCATAAAATTTTGACAGTATGCCTTACATAGCGTTATTTTGACTCGTTTTGAACAAGATGCATATTTACTTGTTGTAATTACCTGTTGAACTCCAAAACAAAATAAAGACTTAGCACGTTAAGGAAACTCGGAAAAATCCAAACCAGGATAAAAAATCGATCCTACAACCCATTAATCCCACAATCACCATTTATTTCAATTTAACAGAATTCCCCACTGGAAAACGCGTGCGAAAAAATAAAACGTAATAAAAGTACTTTCCAAACAGTATTCAGGAAACATTGAAAGCTTCCAAGGCACTAAGTAGTCAGAAACCTTTTCGTTAAAACTTGTAAATCATATTAAAAGGTTTTCATGTGAAATGCCTCACCTGCTCGCGACTTCTGAGATAAAATAAATATTCCAGAGGGGGTAGGAAAAACCATTGGAAAAAACTTTTCCTGCGGATCCCGATTTGTAAGTTGGTGACTGGTTTTTTGTTATGGAAGTCAATATCATTGCGTGGTAGTAAATGATTTGTTTTTAGTTCTATTTTAGCCTCAATTGTTTCAGTATTAATTACGGATACGTATTGTTCTTGATTCTATCTTGTCTACCGGATAAACTAGGGATAAATTTTACCAATCTCCTTTCTCGTGAGGTTAGTAACCTCACCTAGTATCGAGTTTTGTTGCTGCCTATGGATCTCTGACTTCGCTTTGCATGGCGTCAAAAATATCTCTGATGCATGCTGGTTCTCTCACGATGTTCCTAATCACCGAAGGAAGTGCCAATAAAACAAATCAACTAGTTTAATTTGCAAAATTCACCCTAAATTAAAACACTGTTATAAGCTCACAGTTCACAACTAAACTTTAAAAAATAATTTAATTTTTATTAATCTTAAAATAACGGTCATTATCGGAGAGCTCAGTGACCTCTCCCGTCAAAACCCCATAAACCACTTCACTTCTAGCTTCACCCTCAAACAGAAACCTCAACTTCCTCACCCAAAACCCACTAAACTATCGACTCCAACAATGCGAATATCGCAAATAATCCTTCAGTACATTAAACAGATCCGGAGACTTAACGCCGAGTACACACACAGTGCTCTCTCTCTCACCTCTAAACCGTTCATATCGCTACGTTTCTAATTAAACCACCAAATTCACAGCGAAGCGTCGACGCGCTAATATAATAAAGCCAGTATAAACCGCACTAAACGGGTTTAATATCAAGAGGGCGGGCGTAGCTCAACTTTTCGACGCGGTCGGGAGCATTACAACTTACAACCGGAGCGGATTAGCAGCGGTGTGTATTCAGCTTAATGTTGGCTTCTTTGTTTGCTGAAGACTTGTATCTTTGTGCGCTGATTACAGTTGTATCTAGACGTGGCTTTATTGGCAGCGCTGTTGCATAAAAGTGGTGAATCAGTTTTGAGGTTAACAATGTTGGTAAGGTGTAAAACTTGCTAAGTAATCAAGACTGGGGATTGAACACACAGTTATAGTCAATACGAACTGACAGGTTGAGGTTACGGTTCAAAACAAGTACGAGAATTAATAAAATACTGCGATTAAACATGTTCCTCTAGCATTTAAGCAATGAAACCCTTTATAATTGCAAATAGCAACCATACTGAAACCGTGAAATCAGTCACAATTACGTCGGCCCCATAAATCCAAAAAGGTAACGTTACCTCAAAATATTTAACCCCATTAATTCTAACCATTTTTCCCCAAACTACAAAGTTCTCTAACCTACCCAAAAACCACAGAAAACTAATTTAATTATATGAATCTGCGACTTGGACAGCGGACCCGACATAAAGCGGTTCCAACAAATTGAAACGAGAATCGAACCCGTGACCCTACACGTCGCTCAATAAACGGACCCCGAATGTGTTTATCGGCATTTGATACTGGACCCTCTGTATCACAATACAAGGAAATAAAGAAGAACTGCTCTCAACACGTACGACTTGAGACACGTACATGTATTGTAGGAAATTTTGATGAACAGGAGATTGTCAAGAGGGATGCTTTGCCTATATAGATGGACTAAATGGCCAATGTAGCCAGAATGGTCGTGAAGTGGTGACCGCTTACGAGAGAAGACGCAATAATGTAGTAGGACCACTACAAAATGAATCGACCGCCTCGTGAGGGTTATGGGATCAGCTTGTTTTTAATCCACAGTGCTACTGATGTTGGTCAGTCAACATAATATAGGGTCTAAACGGTCGGGTCCGGCACGAAACCGTCTACTAAGCATTCTGTACACATTAAATTTAATGCCCGGATAAGAGTTTGTTTTCGGTGTGAAAAATCACGGTTTACGGTAGCAACTCACTCAAAAGAGTGTGCTGATGATTGCATTCAACAGTACAGGGGTCATGGCGGTAATTATAGTAAAGTTACAATATTCAAATCAAATCAAATCAAATCAAATCATTTTATTTGTGTAACATAGGTAGTAGATACAGTTCTTAAAGTTCTTAGGGCGCTATGTTATGCCAAGAGGCGTACAAATATGGTAGCATGCGAATTGTGACAAAAAAGAAAAAGGATATATTTATCATACAAAAACTAAATTACTATGTCAAAAATTTAAATGAAACGTATGGAATAATTTGTATAGTCAATGTTAGATTTACAATAGAGGGTTAGGGTCACAATTTTATATTACAGATTATTTAATATTAATTTTACAATTTGGGATAATTAAAAAATGTCATTCAAGAATTCGTCCAATGTATAAGAGCATTTGTGAAGTAGCAGCTGGTGTAGGGTACTTTTAAATTTATTTACTGGTAGGCATTTACTTGCGTCGGTATTTAATTCAAAATATGAATTTAAAAAAAGACGTGTGATTAAGTTGTATCATTGACCATCAATACCTCCCCGCAACTAGAAGGTTTCCAGGCCCAAAACCAAATAATTATATCGATAATCGTTAAATCCTAATGCACTCAGAATATGCTGTAACATCAGTTGATGTTCCATTACTACACGGAGTAGAACATATTCGATCTAATATACGCCAGATTGCTAAGCTGTAGGTGGACCGTGGTCGATTATATTATCATATGGTAATCAAATCGGGTAATGCGTAGCTCCGTCCAACTGCTGCTTACTGCACAAGAACAGGCGTGATCTCAATCTCTCGACCAGACGCCACAGTAAATCTTTTAAACTTCAAAGAGTTTTTATAAAAACCGAAGGACCGTCCTTCGGTCAACGTGGCGAATCTCGATGAAGACTAGTAAATTTTATGTAAGTACAAGATGTTATAATAGTGAATGAGTGTATGCATAGATACACGTACACTCTCTGTTGCGTTCCTAATCCGATGGGATGAAGTCATGTTGATTACAATATACCAGCTTACTGTATTTCAATGAAAATAAACTTGGAGCTATCAAGTTTATTTTATACATTATCAATGCACCGCTATTTTGTATGGTTCTCATGTCTATTAATGTTTGGTGTAGCTACTTGTCTTCAAAGAGCCTTTCAGTGCGACCAAAGCCAATCACTAAGGTTTTGGTCAAAACATGCCCATTATCACCTTCTCTATCCTGCAAATAAGCATTATTCCCGCCACTGTCGGGGATAATGTTTATTTCAAGCTTTGTTTCTTTGATATCGGGTTCCGAGTAAATAAAATCGTCGATTTTAATCAAACTAAATCTTGACTTATTGATTATAATAACCATACAGTATCACCAGTGATCAAACATTTTCCATTCATTTCGCGTTTTTTCCGTGATCCTTCTGCTAACATCTCTATCGTGACACCGGTCCTTCCTCAATCCATCCGTCCGTCCCTTCGTCAACTAGACGCGTGACGTAAATACGAGTATTTATATTTATACATAGATTTTATTCTCTATTATTTAACTGTGTAATGTATTGTCCGATTTTCTTTGAATCCAATGTGGGTCTGGAGTCAAAAGCTTTTCGTGAATTTGCTTAGTTAAAAGAGAATTCGGGTGCATGCTGCTGATATAGGTTCTTTTATGTTAAGAAAATAATGGGATGTAGAAAGAAGCAAAGTTAATCTGTATTGTGATCCTGCAACCCAGTTTAAGAATAAGAAAAATCATATATATCGCAAAATAACATGAACTTCTACTATATAATAATAAGTCGGGTTTTCCTTCCTGACGCTATAACTCCAGAACGCACGAACCGATTTCCACGGTTTTGCATTCGTTGGAAAGGTCTCGGGCTCCGTGAGGTTTATAGCAAAGAAAATTCAGGAAGTAGGTAGTAGTAGGTAGGTAGTAGTAGGTGGGTAGTAGTAGGTAGGTAGTAGGTAGTAGTAGGTAGGTAGTAGTAGGTAGGTAGTAGGTAGTAGTAGGTAGTAGTAGGTAGGTAGTACTTTTGACGCAGACGAAGTTGGGTGGGTTTGCTAGTAACTACTCGTATATGTTTCAGAAGAAATGAAAGCTTGATGAATGAAAGCTTCTCTAGTAATTTTTCATAGTCTTACAAGCTGAGGTTTATGTGACAGAATTAATGTGATAAATATTCGTAGTAATTTACAGTACAGGAAATAGTTGTATTTTTGTAACGAATCATCTCAAAACAACTGGTCCGATTTCAAAAATTATTTCACCATTAGAATGTTATAATATCTCTGAGTAACAAGGGCTATATTATGTATTAAAAAGAAATGTCCGCGCGTTTGAAACCTGGGCAGACCGCTAGTTACTAATTAAATTGTAAATATGGAAACGTTTGCAATACACACAAAATTAATACACTCGTCCCATTTTATTAAAATCTTAAAGAAAATATAAAATAAAACTTTAGTTTTGTTCTCTGTCTACAATCAGAAGGAGAGTCGACTCAATTAGCTAGCGAGCTCAAATAGGCCCTCGGGTGAGCCGAGCAAGGGGAAGATGGGGTATGGTCCTATTTCGAGTGGATAGCGAGATTGTTATTTATTACAGGGAGTTGTTAAATAATACAGTATTCAGTAAATGTACTACCTAGACATGCCCGTCTGGCTAGCGAGTTTGATTGGCTCAAAAAAAAAGTTCTTAGAACACGCTAGAAGGCAGTGTGAGCAGTGCTATTATTTTTGCACGAAAGAGCTTAATTAAAAAAAAATACAAAAACTTGAATAAGAATACAGTCGGTTCCATAACGACGTGGAAACATCCAACACGATCCTAGATCAATTCTCAGAAACCTAAAATTTGTCTTAGTTCTGATTTTCTTCATATGTTCGCATCTGAACCAATACATTCGTAGACAGTCCTTTTAGACCGTATTAGGCTTCCCGCTTTTATCCGAAACCTAGCCCATTATCCACGTATGAAGGGTAAGATCGTGTGAAGTGCCTAGGGAATTTTAAAGCGGTGTAATCCTGCTCGCGAAGCGCCAAAGGTGTTCATAGTGTTTGAAAGATCGGCTGCAAGTACCTCCCGAGGTTAATTATAATGGCAGAACCGTAGAAGTTAAGTTCCTATTACAAGTTTGTATTCGAATGTGAGCCTTAAAGACGTAGAGTTTATATGACAGATTTATTGCAGAGCGTATTAGGGAGTGCTTTGCGATAATTTGGGTACAGCTGTTAAGTTAGGGTGTTTGGCGTGTGTGGAATATAGTAGTTTTATTGAGTGATATTGTTTCACAAGTTGTAGTGAAATGCAGTAAAGTTTAACGGCTGAGTAATGTTTGAAATATTTTGTCTTGATTATCCCTGGGTTGGGAGAACTGGAAGTTATAAGCACAGTTTTCCAATCAATCAATCACTCATTTTTATTATCAGACATCTTAAAGCCATACATAAATTACTCAAAATGACATTACAATATAGAAATTTGTACTAACACATACAAAATATAACTTGTGCACTTAACTAACTTTTGTTTTGCCCAGCAGTGGTATAACGCAGGCTAGCAGTAACAGTAATTAACTCCAGTTTTCAGGTGGCGTCAGGTGGGCCGCTGCAGATACAACCTGGTCCGTTGGGGGTATTCCGATGAAGCCTTATGTGACTGCGGTGCCTCAACACAAACTATGGCTCACCTCTTGTCCTGCACTATGTGTGGCTCCACCTGCACTCTGAGGGACCTTTCCGAGGCCACCCCCAACGCTGTCGAGGTAGCAGAGTACTGGTCGACAATAATTTAAAAATAAAAAGGGGAAATCATCGACACGAAGAAGAAGAAGAAGACTCCAGTATTTCATAAACTTGTTTTACTATCTTCAGGATAACATCAACATTGCCCAGTTACACTACCACTTCGCTCGTACATCGAAACTAACACCTCGAAAAGCCGTATCCAATTTTTTTCGCAAACGAAAATCAAACCGAGCAATGTGAGCCGGCAGCGTACAACCGGTTTACACTAGTCGCAAACGGTGATAGTCCGAAGCCAATCAACACGGTTGATCCGGCTGCCGATATCGATCCGAAACCCCGTTGAAACATATCGCCCCCGTGTATTCTACTAATCGAAAGTGCCGGTTGATTTGTGCACTGCATTGGAGGGTTCATTTTTGAAAAAAAAAAAGAAACTGTTGTTCCGTTGAGTTTTGCAAGCACGCACGGGTTCGTACCTATCCCCCATGTGCTGTGCGTTCAGGAATGAAATGAGAGGCATTCCCCGCTGATGGTAAAAGCTGTGTTTTAATTGACAAATTACATGGTAGTAAAATTCATGGAAGCGTTGCAGAGCTTCGCAATTTTACGTACTGAGATAAATGGGAAGTCCATTAAGTGAACTTTATTTTCAGAATACGAATTTGGAAAGCTTATCTTTTAAAAATAACAAATTATCGTTTCCATTGTGTTTGGAAAAAAAAGTGATGACAAAAACTAATTTACCGACATCAAACATTCAAATCTTCACACATTCCCTCAATTTGTCGCGACACACACAGAACGCGAAAAACTAGATACCATCTATCCCCAAAATCAGTGAAGACACATCACCACAGTAAATCTTGCGAAATCTTTTCGACGTTACGGATAAAATTACCAGGCGGACAGAGTGTCACAAGAGGACACTTACTAAGAGCCAGTGAATATCGTAAATCTCCTGCGACCTACTATTGTCCTAGTACTTTCTATTTTACTTTGGAGGTCAAAGCTGAGAGCATTATTTTAGTCTTTAGGCGTTTTCGGGGACTTTTAATCGATTTGGAAAGTGATGTAGGTTCTGTGAGAATGGGATAGAAGTTTAAGTAAAATTTATATTTGGATTAACGAAGTTTTATGTGGTGAGTGTTTACGAGAGATATTAAGGGGATTAAACGCGTAAATATAATATATTTTTAGGGTTGAACTATTTAGAAAGACTCACTTTAACACTTAATTGTGGCTTGTGAATATAATTGAAGCTTGCGTGTGTTCGTGTGTTTCCTCCTCTTACATGGCTTGACCGATTTTGCTGTTGATTTTTTAGTCTTATAAAGTATGGGTTGCCTGGATGATATTTAGCTATAGGTAGGTAGACACGTGGCGGTGCGGTACTGCTTTGAAAACAAAACAACTGCCTACCGGCTCCACAAGGGCAATTAAAAAACCATGAAAAAAAAACAAGTGGGGCAGTCTTTGAAGACTACGTGATCCTACGCCGTAGCGGATCGGCTACGAGTGCTACAAAGCGTTGGGTGACGGTCACGCGGGTTCCATGATTTTTGTTCACCCAAAAAGTGCTCATCACACCTAAAGCTGTTTTACTTCAAAAACTGTGACTTAATATTTCTACTTCTTATCTCCTTGCTTTAAAGCAAAATACTCGCTTGATTTATTCTATTTCACTCAATTTATTAGAAAAAATGTATCCATGTAAATAATGCATACTTACAAATAAGGTCCATGTTCACCAAAAAGATAACCGTCTGATTATCGAAAAACAGCTGTCACTGTGACATGTTCCCATACAAAAATGCCTTTTAAACAGCTGTTTTATATAATCAGACTTTCATCTTCTTGGTGAACATAGACCTTAGTTTATTACATAACAAGACCTTTGTTATGTTAGAAGGCTTGAGAAACCAATGGTAAGAGCCCTCTCTTGAGGAAACTAGTCGCTCAAGAGGCTAGACGAAGTCGTTTGAGCTCGTGCGGTCGCGAGTATGTGGCATGATGTAGGTAGTCCTTAAATCACTCTTACGTGATCTGAGGGCTTTGTTTTTTGCCCAATTATGCCTTTGAAGTGGTGCTACTGAAGTCTGAAGTACCGTTAAGAATTTGTGCGGTATTAATCAAACGAATATCTTTTTATTTTTAAAAAGCTCTTATTCGTGACCTTCGTCGACTTGGATTTATTATAAAAATATTCCTTCCATATTAAAAAAAAAATTCAAAGGTTCCATTTTTCAATATCAATATTTTACATGGAACGACTGCCTGTCTCTTCCACAACCTAGTTAGTTGTGGGTAATACGAAAAGACTGGTTGACAGACTTATAACCTTACCTTACCACCTGTAGCAACTGCCAAAGATCGTACAAATGACATCCGGGTCCTTTCGACGTAGCGTGTTTATATTTATATTATTATATTTCCTTTATTCATTTAACACTCACGTTTTTTAAAATATTTGTACATATTTCTTAAAAAGAAAAACTTTAAAAATATATAAAAATAGTGGTTCGCCGGTATCGAGAGCAGGGTCCAAGCCCCAAGCTACCGGTGGTTAGGGCCGCAGAGACAGGAACCTCCTCACAATGCGAGCCGTGTCGAGGAGTGCTGTCTTCTGAATCAGGCCCTTGATCCAGCCGCCTAAAGAGAGCTTCGATAGATGGCCATCGAAGCTCTTGGCAATAAGACCATTGGCCGTCATAACTATCGGCACAATGATAACCGAGTTCATCTACCATATATCGCGAACCTCGTGTGCCAAGTCGAGATATTTTATTTGTTTCTCTTTCTCAGCTTTCACAAAATTCTCGTCATGCGAAATGGTAACATCGATTATCATTACGCGGCGCGCTGATCGGTCTATCACCACTATGTCAGGCGTATTGGCGACAATAGTCCTGTCAGTAATGATTATTATTATTTATTTATTTGTTTTATTGAAGCTAGAGTACTTCAAACATAATTTAGAAAGCTCAAGTACTATGGGGCGTGGTATTTCACTCACTAAAAATATGAAAAACAATCCCTGTAACTACATATTAAAGGATACAAAACATAACCCTACATTCAAGAATAGCTACGATGAATAACCCATTTCAATGTTGATTGACAATAGACAAGGGTTGAAATACTCGTACCGCCGACATTATTTCGACATTATCTTACTTTTATATTCAAAAAATTGGTTTAAGATTTGAGAAACTGAAAACGTTTCGTGGTTTGTTTAGACGTGAGATTCAACACGTTTAACGTTTCGTGTGATTTAAGGGAGCAGATACTTATACTGCGAATGTATATGAGATACTAAATAAATCTAATCTTTTGTGTGATTTCAGATGTAGACATGATTCTTCTTCTTAGCACAAATATGTTAAAATATTGATACTGATACTGCAAGCCTGCGTCATCGCAAAGCTGGGCAAAGGTCGAACCCCATGACTTCCAGTTGTTTCAAATCAAAAATCAAAAATGATTATTTGTTAGAATATGGTACAAAATAGATCTTACAATATTGGTTCCAGCATATCCTGCCATAATATGGCGTACAAATATTTTTTTATACAAAAACAAAGCTTGTAAATTACTAACTCAGAATCAGAATGTTTATTTTCTTAACCTGGGTATGAACTAGGTAGTCAGTGATCTGCCATTTGGTGTACAATTATTATAATAACTTTAAAATGAATTATGTTAATTACCTGCAATAATAACCATTTTCAACCAAATATCATCAAACAAGAATGTCAATGATCCATATATTTTCTCCCAATGTCAACAATAAAATTAATTTTATGTATAACCAGAATGATAGATGTCAAAAAAAATATTTTTAAATCAATACATGAAAGTCCAAGAACCATTAATAAATTAATAAAACTAATAAGAATTCGGATATACATTATGATAGGTTATTTAAAGATTTAAATTGTATTCGAACCAAGGCTTAATGTTGGTTTTTCGTTATGACCAGTATTTTTTCTACACTAATATTATAAATAGGAAAACTTTGTTTGTTTGGTTGTAATGAATAGGCTTAAAAACTACTGAACTGTTTTTAAAAATACTTTCACCATTTGAAAGCTACATTATCCACGAGTAACATAGGCTATATTTTATCCCCGTACTCCCACGGGAGCGGGAACTATGCGGGTGAAACCGCGTGATGTCTGCTAGTTTTAAATAAAGGTCTTAATTCATGACAATTTGTCCTACAAGCAAAACCGTTTCCACGGTTTGTCTGTGGGAACGGAGTTCGTCCCGTCATCTTCAACGATCTCTGTCGCGACACCTTTTGTTTATGTCAGGCTCAAGTGGTGGCCCACAGCTTGTGTTGAAAAATGAGAATAAAAATGGTTTATTGTTTCAATATGTTAAACTGTTTATCCAAAATGCAACAGGAATTTCACTCACTGATGCAATCATAACGGTCACCAAGTGCGCAAATGGTATGATATTCAATTATTAAAGCTGAGAGTGGTGCCTGCTCAAACAGACAGTACCTACCATAGTTAAAGCAGATTCAACAGTTGACAATTAGGGGCAAACTGTTCTCAAAATGCCTGCAGCACTAATTGCAAACAAATACAAAGACACATCGGCTACAATCTTAGCACCATCGACACAATCGTAACAGATAAAGTTTTCCACGCAAACCTCCACATCTGTCGACCCCTTTGTTCCACAATTATAACAGAATAGGCAGAGCCCGGAGGCGACACTTGGCCGTTATTAACTTGGGGTCTCGGCTTGGGGTCTGGGCACGTGACGAATTCTACGCGATTATGAAACTTGGTGAGCTTGGCAACTTGTGTTCCGGGGCTGAGCTTAGTATATTTGCTTCTACGTAACTCTCGACGAATCAGTTTACTAGGCTCGCATGAGTTTACGGGAGGTAGTTTGCAAACCGCCGATTTAGTTGTAACGGGTTCTGCGAAAGATTTGGCTCTATATTGAGAAAGGGTATTGCAGCTATTGGTTCTACGGCAGATTTTCTATAATACTGTGGCTTCTAGTGGTTCTGCGATAAGCCACAGTATTATAGAAAATCTAGTTTTTTTTTTACTAGTCTAGATTTTGAATCAGTTAAATGAAGATATTATTATTCTGAAAAAAATACGCCAAAAAGAGCAGTTTTTGCATCAAAACGATGTAAAAATGAAACCTCCAACACAAAATACCCAGTTGAAAGCACAAACCAACACGGAAAGCAAATATGAGAGCTAAAATGTTATTAATAACAGTCTCCGGTGGTATTTTCCATGTCAAAGGGATCGGTTAATTGATTTCTGTGGGAATAGTTACGACATATCTCATTAAGTATGTCGTAATGGATAAGTCGTGTGACAAATCTAATAATATTTCGTCATTAATGGGTATCATATACATTTGGCCAGAGCTGGATTTAGGAATGCAGTTTGGTGGTTTATTAGACACAGATGTTAAGTATTGACAAGAAGCAACATAAAGGGTGTAAAAGACCTCTTAACGAAGCCGAAAGGCACTTGTTTCCTCCGTCATTGCGATAACTTTTTTGTTCTACACCATACCTGGGAACCTTCTAGATACGAAGATATTGGGGGTCAAAGTTCCAACATTTTGACAAGTTTTTTTTTATTACATATTTTTATCGTACCTACTATTTTTACTTTAAACACCTCTACGACCCATGTACTATTTAATCCGTCCATCAGCACAATGTTTTAAGAGGTTTACATTGAGTTTTACCACAAAACATGATTTTTCACCCCAAAAATAAAAGTTAAATTAAAATATTTTAAAATTACTTAGTTTGATGTCCAGAATGCTTGGTTGACGGCTTTGTGGTGAGGTGGTTTACACCCTGTAGAGATATCTTAATAACGCATGTTTTATGCAAATAAATTTTGATCAACTCAAACAGCTCTAAAAAATGCGTCTCAACAAAAATAAATATTTGACATTTTAATTTAAAAATTCATCGACAATTTGTTTACAGAATACACATTTGCTTTATTATTTTTTTTTTCAGAGTAAAAAAATCTTTTCAAACTAAAATAAAATAAAATCCAGCTTTTAAATTAAACTAGCGTGACAAAGCACCCAAATTCCACCCCCAGCATACCAAAATCCATCCCTGCACCGTATAATACGACGTGTCCTTTCATATTTTCCCTTACGCTTAATAACTGGGAATTCCGTGTACATTACAAAGATGACAGGTCCCTTCGTATCTCCGTCATTACTTTTCTTTTTCTCTGGCGGAGGTACAAATTAATCTTTCCCGGCTCGGAGCCTTGTAAGTGGCAGACTGGCAGTTCTTTTCTGCGGAGCCATTGTGTTTGAAATTTCCATGGAACCCTGAGTGTGATGGGAATGTGGTGTATTTGTTGATTGTCTGGTTGAGTCGATTGTTTCCATGATCGAAGGCGTTTTGTATGGGGTATTTTCATTTACGACTTATTAAACATTATTTGACCAGTTACTGGTCAATCAGTCAAGAGTGGTCAATATTTTTGTTGTGGATTCGCACTTAATTGATTGTCATTGCATAGTTTAATCGATGGTAACTAACATTTCTTAAATGTAAAGATTATATATAACACGCTACCGTATCTTGTTGCATGAGCTGTTCAGTTTCATATATTAAGGTCCATGTTCACCAAAAACATGACGGACGATTAAATAAAAACAGCTGTTTTGTATGGGAATATGTCACATTGACAGCTGTTTTTAGATAATCAGACTGTTATCTTCTCGGTGAACATGGACCTTGGTTTGGTAGAAACAACAGTATGGTCCCGTATAAAATTATTGCAATGGCGGGAAGAAAACGTGCCTTACGACTCGTCCGGGTGGGTTTTACACCCGTTACTTTCAAATACAGTGAAACCTAGATGACTGGAACATTCAAGGGACCTGCAAACTGGTTTCACTAAAAGAGGTATTCTACTTACCCAGTGTCTCAGATATCCAGACATAATTATCGGGACCTCAGCATGAGTTCCAACTATGGAGGTTTCTCACTTATCCAGGTCCCTCATAACCAAGTTTCACTGTAGTAGATAACTCCTATAATATCAAAACTATAAAACCACCTTGTTACTTACTCTATGTCTACTTGCCTTAGATTAAATTCTCGTTCCTTCCTAGTTATCACCCAAAGAGCAGCCTACTGAAGAATTTCCACATAGGTTGTAAAACAGAACACTTTACAGGCCAGTCCAACGAATACTTTAATTTATTCAGTTAACCGGCTGCAGTCTGGCTCGCTTTTAATTGTTATTGCTAGCAGACTACACCGCGTTTTGGAATTTTAATTAAACTAATAATATTTTTAGTTCGTGAGTTTGTTGAATTTCTGTCTAGTCTTACATTGCTTGGTGAGACATGATTCCATTATGCTAATTATTTATTTTCATCCAGCTCGAAGGACCCATGTCAGAACCATGATTTCTATGGATAGGAGAAAGAAAAGAGCTTCGCTCTTTGTCGCTTTAGTGACATTATTTTGGGCGCTGAAGGTAAAGATTTTAAACTGTCTGTTTCATAGATAAAAAAAACAAAATGGTGGTGTAAATTATGAAAATGTTGTGGTGTATGGAAAACGGGTATTTAAGTTTTTAAATTGACGTATTTACATTAAGTTTACAAAAGCAGCTTGTAAACACGAGGTGAGCTGATGCGATCGTGTGTATTGCTTATACGTTGTGCTATGAGCTGATCACAGTTCACTCTTCAAAGAGCGCAATAGTGCATGTAGTCACATGTTGCTAACTCATTGCCTTAACTCAGAGCCTATACAAACTTATTGAAGCAAAAAGATTGCTACTTAGCAAAAGCATTACACTACCACAAGCCAACGGATGGAAGATAAAATTAAAAAAGATGCTTATTACTTCATCATCGCTTGGTATATGATTAAGTATCTATTATTTTTTTCCCAGGCATGGAGGAAACTCAGTATATAATGGATGGCGCATCCACGTACGAACCGAAGCAAGCGCGGTTTAACTTAAAGATGGACCTTAGCGGCGGTTATTATTTAGCCACGAAAATAAATAGATATTTGACAGTTTTTTTTTTCACGAGCAGAAACACATAATGAATAGCTGCCTATGGAAATATAGCACCATTACATCACGAATAAAATCCTCTATGGACAATGCAGAGGCGTGTGATTCACCAGTTATGTTGAAGTCATGCTAAGGTCCCTGCTTACCGAAAAGATATTTAAAATTATCTAAAAACAGCTGTCACTGTGACATGTTCCCATACAAAAATGTGTTTCCAACAGCTGTTTTAGATAATCAGACCATCATCTTTTTGGAGTCAAAGATATGAATTCCTAATTATCCACCAAATACGTCGTTTTCGACAGAACCCACCAAAATTCCACTATTCAAAAAACTAATAAGCAATCAAAAGAACTATTAATCTATCCGTTCCATCAAAACACAAAAAAATCTAATAAAAAACTAACTTCTAGTAACCAGATCAAAAGTTAGATTAACATCAAAATTGCGAGCCGTAAAACTAAGGGTCAGAACTTATTACGTTGTATAATTCTCGGGCCATAAAACGGGCGGGAGCTAAACCTTATCTAATTAGTATCGACGGGCGCCATGTCACGTGACCGGGATAGGACGCGACGTAAATCCGTGCCGCAAACTGTATACGTGATGTAATGTTTGTGGGGCCATTAAGTCTGCGATAATTATGAAGAAAAGGATGTTTATTGTTGTGGCGAATAAGCAATTCATCATTGTCATTTGTTTGCACTTAATTTAGTATTGGGGTCTTTGTCTTCTCACATACTTCTCTATTTGCAAATTTAAGAAATATGGAAGCATATTACGATCTCATTTGGTTTTCGCAAAGGCGACCAGTTAGAAGCATAAAAATATCATAAGCACGACCAGCGCATTAAGATCCGTAAAAGAAAAAAAAATCGTGATCAACAAATAAAAAAACCAAGGACCAAAATGAAAATGAAGGAAAACATAAACATAATTTTGCTAAAACGGACGAACAAGCAACATACACGAACCTTATAGAGTGAAAACAGAAAACATTAATTAGTTCCGTCTCAACTCACGTAGAAAAGTTGATAAATTCCTTTAGTCTTCCACACCGGAGGAAATTAGTACTATAAAAGGTAGAACCAAGGATAGCCAAGCAAGTTTTCCTAAAGCTGCATTTACACAGGCAAGTTTATTCAGCAGCTTAAAACGGTAGGAAGTTGACAACAAATAATTCCAATAAAATTCTTCGAACGTTGTTTTTAAGAGAATATAAACTTCGTTATTAATTTCAAAATATCAGATTTTTACTGACTGCTTGTGAAAGTAAATGGGGGCCTAGATTTTTGTTTGTTGCGGCTAATCTGCGAAACCAGTCGACAGATTTTGACAGGACCTATACTAGCATATAGCGATTGTATCAGAAGTTAGTTATTTTATTCAGCCTGTACTGTCCCTCTGCTGGGCCTCCCCCAATTCTTTCCACGTGCTCTGTTTTATGTTACTAACAATTTAATTAAGAAATGAAAATGTGCTCCATGCAAAAAAATTGTTAACGAAATCCAATTCAAATACCCCTCTCGTGTAAGCGCACCTTAACTCTTATTTCAAAGTAGATATTTGCTTTTGTAGGTCGATATTTATTTAAGCTGTAGAAGCTAGTGAGCTGGATAGTTAGAGGAGGTTTAAGTAGCTGCGGGTGAAACGAGGGTAATTGAGCCACTAGTGTATTTTTAGTGCCGTCGTATTTTGTTATAGAAAAAATATGATCGTAGACGGCGGAAATTTATCGATATTGAACAGAATTCGCATAACTAGTTTATTTATTACAATTTTGAACCTTATTTAAAGAATAAGATATAATTGATTAAAATTCAAAAACGCCATCTACCAAATTATTTTCAAAACAAAAACCACAAGCGCTTCCCTAAAAAGACCACAAGCGCGAACATATTGTAAGACCCTTTTAAAGCATAATGAATACTTAATCATTAGAGAGCGAAATACCATCATGTTCAGCGTTATGTGACCGAAAAACAGGTAAAAACCATAGGCGGTCGTCGCGGCGCACCAACTCTCATTAGTAAGGTCTGAACCTCAGTACCCTAACAAAACCGAAACAATTTTGCGAATTTGTCATCGCCACGGGATTACAAAGCACTGCTCCATTTTCGTCGGACCTTTAGTAATTAACCCAAACACTTTGTCATAGAAATTTATTCGGGGGGCAATTACCATCGTTTGTTGTGGTATAGGTCCATTTTTCCCCGCTTCACTATTTTGCGTTTGCTTTTGTCAAAGTAGGTCTTTTTTTCTTTTTTGGCTCTTTGTTGCGGTTCAAGATTTTTTTACGCTATTTTTCGTTCCTCTGTTTGGTAAATTCATTAACCAGACAAAAATAATGTTTCCACTAAATAAAGCTTGACTATTTCAGTTGAATAATTACCTTGTTATCTTTATTCATAAACCAAGAAAGCAGTAACATAATAAAACATCTTAAACGGGGTATTATTACACAAATTAGGAGAAACAACAAACTGTATAACTCTTTGTTTTCATTCGCGATATTAATATGAATCATAAACGTGAAACTTCCAGAGTGAAAATAATTATAAATGAATGAAAACGAAATACCTTGCATTTAAACTTCTCAATTAATTAATAACGGTATTCCAAGTATTTCCAAGTAATTAATAAAATTCAGAAAGTTGTGAGTTTTAATAAGTCCCTGATATGAAAACACGGGACTTGAGATTTAAGAATGAGGCCGTGCCTTATATTCGCCTTTAGATGTGGGGCCACAAGAACAATTTGATGAAAAAGTGGTTTCACTTTAGTTTACTGTTGTTGTAGAATAAAATGGTAAACTTTAGGTTTTAATAAAGAGTTTGTTAGTGCAGAAACTTGGTCGTTTGATTGGTTGTGATGATCTCAATGAGAGTACAGCTCTTGGGATATCATCAGGGAATATCTAGAAATTCTTTCATGTTTAAAAGTTACGGTAACTCCGTTTATTTAAGGGCTGGTGTAAAGTTCAGTGAGAAAGTCTTACACAATAATACTGTGCTGTTAGCAGAAACACTAAGTAATGACAACAAGAGAACAGGCTTGTTTAAAATTAGTTTGATTTAAAACAAGTGTAAAAAAGGTATTCTAAATGTTCTAGATTTTATTAAGCTTTTTATTCACTACCTATTATATGTTCTATGTATATGTTTATTCAAAATATTCATTCTTTAGAAATGAATACACAATGAACTTGCATTTCTCACCTCAATTTCCATCTTTTACATGAATTCGATAACGTTTGGCGAGCGTCCAAAACTTGATCAAACGCGATCCTCTGTTCTAAAATACGTTTTGCAATTTTGTTTAGAGATAAATCATAATATACGATAATGTAAGATTATTATATTACAAACGATTTAACGAATTCACAAACTTATGAGAGGTTGTAGGTTTTTTGGACAGGTGTACAAAAATAAAAAAAACCTGTCGCAACCATGACAAAGGACCCAATGCTTGTTACAGCAGCGTTTGTTGGAAAAAATGCAAATTAAGCTGTATTTTAATTAGATTTAAGTTGTATTTTAATTATTATTAGCCTATATTATACCAATGCAGGGCAAAGGCTTTACTTCCCTCCTTCCACTTTTCACGTTCCAATGCGATTGTAGGCCAATCCTTTACGAAAGAGTCTCTCATCCTGCCATCTCCTTCTGGGTCCTGCTACTTGGTATAAGACTGAGGGGTAATTTTTGCCCATTGCTCCTCCGACATACGACAGATGTGAGCAGCCCAGTTACACTTCAGCTAAACAGGTGTACGGCCAACATCAACTTTTTATGTTTTGGATCGCAGTATGGAGTTTTTGACGCGGCCCTCAAGTTGACACCCAGTACCTATACTTCGCTCCATAGCTCGTTAGCAGACCCAAAGTGCAAACTTCTGACGATTTGTAAGCGACCACGTTTGTGCTCTATAGGTGAGGGCAGGGAGAATGCACATGTCCATTACGATGTAAATCCTATTTATATTATAAATGCGAAAGTTTGTGAGTATGGATGTATGGATGTTTGTTACTCATTCAAGCAAAAACTACTGAATGGATTTGGATGAAATTTTGCACACAGATAGTTTATAACCTGAATTAACACATAATATAGGGTGATTGGTACTTAGTGTACGACATTTAGGGCCAGTTTCACCGGTTGCGGATAAATTGTCGGTTAGCCTATTAGGAACTTATCTGCCAGATAAACTAACACTTTTGGTTTCACAGGTGTCGGATAGCGATATCTGGTAGATAAAGTATTAGTTATAACCAGCCTTTAAGTGATAGATAGTATTAACTATCAGAAAACTAACCGACACTTTATCCAGAACCGGTGAAACTGGCCTTAAAGCACGTGATTGTGCTCATGATAACAAACAAATTTTACTATGGGACCAAACCATCTCTAAAAAAGAATCAACCGTTCATTCAACTGGTCAAAAAGTTCTAAACAGTAGATTTTTTTTTCACAATTTCAGGTTTGGTCCTATAGGTACTAAAAGTTCTTTGTTATCAATAGCACAATCACTTAAAGTTTTGTACACTAATCACCACTCACCTTATATACTTTTTATCCCAGTAGTAAGATTCCATGGGACAATTTATAAACTCAAACTCAAACTCAAAGCATTTATTTCAACAAGACCATTACGGCACTTTTGAATGTCAAATTACAAATTAAATCAAAGCTACAGTCACAGTCACAAGGCATAATAACTTGAGAAAGTACTGTAGTTGCCCATTCCCTAGCGTAGATCTCTATGGAGAAGAACGGGCAAGAAACTCCATGGACACTCTTTTTAAATCAATATATTGTTACAAAATCTTGGTTACATCATTCATGTGTGATTATACATATATGCGAGAACGATGTAGAAAGACGTGCACATTAACAACGTCCAGAGAAAAGATTAAATCAACAATGTAAGAAAAAAAAGAAATTAAAATTAACCATGGCAGCTAAGAGATGACCAGTCCCAACTGACAGCGCCCGTTCACGAACATGACGCATGTATCGGCGCCATTCAACTCGACCATTATCGCGGGCGAAGCCGCTGGCAGAAGCTAGTAATCAATAAAAAATAAAATGTTGTGCTTGATTTTTTCGTGTATATTGAGAAGTTCACATAAAGCTATCGCGTGATACCATGGTCATTGCCATTGTCATGTAACCATAATGTGACTGCTGTGTATTTCACATACAAATCAGAAACGCGAAGAATAATCTACTCAATTAATTGAAGAGTAAATGCCGTCATTTGTATTAAAACGTTAAATTCTTTAACTTTCAATTAAGTGAATCGCCAACATTTTTCTGTTAATTTATCGCTGCCAAAGTATTGAAAGGTCTACATTTTCATTTCAAATTCATTCGAGTCAGTGTAATAAATTATCAATTAGGGGTACCGATAAATCTCTGGGGGCCCCATTCAGCAATTGTACGTACTTTGACCTCCGATTTAATGGCCATCGACTTAATAACTTCAACTTTTTACAGAGCGAAGAACACTTTTAACATGAATCCATATTCATGAGGGTTCCATCTTGATGCCTTCGAGTTCTCTCGCCCAACACTGCGTTTTATTCAATTAATTCCCGATATCGACGTAGATCTTAACCGAACCACTCAACGCTCCCTTTTAAAAGGATCTCTGGTCTATGAATATTCTGTAAAAGTACTCGAGCTAACAAGTCTTAGTAGGGGAATTGTGGAATGACAAAGTGTAACCCCAAGATCGCGTTAAGAACGTCGAGTACAACGATACATTAGAATATGGAAATAACATTGTTAGGTACTGTTTTTCTCAACGAGTTTTTAATATCATATTTACGCTTTTACGTAAGATACTCAATACACCGGGGGTTTTTTTCAAGAAGATATAGCAGCTGAAATATTTTAGTAATAATGGAAGCGATATTCAAATATATTGGTAGATACATTTTACGTACTAGAGTCGAGCTGAAACCATTTCAACTAGGTACTTAAACGCGAGCACAAAATATTGGGTTTCATAAAGTGTATTTATGCTTTGTACTTTATTTAGTTGTCAACGCAATTTCCTCAATAATTTGTATAAGATGACACGGTTGTTCATAGAATGAAATGAAAACAATGAAAACATTAGTTATTTAATTTAAATTGAAGTTAACATCATCATCATCATCAGCCTATAATGTTCCCACTGCTGGGACACGGCCTCCTCTCAATGAGAGGGAATGGGCTATAATCTACCATGCGGGCCTAGTGCGGATAAAGGGGCCAGTGAGGTAGGGGGTGTGCGGTGAAATGAAGTGCGGTGAAGTTTTTTTTTTTTTTTCTATTTATTTAAAGGGGCTTGTTCAATTTGAAGATGTCGCCCCTGTAATACAAATTACAAAATCAAACACATATTTATTTCAAAAACAATCACACCGTAGATAAGTGCGGTGAAGTTATTTTCATAAATTACGTTTTCCTATATCACCCAAAGGTTGACTGGTAGAGAATGCCTTATGACATTAAGTAAATAACTAAATATCGTACATAATCACATATCACTATTGTACATGAAGTTTAAGTAAATAGGTAAATATCAATATCATGTCAATCATATCTCTGTTATTATGTGTTTTTTACTTAACAATATAGGTGAAAATAATAGCTGAAAAAGTCCACTGTAAAAGAAAGTGTACCTCTGTTAAATAAGTCCAGGATCACCAAAGCCCGGAATAGGTAGATTGATTTTATGTACTTGTAACACGAACAGTCATAGTCATAACATGGATAAACCTTTTTCCCGGGATTTCGTTTCAGCACCTACGGGATTCAATTAAATGATTTGAATGCATGGATTCCTATACCACTTAGAATAATTAAATGTTTTATTAGAAAGCTAATAAAACATTTTAAATTTATTTTTATGAATATAAATACTAATATTAGAAAAAGAAAGTTTGTACTTTTGTAATGGATACAGACAAAAACTATTGGACTGATTTTAAAAATTCTTTCACCTTAGTTGGTAAGGTATGTCTTTTTAAAATTCCGGAATCCCGGAGGCATGTCCATATTAATATAAACATTTCGGATTATTGACCCTAAATCAATCTACGTATTCCGGGCATTGACGATAGCAGAATGGTAAAAAGACTTAAATGAAATACAATTTAAAATATCCTTCTTTAGAGCTCACTCTTCCATAATAGGGAATTCAACCGCAAAATATCGTGATTCTAGGGAATAAATAAACGCCTACTCTAAGGCCTCACAAAACAATAACACAATTCATCACAAACTTACAGCCGTGGATCTGTAGTTGCAAAGTGCAAACAATCGGGAGAGAACGTGTTGTAGGAAATAAAATATATAATTTGCATAATTTATAGTGTTTACTCACTGCGGCTGTCATGATACCAATGTGTAGATCTGTAGTTGCAAAGTGCAAACAATCGGGAGAGAACGTGTTGTAGGAAATAAAATATATAATTTGCATAATTTATAGTGTTTACTCACTGCGGCTGTCATGATACCAATGTGTAGATCTGTAGTTGCAAAGTGCAAACAATCGGGAGAGAACGTGTTGTAGGTAATAAAATATATAATTTGCATAATTTATAGTGTTTACTCACTGCGGCTGTCATGATACCAATGTGTACAACAGTAGGGGGTGAGCAGATGCAAACTATCGCCGAGTTTCAGCGCAGTTTAGAGACCACAGGGGGAGTCTATTGCAATTTAGGGGGTGTAATGTCAATCTCGGTATGTATTTGAAAGTTTATTCCAAGTAAAAAATTGAATTGTTAAAAAAATACATGTTTGATAAACTTAGTTAAGAAAAAAAAAGAAAAATTGCAATAAGGGTTTTGATGTAACCAGTGAAGTTGTAGTTTTGATAGAAGGATTTAAAAAACTGAACGAAATTCCTTGATACGCTTTTGTACAACACTTCTATTCTGGGTATTGCAACCGAGCGCGTAACTTCATCATCATCATCATCATTTCAGCCAAAAGACATCCACTGCGGGACATAGGCTCCCCAAGTGTCACCACATTGACCGGTCTCGTGCGACTCGCAACCAAGGTATTCCTGCAACCTTCACTTGCGCGTAACTTGAAGTACAAAAATGTATCATCTTCCTTCTCTTGTCCCACGTTAGTTATGGTCAACCCTTTTTATCATTTAATCTTTTTTCTTTTACATCATTCCCAATGAGGGATTTTCTATTTCAACTCTTCTTTAGTCGCTGGATAGATGGCGCTAGTCTGACTACGTTACTGCAAGGAACAGAACGTCACATAATATCACATGGACCTAATGATTATATTCGGAAGCTGATGCAAACGAAAGTGTCAGTCAACGAGCGTATGTTACGTGTTTTTTCAAGCGTTTTGGCTTTGGCACCCAGTAACATAGTCGGATCAACACCATCTATCGAGTTCGTGGAAACTATATGTTTTTTTAAATTGTTAAAATGAAAACCTCTCATTCAGTTTTCTGTGTTCTTCCTCTCAAATTCCATCTAAGTTTACCTCTCACTTTACCAATAACCAACAACATTATCATTGTTTTACTAAGCTAGCTACGTAACTTCAATTGAAATAGAAATAAACGCTCATTCTATAGCCCAAATAACCGTAACGTGGAGACTAAAGTAAACCAAGTACAAAGTGCACACGATCCGTTTAATTTCAGTTCGGAGTGTAAACGTGGATCCGACTGTACGTGTAATAAACAAGTGATTAGCTTTTATTTATTGCCGTTGACTGTACTTGGCGTTCATAACTTGGAATATTTTGATTGTTGCTAATTTTATAGCACTTATGAATTTTTAAGTATCATTACAGACATGTTATTGTTATTGCTCTTTCTTAAATTGTATTTACAAGATTCCGACCCCGGCTTCGTTTGCGGAAATTCATTTACTTACACAATATTTCTTGATATTTGTTATTCTGAAGTATGTATAAGAGACAGAGACATTACTATAAAGTTTCAATGGATAAAGTAAGGGATAAGTATATTTTAAAGTTGAACCACTAGTTACAAAAAAGTTGAAAGATGATCAATTGTCTTGATGTCTTGAACGAGCGACGAACACTTTTACACTTTTTTTTTTTTAAACTAGATGGGGCCGGTGTTTCGTACCTGACTACTCTGAGAAGAAACAGCCGAAACAAACTCAGAGGTCATATTCTCCTTAGTTCAGACTATCTTTTTCAAGTCACATGAGAAGTAAACATGTGAAGAGTGTGGAATATAAATGTTGATGGAGACAGAGGGAGAGGGAGAGGAATTATCTGAATCAAATATGAGTAAATGAAAAATGTACATTACAATGCATGATGATTTTTTATAAGTTTACTGATTGATTAATTTTAGTATTTGTACACTATAACTTTTATGATACTGATAATTTCGATAAGGTATTAGTTAATTATTTGGTGTGAAATAAAAGGCTTTTTATTTGTATTTATTTATAAATGAAAAAGTGCTGTTTGACAAAGAAAATGAAGAAAAACGTGTTTCGCCGACCCTAAAGTCCCATGGGTAGAGAGTAGAAAAATGATGATTTAAAGTTTCATCAATATCCGTTCATACGTTTTTGCGTGAAAAAGTTACAAACATCCATACGTTCATACTCTTGAACCACAAAATATTAAGAAAAACTTCTGAATTTCATTATTGCCTTTATCCCAATTAATTTGGGGTCATCGCAGGATATCTCCTTCCTTACATAAGAAAAGATTCTGAATTTGTGTTATTAAAAATCTTGTAAAGGCGTGAAGTTGAGATAACTTTCCAAAGCTCTAACATGATAAATTTCCATTAGGCTTATTCGTGTAGACTGTAGACGGGCTGACCTTGAAAAAACTTTAATGAAAAAAAAGGCCTGTTCTTTCTATGTAACAATAACTATTATTTTTCATTAAATCGTGACACGCATTGTATTCTTTATAAAGGGCTTTCTTTGCTGGTTTTCTGATAAGTTATTTAGAATGTAATCAGGATGATTGCTTTATTCTTTGGCCTACGATCTAGAGTGGTAAGAAGGTTTTTGAGTGGGAAAGTTGGACAGTTATCCACATAATTATGACGACTCGAATGGCGTAGTAGTAATAGTATAAACGCGTTTCGAACAACCTTCAATCTGAACCAGCTATTCAATCATCTTCGTTTGACTTTCCCTTTCACCCAAGAACAGCACCAAAACAGAACCTAGCAATTTATCATTATACCTTGACTTATAGACCAACAGTGGCCAAGTGGCTATCATGTCCCCTTAATAGAGATTGGTGTAGGCAGGGAGGTTGACTTCCAAATTAATTTATTGTGCAAATATATTACTCTCGCGGTGGGACCTGACAGAAATGCGTTGGAAGTTTGGAACATTGTATGGGGGTCCAAGTTTGGTTCTCTTGGAACAGCTTGAAAGCAAGACTTATGAATAACAATGAATTATTTGTCGTTTTATGATACCTAAACGAGCTGTTACCCGCGACGTTGTTTGGGAAGAATCAGCCTTGTCAAACGCTTCAAAGAATATTTCAATACTGATTTTCACTTGCCTAGTTTTATCCCAACTATATACTATTGGGGTTGGCTTAAAGTCGTAACAGGATACAAGTATCGGTATATATCAGTATTATTTCATTATATTTCACACTTTTGGTAAACCTGAAAGAATTTAATATCTAGTTTTAGTTCTTCTAAGCCTTCTTATTCGGCAGATACAAAACAATATATGACTGATGTAACTGAGACTTCAATGGAAAATTTCAACAATATTTCTAAGAAACAGTTTAGAACTACTAAAACGTGTTATGTCATAAAATAAATGTATTTTTCACACGCTGAAAATATGGCCACACAAATTTTCCCGTGCATAAAAACCTTTTTCAAAACCCACTTTATTTCTCTTCATATTTTCCGCCCAAAGATCATCAATACTGCATGAATGATTGAGTCTCAGCACGCTAAATTTATCAATATCGTACAACCAACTCGACCGACAGACTACTACGAACAAAGTTTTAATTGGAACAAAATCCCTGTACCAAAGGCGTTTTAATTAGGAAAATTTCCTATGAACAAGCGGACGATATAATTTCTATGCAAATCGAGCGTTTAAGTTCGCATAACACAGTGGTAGGAACCGTTACTTGAGAAGACGGATACCGCAGTATATTTCTGAATTAATAAGGAGCTAATTGATCAAGTTTTAGCAACATATCTATACTTAGGTCCATGCTCACCAAAAAGATGACAGTCTGATTATCGAAAACAGCTGTTTAAAACACATTTTTGTATGGTAATATGTCACAGTGACAGCTGTTTTTTTGATAATCAGACTGTCATCTTTTTGGTGAGCATGGACCTTAATAGAGCAATCTATTCTTACATTATAAAGAGGTTTTGTTTGTTAGTTTGAATGTAAGGGGTTGTTTTTGAAACAACTGTTCAGATTCCAAAAAATCTGTCACTAACGGAAAGCTAAATTATTTCAGTGTCATAGGCTACATTTAAACCGATCACGTGGGCTAATTTTCTTAGTTATCGGAAGCGAACGAAAGCAGAAGCTGGTAATATTATAAAATAGCGGATGTCACGCGGTATCACCCGTGTAGTTCCCGTTCCTGTTGGAATATAGGGATAAAAAGTAGCCTATATCACTCGGGGATAGTGTAGCTTCCGAACGGTCAAAGATTTTTTCAAATTGGTCCTGGGTCCCAATTCTGTGAAATAACCAACTTGTCAATAGTGTGTCGGTAGTATGTCAGTAGTGTTTCTATAGGCTAATCATTGAAATTTGGTATTCTACAATTACTATTTTTATGGTCATTGACTTACGACTGTAGTGCCATTGAAACGCTATAGAAAGACTATTGTAATAATTGTATTCTGCTCCACTATAATCTGTCAATGTCATCATGATGGCCAAAAGTAGGGTAGTCTGTAAATATTTTAAGTGTATTTGACAGTTTATCGAACTGCCACACTATCGACACACTACTGAGACACCGCTGAAACGCCATTGTTTTTGCAGAACACCAAATTTGCAACAGTGGTAACATAATGTCTGTAGTGTGTCGATAGTGTCAATAGCGGGTTTCTTAACGTTAAGTTACAGAATTGGCACCCAATAGTTTTTAAGTATTTCCGTATATGCAAAAATACAAATCTTTCCTCTTTTTTATAGTATTAATCTTCGGAATGACTGTTCTAATTTTTTTCATTAACAGTAAACTACATAGTTAGCTAGTTATAGGCTATATTTAAAGCATTTTTGTGGAATATTTTGCGACTATAACGCGAGCAAAGCCGCAGACAAAAGCTAGTTTCGTAATAAGGAAGAACTAATTGATCAATTTCTGCTGACAGATTATTAATAACTTTGTTTGTTTTTATACGTTTGAGGGTGTTTGGGTCCTTGTGGATACATGATTACTCGTGGCAATATGATCGAGGTTTGTTGGCACACGAGGCGGAGTTTTGTTTTTGTGAATTTTCCTGGTAAGAAGACATTTATTGAGACAGTTAATAAAGAAAATAAACACATTTGTTTGATACAAAAATATCAAAGAAATAGACAAGACACATATCTGACATTATTATGTCGAGTTTTAATGATCTTTCATGTTTTTTTTTATGGGTATAAATAAATATTTAGTTACTACAGCCTCCACGAGTGAGGCAGTATACAGTTACCTAGATCTAGTTTGCTAACTACTTACAGACTTAACGGAACGATTATCAGCTACCTGAAGAAATCTGCTCAGAACTGTCCGAGTAAAAAATCTTGTATAGACTGACAAAAGTTTATTTTAGCATTTTAGGTAGATAAACTAGACCTGTTTTTTAGAAGACATGCTGGGCTGACCCTAAATAAATTGGGAAAGGGGTAGAGTAATTTTGATGATGACTTTTTTTTTGGAGAAACCTGGTATTTACAAATAATTTAATTTAATTTTAATTTTTTTTTAATTTTTGTTTTTTTTTTCTGTCTGTGGGTGACATTAAATTACCATCTAAATATGTGCATAGATCAATGAAATCAGAATAATATGAAAAATATACTTATTTAAGTGTTAGCAGTACAATGACAAACAAAACTCACAGGTAGTCAGAATCAAATGTTTTCGCACATCCATATTTGCCTCTGTTTAGGTAAAGGTAATCAAATTAAGTTGCCAAACTATCGCGTCCCTATATCCCTCGCTCAACGTTTGACAATTATATTGATAATCAAATAATATGGAACTGAACAATATACCCATTGGTATTAGTTTGCACTATTTGTTACATTATCTGAAACATACCCTCTTGATTTCGAACTACTATTGTACCAAGCAAATAATGTCAGGCTACTAAATTCAAGTATTGTCCAAATAAAGACCCATTTTCCCATTATGTCGTGACGATTAATTTATTGTTCGTTTTCAGTTGGCAATAGTCGTGGAAGACAATCATTCATTTAACTTTCCTGTCTGCGTGTTCGCCGCGCACATGTAGCGAACTTGGGGCGAACTCGCTGCGCACTCGCCCCGCTTTCCACTCGCTCGCAACTCGCTAGTGTGTAAGGCCCTTAATGCAGAATGTGATTTGTTACACGATTTGTATTTTATCATATTTATGTTCATCTGTAAGGTTCTTTGTATCTATTGGCCAAAGCTGCCTAAAAATAAAAATAGAAATCGCTGGACATAACACACAGCGCCATCTAGAGCCACAGCAACGAGGCATATTTCGTGGACGCAAGATAGTTGATATACTACAAAGACACTTTTTTGTTTGTAAATACTGTATTCTCGTACTTATTAGTATATAAAACATCCATGACTCGGAACACATTTCCAGGCTCATCACACAAACATTTGCTCCCAATGGTTTTGGAAACTTGGATGAAATACGAATATCAAAGGATGACAGTGTTGTGATTTGAATTATCAGCAATTATTTACAAAATTTTGTTGGCAACCATTTTCCCTGTCAACGCTACTTCAGAAAGCAATACCGTTATGTAGCAGCTGTGTTTCTTAGGATTCTGCTTCAAACACGATAAATATTTTCAAATGTTAACACTATTCAAACACTAAATTCCAAGTAAAGACACAATATATGTATTTTGTTCTAAAGTAGTGGTCTGGCCTGACACCTTCAAGTAAGTGCTTCGAAACATTTAGCTTTATACCTCATTCTCAGTAAGTTATAAAGGTCTTGAGTATGTTTCAGACCTCATTCTCAGTAAGTGATAAAGGTCTTGAGTATGTTTCAGACCTCATTCTCAGTAAGTGATAAAGGTCTTGAGTATGTTTCAGGTACCCTTGAGTAGGTATACGCAGGTAATCAATTGTATAGAGGTTCTTTTTTAAAAAAGAGAAATACAGGTTGTAAACGGGGAGGGTTTTGTACATAATTATCATACTCTCTACGCAAAAATGAAACTGTGAAACGTTTTTTTTTGGGTGAAACTTCTCATAGACATAAATGCAATAGTACGGAGTTCAATACCCCTCTACTATTGCATTTTCAATTCAGGCAATTCAGGGCTTAGGCTTTCAAACAAAGCAATTCTATCATTAAAAACTGAAGCCCCAATATCTCCGTAACTTGAGGGTATGGTCTAAAACAAAAAAAAAATGCGTGAAAAAGTGTGTGACGAAGAGAACGAGATGATTCGGATTCGTTAAGGGTACTTTAGCAGCCATTAGATTTCTTAACATTTACTCAGAAAATTGTGAAGGTCTCTCTCTTACATGTTGAGGTTAGAGGAGACCTTCACAATCTGTAACCTCTACTTATTTTTTGACCTCAAGATAATTCATTAACTGTCAGCGAAGTAGACACAATAGTTAAACAATGGCGTCTGACCGTTACGTTCAGGCTTGACAGATCAAGGGTTTTATTATTTCAAAAGAAAAATCATTTTAATTTTCAAAAGGGCCAAAACCGGTAGACGTAATTAACGTACTAATTTTTATTTTATTTACAATAATTTTATAACTCTAGAAAAACTCTATAAACACCAACATTCAGCCGAGACAAACGAAAAGACAAAAGCGTCAAACTTCTTAAAGTTTCCATTCAACGCTCAATTAAATCGAATGACTCGCGAATCGATTCAACTCGATTCTCGATTGAATACCGATTGTAATCGACACCGAGTAAATTGATAACTCGGGGAAAAGACCGCTTCTAATGAATATGCGATTGAGCTAAGAAAGTTAATATTGAAAATTAAGTCTAGGATTGGAGTTATCTTGAATCTATATTTGCATATCTATGGCAGCCATCTATTAATCTGAAAAGGAAAAGGTTGAAAGTGGAAAGGGGATGATGTGGGTTTTAGCTGAGTCATAAAAGTTAAGATACTTTTTTAAAGGTTTGTTTTTGGACACATGAAGCATTGTAGTAAACGTTTACAAGTAGTCAGTGGCACGAAAGTCTGATAACGGGTCTTACCAAGGGGTATTGTATTACCCAGTACTAACTGGGTTGTGGAGGTCAGATTGGCAGTCGCTCCATGTAAAATACTAATACTCAGCAGCATCCGTTTAGACTGAATACCGACCCCAAAATTCAAATATTTTTTTGCTAAAAAAGTGCTAAAAGTAGATGATGATGAAGTTTTGCAGTCGGCAGTAGCTCAAAATCTTCGCAGAATTTCCAAACGAGTGGTTCTTTTTAAGCAAGAAAAGCAAGAAAGATAGAGAATTGTATAAATATTTTTTATTATATTCCTGAAATGTGAACATCGTTATAACCAACCCAAAAACTTTGAGGCCTATTAAAATAATCTTATAGAGACTTACATTTGCTACTCGATGACAATTAATAGAGATTCACATCAAAATGAATCCAGGATGTCAGAAAGCCAAATAAATAAGACACTTGAGCACATTAGAGCGCTAAATCAATACTCTAAATATTATAATTAGCCAGACTATAATGTTACAGTAGTTCTCTATACAAATACCGGCTGGCAGACATTCAAAGCGTAATTAGTCTATTATTGGTGCGGCGCGTTCGACTGCGGCTGATTAATGGTGACGATTTAATTTAATTACTCGCGTTTGTATTATTTAGTTGCTGGGTTTTCTTGTGGGAGAGGTTGTTCGGGAAAGTATGTGATGTGGCTGTACTTATTCAAATAAATAAATAAATAAAGTATATATTGCCACAACATTGTTTTGTAGTTGAGCAGCATTGTCATGTTTATGCAGGCAAATATTATCACGACAAATTTATTTAAGACTAGCTTCTGCCCGCGAGTTCGTACGCGGATCTTGTTGCTAAAAAACATATTTTTTTAAAATAAAACTATCCTAAGTTACTTCTAATACCTCCAAGAATATGTGTAAAATCGAAACATTATAGAATAGAACAATTAGTATTAACAATAAAATATTAATTAAAATAATCATTACGCTTCAACAATAATTCACTAATTTAAACAAATAATATAGTAATAAAATCCCGTAGTATAAGTCGGAATCCCGAGGAATATCCGTATTAATATCAATGTTTCCGGTCAATGAACCTAAACAGCTCTACCTATTCCGATCTATGATAATAATGAATAAAGTGTCTATTGTTTTCAGTGAAAAAGGCATTTATGTACTCGATTTTAAAAGCATCCTATACCAAACATTAAAATTGCTTACAAGACATACATTAAAATTCCTATCAGTATTCACACAAACATGCGTGTTGTGACATACGCCCAAGATATAATCGTCTGGAAAGTTTTCAGGCCTGCACTATAATTGATATTCATGCAGCCGTAAGGGGGGTGAGTAGAGGTGCTAGTCGGAAGTAATAAATCGAGTTTTGTTTGTTACTGGCGTCCGATAGCATCGGGGGTGTTATAAATTGTAATGGGTGCATTTGTTTAGATTAATGACTGTGAAGGTGAGGTAATGGCAGAGTTCCGTCGGGACAGGTGAATTTGAATGGTGTTTTTCTTTCAAAGGTTTACATGAATGGCCGTTGTTGGGAAGTCATTAGGTGAGCAATGATGGATAGCTTTTCGCTTTTTGAGTGCTTCTAGATATTGCACTGTCATAACAGAAACGGGGAAATTACAAACATAAACATTTTTATTAAAGAGAAAACTTCTTTACGTTTTTCGTAGCACTCGTAGCGATACTCGCGTAACCGTCACACATACGCTTTTCGTAGCACTCGTAGCGATACTCGCGTAACCGTCACACATACGCTTTTCGTAGCACTCGTAGCGATACTCGCGTAACCGTCACACATACGCTTTTCGTAGCACTCGTAGCGATACTCGCGTAACCGTCACACATACGCTTTTCGTAGCACTCGTAGCGATACTCGCGTAACCGTTACACATACGCTTTTCGTAGCACTCGTAGCGATACTCGCGTAACCGTCACACGTACGCTTTTCGTAGCACTCGTAGCGATACTCGCGTAACCGTCACACATACGTTTTTTGTAGCACTCGTAGCGATACTCGCGTAACCGTCACACATACGTTTTTTGTAGCACTCGTAGCGATACTCGCGTATCCGTCACATATACGTTTTTCGTAGCACTCGTAACGATGCCACTACAGCATAACCGTAGCGGATCGTCTACTAGTTTTCACTTTTATAGACAGTCCCCAAAGACCGCCCCGCATGTTTTTTTTTTACTTTCGGACTTTTTTTTTAAGCCTTATTCAAATTCTCTTGCTAAATATAGTTAAAAAAAAATCTCACAATTTCCGGGAAAATTAAAAGCAATTTAACAAAGTTAATCTTTCCGCAAAGCCACAAAAAAACTCAGTGATCGGTTATCGTCGAAACGACGAGAAAATCTCAAAGATATTGGCAACAGAATCCTTCTGAAGATGTCATACTGCGATCAGCTATTTTCTCTGCCAAACGTTCTGTTTATGTCAACAGTTTTCAAGGCATGGTTCACTGTACTCTGCGGGAGCTAGCGGGTCAGTAATCTTATTCCATCTATCTACTAAATTATTAATACTCCAACCAAAAGTATATTGTAATATAAATGTAAAGTTTTTAAATAGTAAGCATGCATTGATGTTTTTCACTCAATCACGTCAGGATAAAATATCTGGATAAAATTTTGGTACATAGATTATAATTTAGAATCGCACATAAGATACTTATTTTTTTCTTACTCTTACTCATAAAAATTTCCACGCGAGTGAAGTCTGGGCAACAGCTAGTGTTTTACTATGTATGTATTCTCGTTCCTATTAGAAAAGCGAATGCATTCCGCGTTCATGAATGAACTACGTCATAGTTTTGATCTTAAAAAATATATATTATAGTTTTTTCTGTTCAACACTGAACGTATCTTGAGTCAAGATGTCAGAGACAGTCTAAAATATTCTTTACGAAGTTTGTCAAGGCTAAGAAATCCTTCCTCCATTATTGTATTGTATTGTACAACGGGCTGGTGTCTGCAACTCCACGTCAAAGCGCGTATTTGGCGTATGGGCTATGAGTTAATTATTCCACCACGCGGGCCCAGTGCGGGTTGGTAGATATCACATGTCTTCGAATTTTTGGTTCTAGGACATGCCGGTTTCCTTCACCGATTTGAGAGCAGAAGTGATGAAATAAATTACACAAAATAATACGCCTGTCTGGGTTCGAACCCACGACTTGCTGTTCGTAAATCAGGGCCGCTACCACTGGGCCACCCCGCTGCTCCTACATTAACTCGAAAATGTATGAAGAAGTCTAATGTACCACATACACAAAAAACCGAAAAAATACGAGACAATACTTTGCCCCACATACAAAATCAACAAAAAATCGTCGGTTCTTCCTCGGACCCGGTACAGAGCAATCAACTTGCGAGTATAATAGTTGAAAAGCGTCCATAGAGTGGTCAGGGTGAACCAGACCATTTGAAATCACACTAACGAGACACTCGGTAACGCTTTGAGCTAAAGAAATAGTAGCACTGTCGAGGTGTGGTCTCGAATAGCTAGATTAAAATGGAGGACAGAAGATTTTAAAAAGTGCAAGTGAATTGGATTTTTTTCAGTTTTATCCTTTCGTGAAAAGATATAAGAAAAGTTCATTACTATTTCGTTGATCATTTTTTTCTTAAAAAAGCGTAAAAATCATTTAAACCTACCTACTGGTTAGAACGAAACTTCTGGCTTCTGGATTGTTCAGGCGTTGATTGATTCTACTAGCTATTAGGCCATTGCCACTTTAATTGTTTAAATAGATTAATATCACTGTAGTGTGACAGGTTTTAAAAATGAAAATTTACATATAAATAATAAGTTCTTCTCGATTAAATGAGTTTTTGACTCCATAAAAACTCTTTTTACCGAGAATAACTGGCAAGTTTATCTAATCGAGCTCCTATTCTACATACTTGCACTGCAGATCTCAAATTAATGAAAATCAAAAAGTCTTCGCACAAGAAAAGCCTATTCTGAATTTCCAATTTTATTTCCAGTGTCTATTTACATTTTAGTTAAAATGAACTAAGCTCTTAGTTCAACCACAAATTTACCAGAAACACTCACGGCCACAGAAAATGGCCCACAACTTTAGAAACACATTTAGTTAAAATGTACCAATGCAAAGGCCAAATCTAAAAATAAAACGGGCACCGTCTGAGCAATATTTAAAAAGGTACTGACTAGAATACACATCCGGACAGGATTAGAGAAGCGCAAAAAGACTGATATAAAACATTTATAAGGGCAGTGGGAGAGCAGTTTCTATGCTGATGGTAAAGAAAGCCTGAGTGCATCAGTTGTTTGAAGTGGCACAACGGTTTTCAAAAAATGAAAGTTGGAAATTGGACCGTACAGGGTAGTTCTTTGGAAAAAAACGAGTCAGATCAGTGTTTTTGCTGTATAGTTTTGTGTCATATTTTATAATGTAAAGATGTCTGATAGAACTATGGACGTTAACCGTTGGACTTTTGACAGCATTATCAGATATCACCTGAGCTAAAAAATAAGTTACTCACATTTAGAAAGTTTTTGCCTATTTCCATTATACAACAAAGGTCATTTTGACAAAAAATAATAGGCAAACACAGTTAGTTTACTCTCTCAATCCGTACTGTTGAAAACAACATAAAAATTTCATCATATCGCTAACATGGCCAGTTGTATACGATACCCAACTGGGTCGGGCGAGCTTCACTTATTTTGTATGTATGAGACGAATGTCTGCGGAGGGCGTATTTAAAAGTAGACATTTGACTGGACCGGCCACCGACTGAATACTAAGAAGTGAGTTCACGTTTACTCGCACTAGTGCTAGTCGAAAACTATTTCATTTTTAAGTAGCTAGCTTCGTTCATTTCGATCGCGAGAAAAATGGGTAAATAAAAGTGCACGTACGTGTACATGCATAAAAGGCAACGTACATTTATCAATTTTTTATGAAGTTTTATCCACAATAAAAACTATGTTATTTGAAAATGGTGTAAATCTACAACTGAAATTAAAAAACTGAAGTAGTTCTTACTTCAGTTTTTTAATTTGAATTGTCAATCAGGAATGAAAACCTAAATTCAAAGAAAATGAATTCTGTTTTTTTTTTATTTTGCAACTTCATAGACATGGAATAGAGACAGGGAATGAGCCAGTTTATTTTATCAGAAGATTTCCAATTCTACGAGAGCAAAAATACAATCTGCGATAATAATCGTTGGCAAGCAAAACAATTTGAATTGGAAAAGTTAAATAAATAACATTAGTTGAGTTCAATTTATTTTTATTGGCGTTTTATTATTGGTGTAATTCAGCAATATTTTATGCAAAGCCTGTATTGATGGAGCCCTGAATAAATGATGAAGTTAATATTTTGGTGTTACAGTAAAAATATCCCTTTTAAATTAATGTATAGTACGCGTATCATGTTTTGTTTGATGTTAATTTATGAATATTAGTAATAGGTGGAATAAAATTCAAGTAATTGAATTCAAATGCTAAAATTATTTAATTATGCGAAATATATGAAATACTGGTAATGTTTAAAGCACACATTATACACAAAAAAACTATTGCCCCACCCCCTCCTGTTGAGCTTCGCCCCAATTAAGTGAAGCCAAAAGAGGATATTGTTTTTCAAAAATTCAAAACTTATTGCATTAACACTGCTGTACAATCAGACTATGGTTCCCACCGTTGAGACCTCTAGGAGTTGCCTGCAACCTTCCGATCGAATGCGTATTGGAAAAGTAAAAAAGACGAAAAAAATATAACAGATCGGTATTCCAATCCGCCAGACCACATAAAATACCTACACTTAATAACAAAATACTAAGCATAAAACCGGCACTGTCATATTTTACCCTCACAAGATCAGGCAAGGAGACTGGGGCGTAATCTCTGAAACCACCAAGATAACACAAGACGCGAGCTAAAGCCTAGACCAGATTATGTTGGTATTTTAGTCAGCTGACGAATATTTTAGTACTAGACTAGACTAGGTGCTTTTGTAGGAGAAATCCAAGACGGAGTGCGTATTTTCTTTCGATTAACCATATGTGATGAGATTGTCGAGCTGTCTCACGTCGTAGAGGAGTAAGAAAAATAAGGTCCATGTTCACCGAAAAGATAACGGTCTGATTATCTAAAATTTATCAGCTGTTAAAGGGACATGTTTCCCTACGGAAATGTGTTTTAAGCAGCCGTTT
Source organism: Xestia c-nigrum (assembly GCA_916618015.1). Classification (NCBI taxonomy): domain Eukaryota; kingdom Metazoa; phylum Arthropoda; class Insecta; order Lepidoptera; family Noctuidae; genus Xestia; species Xestia c-nigrum. Next base: position 20,617,456 of record OU745252.1, on the reverse strand, counting down.
TTAGATAACCAGACCGTCATCGTTTTGGTGAACGAGCTGATGGCGAATCATCAATTATAGATTGGCGTCGGAAGATGTAAACTATATATTCATTTGACGTATTTTTTCAAAATAAGGAGGAGCTTACATACCTAGTTTCGTCCGTGCTTCGGAAAGTACGTTAAGCTGTTGTTCCCGGTTGCCATGTGTCTATCATTGACAGTCGTTACAGGTAGTCAGCGACACAAAAATATCTGACAATCGGTTTAACCAAGTGGTATCCTATTACTCAGTATTAACTGGGTTGTGGAGGTCAGATAGTCTGTCGCTCCATGTAAAATAATGGTATTCAGCTGCATCCGGTTAGGCTAGAAGCCGACCCTTGCGCCTTTCCTACAAAATTGGGAAAAGGCTAGGCAGAGGAAAATTTATTTGTTAAGAAAGAATACTGAGGTTCAAATTTACTAAAATCATCTCTATTCAGTTCTTAGTTCCTTAGTTCATTATACGAAAATCTTCAAGAGTAAAAAAACACTTACTCCTTATTTATATTTAATTGTCATAAAACATTTACAACAACAATGCGAGCCCTTCTCAAGGACCGTACGAAAAATATTTTTCCTACATTTCTATTCATATTCGGTCTCTCGCGAACAACGTAACAAATGTTCGACCACCCGAAAAAGCCACAAACAACATTACGACATGAATTAATGAACAAAAAAAGAAACACCAGACTCCTATTCAACGAAAACCATCGGCTTACAAACGTCCGACCTCTTTAAAAATAATAATTCTAAGCAAAGAATAAAATACGAAACGAAACAGAGTGGACACTCCATATTCTGGTCAGAATGGTAAAGACGGGGCCTCTAGAGAAATGTAAATAATTTAGAGAAGCGTCCTTTGAGTACCGGGTCCCATTAAATTCCTTCTGTTTGTTGCCCTAATTAGGTAAATTACTCTAGGGAATGCTTTTTCCTTGTGGAAAAAAAGTTTTCGGCGGAATGAAAATCACGGTCGTAGGTGTAAAATTATTATGAACACGCACGCTTGTTTGGTTTTTTTTCTGTTTCCCCCTTGCCATGTAAAGGCGTTTTTTTATCAGATCTCTGCTTGATTAAAACGTAACATTCCCATTACTTAATCCTTTGAGACAGGACATGAAAGAAAGCATAGGGGATGTTTATGGGTAGTAACTATAACTAGGCCGTTCTAGGGTTGTTATGGAAAAGGGTTGTAGGGGTGGAATGTATGACAATGGGTCTCCTTGGTGCTTGTAAGATATAAAGTTGAATGGCATGTTGGCCTATTAACGGTTTTATTATCTACGAGTATGTGTGCGATGACCTTGAACAAGAAACAATTTTGTTTATTTGATTGCGTTAAATCGATGTCAGATGCTTCACTTCAGTCCATGTTTATTTTTGTTTAATTCCACGTCCACTTTTGATTCATTTTGCACCTATTCTGACGTTTTACTTTGAGTGAACGATGAAGGAAAAATAAACACACAGTAGAGCATCTGAAAACCGATTTACGAACTGAACGTACATCGATGTTCAAGATCATACTTGCGCTCCTATTGTTTCTTGTAATGATTTAAAGGGATAAGATGTTTTCTCAACATAACATCACGGTTTTTATCCCTGAATGAATGGTTAGCAATAGGTGTAATGGTACACCCACATTTTTCCAGTTGACGTTTTTCCATGCAAAATAGGTCGAGCTTATTGACATCGACTGGGCACAAATCTAGACCTTGCGGATGCGACCTCTAGACCAGGCAGTCAATCTGGGTCTCAAATCAAGAAATACGAGTAGATAACCACATTTCAACGGCATCAGGACACTTGCGTGACTGGACTTTTGCGCGACTTTCCGTCATAAATGTGGATTCCATAGTTCGACCCCGAAGAAATGAAAACGACACCCATGACGGAAAGTCGAAGAAAAGTCCAGTCGCGCAAGTGTCCATCACGCCCATATTTCCGTTCGCGCTAAAGTTCAATCGCGCAAAAGTTCAGCCGCGCATAATGATATGTCTTTTCGCGTAAGTGATGGGTTGGCGCAAGTGTCCTTTGCGCAAATGCCTTTCGCGTCAAATTCCCAGAACCCATTTCAGCAAGGTACAAAAAAAACACGAACAATGCTGTTGGAAATATCTGTCAGCAAAACAAAACTGTACACAGTAAACTCCACAAAGAATTACAGTCACATACTTCCAACTGCATTTTCTAAAAAAAAAACACGCCCAAATGCACATTTTAATTTGTAAAAAAGTAGGAAAGTATTCACAGTACGTTTGGTCTAAATTCCTGAACTTTTCAGGCATTCTTACAGTCGTTGGGGTCATATCTTTTCAGACTCTGTTGAGTGCGAGACAAATTAAAGAGAAGTCCTAGTGTAGGGTGACTATGAGTCTGAAAAGAGTTCAGATAAAATAAAGCATTGAGATTATTGAGTGCCATGGAATGTTACAATACGCTATTCAAGTTTGACATTTTGAAAAAATAGCGTTGATTAAAAAAAAAGTGTAACAGCATTAATTTTGTTGGTACAATATTTATGACACAAAGACGGTAGGTGGACAGCTGAAACTACAAGGTGGAAAGGTCCAGATGGACAAAATAAGACTAGGAAGACCGAAGAGAACTCAGCCTGCTGAGGACTTGCAAATGGAGAAAACTGGAGCTGAAGAGGGGCCCACATTCCAAAAAACGTAGCAACTTAGATCCCAAGAAAGATGAAAACTACTAACAAATTAGAAACATTAAGGGTAAAGGGAAAAAAGGCTGTTTTTAAAATATTTATTTTATAACTACCGGACGTCACGCGGTTTCACTCGCGTAGTTCCCGTTCCCGTGGGAGTACGGGGATAAAATATAGTCTATGTTACTCAGTAAAGACGTGGCTTATTTCAAGTGGCGAAAGAATATTTTAAAGCGGTCGAGGAGTTTTATAGTTAAATCGTATCACACAATAAACAAAAAAATAAATGGTCATGGCCCCTTTCTGACAACCCGAAACTTCTGTTCTCCCAATAAGGTTTTGCTACAAGTCATAACATTGTACTTGTGCGCATAAGCTTCTTTCCAAGATTTTATTTTCAGTTCATATTCCTTTACGGGAAAATCGAACATGAAATGGCAGCACGCCATATTTCATGTGAAACTTTTAATATGGTAATTGAGGATCGCGTTTTATAATCAGACTGTTGTAATTACTTTTTAAAAAGGTCGTTTTATCAAGATGTTAATTACTAGAAACGGCGACGTATTAAAAACTACTGAAATATTACGGTCGTAAAAACCACAAATAAAGTAATAAAGAGTTTTGATTTAATGTTCAAATGTTTAAACATTATTCTTAATTGCATTTCGTCAATGTGTTTTATTCGTTAATTGCGTGCAAAATAAGAACAAAAAAATCTGTCCCATCGTAATTTAACATTAATTTAACTATGGTTAAAACCCATCCATGTTTAGTTTCCAACTAATAGATTTCTGTAATCAACAAAATAGAGGCTCATCGACATTATTTTTTGTATACAAAATACTGGAGAGCAGCTGTGGCCCTGTGGTGGCGGCCGTTTTTGAGAGCATTCACATGCTCTCAAAAACGGTGAAGGAAAACATCGTGAGAAAACCGGCAAGTACTAGAACCAAAAATTCGAAGACATCAACTGGGCCCGCGTGGTGGATTATTAGCCCATACGCAAAATACGCGCTTTGACGTGGATTTGCGAACACCAGCCCGTTGTACAATACAATACAAAATACTGGGCCGTATGACTGGTAGCCATTTAAGCACATTGATATATAAGGTCCTATTAAAATAGGTGAAGGTTGCTGGAATCCGTTGGATACGAGTCGCACGGGATCGGTCAATGTGGAGACACAACAGTGGACATCTTTTGGCTGAAATGATGATGATTAAAATAGATGGACTAATCTTAACACAGCGTTCAGTACGTCTAACCAAAGATATCCAAGCAAACAAACACTGAGATAATAAGACATGGATGTGTTTATGCATATTGGGTAACCATAAAAAAATTTGTGTATTTTTTAAATTATTTTTTTACTATTGCCCTTGATTTGGTAGTCTGAATGATGCTTTTTGGGACTTAATATTAGAAAACGGACAATTTATAAGTCTCAAAAATATCCAGAATTCTCCAAACCTACGGCCACCCCGCGAGCCACCGAGCCGGCGAAGGAGCGCCATTCATACTGCAACGCTTCTCGTCTCGTCCCCATTCATTGTGATGATTGCTCCACACTCATTATAAGTACTCGCAACCTCCTAGCGCACCACAGAACCTACAGTATATCAAATACAGGTGTAGAAATGGATGGATTGTGAGACGAATGATTTGAATGAATGAGAGTAAATAATGACAGCAGATTTTGATTTTAATTTTGATTTGTATGTAATTCTCGGTTCGAAAATGAATTTAATTTGGATTTAAAATCTATCTATTTCTATTTTTTTTATTTAAAAACTATAGCTGAGTGTCAGTTCTACATATAGGGCCAATTAAGGTCCATGTTCACCAAAAAGGTGACAGTCTGATTTTCTAAAACAGCTGCCTTTAGATAATCGGACCGATATCTTTTCGGTGAACATGGACTTTAGTGGTTCATATCTGTCAGTTAGATGGATGTTTAGGGATATGATAAGATACTAGTTTGCATTGGAAATCAATGATGGATGTGTACTATTTTTTTTTTACAACTAATGTTCCTGGTTTTAACAAAATTGAGCTAAATCACACTTTATACGGCGCAATTCACTTCAAGACCTAGTTTCATTTCAACTGCGATCAAAGACCTTACAGTGAATTACTCTTTAGGGTTCCGTGTAACATCTAAAGTCTCGTGTTTAAAAGGAGGTCCCCAGAGGATTAAAATAACTTATTTGACTTAATCCCTTTTAAACACTGATTTAACCACGAAATAACGAAATTGTGCCGATGGTTGCGGGTTTAGTAAAACCTTAAACAACTAGAAAATATTGCCTCGTTGGCTCTGTGATCGAAAGCGCGACTGCTGAGCTAGAGGTCCTGGGTTCATTTTCCGAGTCGGGCAAAGTGTTATTGGATTTTCCAATAGGAATATCTCAATAGCAGCACGGAGTCTTGATCTGCGCCTGGTTGGTGGCAATAGGCTCGCCTCGTATTACATGTTTAACATTACTGGCAAAATGTGGGTCTACTAAGGTTCATGTTCACCAAAAAGATGACGGTCTGATTATCTTAAAACAGTTGTTTAAGACACAATTTTGGTATGGGAACAAGTCACAGCGATAGCTGTTTTTAGACAATCAGACTGTTATCTTTTCGGTGAACAGGGACATTAGTATTACTGTAGCGCCAAGATAATCGACCACATTCGACACTTCCAACAACGTAACCTTGTAACGGCGGGAATAAAATATTATTGATTGTGTCGCAGTTTGAACTGTACAATTGCATTTTTCAATTACTATTACATATCTATTGTAATAATGGCAAAAAGGTAAGCTTTACCTAGAACTGCCAGTTGTTAAATGTGATCTATTAATTCTGGCCCTACCATAAAGGGTGTAAAACACCTCTTATCGAAGCTAAAAGGCACTTATTTTTCCCATCGTTGCGATATTTTTTTTTGTTTTACACCATACCTGGGAACTTTTACACCTTTTTTTTTTTTTTTTAAGGATGGGAAGTCATCAAATGACCCCCCCCACTCTGGGCGGAGCGGGAGGGAGTGTCAGACTCTTACTGACTAAAAACCATCCATGTTCCTTCCTCGCCTTTTACGTTCCGGGGCCGCGGTATCTCTTTCGAACAGGCCCGCAACCCCGGCAGGAACTTTTACACCTTGTCCCGAGTTTTTTTTTAAAATACATGTTGTACATACATTGTAAGATTTTTAATTTAAATACCTCCACGAACTCCGTACTATTCAATCAATCAGCCCAATATTTTAAGTGCATTACATTGAGTTATACCACAAAACATAATTTTTTACCCCAAAAAAAAAGTTGTTTCCCAGCAATAATTTTTGCGTAAAGTTAGTTTGATGTGATAAGGTGGTTTACACCCTGTAGGTCCTCTGCCTATGTTATGTTATGGAACTAAAACATTGCCAGTTCTATTTACAAGAGAGACATGGGAGTACTCATACGCAAATAACAGCACATCAAAAGGGACGTATGTACGTTTCTTCTCGGATTCACATGCATTAACACAAGGTGAAAAATAAATAGTTTCTACCCTTTTAAGTTTGTGCGAGTAAATTGTCGCGTTTGTTTGTATTGTATGGTGTTGTGTTTGATGTTGTATGGTGTTGTTAAGTTTGTACTACACACGTAAGCCCCCGTTCCAATCATGTCGTGACGACAGATAATCGTGTAGTTTTAACTGTCGTGGCTTATGGATTTAAATGGAGGTGTTCACACATAGGGTGACGACACAATTACTGTCGTCCACGACTTTGTCAACTGAAAACCAACGATAAATATTAATGATCACGACTAAGTGTTGACAGAAATGATGGCAACCAATTTCCGTATTTGACGTTCAAAATTGCCTTTTCACGGTCTATTGCCATCAAAGCTAAGGAGTCTGAATTTGGACCCGCCAAATTCAGACTCCTTAGCTGCTACTGAGAAATTCCTAATAAAAAACTCAAAAACACTTTACTTAACACGGGAATTGAACCAAGATCCTCCTACTCAGTAGGTCACGCTTGCGACCACTGGACCAATGAGGCAAGCAACGCGGTGGTTAATCCATTTTGTTTCGTGTTATTTTATTTCATCAAGTGTGCTGTTTAAAATGGTGAAGAAAAACATCGAGAAGAAACTGTCGTATGCCGTACACAAAATACGCGCTTTGACGTGGAGTTGCAGACACCAACCCGCTATGGAATACAATACAAACTGTCGTATCCTAGAACCGACTCTTCTTTGTGCTCTTATTTTGTGTGCTCTGGATGGAATAAAAATTACCCAACTATCACAAATCCCAACTAAAAGTCGCATCTATTAGTCGTCGCGGCCATTTTTAGTTCTGTAATTGTGAGCTGACTGGAGACAGAAATTGCCATAATTGCTGAAGCAACACGGCAAGGATCTTAACTACGTTATCTACAGAAGAAAAATTAAAGTAAAACGATGTGCTTACTGACACAGCTTTATTAGAACAGAAAGAGTACAGACACAAAAAAGTATACCATAGATCAACTTGATGTGTTTTGTTTTTTTTTAATTACAAAGCTACCTTTATATTACCAGCAAAGATGGCACTAGTGTTTATATAATAATACAATGAAATAGGATTTCGATATAAATAATAACACCCCCACTATATCGAAATACATAACCAGAAAAATATATATGTAGGTATAAAAACAAAACTAAATTTTAAGGAGTCCCAAAATCTCCATGAATTTATAATGTTTTGCTCTAGGCAAACCTTTTGTCAATAAATCAGCAGGCATCTCAGAAGTTCCTACATATTTAGTTTCAACAATCTCATTATCAATGGCTTCTTTTATAAAATTGTAACGTACATCTATATGTTTGGACCTATTGTATGACTGATGACTATTGGCAAGCTTTAAAGCACTTTGACTATCATTAAACAATATTACTTCATTACAAAATCCAACTATTTCTATTTCTAGTCTACGCAAATGTATGGCCTCTCGACACGCTTCCGATAAAGCCATGTATTCTGCTTCACAGCTACTCAACGCCACTGTGCGTTGTTTTCTACTCTCCCAGGAAATAGCAGACCCACTTTTCAAAAAACAAAAACCAGTATATGACCGTCTATCTGACGTGTCACTTGCCCAATCGGCGTCTACATAACCAACCAAATCTGCTGTTCCTTGGGAGTACTTCAAACAATAATGCTTAGTCTTATACAGGTATCTTAGCACTCTTTTAGCATAAGAAAAATGAACATCTGAATAGTAATTATTGAACTGAGATAAGTAACTGACAGAATATGCTATATCTGGCCTAGTCAACACTGCAAGGTACATTAAACACCCTATTAACCGTTGATATGGAATATTATCTTTACATACACTAGATTTTTCAATATTCAATTTACATTCAATAGGTGTTTCTGCTGTGTGACAGTCTGACATGTTAAACTTGTGCATCAATTGCTCTATATACTGTTCCTGATCAAGGGTAACAACACAGTTTTTTCTATCAACATTAACTCGCATGCCTAGGTATTGTTTGACATCACCAAGATTTTTGATTTTAAATTTAGCATTTAAAGCTTCAATTAACTTATCAGTTTCAGACTTCACATTTGAAAAAATAAGGAAATCGTCGACATAAAGACCAACTATTACCTTTCTATTATTTTGACAATCCTTTAAAAATACACAAGGCTCAACTTTACTCTTGACGTAACCTAAATTACATAAAGTTTCATTTACTCTATCATACCAGGCAAGAGAAGCCTGTTTTAGGCCATAAATTGCCTTTTTTAATCTAAGAACCTTGTTACAATTAACATTAGGAAAACATTCAGGTAACTGCATAAATATGGTCTCTTTTAAATTACCATTGAGAAATGCCGTAGTGACATCCAGGTGAGCAATGTCCATATTTAACTGTACACTCAATGCAAATAGATAACGCAAAGTTGAATGTCTTATAACAGGAGAAAAAGTCTCATAATAATCGACACCAGGTCTTTGTGTAAATCCCTTCGCAACTAATCGAGCACGATATCTCACTTGTTCGTCACAGTATTTCTTTTTAAGTACCCACTTGCACTTCACTACTGTACCTGCACTTGGAGCATCTACCAACTCCCATGCATCATTTTCACTAAAACACTCTAGTTCTTCCCTAATTGCACTTAACCACTGCTCTTTCTCCGGTCCTACCAATGCTTCCTGTACTGTCAGATCACCAGTATCGTTAGCATTGTCCCATGCCTTCACATTAGAATCAGCACACATGTTTAAATATCCATATCGCTCTGGTTTCTTCCGCAACCTGACAGGTTTTTTATCATGCTCCGATTCTCCTGATTCAGATGATGAAACACTTTCATACTCACTGGGTATATATGTCACATCAGACTTGTCAATATAAGTTTCATCCACATTATCTTCCAAGTCTCCCGAAGATATGTCCCCCACTGAACCAAGATTCTCTTCATTACATTCTTTGTTTTCTGTCACAGGTATAGATACTTCTTCCATTATAATAACGTCTCTACTGGTACTGACCTTTTTAGTGATGGGACAATAAACTCTATACCCTTTTATGTCTTCTGGGTAGCCCACTAGTATCTTTTTCTCTGACTTTTTGTCCCATTTTAGGCGCTTTTCCTTCGCCACATGCACCATCACACGACTGCCAAAAATTCTTAAATGACCTATGTCTGGCTTACGTCTTGACCAAATCTCATAAGGAGTTTTATCATTCAGCACTGGGAGAACAGTACGGTTATGCAGGTAGACAGCTGTGTTTGATGCTTCAGCCCAAAATTCTTTGCTCAGCTTGGCATCAAATAATAAACACTTTGCCTTCTCAACAATTGTACGATTAGAACGCTCCGCCAATCCATTTTGTTCTGGCGTGTAAGGATTCGACTTCTGGTGCAAAATGCCATTTCTCTTCAAATAATCATCAAAACTTCTGTTGCAAAATTCCTTTCCATTGTCACTACGAAGTGTTTTAATTTTCCTGTTCAACTGGTTCTCTACTTTGGCCTTATAATCCTGGAAATATTGAAATGCTTCACTTTTCTGCTTCATGAAATATATGTAGGTCATCCGACTGTAATCATCAATGAACAAAATGAAATACCTGGAACCACCAATCGAAGCTTTTTCCATCGGACCACATACATCGCTGTGAATTATACCCAACAATTCACTACTTCTTGAACCAGCATGTCCAAAAGGAAGGCGTGACTGTTTGCCTTCACAACAAACAATACATGACAACTGGGAAATGTCACTTTTCTTCTCCAGTTCCATGCCACTCACTGCATCAGGCATCTTGTTTAAGTACATGCTATTTACATGGCCTAATCTGCGATGCCATGTATCCACAGACGCAAACATTGTAGCCAGTGTGCTTTCAGAAGTTCTCAATTTGTAAACACCATTTGTCAATGACGCCATGGCCACCAACTGCTCATTTCTGTTATAAATGTTACATCCACTGGTAGTAAACACAACTTGGTTACCATTTTTAACCAATTGACTGACAGATAATAAGTTTGTGGTTAACTTTGGCACACACAACACTCCTTTGACAATCACGTCGTATTCACTGTCGTCAGTGACTGTAGCAATTTGCACATCACCCGAGCACTTCACGCTGAGCTTTTCTTCGTTAGCAACCACAATTTCTTTAATAGAATATTCGGTTGAGACATTTTTAATCCAATGTTCGTTTGAGGTTAAGTGGGCGCTCGCTCCTGAGTCAACATACCAATCGTTTCTCGAAAAACTGCCATTCAAGAAAACTGCATTGAATGCGTTTGTCTGTTTACGTTCACTCGATTTAGTATTTGAAGAATCTTTGTCAACAGTACATTGATTCCGATAGTGTCCGATTTGTTTACATCTGTAACACCGCGGTACTTTCTTTGACTTTGACGTATGCGAATGTCCGTTGTCTTTGTTTCCGCCATGACCAGTGCTGCCAACCTTGTTTTTTCTAAAACTTGCAAATGCCCCGTTAGCGTCGCCGCCATTGTTTTCATCCAAATCCATCAACTTAGATTTAATGGCGTCGGTGGTGATGGCGATCCCCGAATGCTCAATCGCCATTATCATTGGTGCATATTTTTCGGTTAAACCAGCCAGCAAAAGACAGCCGATCCACTCATCACTAATTTGGAATCCCGTTCCACTTAGCTTTTGTTCTATTTCCACTAGCTGTGTCACATAACTGGTCATAGAACTGCAATTTTTGAGACGAATCGAAATAAGATTTCTCAATAAACTTATGCGTCTAGTGAAACCGGAGTCGTCGAATAAAGCCTTGAGCTTGTTCCACAGCTCCAACGACGTTTTAACCTCCTTTATGTGCACGTACAAGCTCGAGTCGATAGTGAGAATCAATTTAGCCTTAGTCCTCGCATCATCAGCGGCTTCTGTGATCTTCCCTAAAACAGGTTTTATACAATGTTTCATGTTTTCCAAGATCAGAAAATTCTCCGCGGCGAAGCACCATTCCGTGTAATTTTCCCGCCCTTTCAGCTTCGGTACATTTACCAGATAGTTCGTCGACATGATATTTTAGGTTATCACTCGCGACCTACGCTAAAAAACTGAGCTAAAAACTGAAAATTACGACTGTCCCTAATTACTAGCTAAATTGACAGGCTGGGCTGGGCCCATAACCTATTATTAAAGTAAAACGATGTGCTTACTGACACAGCTTTATTAGAACAGAAAGAGTACAGACACAAAAAAGTATACCATAGATCAACTTGATGTGTTTTGTTTTTTTTTAATTACAAAGCTACCTTTATATTACCAGCAAAGATGGCACTAGTGTTTATATAATAATACAATGAAATAGGATTTCGATATAAAAAAAACAAAAAAAAAACAATAAAAAACTCAATAACACTTTACTTAACACGGGAATTGAACCAAGATCCTCCTACTCAGTAGGTCACGCTTGCGACCACTGGACCAATGAGGCAAGCAACGCGGTGGTTAATCCATTTTGTTTCGTGTTATTTTATTTCATCAAGTGTGCTGTTTAAAATGGTGAAGAAAAACATCGAGAAGAAACTGTCGTATGCCGTACACAAAATACGCGCTTTGACGTGGAGTTGCAGACACCAACCCGCTATGGAATACAATACAAACTGTCGTATCCTAGAACCGACTCTTCTTTGTGCTTCTATTTTGTGTGCTCTGGATGGAATAAAAATTACCCAACTATCACAAATCCCAACTAAAAGTCGCATCTACAAGTCGTCGCGGCCATTTTTAGTTCTGTAATTGTGAGCTGACTGGAGACAGAAATTGCCATAATTGCTGAAGCAACACGGCAAGGATCTTAACTACGTTATCTACAGAAGAACGCCATTAAGTCATTAGTGTTGAATAGATTAATGTAGTTAAATGTTGGGGTGCTTTAGACTGGAGCGACCGTGGATTTGTTTCTGTATTTAAGGAAATTATAAATAGTGTCCTTTTTCTTGTTTTTAAGTATGGTGTGGTTAAACAATAAAGATTTTGAGTATTCTGTGAACTTACTTTATATTTTATGCATGTTACTCTTTTTAATGTAGCATAACTTCAATATTGGGCACTAACATGTACATTTCACAAGATAACTTGAGTGACCCAAGGCTGCTAATGAGAGGTCTTTGAAGGAAAACACCAATAAGAATCGTCGCAATCTAGGAATTGAACTTAAGATTTCATGCTCAAAAATACCTGGCATATGCTACCACTAGACCAATGAGATAACTAATTATGTATTTCTACATTATATTTATTGACCCCAGTCTCAAATGAAGTAAAATATGAAATGCAAATTACACTTATTTCTAGTCATTTAATCACCACTTCACTTAAATCACTCACTTCAAACTACGGAACGAGCTACAATTTGTCTAAAATCACTCGTACGATGAAATGCTACGTTCAAACCGCAAGAAAATAGAGCAGTAACTAGGAAAGCGTTTATGTAGCTAAGTCACTGGAGCGGAATCCTCTCCAGTTTGAACTGAGTACAAACTACAACTAATATAGTCCAGTAACCGTGCCAGTGAACTGTAATCCTTTCTAGCGAGTCTAATAGTTGACTTGTAGTAGAAGAATTCATTTATTAAACTCTTGAAGCAAGAGCTAGAGAGGCGGACCAAAAAAAAACATTGATAAATAAAGTCCTGAAACTCGGGTTGACGATACCGTCAAACTCGCGGGAAACACCTAAGAGAAGGGACGCATAGAGCCAGGAATAAACCTGGACGACCCGAATAGCCGTATCGGTAGTGGGGCTACCTTTCGTTCTTAGAGTCTTGGGTTCGAATCCCGGTAGGAACAAATGTTTGTGTGATGAGCATGGACATTTGTTTCAGAGTCATGGACGTTTATATGTATAATAAGTATGTATTTACAAACAAAAAAGAAATGTATGTAGTATACGAACTATCTGGTGTCCACAACACAAGCCTTGCTTAATGTGGCACTAGATGGCGCTGTCTGTCTGTATGTCCAGCGATATTTAGCAGCAAAATTTATTTTATTTCAGTAGTGCAGAAAAAAGGGGGTATCGATAAATAAACTATCGTAAGACCAAAACTCAAAGGAAGAGCTCGTGACTAAATAATAACAGCCGCTCGGGTCGATCTTTAGGTTAAGCCGTGCTTGTCTTGTTTGGTCTGTGGATGGGTGACCACCCTTACATACAGAGTTTCTTCGTGCCTCGAAAAATCCTTAAGCTGTTGGTTCTGGCTGTCAGTTGTACATCTTTGACAATCGTTGCAGGTAGTCAGTGGCCCAAAAAGTCTAAGAACCAGTCTTACCAAATGGTTAATGTATTACCAAGTATTAACTAAGTTGTGGAGGTCAGATAGGCAGTCGCAAAATACTGGTATTCAGCTGCATCTGGTTTGACTGGAAGCCCACCCAAAATAGTTTGGAAAAGGCTAGGCAGACGGTGATGATGAAGACAAACTAAGTCAGGGTACAATATTTAAAATAGGTATAAGAACCATCGCCGCAAAGGAGAAGGAAGCACTACTTGTTTAAAAGTATTTGAAGATGGATTACTAACATCTGAGTAGAACATCTTACTTGAACACTGAAATATTCAGGCAGTCTACGTGAGGAAATACTATGTAAAACTACCAGTGGTATATTCAATAGTAAGGCTAGCTCTAATAGAATAGACACCAGGCAGACGAGCTAACGGACTCGGCTTTCCACTGACTAACTTGGCTACTCCACAGCTTGCGCCAAATTAGAAACATACATACCGACGCAACTACAACCATCCTCCCTCAAGGTAAGACCCATAATATATGTCATCAAACTTCATTGTAATTCAAATTGCCACTAGTTCAAAACCACAACTTCTAAAACTTGGGCAATAATCTAAAACTTGAAATTGCACCGCGCCAATCCGAAACTTTCTACCAATTATCCACATTGATTTGCATATTCAGAGTGGTACAGGAATAACGTCCCCTACACTTGTACACCTTTGGGAAAAGAGCATCTCGCAGTGGTCCTATCCATTGCTCGTTATACCCAAGCTAATATAGCCACTAAACATATTGAATAATTAATGTACTACAAACCACAAAGATAATTATATCGTGCCGGATCGTTTTTGGAGCAAGGAATCGGAAAGTAGGACGATGTTAGTGGATTCTTCTGGTGAATAAGTAATGTATTGTTTTGGGTGGAGAGTATTGCATTATGTACGCCTATAAATAAAATGGGGTTTATTTCCCGGCGCGTACTTCTTTGGATCAAACTGGAAGTTTACACGTGTATCGAGCCTAAACAGATTAATGTGTTTGAAACAAAACTCGTTTAATTCTGATCATTTAATTTAATGTTATCCAAGGTGTTTGATACATAGTTTGTCAAATTAAACGGGCCAAAAACAGGGATCACTTACTATCTTATCAACCCAAATATCTCAATCGGGATAAAATATCTGCTGTTCCCTACAATATTATGTTCGCATTAACTCGACAAATGTATGGAACTGTTGGTTTTTTTCGCGGTTCAGGATAATAGTTCCCATAGTAAAAGTTGTTCATAATGATGAATACAATATTATTAAAGGTCGAAATTTATGGATATCGTCCGAAAACACGGTGTATACCTTTTACAATTCAATAAAGCATTATTTGGGAAGACTGCATTTCGCTTAGATTGTGTATTTATTCGGTCTCGGCTTATATGTGTATTTATTTATTGTTATCAGTAGTATTTTCTAATGGAATATTTATTGCTCACATTCTCTTTATAGGTACGCTATCTTTCTACTGTATAATCATTTATTTATTTATTATGTTTGAAACTGCTTTCTCTCTGTCACTCCCTCAAAGTTCATTGGAAGACCAGCGTCAGACAGCATCATCTGTATGGCATGAATGCTGAAATGGACCTTTTTGGCGCAGCCGTGACACAGTACATACTATGTATTTTCCATTTTTTGTTGTAACTTTTTTAATATTATTGTGTGTGTGCTTAAAGTACTGACGTCAAATAAACATGTTTTCTTTTTTTCTTTCTTAGCTTTAATGTGGATATTGTGACCAACGCGACACTACAAATAAACCTAAACGCCGATTTAATATTCTCCCCACCAAACTGTCCTTCCGATTCATAAACACGACAGAGGAACATATAAACTTCCAGATTCATAAATATTAGGATCAGATATATTTTGTGAGATGAGTCAAAGCGACCACAGACACATACGCACTTCAGGTCACGTACTGCGTCACATGGCTTTCAGAAAGAGATCCTTCATCAAATATCGTTCACATTTCGCTTTTTTATATCAAGATGAAAATATTTTATGTCTATAGAGATAGAAGATTTTTTTTTGACGTGATGAGTAGAAAAAGTCTAGCGCCTATATCTATTCAATTCAAGGATGTTTTTGACATCATTTTGGGGTTGTATGAAATCGTGATTTTGAGGAGAATACAATAAACTTTTTTTAGACTGATATGATGGACAAATATTTTACACATAGTTTGAGTTTCGTACATATTCGATTGATTACCATCATTAACATTCAATAAGAAACATCGCTAAACAGATTTTCACAACTAAGTGATTAAACTCAACATATGACATAGATTCCCGCCATTTCTCGGCTTAGCTGTCAATGTCACTACAATACTATTGTAAGACAAACTCAAATTCTGGTGTAAACCAGCAACAGATTTGCTTTTTTGTGAAACGTAAAAATTACAGAAACTTATATTAACTGCTACCATCGATAATCTACACGTTGTACATACTTATCTCAGCACTAATTTTGTAACGTTTCGATACCTACATTTAACATAAAAGCATAACATTGTACAGATATAAGATACAGACATTTGCCTTAATCTCTCACACATCTAAGCATATTCAAACGAACACCAATGGGTCTGTAAATAGAATTTCATAGCAGTAACTACAAGTGTTGTGGCGTTTTAAGGGGTAGTTTAACGTGACCATGATTTGCATAACTTGTGATTAATGAAGTGGCTACACTGGCAACCAGTGGTTAAGGGTTACGCGGGCAACCAAATGGTTGTTAGTTTTCAGCCAGTGTTATGCCATTGGAAACATAAATTTGTAAGGTTATTTATGACTCTATGAAGAAACGCATTCGAAATCGAACCACTACAAAAAACAAATCGAGTGAAACGAAACAACCAAGTTTATATATTTTTTATTTTTAACCCCAATTAGATTAATTTCTGAAAATAATTAACAAGTAACGTTAACATTTAATTTTCGTAATTATCCAGAGTAAACGGAAAATTAAAAATAAATCAAGGAAAACGCTACAATGTTAAAATTAAAATCTAAACTAGGACAAATCGGGAAGTTGTTCCCGATACTTGTCAAAAATAGGTCATCACCATCATATCAACCCGGAATCATCCATTGCTTTCTGCTACACTTTCCCGTTCTGTGTGGTGTTCCTTTTCCAGGGAAAGGATATCAAAAAATAGGTCAGCAGGCTTCAATCTGTACCACCACCATCATCAGCCACAAGCTTCACCAACACCTTGTAACATGCGTCAAAACTAAAACAGGGTACGTGTCAATTTTCAACGAAAACAATTACGTGTGCAAACGGGCCGAGCAATTTACATAGAGGGGCGACGTCGACGTCGCCCGGGGCGCGGGACCGCCCGATTAAAATCCCTAAAATACACGTCAACGTGTTGACGTTTTGATGAGGCGAAATAAATTGTGCGGGATAGAGGGGGGCACCTCCTAACCCCCGGGGTATATGCGTGCCCCAAGAAAATGAAGGTAATCAGCCGACTGTGTCGCCCGTTTTTGCTTTGAAAACTGTGCCGTGCGCGAATTTTATCAGCTTACACAGTCCAAATGCTGGATTGCGTATTTTTTTTCTTCGTTTCTATTTCGTTCTTGTATAATCATTCGTCTTGGATTTTGTGTAAGTATTACGTGAGATTTTGCTACGGTGGAAATGTGACTCGAAATGGCAGTTTCTTAGATTTTCCAGTCATTAGTGAAAATCATGTCATTTTAACGCGGCTCACAAATTATTTTGGTACAGAAATATGGTATAATAACGTGTTATACATAAATTAGACAGTTACGAGTAGCATACTTCTACACTTAAAATTTATTGAACTTCATTGTCACTTATGTATCCCATCGCACTTACATTGACCTACTGGCAAAAAAAAAAATAGTTTATTTTCAGACAACTTAAGTCCATAGCAGAGGTTAGTAACAGAAATCTTATCAACTATGTTAGTTCACAAAAAATAACAATGTAGGTAAATGGTTAGTAACAGCAAAACTTATCACTATGTTAGAGTACACAAAACAATAATTTAAAAGCCTCGTCCATACTACGCAACAACACCCAAAGTACCAAACAACCTTTAAAAATCTTCAAGGGCAACCTGCTCCCTTTTCCCACAGCAACCCTGCGTCCAACAACCACAACTTCACACGAGCACCCGAATCAAACAGTAACCATGCAATAATAGCCCCGTCACTAGCCGCGACACCTCGTCACGTCACGCACACAACAGTGACCATTTAAAACTTTCCCTGAACATGTGACAGCAGGTGACAAAATTAACACGCAAACCATTTTCAACTGTATTTTTTGGGCAATAAGGTTGTGGTAACGAGACTGTGTTTGAAATATGGCATAGGAAATTTTACTTTGTCGCTGTGAGATGAAGTTCCGTTGTGGCAAAAAATATAGGGGATATAAAAATTTGTTGTGTCCAACATGTTTGGTGACTTGCGTCCTACTTTAGTCCAACATGTTTTAGTTAAGATGAAATCTAGGATGCCATGATATATTCGTGAATGGTTACTTTACTAGATTAATTTGGTCAAAAGCATGTCCCTATTGTTTCGAGTATACACTAGCTAGAGACTAAACAAAAAATATGAATCGTTATTAAGTTTGACAATCAATATGCTAAAATCCCACCTACAGTTGCTTTAAAATGAAAGTTTTCCGCAGTTTTTTGGACACAGAATTTTTTGTAATATTTTCGAACACGTAGTTATTGCAAAAGTTTACAATATTCCAACCAGGACTATTTTTTTGAAAATAAAATTTAGCAACAGTTTTTTTCATAAATCATCAAACCTGTACCAAGTTGTCAGTTTTGCAAAATAGGAATATAAATAATCAAGCCGTATCACCGATGAACTTTATCCATTAGAAAAACTACCAACTCCCATGTTCATGAACCAATTTTTGTTTTAAAATAATTTCACACAAGAGAATTTAGAGTTTGGTTTAGGCATCGCATTGTCTGATCCAAGTCACAGAGAGTGAATTAATGAACTCAAGATTCATTAAATCATTCTCTGTGAAGAAAATGCTGAGTGTGAATATAAGAGTAGAGAAAGACCAAAGAAACGATGGATGGACTGTGTGAGGATAACATGGCTAAAGAGGTGGTAACTGCTAAAATGACGAGTAATAGAGATGGAAGGAGAAGACATGCTGCACCAACCTCAAATAGAAGAATGGTGATGATGGTATATTGAAGATACACACGGCAAAGTAATCCAAACCAAAGTTAAACACTTAAAACGGTTATCGATGCTTAAAATTCCGATATAGAAAATATATTTCTGTGACACCAAAACAAACAATAATAAATATCGTAGGATTGTTTTGTTCACATCTAGTTTGTTACGGCTGTGACGCCTGGAGTTGAAGACGAAAGCAATTTAACTTCAAACAATAGAGGTGTACAGCGTGAAACTAAATTTAATGTCGCTCTGCATCAAAATTGGTAAATAATTTATGGTTTTAAGTTATGCACAGAGTAGGGCAGAAGTAAGCCTGTTCAATTCTATTGGATGCTTGTGTCCAGCAGTAGGACATTAACTACTACTACTAGCCTATAATGTTCCCACTAGTGGGTAGTGGGCAGTAACCTACAACGTGAACCGAATGCGTATTGGAAATGTAACAAGAATTCTACCACTAAAAACCTAATAATTGTGTGGTTTACCTACTACTACTAAAAACCCCGACTACGGAAAACCACGTTCTAATCAAATTCGGGGTTCACAAGGTAAAATCCCCCTATGTTGAATTCGGTTTAAATGTAACGTATGATACCGGGGCCATAACGATTCGATCGACACCTTATTTATCAAAATCGAAAAAATAATTTAGGCGCTTTGGTAGAACATACCTACAAACAGACGGCTAAAATAATAAGCCTTCCTTTTGGTTTCGCAGTAGGCGGGTAAAAAGTATGATTTACTGCTGACATTGTTTATTCAAGCAGTTGACAATGAGGTTTTCTATTTGAGAATTAAAAAAAAGAACTCGGTAGATGGCGTTGAACTGATTGCGTTACTAGGTGGCAATGCCAAAACGCTTGAAAAAACACGTCACATACGCTCGTTAACTGACACTTTAGTTTGCATAAGCTTCCAAATATAACCATTAGGTCCAAGTAAAATTATGTGATGTTCTGTTCCTTGCAGTAACATACCGAGATCAGCGCCATCTATCCAGCGACTAGGGAAGAGTTGAAAAAGAAAATACCTCATTAGTGCTTCGCGGCAGTTCGTGTACGGTCATCCTTAAAAGCAGATAATACGAGAATAACGTAAGTAGATGTACGTCAGTGAAATTATAACAGACACAGACTCTACTGAATATTCCCCCAACTAACTCACTCAAACATATGAGCATCAAATAGCAAAACGTCTAGTTAGAGTTGCATAATATTTTAATTTAGTAGAGCGTGTGTTTCAATAACAGAGTGAAATTGCCTACAGAAGTAGGCAATTTATATAGACAAAATTACGTTCGTAATTGTGATGTATTCATAGCAATGAATGTGGCGTAATAAGGAGCTTGTTTCAAGAAACATACCTATGTATGACATGTTTGCTTGGTATTTTATATCATGAGTAAGAAAAAGATCGTCTTCAAAAAAATATAATAGTAGTTTATGAAACTGTGCATAATGAAGGGCATTACAACACGAGTGTGGGTTTAAGAAACGAGCCGAAGGCGAGTTTCTTAATAGCATCACACGAGTGTTGTAATGCCTAATTATGTATAGTTGCATACACTACTTTATCTACCCAAATATCATAAGGGCTCTATGATGGGTTCAGGAACCATAGGGAAATGACCTGCATTGTTACTTGGCCCTTGATTTTTGTGCCAACAGGTTATTAGTTGCATTCGTCGCTGCATTTACGATATCTGGCGGAGTATTAATGTCAATTTCTGAGTCACTATCACTCATTTTCGACAGAAATAAAGAACTTATCAGAAAATTTGTCTACTCGTAACTGGATTACTGGAAATAAAAAGCTAACGAACAAATGACAGCTCGAAATGGCGGCGTTTCGGATATCTGTCATTTTTTTTTAAATCATAGGCAAACGAACAAAGTCACTATTCTTGTGTCACTCGAGATCAAAATGTCGTGCGGTTTATAATTAAAATCATACTGAATTGGGTTTTTTTTTTTTTTTTTATCGATATCTGATTTAATGTAGGTGGTACTAGAATAGCACACTCACTTGAATTTGACACCTGTTCCAAATTTAAAACTCATAACGCAACTGTTTTCAGTTGCGTTATGAGTTCATTACAGTTCCGTTTATTTCTGCAGGTTGGTAATGCTGGTCATTGCCTATGGTTTTTGAACGCATTAGAGAGGGTTTATGATATTTGGGTAGATAAAATTATCTTTCATTCTGTGTTCCAGAAAGACATTGGTGTTTGTGCTAGACCTTTCCACTTTGTGTGGCAGCTTGTATTCCATTGAACTAATAAAATCGAATCTATATCATAACCAAAATACCGTTTTTTTATAAGTATCTGTTTAATTTTAATTTTTAAGTAATTTTAATTAGTAAGTTTTAAATGCTGATAATTTTGATGTGTTTTGTCCTATGCGGGCGAAGTATTTTCTACTTTATCATTCCCCTGTCCTTATTTCAATTTATTTGTGGTTCGAGCAGCATGACTTCTTTCTTCTTCCATAGTTCTCTATCACTCGTCATCTCAGCAGTCAGGTGACTGCCTTTTTAGCCATATCGTTCTACTGCGAAGTCTGTTCACTACTTGTTCTTAATCAAAATGACGGACAACAACATTGCATTTGTCTAAAAGCATGAACGTTTTGCACATTATTTCCTTTTAGATCAGTCTAGTACTAACTTAGGGTAAAGAATTTTTATTTTTGAAAAATTGCAAAACAAAATGTTTTTGCATTGTTGTTGTATTTTGTTTTGTTTTTTGTTGTACTGTTTTGGTTTTGTATTATAACTGTTTTGTATTGTATTGTAATTGTTTTTGTATTCAATTTTTTTGTTGTAATTTTTTTTACGTGTCTAAAAAAGTTAGAAGCGATAAAATTTGAAATAAGTTCATCATATCTTTCAATGGAAAATCTCATCACCCGCACAGCGTCACATATAATTTTTAATGTGCAATATGCCAATTACGGATAAAAAATCGTCATAAAAACCGGGCCCTTAACTCAGGGGGTTGAAAAGTGAACATTATTATTATAAATAAAGCGAAATGTCAAAAATTCTGCCCCTAAGGGCCAGGGCGAAGCGTGGTGACGCATAAAGAGATTCGTCCCTCCGTAAATGATTACAATAAAACTACCACCATGCGGGGGTAAGCAGAGAGGGTGGTCGCTTTGCATAATTTTACTTTTATTACAGTCACACGCTTTCTGGAGCTCGTGGCTACATAATACCAGTCTCTTGGATCGATTTTAGGTTAAGCTGTGATTGCCTAGGTTGTTCTTTGGATGGGTGACCACCTATTGTATACCGAGCTTCCTCCGCACTTCGAAAAGCACGTTAAGCAGGTGGTCTCGGCTGCCATTTGTAGATATTTGTCAGTCGTTCCAGGTAACCAGTGGCCCAAAATTTCTGAAAACCAGTCTTACAAAGGGGTATAGTATTACCCAGAAGACCAGTACTATTTATTTATTTATTTATTTATTTAAACTTCATGTACAATAGTGGTACATAGGCGGACTTAATGCCACAAGGCATTCTCTACCAGTCAACCATCTATCTCGGTTGTGGAGGTCAGATAGGCAGTCTCTCCATGTAAAACACAGGCATTCATCTGCATCTAGTTAGACTGGAAGTCGACCCCAACAAGGCTAGGCAGATGAGATACAGCTACACGCTTTGTTGAAAAATTCGCGTCTCATCTTGGACCGGTTCTTTGGAAAAATATTTCTTACAAAAGAATTTGTAAATCAGGGAAGGAAACATAATACTACGAGTACCCCTCTAAGACCGAAATCATTTGTAATAGTCCTTCCATATTTATTTTGCCTCTGATAGCGACCCTATTGTACCTAATGATGATAAAGATCATTGTGATTTTGCGAAAATGTATGGTGTATCATCTACAATCTGTCAAACTTTATTAGATTTTCAACTTTATTGCTGAAGAATCAAGTTCAAAGTCGGTTTTGAAAATTTGAGTTAAGAGTACCTTGATGTGTTGGCTTCGTCTGTACATTGTATTTAACTACAAAAAAAACACCTTTTTTACCAGTCTTTGTATGTGTTGATGAATGATACGGCAGATTTCTGAGAATATTTCAAAAGTAAAATTAAAAATACACCATCAGAAATTCTTAAAAAAAAAAACAGAATCCAATTTGTAATTATAAAACAGATACACAGACATATCGTATCATATTCTCATTAACAGCCAAAGGCTTTTTCTCCCGAAACACAATCCCAATAACAAAGGTGGTCATTAAAAATGCGGGGTATGAGTACGGTATATGATATTATTATATACAAACAGAATCGAAATAACGAAACAAAATAAACCACAATTATCTGTAATTATTGAGTGTACTGTGTTCAATTTCAATCGGACATGAAAAACAACGGATTCGGATTTCAATTTTTTACAATTAGCTGAACTGACTCGTTTGTTATCTAGCACACAATGTTTATCTTGAAGGCTAAAGTTTTAGCGCAGTAGCCTGAGTATAGCAATGATCTTGACCAGTATGTTTTTCATCAAGTTACACCAAAACTTGCCAACTACGTATCATCATCATCATAGAAAGAAAGAAAGAAAGAAAAAGCAATTATTAGCCCGACAGGAAAACACATTAAATAAAAAAAAAAGAAAAATTGTGATCATCTGCCTAGCCTTTTCACAACTATGTTGGGGTCGGCTTTCAGTCTAATTGGATGCAACTGAATACCAGTATTTTACATGGAGCGACTGCCCATCTTACCTCCACAACCCAGTTAATACTGGGTAATACGATACCACTTGGTAAGACTGGTTGTTAGACATTTTGGGCCTCTGACTACCTGTAACGACTGCCAAAGATGGACAAATGACAGCCGGGACCAACTGCTTAACGTCTTTTCCGAGGCATGGAGGAAACTCGGTATGTAAGGGCGGTCACCCATCCACAGACCAACCTAGGCAAGCACGGCTTAACCTAAAGATCGGACCGAGCAGCTGGTATTCGCTCCTCCTCCTCCTCCCCAACTGCGTATACAAAGTATAAACTGACCCTTCATAAAACCATATTCTGCATACTCTACTCAAAAATCATTATTGAGTGACTTTTATTACATACCAAGTTTCCTCTGTGACTCAGAAAGCATGTGAGTTACACTTGTTGCTTTCTGAGGAACATACTACTGCCATTTGTAAATCATTGACAGTCGTTACAGGTATCCAGTGGCCTGAAAACTTGACAATACTGTTTTTTTTTAATCAGTGTTACCAAGTACTGACTGGGTTGTGGAGGTCAGATAGGCATTCGGTTCATATGAAATACTGGTATTCAACTGCATGATAAGACTGGAAGCCGACTCCAGTAAAGTTGAGAAATGGCTAGGCAGATAAAGCGTGCAGTTTGAACCATTCCAGAAAAAAAAATCAACAGCGTCCACTTCACACCGCGATAAATAAATAAGGGACGCTGCATACCCTTTAGAGCTATGTAACCGTTAGGATACTCCAAAAACCACCCTAACCCAAGCTTTTAAATCAAACCCCCCTCGATTGTCGCGCATCAGGAATACCGGAAACAATTATTTTTGGACCCCCGTCATATCGACAGGGGTGGAATCGTTAGCCGTATAGATTTGATACAGTCCCATATTGCCATTTTGTTTCAAATGACTCGGTATAATTTGGATTTATTGTGTTTTTTGGGAGCAGGTGTCGGGACTGTGTTTTATTGGGGGGGTTGTGAACTCGTACATAATTATTATAAAACTAAAACTCTTGTTTACTTCGAAAAATCATAATTACCATCATCAAAAAGTCGCTTCCGTTCGAGAATCCCACAACCGGAGTAAGGTTTGCTGTAACAAAACCTAATTCTGGGTTAAACCCGCCGTTTAACATAAGCTTTCTTTTGCAATTTGTGTGTATATCTTTTAATTTTGTGTACAATAAATAAAAGGAATAAGAAACTTGGTTTTATTTCTCGGTCGGTTGAAAACTTATATTACACTTATACGGAATAAGTAAGTGTAAAATAAGTTTTCAATAATTCATGACAAAAACATAAAACAGCTAATTAGAAGTTTGTAGGCAATCGTCATAAACGACTTTAATTCATCAGCTCAACGAACTCAGAAAACATAACTCACCGTCTTTAATTAAACTCGCAAGAAACAAAATCAAGTAGATTTCCTACAGGTGTTGTGCCTCATCCAAAGAAACCGCATTTAAACTGTTCCAACTAATGTGTTTACACCGTCACATGCAAGAATCCTACAACCAAAACCCAAGACTTCCTTCACCCCCTGTAACTTCTAACAAAACTGTCGTATAAGACGCAATAGATCAACAGCTCAAAGGTCAAGTAAACTGGTCTTGTTTAAGGATTTCGACAAACAGCGCCGGCAACAGACACGTTAAGTTTTATCTCTTGCAAATTATATGTGTAATATACGACATGCCTACATTTACCGGTGGCACTGAGATACTTTGCTTGTAAAACGATAAAAATGTGAAATTTTCCAAGGGTTTCGACTGCTTGCAGTGGTGATTCGAGCGCCATATTTAATTTATGACACTCGTATACATAACGCGGGAAATAAGTAAAAATTTGTTTGGATTACAATATTTTTTCTACTGAGTTGATGGATAGGGGTCTATGTTGACTGTACAGAGTAATTGATTAATTGAAATTGAAGAGCAAACGGTAACAACACGGACGATGAGTAAACTAGTAAAAAATATATAAAAGCTGCACTTGTTTGATTAATTGATACGACTGAATTTGAAAACAACCCTCAGTGGAAGAAATACAAGCTATTCTAGGCTAACAACAATTTTAATTGATGTTTCAGGGCTAACAATACACTACACATCAGAATCGATACATCGGAATCGGCATAAGAGTACTTACAAATGCGAACAATAAAATACCTAACAGCATGAAGCAACGAAAACACCATGAATATATTTTCCACATGCACCAGGGTTTTTCTTTTTATTTCCAAATTCAAATTCAAAAATAGAACAAAAAAGGCCACGATAGGCCGTGGAACACACAAATTCGTTGCAGATGCGTATCGCGAAACGAATTGACTGGCGCGGGTTACCGGCGTCGATGGTCACAAAAAAAAGAAAAAAAAAATACAGCAATAGAATCAAAAATGCTAGATGGCGAACATTGGATAGACACGAGGACGTGTCGCGTCATAGATTGAAAAAAAGATTCGCTGGATCATTGGCTTTTTAGCCGATTTTGGAAAGGAGGTTTTGTTGTTTTGTAGACTTGCTTGTTGTTACCCAATGATCTAGATAGTGGTTATCTGTATCAAAGTCTGATTCTGAGTCTGTGTCTCTTTTTATTTGTAGAATCCGCTATTGGTTTTCAAGGCTTTCGATCACAGCAAAGAGTAAAAATTAATCAGAAGTCTTTTAAAAGTAAAACCGATACTGGTTTTCGACTTAAAATTCAAACAAAAGAAAGCTCAGTCAACAATAGCAGACTAAAAATCGAGACCAATGAAGCAATCACACTAAAACCGATAAAAATAAGAAATATCACCGAACAGGGAATAAAAATCATAAAAATTTCTCGAAACAGAATGCTAAAAAATATACAAAAGCTCGAAACAATTCATATTCCCGTTTTTATTTCGACCGGTAGCTGAGCCAATTATAGATATTTATTTGGCATCAACAAAGGCCTTGCCAGACCAACAGTAGTGATCAAAAACAAAGGTTCTTTGGTAGGTAACTAACAATGAAATATGAATCCGATGTGAACATTGTAAATTTGAACGTCTGTATGTGTACTTTGTTTTTGTACATTATTTTTATTAAATAAAAATTGTAGGGGATGTAAAAGGATTGAGTATTGAATGTGTGTATAGAAAATTGTGGAGATTTTTGAAGTGTAATTGTGTTTTTGTTTCCTGGTACGATAGAGCCAGAATTTAATAACAATTAGGCACTAATAATAACAGAATTAAGAAATTAAATGATTAGGGGCATATCGGAGGTCAGTGAGGCAGTCGCTCCATGTAAAATACCGGTATTCAGCTGCATCCGGTTAGACTGGAAGCCGACCCCAACATAGTTGGGAAAAGGCCAGGCTGATGATGATGAATAACAGAATTAAGAAATAATGGATGAGTTGTGAGGAATGATGATATAGATGAAGGAGAAAATGATAGCGTGATGGTTGATAGAAGAGAATGAAAGAAAATAATGTATTTCGCCGGCCTCAAGTAACATAAATAGTGGGACAAGGGCAGAAACATGATGATGAATAACAGAATAATTATCATCTGAAGGCAGAGATTAAAAACGGTTCCAAAATACTGGCGTAGTACCGGTATTTAAGGGTTCCGGTACCTTTACCGGAACAGGAACCAGAATCCGAACTGGAACCTTTAAGAACCTTTCTTTTACTGGTTCTTGGGCAAATCGAGTCCAAGCTTGTTTTTTGAGGTGCGGAAAGAAGGCGAACTAAAAGATAAGGTATAGTATGCTAAGCACGCTCCAAATACCATCCCATCTTCCGTAAGAAACCTTTATATCGGGTGACAAGGAACCGGTATAATATCATCCGATTTAAAGGTTTTAGGAACCGGTATTTAGACACTGTACATCGGAACCCAAACCGGAACCGATACCGAAACCGAGCCGTAACCGAAAAGAAGCACCTAAATGAAGAACCAGAACCGAAATTGGTACCGGTTTTTAATCCCTGCCTGATGATAAGAACATGAATGGTCTTGCTCTGCATCTTATTCATTGCATGTAAATAACACAGCACAAAGGCTAAATATTCCTCGCTATAAATAAATCCAAAAGCATTGAAGAGGGTATTAAAAAAGGACCTTTCAATCGAAGGGAAATTGAAAGCCCAGGCAAAATATCTCTAGTTCGTTCAAAACGCGACCCCTTACCAAGGGTACTAGGGGAGACAAAATTAAGTACTACGACAGATATAAATCACTACCCATGACCGCAAAATGTGCATGCATCATGAAAACTGGGTATTACTTGGGTTGATGAAGCGTTTTGTGAAAATATGAGACCCCATCGACCCAAACAGGGAATGACAAGAATTGTGATGAAATTGATGTTTCGGGGATATAAAGGAAGCTTATGAAAATGTGGATGCAGTAATAATATATAGATTTATGATAGAGATGCAGTTAAGAAAGCATTGCAACTACCGAAATAACAGAGGTATGACGCAAAACCGCCTTTAATTTTGAAAAGACCCACATTAAGCATTAGGTGGCTAAAAGTTGAAGAAAAAAGAAGAGAGAGAGTGAGAAAGAGGACAACCTCAAGCTGCGTGGTGGACTAGCACGACAAAACACCTATAGGAGGACTAACTACCCGACCCAACAACACAGAATAGATTGTCTTGGCGCCAGATAATTAGGAGAGCTTACCCCACCTAAAGTCAGATAGAGATAGGAAGTAGAAGTAAAAGAATGAGAAAGATATATTTAGCCTTGCCAAGAGAGTAGCCTTCTATACCATATTATTACACTAACATAAGGTAAAAACACGTCTGTTATCCCTAAAGGATTAAGCAAAAGGCGTACCTATAAGGCACCTACATTTCCAAAGTTGTGTTTGAGTATTCTTAGAGGGCTAGCCTATTACCATGATGTCAAATATCAAAATCCATATTACACTTTGTTGAATAATTGTCACATTTCGATGACACCGTTCCACAATTGATGTTCTCTTTGTCAAGCAATGTTATACCTTATTGTAAAACAAAGTTAAAGCGAATCATAAAACAAATAGCTTAAAATCATATTTCAAGAGACAATAGAAGCTGTTAATTGTATTCACAATTATGACAGTTTTTAATCGAACAATATATTCTAACAAAGTTTTGATTACATTTCATAACGACTCGACTGGCACATTTGTTACTGTTAAAATTTGAACAATACGACTATTGTTCAAATTTTTGGTGTAATTGATGTAATCAAACTTGATTTCAGTTTTTGATTTAATGATTTTTTTTTTGTTGAAAAGTGTATTTTTTTGTCATAACTAAAAAAAAACATAATTAAGTCCAGAATTTAACTTTTTATGTTTAATAGGCAAAAAATGCATACAGCAACAAGACAAGAGTTTAATTACCCGACCAGCGAATTTAAAAGCAAAGTACTGTGTTTAACTTAAGAAGGTCTCGACCTAAAGTCAAAACCACTAATTCCTTCAAAAGGAACAGAAATCAGAACCAATGAATCTATTTCGAGCAATGAAATAAAAGCCAAGCTTGTCTCGAGCAAATTTCTTCGAAACAGGCCAAGGAATTAATTAAGGGAGATTGGAGTAATAACTAGGTATCTAGCTAAACAATTAGTCTTGGACTTTCACAGATGAGTTCGAATAAATTAAGACTGTTTGGGAAGTATTGTAAAGTAGCTTTTTGTATGCCAGTTTTATAATTCTGTTTCAGTGATGGGCCTTTTTACACGACAAAGAAGGTTCTCAGAATGGCCAGGTGCAGTGTGCTTGCAAACGGAGTGCGAATAGTATGTTGATGAATGGAGAAGGAGAGAGAGACCAAAGAAAAGATAGATGGATTCTGTGAGGAATGATATGAAAGACATGGTGGTGGTGGTGGTGGGTGGGATTTTAATGATGCCGTGACGTGTGACAGTGGAGAATAATTGAAGATGAAAACGTAATGCATCGATCACAAAAAGAATGGGACAAAGGCAGGAAGATCACGATGTGAACATGGACGAGGCAAAACTGATCTGTCGTGATACAGTTTTTACTAGTACGGAGGTCAGTGTGAATCAAGATCAAACAACCGCATTACCTACACAGGTATGTAATGTATGGATCATAAAGTAAGGCTAACGGTCTTAGCCCAGTTACACGACTCATGGGCTTTAAGTATTTCGCTTTAGATATACTTTAAATTGGCATTGACAGCGGTAAGCCCACTGACAGCGAGCTGTCTGCTAATTTATGTTGCCAATGCAAAGTATATCTAAATAGCAGTATATAAAGCTCATTTTTGAATTTTTTTCTTTTTATTTGGTGGGAGCGGAGTCGTTTATGTAGGCTACAACCTTAATTTAATAGATCATTTGACATCTGTCAGGTCAAAGTAAGGGTTATCTTTTTTGCCATTATTGATACTGTGAGTGCGTTTTGTCGTGACTTAGTGTCGAGTTCCAATAGTGCGCGTAGCAAAAGACAAAGAAAGAGGGTAGACAGATTTGTCTGCTCGTAACAATTTAATTTCCATCCACCCGCATACTCCAGTCAACCCGCGATCATGGCGCTTGCAACAGCGTCGAAATATCGGGAGCTCAACGTAACCAATAATCACGGAAGATATCCCGTAAGTGACAATATAAGTTTAATAAATATGTAATTGTAATTTTAAAAAATGTTCAAACAATTGGGCAGTTCTAAATTAGAAAAAATATCTAATAGGTACTAGCGGACGTCACGCGGTTTCACCCGCGTAGTTCCCGTTCCCGTTGGAGTACGGGAATAAAATGTAGCTTATGTTACTCAAGGTGAATGTAGCTTTCTAATAGTGAAAGAATTTTTGAAATCAGCAGTTTTTGAGTTTATTCATTACGAACATACACACAAATACAATTTTTCCCTTTTTATAATATTAGTGTACATAATAAGATTACGTTGTTAAATTTTGTTTGATGAAGTGTCAAATGTGATCTTTTAAATTGGCCCCACGATAGTGGATGGAATTGTATTGTTTTTGTCTGTTTTTCCCTCAAGAAAAAGCTAAGCTTAAGCCTGCAGGCAGATATTCCAAAATAATTATTCCTGTTAGTACAATATTTATCTGTAAAAAAGATTTCGTTCTCACTATTATCTCTATTTAATTAGCCCATAACAAAGACGACGAAATAAAATACGAAAAATAAATAAAGCTCTATCTAATTGATCTTCATTTTATTTACCGTGTTGCCATAAATAGCACAGTTTATT
The DNA here is from genome assembly GCA_916618015.1 of Xestia c-nigrum. Lineage (NCBI taxonomy): Eukaryota > Metazoa > Arthropoda > Insecta > Lepidoptera > Noctuidae > Xestia > Xestia c-nigrum. The sequence continues at coordinate 20,586,781 of OU745252.1, read as the reverse complement.
TCTATTTACTCCTACATAAGAATCGCCTACTTTTTGACTCGAGGTAGGTACACAATGTACTGTACGGACAACGCAACTGGGTTTGATTTAGCTCTATGACAGCGTATCATTAGATGGTGATATTGTGGTATAGTGTGTCGTTTGTCGTGTTGTGTGTGTGTGGTGTGTGTGTTGTGTCGCTGCGGGCTGAGAGAGCTTGTAAGACCTGGTCGCGTGTTTTGATCTTGAGTACGAGTATACAGGGTGGATTTTTTTAATGCCACCTGGAGATAAACACTCGAAACGCTGGAGATAGAAAATTTTACTCAAAGGAAACATTCCTTTATTTTTAAAAAGAAACCAATCTGCATTCACAGTTTTTCTATAATTTACTTGCCACGTTCAGGAATCGAAAGCACTTTTATTCATGGTTTTATCTTCATTTTATTTCATGTTTGTTTGAGAGATTGGATCCATATGATTGGCCCTATCGATTAATATCAAAAAGGTACAGAATGTGACTTTTTCGAACTTTAGTCGGTTCGATTCCCGACAGTGGCGGGAATCGTGTCTCCTTTGAGTAAAATTTGCTACCTCCACTATTGAGAGTACTTTCCTCCCAGGTGGCATTGAAGAATTCCACACTGTATATTGTGTTCTATATACCCCCCATATTGCGACGCTCAAATGTTTTCAATGACATTTTTCTCGAAGATGTTATCGGTACTGATGGTACTCGCTATAATATCTTTTTGGCGAATTCGACCGCCTTCCAAGTTGTATCTTAAGGTACGGAAACTTCTGTCCATTTCGTCCCAAATTTCAACAACCCGACCTAAGATACCACAAAGCGTCCTTCACCCATATTTTTCTCCCATTCTCAAACTTTCCCTATTCATAGCAAGCACTCTGAATAAATCAAAGCAGAGTGTAATATCGTTGACAATGGTTCATTCGGACCGATGAGGCTGGCAGCCTGGCATGCCATGTCGGCCGTCACACAAAGCGGACATAACGAGGGCGGGCCGGAAGCGGCTCGCTGGCGCCCGTGCAGCATCCGCCGCGAGAGGGCGCCACCGTCAATATTTCCGTTTCGAGTCTGAAGTGAACTGACGTGAGTTAGAAGGCTTCGCGACGTGGGTTTATTGAGAACATGTTAGTTGCTTGTCGGAGATACATGCTTGGAAAATGTGGCTGTGAAATAAAAAAACTGCAATGAGACTTCATGGACATCAAAAATAATATTTATCCACTATACGTTTTGTAGTTAGTAACACTGCGAAATATCGCGTATTCAGATATGTAGCTGACCCACGCAACTTCGTCTGCGTCAAAAGAAAAAATATTCCCCGTTTTTGCAACATTTTTCATGCCTGCTCCGCTCCTAATGGCCGTAGCGTGATGTTATATAGCCTAAAGCCTTCCTCGATAAATGAACTATCCAACACAAAAAAAAATCTATTTGAACCAATAGTTCCTGAGATAAGCGCGGTCAACCAAACAAAAAAACTCTTCTGCTTTATAATATTAGTGTAGATATAGATAATCGTTAATCGATCATTAATAGAAACTGAGTCTAAAGCCAGTCTTGCATTCACGATCTTAAATAAGTTCTAATTTCATAAGTTACGTCCATATTTAGAGAGAGGAATTTATCGAACATTTTAAATCCGGAAACTGCAAAACAAAACTGAAAACTTGAAATATCTCGAAGACCCATCCATTCATACTCTCAGGAAGCATGGCTCTCGAAAGTCAGTTTTCTTGCCAAAAAACTTCAAGAGATACATTCCTTCCTTTTTATCGTTTCCTGCCCTGTCAGGTTATTATTTTGTGAGTGCGATGATTTATATTAATTCAGAAGTAAATTTATAGGATTTTAAAATACAAAGCCATGCTTTGTCACACCTTTTTTGCATTTTTTTTCAAAGAGGAATTTAATTTAATTTCTATTTGGGGGAAATGATAGTCAAGTTTTACAAAAGAGTAAAACGGCAGAATTTCTTTTGTCATTCAACAAGATTATTTTTGGAATTTCAAGATATAAATTAAGTGATTTATCAGTTATTTTTGTGGAAACTATACTATTGAGCCGTTTTGGGTTTAAACACTAGAGCTATGGGGTCCGAGTGTTCACAGCCTTTTATGGAAATTTCGAGACAAAGACAAGACAAGTGTTGCCATACAACGTGATAATTTTTTCTTGTGCACTTCACCAGCTGACTTAGTTTATTTAATTTATTTTATTTGATAGTTTTAAACTGTAATAATGTACATAGTTAGTTTATTCAATCAAAGTAATATGTTTTTTTTTTTTTAAGAATTAAAGAATTTCTTTCATTTATTCAATCAGCAAATGACTCAGAAGATATGTTTCCTTTTTATTATTTCCTGGTGAACTAAATGTTATTCCGCTTTATGAGTTACGGCGCGATTTCACGGGCTCATGAGTTTATTAGTTGAAATGTCACGTATTTCTTACAACGGTCTTTTTGTCACTGAAATATCTGACGTCAAACTCTTGAATACTTATGAAAGAAACTTATAGAATATAACGAGACAATGTTGCACAAAATAATCATGATATATCATAAACCATTAATCAAAGACAATGTATCTAATTAAACAGGCATCACAATGTTTTTTTTATAGAAATAGAAATTGTTTATTGAAATAAAGATATAAAAATGTTTACAATATGGCCTTAAAAAATATAGGTATACAAAAATTGGATTCTACCTGAACTAGGAATAAATGGATGTATTATGTTATATTTTTCATTTGATGTCTATTGGAATAGTACTTAGCTACACCAGCATTTTAACGTACACCAAAATTTTAGTTTAGACGATTCATTTCAAATGCAAGATGAAAGACCAATTGAAATCTGCTTTAATATCGTTATATTTTATGCCGTAAAGTATTAAGTAATTGCGTAAAGTTTACGCATTCATTCCGGCTGTTTGCGAGTTTACAACCCATCACAAATAAAAAATGTAACGTTTTACAATAATATGCCAACTCAGATATCCAGCTGACATAATAACTACCTCCCACGTCCACCATACGGTGTCTATAACCCTAAAATGCTAATAGATATATCACCGAGACGTAATAAACACAAGTTTACGTGGGCGAGTATCAAATACTTGGGCGATGTCAAAATAATCCGGTTCGTGAAAACATATTCATGTCAATGTCTACGAACGGAAATAGAAATGTGTGCCGTCTGTGTGGAAATAGGTGCAATTCTAAAAATATACAAGCTTTTACGAAGAGTCAGGTATTGGCAGGAAAGTCTGCAGTGAAAGGATTAAAAACGTTTTCAATTAAACTGTCTAATGCAAAAGGTGGTTAGTTTAAGTGAAGTTTTTCGCTGATAGCTATATTTTTAATTAGTTTTAATGTCATTAATTCTGTTTACTGTGTGTCTAGTTGAACCGTCACAGATATGAATTGTAATTTTTCAATTGAAAACATTGAAAGATATTTTTTAGATCTTGCAGTAAAATGTTAAAAATAATACTTAAATTGCACTATACATACAAGGTATCGCTTTGCATCTTGGTTAAATCTATGCTAATGATACTCGACCCGAATAAAATGGGTAGGTTTTTTTTTCTTATTTACGGACATCTGTAAGTGTAAACCACCCGTATTAAAACGCAGCCCGTCTAATAACTGGCCCTATAACCGCGCCTGTACACACACAAACAAACGCACACAGAGACATGACGTGCGATGGGTGATTCTTCTATTACTTACGTGTTATTCTGAAACACTGTCAAATAAATATAAACAATTTCAAATTTAATTTATTAATAATTGAACGGCATTACCTAAGTCTTTTGTGACAAGCAATTTTGATCAGGATGAAAAATTGAATCAAATGTAAATTACATTATGTGTAATATGTGTGTGTTATATATATGAAATGTTTGTTATGATCTTAGTTGGATTTAAATTGAATGATATTGATTGATTGATTGAAAACAACATCTTGTATTTTGTGTCTTTCGATTGAAATGATGTAAATCTTGTAGCAAAACGTAGAAAAATATTACTTGAAATGCACAATATGCTACCACTTACGTGTAAAATTTTAGAAGTTGAGTGCAATTAGAAAACACACACTGATAATTTTCAAAACAGCCATTACCTGAAACCAAAGAAAATTTACAATTAAATATACAGTGTAAACATTTCTCTTGTTTTAACGCTCATTCAGAAATTAAATTTATTTGAAAACCAAATTAATCTGTCTTGTCCAGATGTTTCCGAGGTAACAAAACAAGCTTAATTCTATCAAAGAATAAAATAACACCCACACTCTGATGAAGAAAAAGTATTATAAAATAAAGGTAGAGTAAGCAGAGATTTATTACGCAAATCGAGGTCAATGGACCAACGGTTATGTTAAAACTGTCAGTTAGGTATTTTTATTTTCTTATTTATGAACTTGGCGAAATTCTTCAATAAAATGTCTTATCATTCATGCATACGGCGTTCTCAATATAAAGGGTGTAAAACACCTCTTTACGAAGCCGAAAGGCACTTGTGCTCCCCATCACTGCGATCATTTTTTTGTTCTACACCATACCTGGAACCTTCTAGTTACGGAGATATGGGGGGTCAAAGTTACAACTTTTTGAGTCTTTTAACACCTCCACGACCCCCGTACTATTCAATCCATCCACTAGCACACTGTTTTAAGTGCGTTACATTGAGTTCTACCACAACACATGATTTATAACCTCAAAAAAAAAAGGTTTCCCAGCAATAATTTTTGCGTAAAGTTACTTAGTTTGATGTACAGAATGCTTGGTTGATGGCTTTGTGATGAGGTGGTTTACACCCTGTATAATCTGAAATATTCTGATGACTTAGATAATGTTATTCAACAGAATATCTTGCAATCTGGATACATCGAAGATGATATATAAAACGAAACACAAAGCAACACTCAATACCCCGAGAACCTAACAAAAGCTTCGTTAACACTTCCTGCTCAATAATACCACTTGTTGCATCAAAAATTCAACACAACACGGAAGTAGACACATGAAATAAAAATGGGAATTCCTTTAAACTCCCGAATATACGCCACACGGCCGGCTTTACTGAATACCATCAAAAGACATTTCGGAGAACGTTTCTGTTGAGCCAATGTTGTATTTATTTCATCTCAGGCAGGATTAGGCGCTCCTACATCGAAACTCGGGGCAACAGGTGCCACCCCGCGCCCCGCAGCCCCTTCCCCCTCAGCCCTTACTTACAAAACAAGCACAACAAGATAAAATACACCCCCTCCGGTAACTAAACACTGTTTGTGCACATGAGGCCGAGAAAAAGTACACAGTCTAGTGCGGATCGTTTCGGAGCAGTTCGACACGAGCCGAGCGCCGCCGATTGAGTTTGGCTTCGCAATTTCATTTGGTACAACGTTAGACTTGTGCATGTTGGTTGTGTCAAGTGAAAAGTTGAATAGTAGAGTTACACTTAGGTCCATGTTCACCAAAAATATAACGGTCTGATTATCTAAAAACAGCTGTTTAAAACACATTTTTGTATGGGAACATGTCACAGTGACAGCTGTTTTTAGATAATCAGACTGTTATCTTTTCAGTGAACATGGATCTTAGTGTTAAACGAAAGAAACTTCTCTGGCATTTTTTGTGTTTAAAATTACTAACAACATGTAGAAAATCCAAAATAATGTCATATAAAAATCTACCAATTTGTCATCGTACATGGTCTAGAGTCACACTGGACTACATTGAGTAAACTCATAAAACTGATTGCTGGTGTACTTTAACTGTGTACACCTCTAGAAAATTTAATGATTTTAGGTCCATGTTCAACGAAAAGATAACCGTCTGATTATCTAAAAACAGCTGTCACTGTGACATGTTCCCATACAAAAATGTGTTTTGAACAGTTGTTTTTAGATAATCAGACGGTTATTTTTTTGGTGAACATGGACCTTAAACGAGCAGACTTGACCGCTGTTTCGGGTCAAGTATAAAAATTACACAAGCTTACATCCTTGTTACAATAATTATAAAGCCTGTTTTTGTATGTCATCCGGGAATGTGCCCAGAAGACTAGCAGCATTGCCACGTTGGATGGCATTGCTAATTATTTGGCCAAATAAGAGCCAGTCACGTGAAGTGTCGACCAGACGGCTAGAGATTTCCTTAAAAAGGATACGCATACGACCCGAGCGTTCCGACCCAAAACGGCACAAAACTATAGCTACCAATAAGGTAATTTAAGTTAAGAAAGCAAATCACTTCTACTCACTTTCATACAAATTTAGGGCAAACGTATGGATATGTTAATTTTGTTTTGCTATAGTTTCGGGTTCATTGTAATGGATAGGCCGGGATTGTTATTCCAGTATTGATTAGGTGTTTATGTTGCATTGTGGAGCTTACATACGAGCCTTAAATAGCAATAAACTTAACAACAACATAAATTATTCATTCGTCAAAATTTACTATGTACACTTAAATTATGTAACTTTAAATTAAAATCTGCGTGTCCACGTAATTTATGAAGTCCACAACGGATAATAATGTGGCCTCAGAAATTCCTGATGAAAAATCTCAATAACACTTTGCCTGACCCGGAAATCTAACCCAGGACCTTTTGCTCAACAGTCGCACCTACCACCACTAATTCAACGAAGCTCTAGGACATAACTAACATAATTATAACAATGCAACTCGATATTTGTGTGTATGATTGTCTTATTTGTTTGTGTCTTCGTAATTGGCGTAATGTTCGATTATTTTTTTCATATTACCAGCTATGATGCTATCTTCTTACAAAATAAATAAGTAAATGTGCGTATTAGTAGTAGTTAGTTCATAAATTATCTTGAATAAGAAGTTAGTTTTTAGACATTGTTTTGTATCTATCACTATTTAACTCAAATGTTGACTTGGAGAGAATGCCTGGTGGCATTAAGTCCGCTTATGTACCACTATTGTACATGCAGTTTAAATAAAATAAAAACCGTATAAAACAAAAATCCTAGCATCATACGAGTGCGCAGTGAACTCTCCGCGAGTTTGTCGCGATTTTGCAACGTGTGCGCGGCGATCACGCCACAAAGAAACACAAAATGAATGATGGTACAAAACGCGAATCACACACCGCGAACGCGCTGCCCACCCGCGGCGTGTTCGCCGCGCACTCGTTGCAAAATCGCGACGAGCTCGCTGCGCACTCGCCCCGCTTTCCAATCGCTCGCAACTCGCTAGTGTGATTAGGCCCTACCTGTTAGATACTACCGACCCGACTCTAACCTCCCAAAGAGCCTTTTAAAGGTTGTATATCGACACAGGTGTTGACGTTGACGACTTTGGTCATCCTTATATCATAAACGATATACCAGTACTATATCTTTTTAGCAACGTTTCCACGATGTAAACGTAAATCTACCCTTGAAATTAATGAACTAAACACGTTTGAACAATTTACTACGATTGAAAGGAAAATTAAATAATAAATAAGACTACAAATTAAAGCATTACCCTTCAATGAACATACTTTTTTACAGGAGACCTAACACGTGCCACGTAATTCAAACCCCACCCCTCATTATCTAACAAAAATAAAAATAAAACCCAAAAACAAAAAGTAACAAAAGATTTTTCAACGTCGCTACAAATTATTTGCGTATCACACTAATTAGGATTCAATTTGAAAGGGACCAGACATATTGTGTTCTTTCTAAAGGTCTAACAACCATCCATTGTAAGCAGACCCGTCACGTGGGTGATATGGGCATTCATTGTCCGATTTTTGTAACAATAAGGGCGGTATCACAATGGGGATTTGCAAGCGTGTGTCCAGAGACGCGATTTTTTAAATACTCGCGGAGCCAGCACGCCACGTCAGCGGAACGTTTTCGCTGCGTTTGTGAAGCAATTGATGTGAGTGAATAAGAAAATGTAAGTTAAAAGCGAAAAATCTGTCGTATCGTAGGTTATTTTGCCTACTTATTTTGCCCACACCACTTAATAATCTTAATTCTCCTGACAATAAGTTTGCCGTTGGATTGCTGCTAAAACAAGTTTGTCAAAACTATAGTGGCTGGATACAGTAATTCGTATTATGTTTTACAAAAAAATTTCTGTTGTGAAACTACTAGTCGTAAATGAAGAATAGATTTAGGAAGGAATGAGTATATTAGAGGAAGTTTGCAAGTCGCGACAATTACAAAAAACTTGAAAGGGAAGGAAGAGTCGAGGAGTTCTGTGGATGGATGGAGAGGTAAAGGAAAACCAAGAAAACTATGGATAAATTGTCTGAGGAATGATATGAAAGAAAAACGTGTAAACGCGTGATGGTTGACTGAATGAGAGAATGGGAGAAAATAACGTTTTGTGCCAACCCCAAGTAATATGAGATACAATGGCAGGACAGCGAAGATGACTACTATCTACACTAATATTATAAAGAGGAAAACTTTGTTTGTTTGTTTGTTTGGTTGTAATGAATAGGCTTAAAAACTACTGGACCGTTTTTAAAAAAAAATCCACCATTCGAAAGCTACATTATCCACGAGTAACATAGGATATATTTTATCCCCGTACTCCCACGGGAACGGGAATTACGCGTGTGAAACCGCGTGACGTTCGCTAGTTGTAAATAAAGTAATTGTAGTCACAGCTTCGAGTAATTGGAGCAGCGGTGGCCCAGTGGTGGCGGCCCCAACTTATGAACAGTAAATCGTGGGTTCGAACCCAGACAGGCGTATTACTTTGTGTAATTTATTTCATCACCACTGCTCTCAAAACGGTGAAGGAAAACATCGTGAGGAAACCTAGAACCAAAAATTCGAAGACATGTGACATCTACCAATCCGCACTGGGCCCGCGTGGTAGATTATAGCCCATTCCCTCTCAATGAGAGGAGGCCTATGTCTCAGCAGTGGGAACATTAATAGGCTGATGATGATAATGAGTCACAGCTTCAATAGCTAGCTTCTAACCAAAAGATAGTTTATTCACAAATCGCCTCGCTGCAAAGACGCTGGTGTACCGACACGCGTCAGTGTGATAACGCTCTAAGGATGGCGGGGTGGGTCACGTTATGTTGGGTTGTTCCCTTGCCATTTCGGTATAATTGATTTCGCTTTTTTACGGTCGGGTGAGAGTGCTGCGTCACGCGTCGGGATGCGTCGGGGCCCGGTTTAAATGGCACGCGGCATATATTACGCCTATTCTATACAAATTGGATGATTTTCAACAGTTTTCTTTCAAAGCGTGAAGTAATTTTGGAAACCTGTCCCGTTATTAATAATTATGAAAGACATAGGACGTAATTTGTCTGACCTGTGATGAAAGGGTCAAAATGTCCCAGACGCTTAATTGTTATTGTGTCTATGTTTAGATACCCTTGTGAGTCAGTTTATCCATAGATAAAGGACGGCAGATGTTATTCTATTTTGGGGTTTTACTTTTATAAACAAGATATTATTATCTAGGTAGATAAGACTGCCGACTGGCTCGACTTAAGTAAGTATTGCTTAGCTTACAGATGAGATTACAAATATAATGAACTGAATTTTTCATTTTTTTAATACTAGCTGACCCACGCAACTTCGTTTGCGTCACATAGGTATATGAGAGAAAAAGCTCACAGTAGGAATAAATTTTCCCCGTTTTTGTAAGATTTTTCATTAATGCTCCGCTCCTATTGGTCGTAGAGCGTGATGTTATATAGCCTATAACCTTCCTCGATAAATGGGCTGTCCAACACAAAAATATTTTTTTAATTCCAACCAGTAGTTCCTGAGATTAGCGCGTTCAAACAAACAAACAAACTCTTCAGCTTTATAATATTAGTATAGATTAAATGTGGGCGCGAATTCGACCAAATTCTGTTAACAAATTGAAGGTCATATAAAATCTGATTCCAGAGACGGAAAATATAATATGCATATATAATCAGCCTAAAATGTTCCACTGCTGGGACACAGGCTTTAAGGGGATGGGCTATAATTCCATGCGGGCCCATTGCAGTTTGGTAGATGTCACATGTCTTTAAAATTTTGATTCTAGGACAAGCCAGTTTCGTCATCATGTTTTCGTTCACCGTATTGAGAGCAGACGTGATGAATTTTTTTTTTTTTTTTCAAAATAAAGAGACAACTAGAGAAGTATAAAAGAAGAAGACATGCTGCGCCGACCCCAAATAAATTGGAATAAGGGCAAGAGAATGATCATGATGAAAGAGACAACCAGTGAAATCTACTGAAGAAACGGTTATACTGAAAAAGTTATACTTGCATTTACTTTCCGATCCATACGAGTACGTTGGTAACATTCTGCGTATTATATACCTAATTTTCATCTCCCCACATTCAATTTCCATGGTACATAAATGCTGACTGGATAAATACAGAGTTATACCCGACACCAGTGTATAAAGTTGCTGTAACAGCCCTAACCAATTCAGCAGATATTGTATGTAACTTAATAGTGATGAGAGCAGGTAATACCGTTTCGAGTAAGACAGACGAGAGAAGTAGGGCTGCCCCCGGCGTTGAGTTTCGAGGAATATCGAATGTTCTGAATTTGATTATGGGATTTTTAACAGTAAATACGATACTGTGAATAGGAGGTAGTATTAGTAACAATAATTCAAAGTTTTATTGATACTCTTGCTTGAGCAAATCACCTAGAACAGATATTATTTCTTATACTAATATTATAAAATGCGAAAGTTGTTGTGAGGATGGATGAATGGATGGACGTTTGTTACTTTTTCCCGGATTTTACTTTAACCTCTGACCGGATTTGGATGAAATTTGGCACATAGACAGTTTAAAACCTCTAGATGTATTTATGTAGTCCTCAGATAAAAGATGAATAATTATGGAAAAGATTTAGCTTACCAACAATTTGGTAGTAATTTTGATTATTAAAAAACCAATGCTTTACCACGACTTAACAATCATATCCAAACTACAGATGGCCTTTTAATATTAACGTACACAATTCTTTCTATATCTTTCTTATTACTATTCAACAATTATTCACATACAATTTCAATACCTCAGCTCCGATCCCCGACAGCCCTATTGCCGATCCAATACCTAATAGCACAGTGATTATACTAATCACCTATGAATACCCAGTCGAGTGTGTGCAATTATAAGCTCCGGATTATATCTGGTGGAGCGTTTAGCGCTGATTGTAATAAATCATATTGCAGATCGATGTGCGTATTGCACCCTGTAATATGAGGGGTATTTGTTTACTCAAGAGTGGTACTGTGCGTATAAATGTAGATGGCTATAAAATAGATTAAGACCAAAGGAAAGGAAGGACAAGATCCCCTTTGAACATCCTGGTGTGTATAAAATTGACTGCAGTTGCGGCAGTTCATATATCGGTCAAACTAAGCGAACCATCTCATGCCGAATCAAAGAACACATAAAGGCTGTGAAAAATAAGGATGAGCAAAAGTCTGCCATAGCGGAGCATCTACTGCAGTCAGGGCCCAATCACTGGATCGAATTTCATAAGCCACGTATTTTGTCTAAGGACAAACATTACCTGCCAAGGCTGACAAGAGAAGCAATTGAAATAAGGAAGTACAAAAATTTCAATCGAGAGGATGGCTTCAAATTGTCGAGTACGTGGAATCCAGTTTTGAGTATGCTCAAAAGTAGCAGCCGGCATCATACAAAAAACTCCAAAAAACTTGGTGATACTGTGAGTGCGTTTTGTCGTGACTTAGTGTCGAGTTCCAATAGTGCGCGTAGCAAAAGACAAAGAAAGAGGGTAGACAGATTTGTCTGCTCGTAACAATTTAATTTACATCCACCCGCATACTCCAGTCAACCCGCGATCATGGCGCTTGCAACAGCGTCGAAATATCGGGAGCTCGAAATAACAAATAATCACGGAAGATATCCCGTAAGTGAGAATATAAGTACAAAGGAAAGGAGGTGACTGCTGAAATGAGGAGTAATAAAGAAGTTTGTAAGAAGAAGACAATGTTGCGCCGACCTCAAATAAAGCGTGTGTGTGTGTGTGTCAATGTTAGAGCAGCGGTGGCCCAGTGGTGGCGGCCCCGACTTACAAACAGTAAGTCGTGGGCTCCAACCCAGGCAGGCCTATTACTTTGTATAGTTTATCATAACTGCTCTCAAAAACGGTGAAGGAAAACATCGTGAGGAAACCGGCATATCCTAGAACCAAAAATTTGAAGACAGGTGACATCTACCAACCCGCACTGGGCACGCGTGGTAGATTATAGCCCATAAGCTAAATACGTGCCGTGGAGTTACGGAAATCAGCCCGTTGTACAATACAATTACAGTGGATTTTATTAATGGTCACAGGGAATCGTGGGAGGCCATGGGGAAACTTTTGCCGTACAGTGACAAAACATATTGATACATTTTTGGTTTAGGTAGTGGTTCCAAACCTTTCTTGGGTCAGAGACTATTTTGGTGTCTATATTGTTAGCAGGGCGTCTTAGGTAAACATGGACACCAACTGTATTTTATTTGGGTGGGTCAAAATGAGATGTATGTCTTAATGGTTACACCTTCAATCAAACGGTTGCAATAACTTTGTGTATATAAACTCCGCTTGGTCCTTCCCTTTTGTGTTAAATCGACTTAATTAGCCTTCAGAAATAGGCCGTAAGCAGATTAGAAACAAACAAAGCAAGTAATTTACTCAAGTATTTCCCCTTTTGACAAATCAGAGTAATTAAATTAAAAATAATCCCGCCTTCAGTGGGCTTGGTTAATTTATATTACAATCTATTGTTTTTATTGGCCATTTCAGAGTAACGTTTCATAATTATTAGGTACTTGTTTATTTTATTGCAGTGGCAGAGAATATTCAAAAGTAAAATAAGTATTTATATAAGTCTCCAGCAGTATTATGTGGCTACACAAGACAACATTCAAAAGCAATTTTCTCGTTAATTAAAGGCTGCAAATATGAGTTTATTTTGAGGTGAGAAAAATAAGTAGTATCATATCACGCCTGTAATCCCAGAAGGCATAGGCATAGGCATAGGTGACCGCCTAAAGTCCTAGTAAGGTCCGTGTTCACCGAAAAGTTAACAGTCTGATTAGCTGAAAACAGCTGTCACTGTGACATTTTCCCATTAAAAAAATGTTTTAAACAGCGTTTTTAGATAATCAGACCGCCATCTTTTTGGTGAACATGGACCTAAGTCTATTATAAGTAGTATAAGTTTTTAGTCTTTAATCTCCTTGTCTATAACAGTGTATTGTAATCTCATATTTTGTTAAGTAATTTTTTCCGTTCTTCCGTGGGGTGGGGACCTGGTGATTTGTAATACAGGCATTTTACGCCTAACTCAGACACCAGCTCCTCACATTGTTGTTAATAAACAAATAATAATATGTGAATCCTAGATTAATTTTGTAATTGTGAGGAGAAATAAAGAACTTTATTATTATTATTATTATTATTGCCGTTAACCGCGTACAAATCCAGCTTCTAACTACTTGAGAACTTCCTGATTGAAACATCTGACTATAATTTTCCCGCCCCGGGTACCGAACCCAAGACCTTAAGCGCAGTAGTCGCGATTCCGACCACTAAGAGGAGACACGCATTTAAGAAGCGTCAACGGTAGCGCTTAAAATAATACGAAGGTATATTTTTGAAAGTATATCAGGAATTTCACCGGTAAAATCTCTTCAATCAGTTTAATTTCACCCAGCAATACTGCTTTGTTTCGCAATCAGATTATTTCTCATATAGAAACGAATTGGCTACAGCACTATACATACCGTACTAATTTCCACAATTAAGCCTATTATAAATTGAATAACATGTGCAAACAATCGGTACGACTACTTTCGAATTTAGGCAAGTCTTCACCGTAATATGAGTATCATATTCAAGCCCACAATAGCCCATAACGAACGAGGGGCTTCCCATCTCCAAATATGTACATAAAAGGGGAACAGTCTTGTCTCCCTCGGCTTTTTGTTGTTCGTTTTTGAGTTTAATTTTTATGGGATTATTTTGTACGCGATATGGTCATGATAGAAAATCGTTTCTTTTTTTTTGATCATCTGCCTAGCTTTTTCCCAACTATTTTGGGGTCGGCTTCCAGTCTAACCGGATGCAGCTAAATACCAGTATTTTACATGGAGCGACTGTCTATCTGACCTCCACAACCCAGTTAATACTGGGTAATACGATACCACTTGGTAAGACTGGTTGTAAGACTTTTATTTTTGAAATAATATCATAACTGAAAGTAAGTTTTGTGAATGTTAGTACTCTGTTTACTTAACTCTACTTCTACTTGTCAAACTGCACAATACTTTAGACTTTTGAATGTAGCTGGCCAAAGTCGTTAGAACGAACAATTTGCTAATTCAATTTAATAATCAGTAATGATAAAATCTGACAGGCTTAAACAAAAAGCACTAGGACCCATCCATAAGCTTATAACAACAAAACAAAATACTATCATGATCATTGAGCAAAGCCGATTGACAACGCAAAAGCTAGTTCATAATAATCTACCCTCATTTACAGCGATTAAAACAGAAATAACTAAAACTATTTCAGTTGAACACTGAGTCGGCTAATGAGAGAGGCTATTCATCAATGTAGTCCGCCACTTGGTGCAAGTTTGCATTATGGTTTGAGGCCACGAAAATAGCGTATTCGACGTTTTACGCTACAACCGCCGTAACCATTTTTTTTTTGTGAATCTATAAGCTGGAGTGCTTATAGTATTACATACATTAGTAACCAATACTTAAGTCATTGTTTCAGTTAAATGTTATTTCCACTCAAAGAAAAATATCTAGGTGATCAGATAGGTTTTTTTTTTGGTAAACGACGATTTCTAATGAAGGAACCTACATGCGAAATTGCATGAAAATCGTCCGAGCCGTTTTCGAAATTTAGATTATAACTAGCTACTGCCAGCGGCTTCGCCCGCGTGAAGTTTGATAATTGTCCCATGGGATCTTCTACCGGGATAAAAAGTACCCTGTGTGATGTGTTAATCCAGGTTATAAACTATCCTTGTGCAAAATTTCATCCAAATCCGTTCTGTAAATTTTGCGTGAAAGAGTAACAAACATACATCCATCCTCACAAGCTTTCGCATTTATAATATTATTATTAATATTAATTATTATATTATTATTAAGTAGGATAGGATAGGATTATATTCAAGAATTGCTTGATTAAAGGTACGGAACTGTTGGGCAGGCGAAGTGTTTAAAAACAGCTGTAGTAATGGTCAAATTCTTTAGTTTTCGCCATTCAAAGCTGTCAGTTTTTTAGGCAATTGTGTCATATTTAGTAAGATTAATTAAAAATTATACTGACACCAGAAAGTGTTGAGATAGTGCTTTGCGTGATTTCAGAATGACTGGTACTAACTTTTATTGTTCCTTTTATTTGTCGCTCTACTTGACTTTTGTAGCGTAGCGCAGAGCGAAAACGCTACAAGCGTGTATTGCGTGGCTTCCGAGATAGTGTGTATAGTTATTTTAATTAATATTCAACTGTTGGCAATTAATTAGGTGGATTAAAGGGTTACCATTGCATTTGTAACTAATTAATTTTGGAGTTTTGTGTAAGTTACATGGTCAATTGTTTTGGTAAATGTCCTAGTTTCAAAAACCAAATATACATTTAATGTGATAGTTTCTTTGTACAAAAAAATAAAAATATAAATTTCACATAGGCCTAGATGGCTAAAAAAAAATTTGCACGGTTCGCATTGGTCGATTCCACGGAAAAGAACCGGCAGGCAGGAAACTCCATGGTTACTATTTTCAAATCATTTGGCATTGCAATATTATTATGTTACAGCATTAGTACTTTAGTATGAGGAGACAGCGTAGGCCCGGCAATAGGTCGTTGCTTACAAAAAATGTAAAACAAGATAAAAATTTAACAAAAGTTGAACAGTATCAGCTGGGAATGTACATAATTCAAAATCTCATAACCTAATGCGTTTTAAATAAAATCTACAAATTACATTAGCCTAGGCAGAGTTCTTTAGACTTACAGATAACGATGCATGAAAACACTGCCCATTATACGACAAACACGCATACCACATCGTTAAAAAGACACTACACAGATTCACAGCCATCAAACCAGATTCCCCATTACTTGTCAAACGGCGATTACAAGCCTTACACACTTGCCAAGCAATCGCGAAATTTAATAAAGCCAGAGAGGTTGGCGTGTGTAGTCATTTACATTTAAAGCACCAATTATTTGACGTCATTAGCGCCCTCTGGTAGTCATAAAACGCACCCAACACGCGCACAAGCGGCCCTCTTTCGCGTTTATAAATTAGAAGTAAAATGGCGATTTTTAATCTGTGCCTCCCGTTGAGCCGACCGTTTGTCTGTGTCGGTGCGTTCCTTGAATTAATTTAATCAATTCCGTTGAAGTGTGTATATGGGTCTTTATGTTAGGAGCGCGTGTATGGGAAAGTGGATCATTACAGCCTGTATTAACCGAGGGATTAACTTTGCACCTTATTTACCCTTCTACTTAAAACGTTTATAAAACGTCTAAAAATATTTGGTAAGGCAGACAGGCAGGTTAATCTTTATTTTACTTTAGTTTATAAATAAAGGGGTTTTGTGTTTACCATCTTGATCAAATACACAGTAGCACCCAAGCACCAAGAGCCTTTGTTGATTATTACTATTTCATCTACAAATCCAAACCAAACCAGCTGTTGACACTCAAGAAACAATACATTGCGCACCCGGTGCAAAGTTAATGCAAATTTCAAGTAGCATTCTCACGAAACGGCAACGCTGAGCAGTCATTTACCCCTCCCCCCCTCATTTGGGAACAAGTACCGGCGCATTTAAATCACATTCAAATTTCGCACTTCGATTAAAAGCTCTAAGAGCAGCGCGTAAGTGTTGAACAAACATTGGTACAGGCTAACTTAAACCTACGCTGGACAGCACCGGATTACCAGGAGCTCTGATCCCTGAAGCGACGGCCTCCACGTAATCCCAAATATTGTAGGTGTCAGGGAGGGGACAAGTGTCTAACTGAATTGGTCGCGTTCATGTGATCCCAATTACTATGTGCAGAGAGCCAAGCCGCTTATGCAAATGACGATTTCCCGCGGACGCATCTAATGGGCCGTGAGGGGTGGTGGGGGGCCGATGCACTTTTAGAAGCGTCCTTGTTAGGGCTGCCCATCTACCAGGCTTGCATAATGTAAATCCAGGTATTAATCCAGTTATTTGCATATGACCAGAAGTTTTGAATTAACAAAAGCATCCTGCCAAGGTATACATAATGAATCGCCAAGAATTGAACATCCTACAAAATGTACTGCATGATAACCGAGCCAAAAATAAGCTCACTGTCCAGAAATGTCCCAAAAACTTTGCAGGAACTTTGCCACTGAAACTACCCGTTGCCATGACAACCCATACTAAACAGCCACTATCCCTGGCAACCCTATATCACCCTACTCCCCCTTTCGGTGCTAAATCAGGATCGTGGTGCAGAGGATAAAGTGACCAACGGATAGACACTGGCAGGTCGTGTTACACTCCAGACGATTGAACTCAGAGAGTTTGGTCTTTGAACGGAAATAAATGGAATTATTTATTTACTGCATTAGATAAAGATACTGCTTCCTTTCTTTTGATGTCGATAAATGTGGATAAAGCAGGATTTGTCGCTACGGTTAAATATTATTTGTACATTTTTGTTGAGTGAATCACGCCTGCTATTCATGATGGTTTAGGCAACGGTGTACCTAATAGTACACTTACAGTTCACCAGTTATGTTTAAGTTTCATGTTATAGGGGGTGGACCTATTCCCATCAACTGGGCGCAAACTCCGTGGCTGCAACTAAACTTAATTTAGTTTGTTAAAAATCATTGTCACAGATGTCCATCGTACAATTATGTTTTATGAACGTCCCAAAAAAACTCTCCCCAAGCCATACATTGGCTGGGATCCCGCAATTTGATCAATTTATAACTAAAACGAGCACTTTTATTGGCGCTTATCCCCTTTAATTGCCATGGGTGCGAGCACGTATCGTTTCGGACGTTTTTTAGCTGTGGGTAGGCAGAGATTGAAGTTCGGTGATTTAAGAGAGCAATTACGGCTGTCCATGTTGGTAGTTTTCATGTTGCTTTCATATGTATGTTGGCACTAAAGTTATAGAAACTGTAGTCTACTTTGGTTCAGTAATTTTCTTATAGACTTTTTACGTTAGGAAATTAGGAAATTATTTTGTTCGAGCGCAAAATACGTATCTTAAACGTGAAGTCTTATGTACAAAAAACCTACACTAGAATTGTTATTGGTGTTTTCCATCAGGAATTTTTCAGTCGCAGCCACGGAGTCTGGATTTGTGCCTGTTTGATGGCAATAAGGTCGCCCCCTATCAGATACGGACTTTAAACATAACTTTTGATATGGTAGAGGCTTAATAGTACAAGGCTTTTAGGCTTCTGCCAATTCATTCGGGGGCGGCAGGCGTGACGGTATGTTATGTTTTACGATTCATACCAATTACAATAAACAAAATTTAAGAAATTCATTGTAAATTCCGTATATTCCCAGTATCAATATTAGGCAAGAAAACACAAAGTCCGTTACACTACTAACCTAAATCAGCAAGATCAAAACGAAAATTCTCTAAGCCAAATAACAGAACCCAACTATTTGTTATTCTTTAGAGTACATTGAATCTTGACCCAAAGGTCAATAACCGAAGCCTCTTCAGAAATATTCCATCTACCATTTAAAATCAAACAAGAAAAGCTAACAAAAGGCTATTATTTAAGCAATTAAAAGATACAAAATACTTATTAGAGTTGGAAATAAAGTTCGCCATTTTCAAAAGAGCAATATTTTCCGACAACCGATTGTCTATCAAGCTAATAGCGCAACAAAAACATGTGTTTTCATGTTTCGTATCACAGACTGATCAGTGTTTTATCGCCGAGCAGGCGATATTTGAATATAATTTGCAGCGTTTTGCATAATTTCGAAATAATTGTGTATTATGACGGCTTGAATGTGGGTAAATAGTCGTGGGCTTTTAAATACTACATGTTATTGCTTCGAGGACTGGTAGAACGTTTAAATACTACATGTTATTGCTTCGAGGACTGGTAGATCGTATTTGGCCTAGCTATTTTTAAATTTACAAGTAATATAAGGTGTTACCTACTACTACTGCGTTGTGAAGGAGGTCAGATAGGCATTCACTGTATGTCAAATTAGTTTACAGCTGCATTCGGTAAGACTTGAAGATGACCCTAAAATATTAAGGAAAAGGTTAAACAGATGATACTTAGTGCGTGTTTATTTTAGTTTCTGCTTACAGGTGAGTCACAGAAAACGGACAATATTTTTACTTGTTCTTGTTTTATTCATCATAACTTGTGAGCCTAAGGCCCATATAATTTAAAAGTCATGATCACCCATAATCTCAGAATCTAAAATAGAAACACTCTTAGGTCCATGTTCACCGAAAAGATCACAGACTGATTATCTAAAATGACATGATAAGTGACATGTTTCCATACAAAACTGCGTTTTAAATACAGCTGTTTTAGGTAATCAGACTGTCATCTTTTTGATGACCATGGACCTTAGCATCTAGACCGATTCAACAGTAAAATAAAAATGAACCAAATCTACTCTCCAATAAAATAAACAACACATTAATCTAAATACGTCAGATCATCTATCATCACACATTCAACGTAGGCGCGCAACATAATAGACTGTCTCATGCCATTGGTATGAAGTTTGACGGGTGGTTTGCCAAGAACCGACGCGCGCGCCGATGGATCTTTTGCAGGGCTTGCGCAGTAATTGATTGATGGTAATTTGTATAAATTGTGCCCACATTTATAAGGCATTCATATAACGCCGTGTCGACGGCGCGTTCGTGTTCCACGCGCGCCTCAAATGATGTCAGCGTAAAAGGAGGGGCCCGCAAGGACCGAAGACTGCCGGGGTTGCGGGCCTGCTCGAAAGAGATACCGCGGCCCCCGAACATGAAGGGCGAGGAAGGAACATGGATGGGTTTTAGTCATTAAAAGTCTGACACTCCCTCCCGCTCCACCCAGAGCGAGAGAAGTTATTTGATGATTTCCCATCCTAAAAAAAAAAGGTCGCTATCTGTTTTTCCAATTCATTTTACATATTTTTGAGGGGTGCTGTCTATTTGTTGAACTTAACTTCAA
The DNA here is from genome assembly GCA_916618015.1 of Xestia c-nigrum. Classification (NCBI taxonomy): domain Eukaryota; kingdom Metazoa; phylum Arthropoda; class Insecta; order Lepidoptera; family Noctuidae; genus Xestia; species Xestia c-nigrum. The sequence goes on along the minus strand of OU745252.1, from coordinate 20,566,549 downwards.
TCGAGCGACAAAATATTGTAATTTTATTTGATTTCCTTCATCTGGTGGTTAGCGCCTAACCTGGTATCAAAGTTTTAATGCCGTCCTTGGCTTTACATGTCGTCAATAATATCTCTCAGGCAAGCGATTTTTTTTGTGACTCAGGTCCACTCAAATCTGTGTGTTTCTTTCTTCAAAAGACCATCTCAGACACTAATCTGCATAGTTCTCATGTGAATTAAGCAAGATTGTCTGGACTTCAAAAGAGACTATGACCTCTGAGTTTGTTTCGGCTGTTTCTTCTCAGAGTAGTCAGGTACGAAACACCGGCCTCATATAGTTTAAAAACAAAAATGACGTGTAAAAGTGTTTGAGAAAACCTACTTGCTGAATGAATATCATTTATCATTTTGAAGAAGCTGCATGCTTGTAATTCTGCGTTCACAGACCGGTAATCAAACTGGCAACAATAGGCCAAAACTGCTTCAAACCTCCTCAACCATCGATGGACTCTTTTTTTCTCAATTCATCTCTTGAAACACACAGTTACAGCATCAGCCCAATCCTGTGCTTTTCACACCCAGCAGTATCGCGCAGGTTATCGCCAGTCCTATATAAATTATTTTGACTGAGTAACAAAACATATTTGACGACCGGAATAGCACAGCGGTAGTGAGGCTTCCTTACGTTCTTAGGGTCTCGGGTTCGAATCCCGGTAAGAACAAATGTTTGCGTGATGGGCATGGACATTTGTTGTTATGTACCTAGTACCTATATCAACTATCTGGTGTCCACGACACCAGCCTCGTTGCTTAGTGTGGCACAAGATGGCGCTGTATGTATTGTCTAGTGATATTTATTTATTTACATGAGTACAAGCCCTGACAACAAATCAACACTGCAACATAAATATGTGTGTCAACATTACTGTGTCACTACCAATGATAGATTGAAAGATTATCGCTTTGAAGTGTCGCGACACGCTGTCGAATCGATTTCGATCCGATTATTTAAGCAATTTGTTCTACATTTTGTATAGACAAGACATTGCTATGTTGTGTATTGACAGGTAGAAAATAACACTTGATCTCAATGTTGAATAATGATTTGTAACGTAGTGATAATAATATATTTATGTTCACCGTCATTTGTTATTTTATAAGGTTAAAAAAGTTTTAAACATTACATAACATCCTGCTTGTAATGCCAGAAGGGTTAGTAACTAATAGATCCACATTTTCTCAACTGTGTTGATGTGCAATTATGAGCATAAATTGACCATATTAAAAAGTCTACCGTTTAAAACATTTAGTTTGATTTATTCATTGCATTTAAATCGACAAACGAACGTTTTAGGCACTACATTTTCAACCTTAATCAATTTCATACAGCCAGATGCCTATGTTTAAAACTCACGACCAATATTCAGCCAATAAAACAAAATGAAATCAATAAAACCCTACCGAGCGATTGAAAAGTTACCAGACCTAATGAAGCTTGCGATTTAAAACCAAACTTCTTTTTTTAATTTGCATACAAGTACGTATCAGACGGTTAAACTTTTTTAATTTGGAATCCCCGCCGGACGGGCCTCTACGGCGTAGCACGCACTCTACGCCGTAGAGGGCGCGTAGTGGGTCTACACACATTATTATAGAAACTAGTTTCACGAGAATTTATTTTGTCGTGGGTCAAATTTAAAATACAATTTGTGGGTTCTTGCTAAGAAAGTGGAAATAAGGAAGCGATTTCATAGTTACCTACCCAAATGCAATGATGAAAAGTATCGAGTATGTATGTAAATGAAGACCTAAGAAAAATAAATGTGTAAAATATGATATGTTTAGAAAAGAGGTCACTGTTGAGATGGCGAGTAATAGAAAATTATGAAGAAAAAGACATGCTGCACCAACTTAAAATAAATTAGGATTAAATGGTTGGATTTTTGAATCATTAACTTATTTAAAAATTAAAATGATATATTTTGCTCCACTCTCATGTTTCTTCATTAAATAACTTCAATATAATGAATTCCTCATATAAAATAACAAACCCATTATAAAATAATCAACCAAAAATAAATAAACCCAAACAATACTTCCGCAAACAAATAATTACTAAAACTAAGCCATTAGCGTCGGGGTGACCTTCCATTTTGGGTGAGGTAGTAATTTATTCATAGTACCCAACTTGTCCGGGACACGCCGTGATTCTATTGTGATCAATAATAATGAGTTTCTGAGGTGTGTTCTGGGATAAACAGATGTATAATGTACATATTTTATTAGTTCCAGCGAAATTTAGGTGTACCTAGTAAATACCTTTATTTTACTAAACGTACAATTTACAAGGAGTCCTCACGAGATCAAACGCTTTCTATGAAACTCTCTACCGGTACGCATACTTATTTATCGTTACGGCATCGTCTCGAATAAGAAACTAAAACTGAGATGAGGTTATGCCGATCTAGAAGAGCGCCTAAGTATGCTCTGAGGAGCTTAAGACGTAGATGTGAATCTGTAAAGAACAGTAAATGTCAGTAATTACCAGTGAATATCAGTGAATATCAGTAAATATTAGTGAATATCATTAAATATAATAAAATATCATTGAATATCATTAAATATCAGTAAATATCATTAAATATCATTAAATATCAGTAAATATCAGTGAATATCAGTAAATATCAGTAAATATCATTAAATATCAGAAAATATCAGTGAATATTGGTAAATATCGATACTAATAAGATACAGTATCGCGGCAGCAGTGTTTAACATAGGGCAGAATGTGTATTGAGCGCACCACTTCTTATAACGGACCACTATTTGTATAAGTAAACATTGACACGCACATAAATCGGTCTTCGATTCGATTTCGTGCTCTGTGTCTAATTTTTTGAAGTGTATTTTAGTATAGCTAGAACAACGGATAGGAAACTATAACTACAAACTATTCTGAGCAGTTATTGTTAGATTCATTATAATCTAGATAATGTACAACGTAGCAAGGATCTCCGTAGACCATTTCCTATAAAACCACTTCTTCCTCTTAACAACAACCATAATGTTAACTTCACTGTTTCTAATAATATTCTACACGGCCCAAAATAATGCAGAAGATCCAATGCGTTCACTGTGTTAAATCAAACACTCAAGCTAATTATTAAAACTTTGTGGAAAAATGCACTAGCAATTGATACCCACTCAAACTGCTGCACTGTGGAAAATGTAAAGGTAAAGAACAGAATATTCTTTATTATGTAAATCATAAAAAACTTCACGTAAGGTGGTGTTCGATATAGAGATACCGTGGCCCCGGAACGAACATGAATGGGTTTTAGTCAGTAATAGTCTGACACTACCTCCCGCTCCGCCCAGTGTGAAATTTGATGTTTTCCCATCCTAAAAAAAAGGTGACACAATGCAAAAAAGAAAAAAAAACTAATTTTCAATTAAACATTTATCTAGAACTTAATAATTTTCGACGAGTTTGCCAAACATATTTCTCACATCAGTCACAACAGGGAAGTTCTAAAGTAATCTATGTACTTAATAATAAATATTGCTTATTTTTAAAGCTCATGAAAGAAAAACTAACTAAACGCTAAATCGGTATCACCATTATAATATGGGTTCTGGCAAACTCTTTGACTATAGCGCTCCGGTATTAGTACTAAAGCAAAGTTTACCGTATCTAATTGACTATCAAATAATACACCGTGATTATAAACCTTCTATATTAATTATCACATTATATTGTCTAGGTAGGCTCGTAATTAGTAAAACGATCTGAAAGGTACACTGGACGCTATTGTAATACCTATGGCTCTGTTGTTAGAGCAAATTGAACGAATAAAATCTTCTTAATGTACCAGAATGTTTCATGTTTCTGTTGTTTCTTTATCTCTAGACTAGCGGACCTCACGCGGTTTCACCCACATAGGTCCCGTTCCCGTTGGAGTACGGGGATAAAATATAGCCTATGTTACTCGCTGATAATGTAGCTATCCATTGCTGAAAGAATCTTTCAAATCGGTCCTATAGTTTTTAAGCCTATTTATTACAACCAAACAAACAAAGTTTTCCTTTTTATAACATTAGTATAGTGTAGATATACTACACGTCAAATCGATTATTAAGCGTATGGGCTACAATCCACGACGCGGTTTTTGGTTCTAGGACATGCCGGTTTACTCACGATGTTTTCCTTCACCGTTTTTTAGAGCAGTGGTGATGAAATAAATTACACAAAGTAGTGCGCCTGCCTGGGTTCGAACCCACGACTTTCTGTCCTTTAGTCGCTGCTCTTTGAATATACATAATCATCAGATGAAGGACAAAGGACTAGGTGGACAGGTTATGCCGGAAGATACTGCAATGGATGGTTATGACACTAGACCGCCAAAAGTGGACAGATTTGGAAAAAATCCCGAACAAAATAAGAGAATTTGAACAGATTTGGATTTGGAAAAGAGTCCAAACTCAGTCCAAACTAGCATTTTTGACAAAACAATAAAAACTCAGGATCCCACAAGAAAATATGACATGTGTTTTTTTTGTCATCTCAAAGTGAAACCTTTTTTAGCTGTGTTGAGCATTTTTAGGTGAACATGATCATGAAACTCGCGCTATCGTCACCAAACGCTTTCATAGAACGGTAATTCAAAATCCACCCAATACAATTAAGATAAAGTTTATTTTGGATTACTTATTTTTCACTTTTATCAGCAGTGCACAAAGACTGCTCCGCATTTTTTACGGAAATGTTCTACCTTCATTTTCAACAAAGAAAACCTCGATAACACAATTCCTTCTAACCTTTTATTCCACCGATCAATAAAATATGACCTTCTACATTATAACAAATGCGTCCATTCTCATAGCACTAATGAATAATCGACTGCACAGTGGATATCCAATATTAATGTGGGAACACAAGCCGGGCTTGTGCCCATTAGTTTAATGTTAAATTGATGCCCCTAGATTATGAAGGTTTTCCATATTTATAAATTGTTTTCGGATCGATTGGGTATGGCGTGTGGGATATACTCGTAGGTGTAAGTGGACAAAGGTTAATTTATTAAATTGTGTTCCAGCGTTATTTGGTTCTTACAATACTACCGTGGTTCGACCTGTCATACTAAAGGTGGATATTTTAATTTTCTTCATCAGTATCATCATCTTCTCGCTCTTGTCCTTGGAATTGGTATTGGCAACCGTTAGCCTTGCCAACGTTATTTTCTTCCACTCTCCAATGTCAATCACGGCAGCATTAACTTCCTTCTCTTTCATTATTATTCCTCATGCAATCCATTCACATTTTGTGGTCTTTTTCATCCATCAACATTCAAACCAATCACTTTTCAAACTTCATCTAATAAAGCACAAAAAGCGCTTCTTCTCCCCATCATTGCGATCATTTTTTTGTTCTATACCATACCTGGGAACCTTCCAGTTACGGAGATATGGGGGATGAAAGTCACAACTTTTTGACGAGGTTTTTTTTTAATACAAGTATTTTTTTGTATGATTTCACTTTACTTGTAACACCTCCACGGCCCCCGTACTATTCAATCCACCCATCAGCACAATGTTTTAAGTGCGTTACATTGAGTTCTACCACAAAACGTGATTTAGAACCTCAAAAAAAAAGTCATTTCCCAGCAATAATTTTTGCGTAAAGTTACTAAGTTTGATGTACAGAATGCTTGGTTAACGGCTTTGTGATGAGGTGGTTTACACCCTGTATACTTATTCCTTACTTTATCCATTCTTGTCACATTCATCTCCGCTACATGCAATCGTTTTTCATCCATCTTCTTCTCAGCCCAGCATACTGAACAAAACTGTCCTCAAATAAAATGTAGTAACCATAACATCTATAACCAGAAGCGCCACTTACGAGTATTATTTTAATTACGTAGCAGGAACCCAAACTTGCTTGTTACTGTTACTGAGCATATAAGGGTAATACCCTAACGTGTTATTATTTCGCGATAATATTTCCGTGTCGCGCGTCGCCTCGGCGGCTAGCCGCGTGACCAAAGGCATAGGGTTGAAAGTTCCAGCGCTTTTTTAAACATTCTTAGAAAATTCGAGCTTGTTTTAGTGTAGGGGTGGAAAACAGGTTTGTAGAATCGTTTTGTTGAGATGTACCTGATAGCCGTTTGTTATTTATAGGGATTTGTTTTGTAGTATAGGCCCTGAAACCGGTGAAAGTATCTAATTAAAAAAAAATGTACTAAAATTATGACAGTATCAAACTGGAAAAGAGTTTTAAACAAAAAAAAGTTTGGGCCTTTTTCAAAGCTCTATCAAATAACGCAATTTATTTCATTTCAAGCAACCTCATTTTCAACATCCAAAAACAAATAACCCACCAACTTTAATAATCAAAGCCGAAATTCATTTTCCTATTCATACACACGCAACGTCAAAAGCAATTCTCATTCAGGGTTTCAACGGAAAACTAATAAAATAACCTCGCACCGCAAAAAACGCAATTCGTATAATATCCCCTCGCGCCAACCCTAATTGGACGGGCGTATGTACATTATTAAAACTGTCGACTACCGACTGTAGATGCAATGCTATAGAGAATAAATAACGACAGCGCGATGCGGAATATTTAAGTTATTTTTGTAATTACTCTACAAGTTATGATAAAATGGCTTCTAGGGTTCCTTGGGTAGGGTTCTTATTTCTTCTTCTATGCTTCTCAATGTTTTTATAAAAATAATGAACGGTAATTTTAAATCGCGGTTGTTTAGCAACCTTTTATCTTTATACCAAAACAGTGGGGCAACTTTTAATCTTTTGTCAAACTTTAAATGTTAGTGTCAATTTTTTTTATATTTTTCTTAAAAACTGCTTTTTGACAAGAATTGTTGTAGGTAAAATTAAGCATTCAAACATAGTACTGTGCCGAAGAATTTTAACATAAATCACAGACATAAAATTTTAAAGCTAATGGTTACAGTTCAAAACTTAATTTACGTTAAGTTTAAAGCATTAACATTAATCTGTTATCTTCAAAGCGGTGTGAACATAATTCAGGCAATTTAACAAATTAGAGCGGTAGGCTGAGTCACGTGCCGTTTTGGGAAGAACCTAATACAAAACTAGTATGTAGGTACCCATTTATGTGTTTGATTTTATTCTTGCAAAATGGCATGTTTATTTTTATTTTTATTGTACTTTATCACAATGCTGTCTTATTTGACCCAATGGTTGACTGGTAGAGAATGCCTTGTGGCATTAAGTCCGCCTATGTACCACTATTGTACATGAAGTTTAAATAAATAAATAAATAAATAAAACTTCAAATCTGATGAAAACGTGTAGCCTTAAAAGGCAAACCATCTGTTTAAAATGAATTATTTCTTGCCTAAGATCCATGTACACCAAAACGTGACGGTTTGATTATCTAAAACAGATGTTTAAAACACATTTTTGCATGGGAACATGTGAAAGTGACAGCGGTTTTTAGATAATCAGACTGTTATCTTTTCGGTGAACACAGACCTAAGTTGGGCCGCTAACTTGGGCCGTTGATGAGTGACCACCCATAGCATGACGTGCTTCCTCTGTTTCAGAAATCTCGATAAGCCGGTGGCTGTCATTTGTAGATCTTTGACAGTCGTTACGCGTAATCAGAGGCCCAAATATCTGACAACCATTCTTAACAAGGGGTATTACATTACCAAGTGCTAACTGGGTTCTGAAGGTAAAATAGGCAGTCGTTCCATGTAAAATACTCGTAGATTGTTGCATCCGGTGAGATTGGATGCCTACCCCAAAACAGAAAAAGGCAGATAATGATGTTATGTATATCATTATTTTATTGGAAATTTTAAAACGTCAGAGACCATCCAAAAATTCTAAAACCGCAGCTCTGAATAACCAATTCTGCTAACCACCCACTCGAGTACACTCACACGTAACACAGAGTTCTATTACTGGACAAGACAGTGCGACAAACTCAAGCAAATTCACACGTTTACCAACTTCCGCTAAGTATAACTGCGCTCGCTTCAGAGGATCTTGTCTAACTTACGGGCAAGTGATGTATTTTGCGGTCTAGTGTACATCTAGGTTTAGTTTAGTTCATATGGACAAGTCTGAGTGGGCATTTACAGCTTTGCAAGAAATCTGATTTAATTTTCTTGAAGAGAAATCTGAATCTTACCTTCTTTGTTTATGACACTCAATGACAATGAAAAAGACAATCGTAAACGCAATTGTGTAGGTAAAAATAAAACTTGTTTGCAACATTTTTGATAAATGCAAGCTGTCGTGTAAAAAAACCGAAATTAATCAAATAAATATGGTGAAAGTAAATACAGAAAAAATACGAGAAAAGACCACTTACTAAAAGATTATTAAAATTTGTTACAAACGTCGACCACAATTTTTAAGAGTGCGCTCGGTCAGAACATAAAATACAACCTTGCACATAATCAAATCTGCACCACTCATCCTACATCTGTATCCACTGGAGTGACAAGCCCAAGACAAGTCTCATGCTCCTCAAGCACTCCTTGATTGTCTAATCTTAGACTACCCACTTCGCCCGTCCGCTGAGTAACTACAGCTTAAAGGGAAGCTGTTGTGGTAGAATCATAAATCTCCAGCTCGATTATCGACTACCTGTCGGGGTATAGAGGGTAGTGCTCCTATGTACTGAGTTTTAAAATAAGGGTTTAGTTTTAAAGTTATTGGTTTCTTCTTTGAGTGATTGGCAAAATATTGACCTAATTTTTTTTTAACGGAGACAATTACAAAAATAAAAGATTAGTTTATGCCAACCACTAGTCCGGGAGGTATCGTTGCATTTTAGGTAGTGTTTTTACGCGGATCGGTTGCAATCTTCAAAAGATCTCGAATAAATGATAAATACACCTGATTGCTTTTAGTTTTTTATCAGACACGTATCATTTAAAAGTTCATGCGAGCGGCTGACGCATAATCCCCCCACCACTATGCAGCTGACGATTTTAAGCTCAGTATAACTATACTCGCAACTGACGCATTTGCATTGAACGTAGAAAAACGAACATTTGTAGACATTGGGAGAATTAGTAAGGCTTGAATTCATCCTGCGCTGTCGTCGGTCGCGTTTACGAGTATAATGTATACTCGTACAATAATGTTAGATAATTATTGCACCAAACTGCGACGCTGACGTCAGTGGCGCGTATTTTGCGACCGACGTCAGCGTGGCAGGAATTCAGGCATAAGGATCGTAGTAGGTAGAGTACTGAAATTTTTACTTACCCTAGGTGAAATAGTCGTGAGTCTCTGAAAACTTACTTACTAGTATAAAGAAACTGTCCTTTATTTTTCCCTGAACCCTACGTTCCAGTAACACCCGTGCTTGACAGTTTCCTTTGTTAGCTAACCGTTTCGTGCCATGTCGCAATGATTATTTCCAAAACAAAGAACTCAACTTAAACGTTTTGAATGTGCCTCGATACGAACCTAATGGTTATCTACGTAATGTAAAACTGGTGATTAGAAATACTTTATAGTTTTTTGAATTAGATAGTGTTGTTCACTTAGTTGGTTGGAGTAAAAAAGTATTTTGCTTTATTTATGGGTTAATATTTGAACTTTATTTCTGTTTTGAAGTCAGTGACCTATGTGATTCTAAACAAACTGACATAAACATTTTGTTTTTTATAAACTTAATAACTTGACCATTTATACCTCATTAATATCTATACTATTTATGATGTTATGAAGAAGAAAGATTTTTAAAGATTTTTTTTGCACCGAATTAGCTCTGAAACTACTAAATAAATTTTAACAATTTTTCACCATTACAAAGCTAAATTACCAAAGAGTAACACAAGATAAACATCATCATCATCATTATCATTTGTTCGTGGAAACATGCAATAGTTATTATAATTAAAGTTAACCGTAAAATGAAACGTAAAAATTGTTTGATAAAATGGAAAGGACGGGGGTAATGAAAAAGAGATGGCTGAATGAGTAAAGACGTAACGACCATGTTAGTAAGTAATAGTTATTTGTTATACAAGAGAGCAAAGTTGCTTTTTAGCCGCGTACTCAATTTTGATGACCGAGCTAGCGAAAGATCCTAAAATTGAGTCACGAGCGCAGCGATTGATTCAAAATTTAGAATCTTGAGTGTTAGCGAGGGAATCAAAGAGCTCGAGGTGAAAAATCTTTGCACTCGAGTGCAACTCGTAACTTTTCATCCCTCCTGAAATGAATTACAGCAAAAAAATGCGCTTTATTAACAACCTCAGTTAATTCTATTGGCGTCAAATAAACTTCCTCGTCGCTAGATAATGAGTGGTCATTTTAAGTATTTCAATTGTTTTCAAGTTCTTTGTTTTAACCTAAGGTGATAACAATATGACGTTCCGTTCTCAAAAAGGTTCCGAGTCTGCATAAGTTATTAACAAATAAAAAAATGTATGGTAAATTCAGCACCATGGAGCTAGAAGTAAAAGGTTTAATAATTTTTTGAATTCACATACCTACTTAGTGCACACGATGATCTAAATTAAAATTTACTTTATCCTCTAGACTAGTCTAGACGATAAAAACGGCTTTTGCACTCAAATATCGAAGAGAAAAAATATTCTCTCCGAAATGGGGGAAAAAGTAAGAAATTAAGAAAACTCTTTTCTCTTATCACGCCCCACGTGATATAAATTTAATGTATGTAGGAATATATATTATTTTTAAATCATGCAAAATAGTCGAGCCATCTTAATTTTTGCGAATGAAGTTGTAGGCGAAGTGCTAGTTATATATAAAACTAGCGGACGTCACGCGGTTTCACTTGCGTAGTTCCCGTTCCCGTAGGAGTACGGGTATGAAATGTAGCCTATGTTACTCAAGGTGACTGTTACTTTCCAATGGTGAGATATTTTGAAATCGGCACAGTAGCTTTTGTGTTTATTCATTAATAATATACACACAAAAATACAAATTCTAAAACTAAACCAAACCAAACTACAGTCCACAACCTTTGATAAATATTCAGAAGGATTTATAAAAAATATTATTGATTCACACTTAGCAGTCTACTAATAAAATAAAGTAGCTCAATATTTTTAATTTAGCACTAGTTTAATGCTAATCTAGCTACGAGTTGCAGTAATTTAGTGCTAATCTACCAAGAAACCAAAAAATGTCAGCAAAAAGTCAAGTAAACTCTACAAAAAAAAAAATACAAGGGGGAAAATAAGTATTTCATTCCAATTAATGGCAGCAACACTCGTAGCAAATTTGACGTACAATTTAAAGGCTTTGATGTCTCTAAAATGTTCCGCAAAGCTATTGCAGATTAGCGGATTGTGGGGGAAAAAGGCAGTTTGCACTATCATTCCCACGGCTCTGAGCATTTCTTCCCTGCTTAAATGACGTCGCCGCTCCATAATAACGTTGGTTTTAATCAGTAGTAGGGAAACAGTAGCACTAATAATGTCTTCAATGCGTTGTATGTTTTTATAGGGAAAATATTGACAGCTGATTTTCATCTTTTACTCGAATTTGATTCACAGTTCCTGATTCAAATTATGAAATGCACAAAAAAGGATCCATATAAATTTATAAAATCATAAATTTATTACAAAGCCACATCTCAATCTCAAGAAATCCGCATAAAAATGCTTGATCCTTAGACATTTTTGATGTGTGTATTTAATCTTGCGTTATTTCACCTAACGTTTACCATAAAATACTTGCTACATATTTTAAAAAATACGCGTCAACGCGGAGTTGCTGACACCACACCAGCCCGTTATACAATACTAATTTGGCACATACACCAGAAAAAGAGCACATATGGGCCGCAAAAAAAAAAGAAAAAGTGTGTTATTGGTAAATACAAATAATAGAGAGATTCTTTGTAATTGTTTTAAATAAAATACAAGGCAGCGTCAATTTCGCGTGCCAAAAGAACAATGCCTTTTTTTTAAGTAAAGTTTTGTCATAAACCATTACAAAAAAAAAATGCACACCTTGTCGACATAACTTTTGACCTTTTTTTTGTAAACCGCATGACTACATTCATTAAGGCAGCGCGCGTAGGGTTAGGTACGCGGTTTTTTGTTTCTACCCTCATTAATATTGTTCTTTGATGAGAGCCTGCTTGCTGCGGTCAAGACGCGTTTTGTAATCATTATGTACCTACAGTATTTACGTTAAAGGGTGATTAAGCAACAAATTAAGGATTTTTAATTAATTTTGTATGTGTTTGGATTTTATATATTGTCACTTAGACATTTACATATTATTCTTTCTTTTATTTTATTTTTTAACTGTTGTGAACCAACTGAGAACTGACTTCGGACAATTACAAGGAAGTATTTTATGGAGGTTTCCGTATTTAGTAAATTAACGACCGGAATAGCACAGCGGTAGTGAGGCATCCTTACGTTCTTAGATGCTCGGGTTCGAATCCCGGTAAGAACAAATGTTTGCGTGATGGGCATGGACATTTGTTGTTATGTACCTAGTACGTATATCAACTATCTGGTGTCCACGACACAAGTTTCGTTGCTTAGTGTGACACTAGATGGCGCTGTGTGTATTGTCCAGCGATATATTTAAAAACGGAAGTGAAGGAAATAGAGTATGTACAGCCTCCAGGTGTGTCGATGTTTAGTCTAAAACGTAATTTTATGTATAAGAGGCCTCTGGCGGTGGCGCGGCGCGCGCAAGGTGATGGCGTGGCGACGGCGCAGCGCAGAACAGGCGCCTTAATGGTGTCGGAATGAGAGGGCGCATTCTACTTTTTAAAGACTAAATTGTCACGCATTTTCGGAGTTTTATTCCCGCCCTGTGCATGCCAATGCTTATAACTGCGGGTGCGCAGAAGGCGAGGAAGCGGCGCCCGCGCGGTGCCCTCGCCACGCCCGCGCCGGCTCAAAATATCTAACGCCAAACGATTTTGTATGTAATATCAAAAGTAGCGCCGCAACCGCGCTGCGTCCGCGCCACACCACCGCCCGACGCTTCTTGTATTTGCGGGACAAAGTGTTTAGTATAGTGTTGGACTGCTTCCATTGGTGAAGTGGTCGCAAGCGCAAATACTGACCATAAGATTCAATATAGTGTTCGATTCCTGTGTCGACATAACTGGCTAAATGTGGGTGTACGGTCGATGAAGCTACTTGGTTTACATTTTATGTACTTAAATAGCTATGTCGACCGTATTATTAGGTACACATCTGCCTCACCTTATACTGATTACAAGCATAATGCGATGATCTATGTTTGTATGTGAGTACAATGAAAGTATTTGTTACTAAATACACGTAATATAGAAGACATAATAATGACTTATAGTATCTTACATTACATCTATACCAATACTTTATCGTTGACTTACTTGTCTTCAGTACCTGCCTATTAAGTAGGTTAATTTCCCTTGTCTGGTAAACCACGTAATCTCCGCATATAGTAACAAAGTATCAACCAGGTCAGACCCCAAGGGAATGCTCGGTGGAACCTTTCCGATACAACTCGATTTTAAAGGGACAAGACTGGGATCGTTTGGAATTTTGATATTTTACCGTGTACTTCTTTGTCAACGTTTTAGGACAGTGTATTTTTTTATAAAGAGTTCAAGTGTCATGGAATTTTGTGGCTTATTGATTTCTAAATTTACTCTACGAGGTTTTTTTTTGTAACAGGCTAGTTTTTTCATACATTGATTAATTCATTGAGTTCTTAAAATACGCGTGAGAGGTAGACAAACTATAAAGATGCCTTTGCCTACAATAAAACAGGATTAATAGCAACAGATAGATCAAGTAAATAATATGGATATCTGATGATTACTCTCCATACGATAAACACCAAATTATAATGTAATACTAATTAGATTTTGCTTGAAGTTATGAAACCTAACCCGGTAAAGCTTACATATTAACTAAGTACATGTATGTATAGCTACTAGTACTATTTCCTATATGTATCCACTCTAAAATTTATCAATGGATTACAAACTTTGATGAACTTCTTGTGTATACTCACTCCAGCATGCTAGCATTAAACCGAAACCACAAATCCACCAGCTGAG